>CM061555.1:221817366-223047800 GCA_030864225.1 Capsicum baccatum var. pendulum | reverse complement strand
CAAGAAGAAGCTGAGTATGGTGCCTAACCATCGGATTTCAGGGTCGATCTTTTTGGAGATATTCTATAAAGCCCTAACCATGAGTTCCAAATTCATGACAGGAACCATCTCTGGAGGAGCTTTTATGAGACTATGTTGGGAAGTAGCTTCGAATTTCCCAGATCAGATTTCGCTTACTGACTGAGGGTGGAAAACTTAAGAGGCTAAGAGGGGATCTAGAACATATGATATTGGTGCCTCCTGCGACTAGAAAGTAGCTAAAGATTTAGTAGCATAAGAAATTACGTTGCAGAGAATTGATCTTGGGTTACTGGTAAAGTAGTTTGTAGTAGAAAGTTCTAAAAAAGTGAATGCAGTAGGAGTACAAGGTTCAACTTCCCAAGCTTATGAGTTAGAGTTAGAGGAGGAAGCAAAATATTTGGATCATCAGTTGGCAGGTTTCTGAGCCCAAGCTCAAGAAAACCAAGGTCAGAACTTTTATGATAGATATAAAGACCATAGTAGGGAGCGAAATAGTGACTAGAGAAAGAATGATGATACTTCAGGTTCGACCTAGAAAGTTAAATCTCATGCCACTACTATGAAGAAGTTGGAACACCATTTTGGGCAGATGTTAGCAATACTGAACCAGAGGCAGCTAGGTACCTTTTCGAGCAATACTGTTCAAAATTCAAAAAATGATGGTCATGTTCTTGCTATTACCACAAAGAGTGTTATAACTATTGTGCATCACCTATTACCTACTGTAAAAGCTATTATTTAAGAAACACCTATTATGGAGTCAGAAATGGCAACGACTAGTGTGGTAAAGTTGGTAAGGACAAAGGAAAGGGTGTGATTGTTTAGCCGAATATAATACCAATTACACAAAAACCCCCCACCTTTTATTTAGAGACTGAAGAAAAAGAGAGAGAAAGGAAAGTTCAAGAAATTCATTGAGATATTGAAAGAGTTGATCTTTAATATCTCTGTTCTAAAGGTGTTGGAGCAGATGCTTGGATATACTAGGTTTATGAAGTAATTGGTTACAAAGAAGAAAGGGTCTACTATCGAGGATGTTAATGGATTTCACCACTGTAGTGTAGTCATAACTAAATCACTAGCCCCAAAGAGGGTGATCCCAGAGCATTCACTATACCATGCACTATTGGGACGTCTCAGTTTGCCAGAGCCTTATGTAAATTAGGAGCCAGAATAAATTTAACGTCGCTAGTTGTATTTAAGTAATTGTGCTTGAGGTCTGTTAAACTGATTGCGATGCAGCTATTGATGGCTGACCACACTGTGAAGAGACCTATGGGCATTTCATTTGATGCAATTGTGAGAGTTGATAACTTTATCTTTCCGACTAACTTTGTCATTCTAGACTGAGAGGTTGACGTTGAGATACCCATCATATTAGAGTGAGTATTTATGGCCACAGGTAGAGTAATGGTTTATATGAATAAGGGGGAGCTAAATTTTAGGGTCAATGGCAAGGAGGTCACATTCAACATCTATAAAATAATGAAGCAGCCGACCCACATGAGAGTGTTGTTGGTGATAGATTGTATTGATGACCTAGGAGGGTATTCCTATGGGTAACTTGATAAATTCCGAGTAATAAAGGTACCCACATCATTCCATAATGTTAAAGCAAGCATTTTATGGGAGGCAACCCATGGTCTTATTGGTGAAGTTTAAGTAACCAACATAGCCATATTGTGTTGCAATGTTAAATCAAGCGCTGGGTGGAAGTCAACCCACTATTTTAGTGTTCACTTGTATTTGTTTATTATTTGTAGGTTTATATCTTATGGACATACCCGCAATGTAATAGGATTGCTACATTCATAACTTTATAGTTAAGGGGATTTTGTGACCAATCCATCAGGGTCACAAGTCCCACTTGGAACAGGTAATGTTGAGCGATAATTTAAAACATAAAATTTTGAGGATAATAATGGAAATTTCTGGGCTTTGACACATAATCGTAATTTCAGAGAAATAAATTCAAGTTACTAAACCATAATTAGATAGGTAAGCATCAAAATGCAAAGTCTAGAAAGCAGGAAATTTGGCTGAAAATTCACGCCCACTTGCGCCCAGTACATACAGACCGCATATGGAAGAAGCAAGTGAGATAGTTGTAGGACCGAATTTTAATTAAAATTTAGGCCCACCAATTCTCAAATAAGACCTAATTCAGCCCCCTTGCTATTTAAACATAATTTGACTCATTTTAACCCATTAAAATCCTCAAAATCTCATTTTTTTCTCTTTAAATCCAAACTTCCCTCTCAAAGTATAAACTTATTCCATAGTTAGAAAAACACTAAATTTAAACTTATTTGGTGTACCAAATTGTCCTTCCTACCATAGTAAATACAAGCTCAATCTTGGGTTTTACATTATTTCTTCATAGTTTACTTTCGGATTCTCAAAGAAAAGGTTACTTTATTGGCTCAAAATTATATCTTGATTTAAACACTGAACAAGAATGTTGATATGTGTATTTCCATGAAAAATATAAACAAACAATCATGCTTATGTGTAGGAGTCTTGAAGTTTCCTAAAATCTTGATGTGGGGCTTAGTTTTGAACTAAATTCTAAGTTTAGGCCTTAAATGGAAGTTGAACTTGAACAAGTAGAGGAATATCAAAAGTTGGCCATGTTAGTTAGCTTTAAATATTATGATTCATTATATATGCTTGCACATTGGACTTGTTGGTATTGTGAATAAGTTACAGGGGTGTGAAAATTAAGGACAAATTCAAAGTGTTTAAATTTTGAGTTTTTCTTTAACTTTTGCATCCCCTCATTAAGTGTTTAATTCTAACACTCGGTTTTTTAAATAGATGGTATCCAAAGATGCAAAGAAGAAGGTTGATACATCAAGTAGATGGGATAAGAACCCTGAGCCTAGTGGCTCGGTGGAGGGGTACCTTATTGCACAGGTTATTGCAGTTACGGTCGGGGCAACATATAGAGTGATTAGAGGCTAGCTGTAGCAGCTAGATGAGACTATTATTTTAGGTTCTATGGGACAGCCGCTGCCTGAGCATTCACAGTAGGGAAGAAGGACAACCTTTACCCATCCTAGGACTTAGACTGGGGTCATTCAGGCCATCCAAGCTGGTAGATAGCTCTAGCTCAGCTGAGTATAAAGTCGGTACAGAGATCACCTCCACACTCTCCTCAGCCGAGTAATGATGATAATAAGGATGATTCAGACTCTAGTCCAGATCCATAGGGTGTAGCCCAAGACCCTAAGTTTAAGAAGGGAGCCGAAGATTTATTTGAGGCTATAGATCAATAGGAGCCATAAGCTGTACCCTAGTCTAAGGAGGGTACCTCAGATCATGCACAACCTTCAATAGTACCCAGTCTAAGAAGGGTATAAGAAGGTATCCCATAGGGTGCCCATTCTAAATTAGGAGGTAAAAACATATCAAGTACAGAGTTTTGCCCATACATATACCTTTGAGGCACTTCTTGAGAAAGATAACACTAGGTGGTGTGTAGAGGGAATGCGGATGATATTTGATATAGAAAGTCATATTTTGGAGACCAACAGGCCTAAGAGGCTTATTTTTGAGGAGTGCAGGATTGATCTATCCAGGTTGAGTAAATTACCACAATTGTAGGCCATTTTTGATTATTATCAGTTGGAGTAGATGACTAGACCACTCAGTTCTTACAAATCGACTTTAGTACAAGAGTTTTATGCATCATATCATGCCATAGTATTTCTTTCGATCTATGTATTTAGAGGTTCGATGAGACATATGGAGTAACCACAGCTTGAGCAGACCCTTGTGAGAGGGTTCAGTATTGATCTTTCAGTAGCGACCATTCAATAAGTTTTCTTTGGTCCAGACTATATTGCCCCACCATCTATAGCAGAGTGTGACTACAAAATGAGAGTTACATATGATAGACATATTATGAGAGTGGCTAAGCATATACATAATAAAGGTGAGTAGGTAGTTCTCTGGCTATATTTCACCTTTGGGTGATGAGACCCCGTGGATTGAGGGATAGTAAATAATAAAGAAGGCATTTTTGACATTTTCTGCAATGTTTTAGTGGTTGATCATTAGATATAGACTATTCTCTAATGCTTTAGATAATGTATTGACTTGGGAGGGAGCTACCCTGGTTCCTAGTATGATGGCAAGGTATGATATTAACTTTGATACTATCCTTTGGCATGAGATTCATGATAGAGCCTTTTGGGGAAATAATGAATTTACCATTTCTTTGTCTTATTCAGAGATTGTGTGATGATGCTAGGGTACCTGAGATACCAAGAGTTAATAAGAGTGTACTTGTGATAGCTACTGCATAGATAAGGATGATAAAGGACCTGGCATACTCGGTCTTTCCCAGGAGACATAGTGGGCCTGCTACAGTACTTAAAGAGTCTGTTGAGACTTAGGAAGGTAATGTGGGAGTTAGTGTTTATCTTAATATGAGGAAGTAAAGAGAGAACCTCGAGATTAGTACACAGGGTGAGGGTACATCGACCACTTCTACATCAACCCAGTCTCCAGTTCTGAGCCGATAGGTGTTTTTTTACTGCCCCTCACCCATCCACTATAGTTGCTGCTATAGGTATGCTGATGATATCTTGTGAGTTCTTATAGAGTTTGTGGATAGTCAGAGAGCCACTAATGCTTGGATACGGGCTATTGAGACTGAGGTGGCTATTCTATATGGGTAGATCTAGCTATGGGTCTGGACTAAACTAGAGACGACAGAGGTTAGATAGGATGCTGCACACAAAATTGCTATGTCAGAGTTACATGCTGATTTACAAGCATATATTGATTCTTTTGAGAGATGTGTTGCATCCCCATTTGTAGAGATTGAGATACCAAACCTAGGTCACATTAGGGATTACCAAGGAGGTTTAGTCACTTAATATCCTTATGTAACATGCTAGCACCCCACACCTATATTACAAGTCAAGAAAAGTCCTATAGTGATCCTAACTTGACTGTTTGAATGCTAAGGAAAAGAAAATAAGGGCAAGCCTATATTGTTTGACATACATTGATTGGAACTCCTCTTTAAAGTGTGAGTGTCTCTTGATTGTCCCTGCATTAACATGCATTATTTTATGTAAGTGAGTGGAACTTCTTTGTTGTAATATGAGTCATATTGCTAGCCGCTTACTTGTTTTGGATAGTGTAACTTATATCTATATGCATGATTGTCTGTTACTAATTTAATGCCATACCTTGATCCCATTGTGTCACATTATTGTGCTTTATATTGATACATAGTTGGTTTTGAAAAGTTGATATATGAGAGGGTATTATGATTTGAACTTAAAATGTTGATTGACTGCCTTGGATAGGATAGATTCTCCTAGTTAAGAATCATGTTTTGTTTTGTTGTGTTGTGTTGCCTGAGGACACGTAATGTTCTAAGTTGAGAGTGTTGATGTGCTATAGAAAAATTGCACTTTCAACACTTAAATCGAGGAAAGTATGCAAGTTTTTAGGTTTTTTTTGTTAGATATAATGTGTTTTAGGATGTTTTGCAGGAAACTAGGTTTTGGATACTAAGTTTAAGAAATAGATGAAAAATAGAATTTTTTGCTACTTTATTATTTTCGGGCATTTGTGGCACCTATCGAATGTATATGACAAAATCATGTGCTAAAACTTAAAGTTTGGAAGCTTGGTTAGAAGAATTAGAAGGCCTGGCACTTACCTATGTCCATAATTAGATCGTATGTAGCACTTGTGGTCTGTATGTGACTAAGGTAAGTACCAAAATTGAATATCTAGAGAGTACATGTTGAATAAGAACTTCTAGCACTTACCTATGTCTACATGAGGACTGCATGTGGGTAAGGTAAGTTCCAGAAGTCCAAAATCCCGAGGATGAATAACGTAGAAAATTTTTCTGGCACTTACCTGGGTCTACATACGAACTGTATATGGTACTTGCACCCACTGGTAGATCACATGTGGCCCAAGTATATGGCCACTGACTCATTTTGTCCTTTTTCATTTGGGCTTTGATTTTTAGGGTTTCCTTATATACTATAGATACTCGTTATGTGTTTTTAGTAGAACTTACACACTCTTGATACTTACCAACATATTTTGATTTTGAGATTCAATTTTGGTCTTGTAATTCTCTTGTATTGATTTTGGTTGATTATTTTAGTTGAAGTTTTAGGTTTTTCATTATGATTATTGTGATTACATCTTATGCTTTCACTTATGAACGTTGCTGATTACTTCACAAGCATGAGCGGCTAAAAACTCTTAGCTAAGGTTGTGGATACTCTGGCGGATTACGGAAGTAGGGGAAGTGCTATGTTGTTCTGAACTGATACCCATGGATGTATTGTATTCACTTCACTTTCATTGCTATCTTAGTGATTGTAAAAATTAGGATCCCACTAGATTATTGCTACTTACTCCAAAAGAGGAGTAGTGACTAGAAAAAGATAATTACAACAATAATTTGAAGTTTAACTGTAGTCCTCACTACTAGGTATTATCTAAGTAAGATGGTTAGCTGTCATCTAATAACTAGAGACTCAAAAGTAATAGTTAATTGGGATCTTGGATAAGAGTTAGTATAGTGACATCCCGAGATTCAAAAGGTAAAGGGTGAAATCTATCAACTATTCCAAAAAACAGTTGGTAGTACATAACTTATCATATACTTCATACAAGGTATCTGGTTGGTTGAGTAAAGCATGATAATCCTATGGAGTCGAGAACCCAGGGGGAACAGAATCCTAGTGTTCACCGATGACTGATTACAACCAAAGTTGATATTATCTACTTATTCGATATTGACAATACAATCCCCCTATTTACTTTTCCAGTTTTGCCCGTTGAATTACAACAGCTGAGAGCTGCAATTCCACGTATTCCCTTATGATTCGACCCCAAACTTGGTTGGGTTACTATATTTGATAGCAACTGCATATTCTTCAGATTGAAGTTATAGTTTGGGAATTATAAGGACCCTATGTCTACACACTAAAGCTAAAAATGCTTTACATCCCTCCTTACTAGCCTTCTAGCCCATACATACGATATAATCTTTACTAGTTTTGCCTTATACACTCCTCCACACTCCAGTTCTGTCATCCCAGACATAAATAGAGTTACTATTTTAGTATTATAGTTTAAAGTAGCATGATATGATGTTAACTAGGTCATTCATAGAATTACATCAAAGTCTAACATATCCAGAATAACCAAGTCTACTAAAGTATAAAAACCCACAAATAATACAAGACAAGAATGATAAACATGTGTTACTATCACAGATCCATCTACCAGATTAGAAACATAAACAGGATAATCAAGTAAATAAAAAACCAGACTCAAACCCACCATAAACTAGATAGATATATAGGAATAAGTAGATCCTGGATCAAATAAAACAAAAAAACATTTGATGACAAATAGAAATAGTTCTTGTGATTGCTGCATAAGAAACCTCAGCATCACTTTTTCCTGGAAATACATAATAGTGAGCTCAGTCACTAATCTAAGCTAATTCTTTTCCCAACTGTGCTCCTCCCCTGGTGCCACTATTTACTAGACCACCCTAACAACCAGTATAATTTTACTATCTTCTCTGTAGACGACTCTGTCATCGCTTTCTCATTCTCTACCCGCTAGTACTAAGCCCAAGTATGCTTCTATATCAAACAGTCACTTGCCTCATAAGACATTTCTCTTAAAGTGACCATCTGCACCATAATAGTAATATCCTTTCCCAAGAAAAGGCCAGTTGGTAGAAGAGTAAGAAGCCCCTTGGCCCCTATAAACTTGTGCCTGCAATGAACCCTTAGTTGGAACCAGAGTAGAACCTGGAAAGGCTAACTGACCATGGACTTTATAGTAAGATCCATAAAGTTTTCAACATTTCAAGATTTCTAGCAAGACCCACAAAGTTTCCAACATTTCAAGATTTCCTGGCTAACATCTTAGCCTAACCTGTTTGGGTAATCCCTTCCAACTTCTTCACATAGTTAGAAATTTTATTGAACCGTTTTCCTACTAACTTCTTTAGATAGTCAAAAAAATCATTAAACCCTTTTACTGCTAAGGTCATACGCATAGCCAATGCCCAAAGGTCATAATTCAAACCTTTAATGTAAAGGTGAATCCTCTCCTCCTCAAATTTCAACAGCTGTGTAGCATAGAAATGAAAGGCATAGAATTTGGCCTCATATATTAGAACCAACATATCACCCTATTCCAATACCAAAAACTCATCCTTCTTGAAGTCACTTAGGGCCCATGGGACATATTTCTCTAAAAACAAAATTTGGAACTCTTCCCAAGTCAATGGAGGTAAAATAAATGATCGACATTCAACATACTCTCTCCACTATTACTTAGAATTCTTATCAAATAGAAAAGTTACAAAATCAAATCCATGTTGCTTCACAATCCCCATATTATGTAACCTATCATAGTAATTAATAATAAACTCAAAGGCATTCTCAAACTTACTACCCTACTGTATTGGAGGTTTCATCTTTAGAAATTTTTTAGTAGTTCATATTCTGTACCAGACATCATCAAGCCTAACACTAGATGAGTAAAAACATCAAACTCTAAAGCTTCATCTATTCTAGTTGCCACTACAATGGTAGGATGAACAACTGAAGCCTGATAAACCGTTATCATAGGTGTGGCTCCAGTCCTCACTAACCCACTTAGTAAAGCTAATACTGATTGAATAACCTCAACAGACATAAGGGGTAGTCCTGCAACCCCAGCTTGAGCCATTACCTTAGGCTCCGTACACTATTTATCTACTACTTCTATATCCTCCAAATGATCTTGTGGTTGAAGAGGTGATATTGACCTCTCAATATTTTGATGAACCACTGCTTGAGCTTTAGTCCTGGTCAGTGTGGCTCATTATTTCCTTCCTCTACCTCCTCCTCTTACTTGTCCTCTTTCTTTCTTTCTTGCATAGCCAGCCCGTGCAAGAACTGTTGGTCTATTTTTGTGGAATATGAACAAAGAATGAATAAGATTAGATACCAATTTAGATCGCCGACACCAATTGGAATCAAGTTATAACATGGAAGAAACAAGAATGATAGATTTTCTAAAGTCTTATAGCCTTTCAAAGAAAATTAAGACATCTCTGTACCATTTTTCAAGACTCTACTGGACCCATTTTGGTATAACAACATCAAAGAACCTAGGCCCCTTGTAACTAATTTTGTCATGACCTAAACTGATTGTGAGTGTTACCCATTCTACTCATTTGGTGGGAGAACCAAATACCCTGAACGACAATCCTATAATCCACACTTAGAAGAAATAAGCAGAACTATCCGTTAATATATCATCCAATCTAAAATCAAACTATAAGAATAACTGAAGACAAAAAAGTACTTATGCAAAAACAACCCCTAAGACCCACAAGTCATCTGTACCAAATATCTAAGAATTTCAAGAAGGAGATGCATCCCAAAACTAAAATAAAACATAAGTTTAGAACTAGAGAACTATGGAAATAAGGAAATATTCCATGGTAGCCCGGATATGCTACTCACCCTAAAATTTGGAGTCAACCACTGGAATCACAAGTGAGGTTTCGTAGGAACCGCTGGAATGTGCTTTGCACTCACAAAAGTAAATGAAAAAGTATTATCCCATAGGAATAATAGTATATTGGTAGGGTCATTTGGAAAACCCAAGATGAGAATAAACATATAGCTAAGTTATCATACAACATTTAATCCATGCTTAACAAACATACACTTAAACTTACAAGCAAATAACAAACAATTAGGAATCAAACCAGCAAGTCAACATATTATCACCATGACAAGTTTAGTCAATCCAAGCCAAAAATAATTCAGGACAATTTATTAAGTTTAAAAAATATATTTACCCGGTTTACTTATGGATCTGTCAAACTCAGCTAACCCTCATACATACACGCTAAGGGATATACAACCATCCTATAGACATGACCTACAGAGAACAATTACCATTTATGTACTACAACCCCTGACATAAGTGTCTGCCAACTTTGTTCCACCAAAAGCTCATGAGAAAGTTCTAAATATCGAACATTCCTCATGTCACAAATAAGGTAGGTAAAAATCATATACCAACCACAGATCATTTAAAAAAACCACACCAAACAACATGAACTAATAAGCCATACTAAAAGTTAGTTAACATTCCCATATAGCACAAAATGGGTTAAACTACAATACCATCACCTACCTCAAACTAAGCTTGCACAACTCCTCTATGATGGAGCTTTGCCCTCTCGTACAATTTTCGATTACTCGTGGTCTAGAACATGCATATAAACACATAATTAAATAAATGACCTAAAATGTTGGGATTTATAAATCACACGCAACTCCTAAGATTAAATTCATGATTATTCCCATCCCATTCTAGGACTTCCACCATAATTTACCAAAACCAATTTCATGAATAAATTAGTAAATTAATGAAATGCAAGTGTCAGTTAAATATTACTAATGAAAATCAATTAACTTATTCCTTAATTATCCCTTTGTACTATCATACCAAAATCCACCCTAAAACCCACATCGAACTCTGTGATTAATAATTTTATGACTTATTAATTAAATACGAATTAACAAGAATGAATTCCTTACCTTGACAGAGCTATATGAAGAAATTCTAGTGTGTTAGCCAATTGGAATACAAATTGGAATCAAGTTAAAACATGGAAGAAATAAGAATGACAAATTTCCTAAAGTCCTATAGCCTCCCAAAAAGAACATTATAGACATCTCCATACCATTTTGTAAGACTTTACAGGACCTATTTTAGTATGAAGAGATTTATAAACCTGGGTGCTCTGATACCAATTGATACCAACTGGAATAAAGTTATAACATAGAACAAACAAGAGTGACAGATTTCCTAAAGTCTTATAGCTTTCCAAAGAAAATTACAGATGTCTCCGTACTATTTTGCAAAACTCTACTGGTCCCATTTTGGTATGATAATATCGATGAACCTAGGAATTTTGATTACAATTTTTTCATGACCCAAACTCAATGTAAGTGTAACCCACTTTACTCTTTCGGTGGGAGAACTAACTTTTCTAAATGACAATCTTGTAATCCACACTTAGAAGAAATAAGTGAAACGAATCCATCAATATATCATCCAATCTAAAACATAATTATAAGTATAACTAAAGGTGGAAAATTAATTATGCGAAAACCATCCCTATGACCCGCAAGTTATTTGTACCAAACATCTAAGAATGTCAAGAAGGTGATGCACCCCAAAATTGACATAAAACATAAGTTTAGAACTAGAGAATTATGGCAATAAGGAAATATTCTATGGTATCCCGGATATATTACTCACCCTAAAATCTGGAGTCAACCACTGGAATCACAAATAATGTCTCGTAGAAACCACTAGAATGTGTGTTGCACTCACAAAAGTAAATGTAGAAGTATCATCACACGAGAATAATAGTGTATTGGTAGGGTCATTTTCAAAACCCAAGATGAGAATTAACATATAGCTAAGTTATTGTATTCAAGTTAATCCATGCTTAAAAAATAGACCCTTAGAATAACAAGCAACAATGAACAATAGGAAATCAAACCAGTAAGTATATATTATCACCACGTTAAGTTTTGTCAGGCGATGCCAAAAACAAGTCTGAATAATTTATTAAGCTTAAAAAATATATTTACTCAGTTCACTCATGGAACCATCAAACTCACCTGATCTTTATACATACATGCTTAGTTATATAAAACCACTCTAGAGCCATGACCTAGAAGGGATAATTACTATCTATGCACTAAAACCCCTAACACAAGTGTCTGTTAACCTTGTTCCACCAAAAGCTTGTGACAACGTTCTAAATACTGAACATTTCTCATGAAGCAAATAAGGTAGGTCAAAATCATATAAAAATTGGAAATCATTTGCAAAGACCAAACCAAACAACATGCATTAACAATCCATAATACAAGGTAGTTAACATTTCCATATAGAACAAATTATATTAAACTACAATACTATCACCTTTCTTGAACCAAGCTTGCACAACTCCTCTATGTCAAAGTTTTTCCCTTCCATGCAATTTTCACTAATTCATGGTCTAGAACATGCATATAAATTCATATATAAAGAAATAACCTAACATGTCAAGATTTATAACTCACATGCAACTCCTATGGTTAAATTGATGATTATTCCCTTTGCGTTCTAGAACTTTTCCACCATAAATTACCTAAAACTACCAAATTCATGAATAAATTAGTGAATTAAAGAAATGCAAGGGTAATGAGACACCTCATAAAATTTCAAAAAAATTATATTTGGCCCTCTCATGTGTGTAACGTTAATTTTTGACTTGAATTATGATTAAGAATATTAAAAGGGTGTTTTGAAAATGTTTCAGAATTTTTCGAAGGGGTTCGAGGTTATTTGGGGCCTCGAGGAAGTAAGCCTTTGCGATAGTGGTATGCCACACCACTTAGCCTTCATGATAATAGCAACATACCACGCTGCTATGTTTAATTCATCCAATTTTTTTTCACTTGGGTTCAGGGACTTTTGGTCCTTTTACCCCTTAGACGACTTTTAAACACCTAATTGTCCTTTTTCCTTCTGTTATCAAAGATCGAACACCATCCTTTTTATCTTTACATCTAAACCTAAGAAAGTTCAAGGGTTTTACAAAGAATGCATCATTCGGGCTCCAAACTTTGATTTTTCTTCAAATTCTTTTATATTTCAAGCATACTTCTCTCTACTTAACTTTAATCTTACATTATGGAATTAAATTATTAAACATAAATATTATTTGAATTGATAGTTTGAAATTGAGTTTGAGGGTTTTTGGTTGTTATTACTTGAATTACTCGTCCCGTGTTTTAAATGTATTATATGTGTCATAATTGATGGTTTTGGGACTAAATTGATGCATTGTTTTATTGGTTGGAATGGGGGACATGGGTTTACCCAAATTGATAGAATTTTGACATGATAATTGGCTTAACCTCAACCCACTTTGTAAACTTGATTTTGAATATGGATATTTGCGTTGTTTAACTTATCATTTAAAAAGTTTGTATTGCATTAAAAGATAAATACATAAAAATGGATTTGGATGGCCTTGGTGGCTATGTCTTGAATTTTAAATAGAACTTAGAAGTCAGTTTGGTTATATGACTTGTTTTTCATAGTTGAATTAGCTTGTAAGTAAATTGGTATAATAATACCAAGTTGGTAAATGCCTTAGTAAATGACTCTTAGGTAAATGGGTGGTTTATGTGCAACTATTTAAATTTTGGCTTAAAGGAAATTGTGTATCTCACCGTGAAGGTGTAGGTCCCTAGAAGATCAACACTGGAATTCACATTTGCCAGTGTTGGGATATAGCCTTGCTATCATTAGCCTTTACTTAATTTTTTCTCAGTTCGTGCAACTAACACGTACAGAGGTCCCTCCAACTGGGAGAGCAGGACCCATATATCCCATGGGTGCCTTTAGCATAGAGCGAGCAATATTTTTTGGGATAATGGTTTAATCTCTTATGTTCATGACTCTTGTCCCTATCCTAACATCCTATATATGTACATATAAATGTTGTGCATGTGGTTTTTGACTAGTTTATGGCAATGGAATTATTTTATACCTTTTCTCTAAGTTACATGCCAGTGATCTCCCCAATGTCCATCAAAAAATGCTATATTATTTTGTTATGTAGGTTCAGAGGACTTTTCAATTACTCCAATGCAATGTTAGGTGATTTGGTACTTTTGTAAATATATTTTGAAGTGGTGAGCCTCCAGTTTTTAGAAGGTCTAGTCATTTCACTTGTCTTCCTTATTTCTTAGCATATTTGGATTTTCTTTTATCATAGTCGGGGACATGTCTTGACTTATTTGGTATTTTTGGTTTTAGAGGCTTTTATGGACAAGTATTGGGATGGTTGTTTGTTTTGATTCTTACAATCATCACTTGTTTTTTATCCTTCTCATTACTATTTTGGTTGGCTTCCACTATATTTTTTTACTGTGCTCTGAAGGTTAGGATAAGGGGATGGTCTCCGGCCCACGGTGGGCTTGAGATACTTGCCACAGCCAGGACCAGGTTTGGGTTATGAAAAGTTTAGTATCAGAGCATGATTCAAGATTGTTGGGTGTACACAAAGATGTGTCAAGTAGAGAGACTTTTATGGGTGTATAGCATGCCACACTTATAAGGGAGGCTATAAGATATTTAAGAATGTTTTCCTTTCTTGTGTTCTATTTCAGGCCGTAGAGTCTAGTATTATGAAACTTCTCTAACTCCTGGCTTACGTATATTTTAGATCATGCTTCCCCAAAGATCTAACGATAGTAGAAATTCTTTTTGAAACTCTATCCTACCTGAGAAGAATGTGGAGGTAATTTTCCCTACTTATGTAGTGTAGATTTGGTCTAGGGCCTCTGTTCCTGACTTTAATACTCCATATGGTGTTCAATCGATTCCTACTAGTCCTTTTTGGGCTTTCCGGTATGGTGACACTTATGCTCAGTCACCTCAAGGAAATATCTCCAATATGGAGTTCTGTTATTCTATTCATATGCACGCTCAATTGGTGGCCTCACTTTGTCATCAGTCTGATTATGTGGGTCTCATTGCTAGCTCATATGAGGTCACTCGAGTTGGCTAATTTATAATATTGAATCCTCTTAACCTTTACAAGCTCTAAGGTTGGGGAGGATCATCAGAGATTTATTTATGCGATAGAGAAGATCTTTAGGGTGATGTATGCTACTGATTCAAAGGGTGTGGAATTTGTTTCCTATCAGTTGAAAGATTAGACTGTGGAATTTGCTGCCTATTAGTTAAAAGATGTGGCTTACCAATGAAATGAGGAGTGGGAGGTGATAAGGGATGATGATGTTGAGATGGAAATATGGGATGAACTTTTAGGTGTTTTGCTTGATCACCTTTTTCCTCAGGAGTTGAAAGAAGTTAAAGCTAAAGAGTTTATTAATTTGAAGTAGGGTAAGATGCATTTTAAGGAGTATGCTCTGAAGTTTCAGCATTTTCCCGGTTATACTCTAGATTCGATGTCGAGTATGAGGTCTCGAATGAGAAAATTTGCTTTTTGAATGTCCTGTGATCTAGTGTTAGAGTTTAAGGCTTTTATATTGAATAATAATATAGACATATCCAGGCTGGTGGTTTATATGCAATAGGTCAAGGATAGTAAAAATAAGCAGGTAGAGATGAGAGCGAGATAAAGCAAGAATTTGGATATTTAGAGTAGGGTACAAGTTAGCAGAACAGTGGAAGAGATGGCAGACAGTGGACTAAGAGGAAGAATTGGAGTATTCTTATTCGACAGCTAGTGCTCCCTATCCTAAGCCTTTAAGTGATCATCATTTTTAGGCTAGCAGTGGTCCTAAGGCACCGAGTTGCCAGTCTCAGGCTAATGGATTTCAATCAATACCTTATCCTCTTTGCCATTATTGTGGGAAACTTTACCATAGATATTGTGAGGAGGGGAGAATTTAGTTCTACAATTATAGTTGTCTTGGTCATAGGCAGTGAGATTGTCCTTCGGCCAGAGTTACCACTAGACCTAATATATCCCAATTACCACTTCTTCAGTTCCTGTACCTAAGGTTGCCACTTCAGGTATCGACACTGCCTGAATTGTCTCTGTACACGTGCTACTTGCTAGGAGTTTAAAGTATCCGCCAATATGGTCTTGGTAAGTTATAACTCTTCTCTCGTGATGTTTATCATTTGCTTGATATGGGTTCTACCCTATCTTATGTGACCCTTTATGTGGCTGTACACTTTGGTTTTGGTCCTAAAAATATTTTTGAGCCCTTCTCTGTTTCTACTCCTGTGAGGGAGTCTAATGCTACTAGAAAAATCTATAGTGGTTGTGTGGTGTCCATTCTTCACAGGGAGACATTGGGGATTTGATAGAACTTGACATGGTGTTTTGATATAATCTTTGGGATGGATTGGATCCATTCATGTTATGCTTCGCTAAATTGTAGGACCCAAAAGGTTATTTTCCATTTTCCTAATGAATCGGTGACTGAATGTGCGGGGTGTTCCTTAGTACCTAAAAGGAGGTTTATTTCTTATCTTAGAGCTCAAAAAATGATCACCAAAGGGTGTTTGTATCATCTAGTTTGGGTTAAATATTCTAAATTTGAGAGTCTTTCTTTGCAATCTATCCTTATGGTTAATGAATTTCCTAAGTTTTTTCCTAATGATCTTCCTAGAATTCATCCTGATAGGGAAATAGATTTTGGGATTGATATTCTACTAGATACCCATCCTATTTCTATTCTTTCTTAGAGGATGGCTCTATCTAAATTGAAGGATCTAAATGAGCTGTTAAATGATCTACTTTATAAGGGTTTTATTCACCCTAGTGTTTCTCCATGGGGTGCTCCCGTGCTTTTCGTGTTAAAGAAAGATAGGTCACTTCGGTTGTGTATAGACTATCGGCATCTGAAAAAGATTAGAGTGAAGAGTAAGTACCCTCTACTTAGGATTTATGAGCTATTTTATCAACTTCAGGGTGCTAGGTGTTTCTCTAAGATTGATCCCCATTTGGGATATTATCATTTTAAAATTAGAGAGGTTGATTTTCCCAAGATTGCTTTTCGAACTTGGTATGTCCTTTATTAGTTTTTGGTTATGTCATTCGGGTTGACTAATGCTCTAACTTCTTACATAGGCCTTGTGAATTGGATGTTCAGGTAGTTTCTGGATTTGTTTGTTGTAGTCTTCATTAATAACATCCTAATACTCTCCAAAAGTGAGGAGGATCATGCCAATCACCTCTAAATTGTGTTGGAAACTCTTAAGGACCAGAAATTATATGCGAAATTTTCTAAGTGTGAATTTTGGAATGTTATGACCTTTCTTGGGCATGTTGTTTCTAGTGAAGATATCAAGGTGGATCAGCAAAAAGTTGAGGAAGTTAAGATATGGCCTAGGCCCACAACCCCAATTAACATCAGGAACTTTTTGGGCTTGTGTCATGACCTGAGACTACCCCTAGTCATAACACGGTGCATTAGGCCACAAGTGACCCCAAGCTAACCCATGATATGGTACCTTCTGTGAGCACTAAGTAAAGTAATAATAAGGTATCCCACACGGAAGTTAAACATAAGGAAGTAATGTGAAAATAGAATAATGAAACATCACCCAACATGTCTGAACTAAAGATAAAACTGAAAACAACTTTGTCTATCTAAAAGCCTCTAAAACATGAAGAGTTGATGGGATAAAACTCCAACTAACTCCGACTGTCTGAGATAAAGTAAAATGCTGAAATTAATTGAAAACATCCTATCCTCTATGGATAAGGGCTCATCACTAATGCCATTATGAGGTACTGAACTGACTAAGAGCGATTAGGGAACTGGGCGTCTAGAACTTTTTTATAAGACAACATAGCACATAAAAAAGTATGCGATCAGTACTTTGAATGTACTGGTATGTTAGGTAGGGACAACATAAGTGCATATGGATACTAAACATGGATGCAAGAACATGTAAAAAGAATGCAAAACAAAGTAAAATATGAGCAAAGATAATTTGTAAAACTGAACAAATAAATACTGATAAACCATACACATGGCCATGCAAACCTGATCTGATATGGTCTGAATACTATATTGAGACTATGGGAGCTAACTACAACTGACATGCCCTAATTTGAGTTATCGGGGTCCAACCAATAACCCAGTTGGAAGGGTGTTGGTAACTTTCCAGGGTACCAACACATGACTGACGATGTGGATCCACAAGATTGATATCCCAAAGGATGAGGGTTTCATGCCTTTACTGACGGGGGACCCCTCATAATCTAGGATGGCGCTGTAGGTCTGCAATTTAGGGACTGCTATTAATGAAACATGCCTAATTGATGGGACATCCACCATCTTTGTGTTCACTCGGTGGTAAGTATTACTCCCAATTAAATGACACTGGTATTATTATTCATTTAACATGATATGGTATTATACAGGTAAGTGCACAACACGAACATAGTAATCTAAATATGATAATAAAATCATGATCTGGCTGATTTGTTACTTGAAAATAGAAACATGTAAATATATATAGGTATCGGGAGTTCATAACCCTCTAGCACTGAATGATACTTTAATTACAATAAAATTATTTAAAACATTGTAAGAAAATTCATGATTCCAAGACCCAAAATATAGTATATTTCACTAAACTGACAAAATCCATGAATTTGAATATGGGAATAGGATAAATTTGGAGGACAATATGTTCACATGGTTTAGTTCATGAATTGGTAAATTAACACGGTGTCAACTGAATATGTGATGTTGGGTGTATTTATGCACTCTAGAGTTACTATTCTAGCTTATTTCGCCTTGTTTTAAGGATAACTTGAGCGCTTAAGGTGTTGATACTGATATAAATAAGCATCTAAGTGATAACGTGTGTGATTACAATGTAAATCGTATTCCAAAAAAGTTGGGTTTAATTGGATCACTTAGAGTTCAATCGAGGAAACTAGTATTACTAGCTTGAGCTAGGTGATTGTCTAGTCTCTTTTGTTCGATATTATTGTGTTTGATGTATTATAAACGGTTTTAATGGTGTTATTATATGTGAAAAAACTCGTTGATAGTGTACAAATTTCTATCGAGTCTAGTAAAGAGTCGGAACATAAAGTGGAAGATCCTGAAAATTTGCCTTGTCTTAGCTTTTGTTTTGGATTTGTCATGATGAATATTGTGTTGTTTGAACATCTAATTCATGTGGTGTGTTCTTGTAGGATATTTTGTGAGCTTAATATGATAATATATATATGATTTAGAGGATGGAAAACCTTGGAAATATACCACAAATACTTGGGTAGAATGAGGAACGTTCAATACTTAACCAAATTTCAAGATGCAATTTCCAAAGAGGTGTCGCGATGAGCTCGCGACGAAAATTCCACACGTCTCCAGATCTTGTGACATGCTTCCACACACATATCCAGATCTTGTGATGTGACTTCCACAACTATTTCCAGCTAGTGCATCGAGAGGTCCAATTCATACACGGCCGAAAGGTGCAATTTGAATCCTATACGACTTGGAACTTGTTGTCCACTATAAATACATGTTTGTACTTTTTATTAATGATATTTAGATGTCTTAGAACATCAATGACTCGATGCAACTTCATAACTTAGGTTTTACATTATTTCTTGAGCCATCTAATAGATTTTATCATGTATTCAACCTTTTGGATCATGATTATGACTATGAGTGGCGAAGAACTCCCTCTCTGGGGTTGAAGCCGAATACATGAGTACTATTATTTTGATTTTAGTTCATTGATTTGATTATCATTGTTTTTTGTGAGTTAAATCTTATTTTAACTATTTTGAGGCTTGATCACCCTTAGTATACACCCATTGTCAACCTTGTGAACTCAAGAGAGAGAATAAGGAGATAGAACGTGGGATTGAACAAAGTATGGTTCGTAGTCTTTTATGAAATAAGGAATATGAATTAGTGTCTAGGACATGGATGTACTTATATGCCTTACTTGATTCAAACATAGTATGATAGCTTAAAGAAATTAATTGTACTATTAAATCTCTGCTCAATGATGTACGTTTAATGTCCACATTAGGTAATTGGTTAGAGGTCGGGAGATCATGATCATACGATGAACCCTACGAATCAACAACCAAGATAAGTGAATTGATGAATGAGAGTCAATAACATAGTACGATTGTTCAAAGTGTTTCAACCCTGGGTTTTACTCCTATTGACTGTCCAAAATATTTACTTTACGCAATATTTACTTTACTTGCAATTTACAATATCTAAACTCTTTTTTGGTTACCTTGCACTAAACTAATCTCAGAAGTTAAACTGAAATCAAATTATTTTTGAATCAAGTCTCTGTGGGATTGATACTTGGATTCTTTAAGGCCACTTTATTACTTGTAAGACCACATAAACTTGCGTGTGTGCTTGGGCGTTGTCAAGATTTTGGCTCCATTGTCGGGGACTTGCAATTGGAAACTGTTTTATTTTAGTTTTGATTTTTTGATTTCTTTGGTGTTTTTACTTTTGGTCTTATTTTTGTTATTGTAGGAAATAGGTTTTAAGGTTAGGAAGCTGGCAAGGTATAGGGATTTGGTTGAACCAACCTTCCCGAACAACACTTTTATCAACGAAGGAGATACGCAATCCATCTACCCCAATTTTTGTAAATAGAAGAGGACCAAGTTGTTTCTTCTCCAATGGCTGAAGAACAAGCAGCCCGCAAGACGGTTAGGGAAGTGGCAGTCCCACTTTCGACAAACTTGACTTCGTCAATTCAAAGACCGACTACTGGGGGGAATTTTGAGTTAAAGCACAACATAGTCCAGCTTCTCATCAGCAGTGGACAGTTTGCAGGGCTTTCACATAAGAATCCACAAGTCCACTTGCAGACTTTCATTGAGCTTACTGATACATTCATTCCGACTGGGGTGAGTACAGATTATGTGAGGCTGACACTTTTTGCCCATTCATTTTTGGGGAAAGATAAAAGGTGGTTGAATGTGGAGCCGGCCAATTCAATCACATTATGGGATGACTTAGCCCAAAAGTTTCTCATCAAATTCTTTCCATCAGACAAGACTGTGAGACTTTGCAATGAGGTAGTGAGCTTTAAATCGAAGCCTGATGAAAATCTATATCTTGCTCGGGAACACTTCAAGGCCCTTCTTCGGGATTGTCCATATCACTAATAATACAATGAGATACTTGCTCATACTTTTATAGAAGCACTTGATCACAATACAAAAATTTTTCTAGATTCAACCGTAGGTGGTGAAGCACTGGAGTTGACTTATGATGAGTTGTACACATTGTTGAACCGTATAGCACAAGAAAATCCCAAATAGAATTCAGATTCTAAAAGTGCCACAAAAAGAATTGTGGGTGTATTGAAGGTGGACCAATTCACTGCCTTATCAACTCAGGTTGTAGCATTGCAAAATATGATAAACACTCAATTTAGCAGCTTGAAATTGGGAGCTACACAACCTGCAGCCACAGTCAATGCCATCCATCATGCTGCAGGTTGGTGTGAAGTGTGTGGTAGTCAGACAACAACAACAAATTCAGCAACTACAGGCATAAGGAAATCAGTTAAATAGTATTATGGAAGAGATATTGAAGCAACTTCTAGCTAGTCAGAACCTTCCAAGGCAACAAAGGAGGTATATGCATATTTGACTCCCCAAAAGATTTTTGATAAAGCTGCTGATAATTCAAGGAAGTCTGAGTACTTTAAGGTGACAGTTGTTGCTGAACCAGAAAAGAAGCAAGTGCCGATAGTACCATTTCCTCAAAAATACATGAACACGAAGGAGGATGAAATATTTAAGAAGTTCTTTGACACATTCAGAGGGCTTCACATTAATTTACCTTTGTTAGATATTTTGCAGGGTATGACCATGTATACAAAGTACTTGAGGGATGTGGTTACTAAGAAGGTGAAATTTTAGGATGTAGGGATAATAAAACTCACTGAAGGATGTAGCGCTATGATGATATAGAAAACCCCTAAGAAATTGAGAGATCCAGGGAAGTTTACCCTCCCCATCCAAATTGGAAGTCAAGTAGTCCACACATATAGTGACTTAAGGGCTAGCATAAATTTCATGCTCCTATCTCTGTTTAACACATTAGGCTTGGGAAAACCTAAATCGACCAAGGTGGTTTTGCAGCTGGAAGACGAATTCATGGCCTATCTGAAAGAAATCATTGAGGATGTCGTCATAAAGGTTGGTAAATTTGTTTTTCTTGCTAAATTTATTATTCTTGAGTTTGAGGCAGACGAACAGGTAACAATCATCTTGGGGTATCCATTCTTAGCAACTGGAGGAGCATTGATTGATGTTAGAGAAGGCACGCTCAAATTGAGGCTAGAGGATGAACAAGTGGTATTGATGTATACACAACACCCACACTAACATCCCAATATAAATATTTCTGTATGATTAATGTGATTGAAGTTGAAGAGTGGGGGGTGGCTAGTCCACCAAAGACCTCTTTGGACTACATGATTCAGCAACCTAAGCTTCTACCACCTAAGCCTGATTTGATGCTAATTGATAGGTCTGAAAAGGCTAGAGTTGAAAAATCTTTTGCACATGAGAATTCACACCCAAGAGGTCTGAAGAGAATAAGAATATGTAGACAAAGCGTGAGAAATAGAAGAAAAGAGAACCACTAAGTCGTAGTTAGGTCATGCCGCGACACTTAATCAGGTGCTTCTTGGGAGGCAACCCAAGTTAAGTAGGTATGTTTTATTTTTAATTTTTTTTATTTCACATAGTTTTTATTTTTGTTGAGTCGTAGGTTTATGGGAAGTTTAAGTACTGGAAATCGGAGCTTGAAGTATGGAAAAAAACTGAGTGTGGGGTCCCATGGGTCCCATTAATGAAAAAGATGCTACTATCTAGGTCTAGAGGCCTCATGGAGTATTTCTATCTCTTACTTTAAAAGTTTACTTTGGGGACAAAGTAGATTTGTAAGTGCGTGGTGGGGAAATTCCCAATTTTGGGTTCATTTAAAAAAAATTATTTAGGAATAAAGAAGATATTCTTGTTGGTGCTATTTTTTATTACATGGTGCAAGTGTTTTTCTTTATAAAAGTATGTGGAATAAGTGAATTACTACTTTTGAGAAACCTAGGCTTAAGTTTTTGACTCTTGTACTTTTTGGCTTAAATTTGAATTCATGCTATTGTTTAGTTGGGAGTCTATGACGATTCCATTGAGTTGAGCAAGTGGCATGTATGATGTGAGGTATTTTGTATATTCCTTATTGAATGTGATTTCTAGAACTTGCACGGTGTGTGTGTAAAGCAAAATAAAGAGTTTGGATTTAGGAGATGATTTAGGCATTTCTTTGATAGCCTTGCTTTATACCTTTTATTTGCCCTACCCTTTGTGCATTATCCTAGTTAACCCCCATTGAGCCTTTATCTTTTTTCTTTAGTAGAATCATATGTAGCCCAATCCCCTTCTTTGATAGACCATAATTTGATCCAAAAAGCTCCTAATTGCTTTAATGAAAAATTGATTCAGTAAGGTGTTTGAGGAATTGAAGAAGAAAAAGGTGAAGTTGATTCCCTAAGGTAATAGTTATTGCCATTTATATTTGATGTGTGGTGGTTGGGAGTGATATAAATGGTGTTATAAATATTTCCATGATTGTAGAAGATGAGAAAAATTGAATCTTGAAGGAATAAACAATACACTCACCCTATGTTTGTGAAAATGCTTAAAAGAGATGGGGCAAAATAAAAGAATGGGTAAACAAAAAATGGTGTAATTTTGTTGTTGGAGATTCATTTTAAATGTATAATTTAGTGTATGAAAGCATTTAGAGAGGTTAGTCACCATTTCCAAATAGTTCCTACCCGTTCTTTAGCCTACATTACAAACTAGAAAAGTCCTAATTGATCCTAAGCTTTACATTCTAATATTAGTGGAGCACTACACTAAGGGAAAACCTATTGTTGATTGTGTGTAATATGTGAATTGTTTGTGAGAGTGAACGTAATTTGATTCTTGTACCCATCATGTTATAAATTGCTTAATTATGAGGGATTATGGGTAACTCTCTTCTTGTAAGGGGCACATGTTTTGATGAATGTTGGTGATTTGTATGATGTCTCTAATGAATCAATATGCATGAGTTTGCCATTAGTGGAGTCAATTCTTGAGGCTAGGATATCTTGAAGTAGTGTTCTTGAGCTGTCAATTGTGTATAACATGCTTAGGGTAGAAACTTACATTCTGTATAGTCATTATAGTACTAGCTTTAGTTTATTTCATATAATAGAAGTGTAGAGTATCCTCAACTTATGATGTTTAGAGTAAAGAGTTGTTCGAGGACGAACAAGGAATTAAGTATGGGGTGGTGATGTTGGGTGTATTTATGCACTCTAGTGTTACTATTCTAGCTTATTTCGCCTTGTTTTGAGGATAGCTTGAGTGATTAAGGTGTTGATATTGATATAAATAAGAATCTAAGTGATAAAGTGTGTGATTAGAATGTTCAAAGTGTATTCCAAACAAGTTGGGTTTAATTGGATCACTTAGAGGTCAATCAATGAAACTAGTGTTACTAGCTTGAGCTAGGTGCTTGTCTAGTCTATTTTGTTGGATTGTATTATGTTTAATGTGTTATAAATGGTTTTAATAGAGTTATTATATGTGAAAAAACTTATTGATAGTTTAGAAAGTTCTACCGATTGAAGTAAAGAGTCGGAACATGAAGTGGAAGATCATGGAAATTTGCCTTGTCTTAGCTTTTGTTTGTGATTCGTCGTGATGGATATTATGTTGTTTGAACATCTAATTCGTGTGGTGTTTTATTGTAGGATATTTTTTGATCTTAATATTATGATATATAGATGATTCTAAGGCTGTAAAACCATTGGAAAGATACCACAAAGACTTGGGTAGAAGGAGGAACGTTCAACACTTAACCAAATTTCAAGATGCAATTTTCAGAGAGGTGTCGTGATGAGCTCGTGAAGCGACTACCACACACATCTCCAGAGCTCGCAACGCAACTTCCACAAACATCTCCAGAGCTTGCGACATGACTTCTACAAATGTTTCAAGCTAGTGCGTCGCGAGGTCCAATTCATACATAGCCAAAAAGTGCAATTTGAATCCTATACGGCTCAGGACTTTTTGTCCTCTTTAAATACATCTTTGTACTTGTTGTTAATGATCTTTGGATGTATTGGAACATCAAGGAGGTTTATAAAACTTCATAACTTAGGTTTTATATTATTTCTTGAGCCTTCATAACAGATTTTTCATGTGTTCAACCTGTTATATCATGATTATGACTATGAGTGGCTAAGAACTCCCTCTCTGGGGTTGAAGCTGAATACATGAGTACTATTGTTTTGATTTTAGTTCATTGATTTTCTTATCATTATTTGTTGTGTGTTCAATCTTATTTTAACTATTTTGAGGCTTGATCACCATTAGAATACACCCATTGTCAAGCTTGTGAACTCGGGAGAGAGTATAGGGAGATATAATGTTGGATTGAAAAAAACATGGTTCATAGTCTTTTATGAAATAAGGATTACGAATTAGTGTCTAGGATAGGAATGTACTTATACGCCTTGCTTGATTCAAACGTAGAATGATATCTTAAAGAACATAATTGGTCTATTACATCCCGTCTCAACGATGTAGTTGTAATGTCCATATTAGGTAATTGGTTAGAGGTTAGGAGACCATGATCATGCGACCAACCCTACGAATCGACAACCAAGATAAGTGAATTGATGAATGAGAGTCAATAACATAGTACGATTGTTAAAAGTGCTTAAACCCTAGGTTTTACTCCTATTGATTGTCCAAGATCTTTACTTTACGCACTATTTACTTTACTTGGAATTTTCAATATCCAAACTCTTTTTGGTTACCTTGTAGTAAACTAATCTCAGAAGTAAAACTGAAATCAAATTGTTGTTGATTCAAGTCTCTGTGGGATCGATACTTGGATTCTTAAAGGCCACTTAACTACTTGATAATACCATATACACTTGCATATGCACTTGAGCGCTGTCAATATGATATGGGTGATTTAAATTCAAAGCATGCAATAACATAACTCACATGGCAAAACATATGGGCATGGATTGGATTCAAACCTAGTAAGAGAACACGGATCAAATTCATACTTAACATTTAAATTTCATACAAAAAGGGATAAGGAGTTCATACTTGAACAAAAAAGGATTTTTAGGACTCAATGGGTGGAAGAAACCCATTGATGAATACCCTACATACCTCAGTTGCTTGATTTCTTGAAGAAGAAGCTTGGAATTGGGACCTTGAATGGTTGAATCCTTGGGAAGATGCTTAAATTTATGCTTTTGTGAATGAGGATAAGTTTTACGTGTTAACTGATGGGGAATGGGACAAATAATGTCCCTCTTGGGGTTTTTAATTGTGAATTTAGTGTTTGGAGAGAGGGGAAAGGACTAAAATTCCCCCTTGAATGTTTAGTAAAGCTGTAGTAAAATCATAGCCTCTATGGCACGGAGGCTATAGTGGAGTCTAGCCTCCGTGAAACAGTATGTATCATGGAGGATAAGCTCCATAACACACCGTATTGTGGAGGCCCTGCCTCCATGACGCGCCCAAATCGCAAAAGCATTCTACCTCCGAGGTCCAAAAACACCCCAAACCTATTCAAAAAATTCCAAAACTCTCCCGGATGACCCTTTTAACATCCCTAAACACATATGAGCTAAAAAATTGAGTTTTAAACTTGGGAAGGCCTAAAATAAAATCTACAAAATCTTAGGGTATTAAAATGGCTAAGTCTTTTGTACTTAGAGTGAATTAGTGCCTTAGACCCCGTTAAACATATGTCTAGTAGCTGGAAACGTGTCTAGAATCTTATGGGGTATTACAATATCACCCCTTGGGATCATTCATCCCCGAATAAAATTGTTTGAGCTGAGATACTAGGAAAACTGAGATCGTGTACTAAATACTTGTGACCTGAATCATGATTAAATAACTGAATCTGAAACATGATGCATGGACTGAACTGAATTCATGAATGCATGAAATGACACGAGGATGGTTATATAGCAGAGATAGAAAATGAGAGAATCACTTAAGGAAAGCCATTGACTCACATTGGATCTGAATTTGTAGAAAATAAATGGGGATACTTGGCTCACATATCTGCATCAGCTTCCCAAGTATCTCCCTCAATCGACTGATTTCGCCATAGAACCTTAACCAAGGGGGATTCTTTATTCCTCAACCTATGAATCTAATGTTAAAGAATCTCAATTAGGACTTATTCGTAGGATAGACAATCTTCTAAATCCATAATCTCTAAAGGAATAATAGAAGCTGTGTCACAAATGCATTTATTTAGCAAGGAGAGATGAAACACGAGATGCACTGAAGCTAAATTTGAAGGCAACTCAAACTCATAAGCTACCTTCCTAAAATGGTTCAAAATCTTATATGGGCTAACATAACTAGGACTTATCTTCCCCTTCTTGCCGAGTCTCTTTACCTCTTTCACAGGAGAAATTTCCAGATAAACCAAGTCACAAACGTCAAACTCAAGATCTCTTCTACTCACATATGCATAAGATTTCTATGACTTAGGGCTGTCTTCAACCTTTCTCAGATTAACTTAACTTTTTTCATTGCCTTATACAATGAATTTGGCCCTATCACAACAACCTCCCTACTTCAAACCAACCAATAAGATATTTAAACCTTCTTCCATAGAGAGTTTTAAATGGAGCCACTTGAATATTAGAGTGATACTTGTTGTTGTAGGAAAACTCAATAAAAGGTTAGTGGTCATCCTAAATACCCTTGAATTCGATAACACAAGCCCTTAACATATCCTCTAAAGTCTATACGGTCCACTCTACTTGACCATGTTTCTGAGGGCGAAAAGCTATACTGAGATGGACTTAGATACCAAGACCTTTTTGAAAAGTCTTCCAAAAGTGAGAGGTAATCTGAGTACCTCTATTTGATATAATAGTCAATGGAACCCTATGTAACTTTACCAACTCCCTAAGATAGAGTCTAGCATAATCCTAAGCTGGATATAAAGTATGAACTGACAAGAAATAGGCTGACTTGGTCATTCTATATATAATGATCCAAATCGAATCATGCCGATTACGCATATGAGGAAACCTTTCACAAAATTTATGTTCATCACCTCCCACTTCCACATGGGGATACTAAACTCTTGAAGCATATCACTAGGCCTTTGGTGCTCAACCTTAACCTACTAACAATTCAAAATCTTAGCCACAAAATCTGCAATATATTTCTTCATACCACTCCACTAATAGAATCCCCACAAATCATTGTACATCTTAGTGGCTCCTGGGTGAATAGAATATCATGCACCATGCAATTTAGTTAATATCCCCTGTCTCAGACTGTCAACACATGGTATACACAACCCGCCTTGACAATGAAGCACACCATCTTCTCCTTAGGGAGAGAACCTAAGGATTCTGATCCCTAATTACCTCTTTTAACTTTACGAAAATAGGATCCATGTCTTGCTTTTCTTTCACTTCGACAACTAATGAATATTCTAAACTATTCTAAACCGATATACTACTATTTTCCGAATCAACCAACAAAACACCTAATCTGGCAAGCTGATGAACCTCATGAACTAACTCCTTATTATCATCCTCAACATGTACAACACTTCCCGTAGATAATCTACTAAGGGCATCAGCCACTACATTGGCTTTACCGAGTGATACATCACATTCATATCATAGTCCTTCAACAATTCTAACTACCTTCTCTGATGGAGATTCAGGTATTTCTACATAAACACATACTATAAACTCTTATGATCCATAAACATATCAACACGAACCCCATAAAGGTAGTGCCTCTAAATCCTTAAGTCAAAGACAAATATTGCCAACTCAAGGTCATAGGTTGGGTAATTCTTCTCATGGGGTTTAAGTTGTCTAGAGGCATAGTCTATGACCTTACCTCACTATATTAACACACAACCAAGACCAACTCTAGAAGCATCAAAATAAATAACAAACCCATCTGTGCCATTTGGTAAAGTCAAGACTAGAGCGAAAGTGATTCGAGTCTTCAACTCCTTAAAACTCTTCTCACGAGAATATAATCACTGAAATTTGACTTTTTTTTCTGGGTTAATCGAGACATGGGGGAAGAAATAGAAGAAAACCCTTGAATAAATTATATATAGTAACCAGCTAAACCCAAGAAACTCATGATATATTATAGTGAGATGGGTCTACACTAGTTTCCTACTGCCTCAATCTTTTAAGGATTAACTCAAATTCCATCAACATAAATTATGTGACCAAGGAAAGCTACTGATCTCAACCAGAATTCACACTTACTGAACTTAGAAAATAACTGGTGATCCTTAAGGTCTGTAATATAATCCTCAAATGGTCTACATGATCACCTTTACTACGAGAATAGACAAGGATGTCATCTATGAAGACTATGAAAAATATCTCTAAGTACTATTTATACACCTTGCTCATCAAGTCCATAAATGCTGCAGGAGAATTTGTTATTCCAAAAGATATAACTAGGAATTTAAAGTGACCATATCGAGTTCTGAAGCCTATCTTTGGGATGTCATATTCTCTGACTCTAAGCTGATGATAGTTGGATCTAAGGTCTATCTTAGAAAAATAGCTTACACCTTGAAGTTGGCCAAACGAGTCATCAATTTTAGGGAGAGGATACTTATTCTAGATTGTGACTTTGTTCAAGTAGCTATAGTCAATGCATATTCTGAGGGAACCATCTTTCTTGTGCATGAAGAGGACTGAAGCACCCCTTGGAGAAATATTAGGCCTGATGAAACCCGTATCTAAGAGATCTTTAAACTGTTCATTTAATTCCTTAATCTCAGTTGGATCCATTCTGTAAGGTAGAATTGAGATGGGTTGGGTATCTGAGAGGAGATTTATTCCAAAGTCAATTTCCCTTTTGGGAGGGGCACTAAAAATATCTTTGGGGAATACTTCTAGAAACTCATTCACTACTTAAACTGACTCTAGGCTCGGAGTTTCAGAATTTGAGACCTTGACTCAAATGAGATGGTAAATACATCCCTTGGATATCATCTTTTTTGCCTTAATATAGGAGATAAACTGATAATTAGGCATTGAATACTATCCCTTAATTCAATAACGGGTGAATTAGGAAACTGGAATTGAACTATCCTATTTCTACATTCAACTGAATAATATCATCAGTGGGGCCAATCAATGCTGAGAATGACATAAAAACTAGTCATCTCTAACTCCACAAGATCAATTAAAGTAACTTTCTGAGATACTGTGATCGGGCAATTTTTGTATTCCCATTTGGCTATAATAGAACTACCCATTGGGATAAAAATTGAGTAAGGCTCTACTAATATATTAGGAATTCCTCTGAAGTCTATAGATATGTAAGGAGTCACAAAAGAAAGTGAAGCTCTGAGGTCTAACAATGCATAGACATGATGATGGAAGACTTGTAACGTACCTGTAATAACATTAGGAAAACTTTCCTGATTATGTCAAGTTTGGAGAGCATAAAGTTAGTTCTAATGATGCCCATTGGTGGCACTTGATATGGTACCGTATTGATTATGGTGACCTATTGGTGCTGCCATAGAATTAGCCTAGCCCTACTGACGATCATTTCTACCCTTCCACATACCTAATGGGTAATCCGTTATCCTGCGGCTTGACTTTCCACATCCAAAGCATGCATTTCTACCTTCTTTGAAATCACCCTAATGATTGTTACCACACTTCCTACAAAGTGGATTGGTATGATAACAATTTATATTGCCCTGGGCCTTAGAGCTTGGCACCTTATCTCTATTGTCTTGTCTGAACTCAAGCACTGGCAGAATATGGGGATTGAGCTAAAAAATTTTGGTGGAACTGAGAATGATTTGCACTATTAGAACTCTATTGAGAAAATTTAAAGCTACATGTTCTAGCCCTCTTATTCTTTCTTTTCTTTTCCTTATGTTTTTCCTCCTCAATCTGCTAGTATAGACCATCAACCTAGAGAGATCCATCTGCTTAATCAACATAGTTTTCCTGCACTCTTTTACCACTTTCTTAGAAACTCCCAACATGAACTTACTCTTCCTAGACTTAGAATCAACCACCATAGTTGGAGTTCACCTCACCAACTGAGTAAACTTGAGTGAGTATCTTCCACACTTATGCTACCTTACTTTAAATTAATAAACTCTTGTACCTTAGCCTCCCTTAACTCAGGTGTAAAGAAGCGATCTAAGAAAGCCATGAGAAACTCCTCCCATTCTATAGGTCTTGAATCAACACCTATTTCCTCTTTCTACTACTTAAGCCAAGTATGAGCTACTCTCGACTGTCACCTTCTACACACAGTATAGAAACTCATGTGGATCCTCCTCGGACTTGGATCTAGAAAACTTCGATGAATTTATCTGAAAAAAATCTCAGATCCTAGCTGTATCTACATTCATCACTGGATTAGCTAGGGTAATAGCCTACTGGTTATTTTAAGCAGCCACAAAATGGGCCAAAGTAGTAAAAGTGGCCCTGAATATAGTATGAGAAACATGTTCATTTAGGGGATCTTCCTGAATAGGTAGTGGTGCGTGATGATCCCCGTTTATTCTTTTATAGCTTCTTCTAGGAGGAATTTTCTATAAACAGATAAAGGATGAGTTAGAAAGGAACTCAATAGAGCTTATGCTCTTTCACACGACATGAATACTGAAAGATGAGAAACTTTCCTAAAATATCTTGTAACCTCTTGCCCATAAGTGTGGTGTACTTCACACTATATTCCAGACTCTACTCAACACAACTTTCAGACACCCTAGGACACTTTAAAACCTTAGGCTCTGATACCAAATTTTGTCCTGACCCGAAGCTACCCCTTGTCATAACACGGTGCTTAAGGACATAAGTGACCCAAAGATAACCCATTATCTAGTACCTTATTTAAGCACTGATTAAAGTAATAATAATGTATTACAGGAAAAAAATAAACTAATAGAAGAACTGTAAAAATAGAATACTGAAACATCACCCAACATGCATGAACTAAGGATAAAACTAAAAACAACTTTGTCTATATAAAAACCTCTAAAATATGAAGAGTTGATGGGACAAACCCTTAACTAACTCTGACTATTTGGGATAAATTAAAATATTTAAAGTAACTAGAAACATCAAGTCCTCAATGAATGAGGATTCACCACTACTGCTGCTGAGAGGTATTAAACTGACTAAGGGCGATCAAGAAGCTGAGCATCTGAACCTATGTTATAAGACAACATAATGCAAAAGAAAGTATGTGATCAGTACTTTGAATGTACTAGTACATTAGGTAGGGACAACTAAAATACATATGGACACTAAACATGGATGCATGAATATGTAAAAAGAATGCAAGACCAAGTAAAATGTGAACTAAGATAATCTGTAAAACTGAATACTGATACACCATACACTTGGCTATACAAACCTAATCTGATATAGTTTAAATATTTTACTGAGACTGTGGGAGCTAATATAATCAACATGTCACAACCTGAGCTATCAGGGTACAACCTGTAATCCCAGTTGGAAGGGTATTGGTACCTTTCCAGGGGTACCATCACATAACTAATAATATGGATTCATAAGGATGATGTCCCAAAGAATGAAGGTGTCATGGCTATACTTATGGGGGACCCATCATAATCTACGATGGCACCATAGGTCTGGAACTTAGGGTCTGCTACTAATGACTTATGTCTAACTGAAAGGGAAGCTTCCATCTCTGCGTTCACTTGGAGATAAGTGTTACTCCTAAATTAATGACACTAGTTTTATTATTCATATAACATGATATGATACTATACTAATAAGTGCTTAGTGAAATGCCCAAACTACACCTCTCTTACGAGAGAGTAAGCGGTCGTTGTCAAATATATAACCCAACTAGGTTAGGGTCGAATCCCACAGGGAATATGGTGCTAATTAAGTTGTATGCAGATTAGTTGACTTTTAATCATTCGTTTCCGTAAAATAAACAGGGGGGATTTGATTCAGTTCACAAATTAATGGTTTCATTTAACAAGATGAAATAAGTGTAGTAGTATTCAAATTCAGAGAAATAGCAAGCTAGGGTTATGTCCACCTTATAGTTTTCAATACTTTCTAACTATAGGCGTTACGAATTCATACATGCATCGTGTTTACAGAGAAACGTATTGTATTTAATAACATAATCCTAGTGTTTCTCAACCATTAAGGACTAATTCACTTTAGTTCTCTCGAATCAAAAGCGTTTACCAAAAACAATACGAAATCTCCTAGTAGTTAGTCCTGCTAAGGCATTAACTTATGTAATAGGGGTTGGTAATCCTATTTTCTTGTCGCTACTCTCTTTTCCGAACAACAACCATTCTTTTGAACAAGTTGCATTTTAAGGCATATCATTTATGTTTGCAACCACGAGAATTCAAGATAAGCGAAGAGTGTATGATGTAAACAAGTCAATGCTTATGAATTCAAAACCCAAGTAATAAATTGTATGCTACAAGGCTTCCATAACTCTAACTAGAAGATGATCTTGGTGTGCGAATGGTGAAAGAAGAGAGAAGAAACGTTTTTCTCTCGCGCCACGCTAAGCCGCTATTCTCCTCTCTCTGAATAATACAAAATAATTGAATAATGAATAAAAATTCAGCATTTAACCCTTTTAATAATCTTTTCTCTCATAATTTCCTTCTATGTCCCTGAACTAATTATAAATGACAAACTAGTCTTGGACATATTTTATAGGCGCCACATTTGGTCCAAATTGCTATTCTCCCTTGTGTCATATGCCATTCCGCATTTCACAGTCCCATAATGTCTTCATCTACCTCATTAATGCCTGAAATCATGCTAATGACATTAGTTAGCTCAATTACATAGAAGTAGAGTAAAAACATAAGAAACTGGGCGCTTTGTTCTCTAAACATAGCTAAAATATGGATAAATTATGGTGCTTATGTGTATAAATACACTCAAGATCACCACCCCACACTTAAAGCTTTATTCGTCCTTGAACAACATATCCATTTATACATAATACACAAGCCTTAGCACCCAAAAAGAAAGGAAAGATTCTCAAATAAGCTCACACAACAATTATGAACAAGAAGTAGATTCAAGAATCATTACTAGAGACAACCTACCCTCAAGAATAGACTCATTAAGTTGGCAATTTCATGCATATAGTTTAAGCATAGAAATCATATAAATTACCCAACCTTCATCAACCATATGCCCGTACAACAAGAAAGTTACCCATAATCACTCACAATCATGCAATTTCTAACAAAATGGGTACAAGAATCAAGTTGCGCTCACTCTCACAAAAAATTCTCAAATTACAACTGATGACCATATGCTTGCCCTTAGTGTAATACTCCACTAATATCAGAATGCTAAGATTAGGATCATATAGGTCTTTTACGGGTTGTAATGCAGGCTAAAGGATGGGTAGGAACTATTTTGGCTAGAAATAGTGACTATCTTCCCTAAGCGCTTTAATACACTACATTATACAATTAAGACCAATCTCTAACATCCAATTTCCACTTCTGCTATCTTGACAGATTTGCTTTTCACCCCAACTCATTAAGCTTAATTAATAACACTATGGTGGGAGTATGCAACCCTTTCAAATAATTTTTTTTTGGCACCATTTTCATGTTACACACCCCTATAATAGACACCCTTAACTTAAGCAATTTTCTTTAGTTGAGGTGCACAATGTCCAAGAAGGACCAGGGCCAAAACAGGTTCATCGTAACATGTCCGGGATAAAATTTTGAACTTTTTGAACAATTTTAGCTACTCCCAACCACATCAATTGCTCATGCCAATAACCAGACTTTGGGGCATCAATTTCACATTTTTCCTCTTATTGTCAAACTCCTAACTCACATTGATTTTACATTAAAGTGCTTAGGAGCTTTTGGTTCAAATTACGGTCTATTAAAGAACGAATTAGGCTACTTACGAGGCTAACAAAAGAACAAGATAAAGGCTCAATGGGGCTAGCTAAGATAATATACAAAGGTAGGTCAAAAGAATGTATGAACAATGGTTATCAAAGAAATGCCTAAATCATCTCCTAAACTCACAATCTTTATTTCACTTTGCATACACACCAGGCAAGTTCTAGCATCAGTTGCAATAAGGAATATACAACAGTATTACACACACATGGCCCATGGTCAACTCAATTAGGAGCATTATTGATTCTAGACCGAATAATTACATGAATTCAAATAAAACTAACAATCACAACAAGAGTCACAACTAGAGCCTAGGTGTTTCAAACGTAATGATCCATCGCATACTTATGTTATAATGTCATGTGATCCACAAAAATGGCTACATGCAATTAAATAACTAATTTTCTATTAAGACGGTCATCATCCATCCATTAACTAATTTTCTATTAAGACACCATCCATCATCGAGAAAAGCACCCCATCCATCATCGAGAAAAGCACCTAATTATGACTAAATAACTAACAAAATGAAATAAATGAAATAACTAATCCTATCAAGACGTATACTAAGGAGAAGGTCCTATTTTCTTATAAAACAAGTAGCAAAGTACCCAGCCACTCCATACTTAAGCTCAGCACTGTCCCCAGTGCAATTAACAAGATAAAGAACCTGGCTAGTAGTACTTCTCATCCACATTAGGAGTCATGCCACTTGCATGGAGATCATCATTGGAGAAAATAGCAAAGTTATTTGGTACTATTTTCTTACAAAACAAGTAGCAAAGTAACCAATAAGTAGGCATAGGCGATTGGAAATGCGGTGCATACCCTATCGCCTATATTTATATTTCGGCGCATAGGGTATCACCTAAGTTAGGCAGTGAGCATAGGCAATGGTATAGGAGGCGCCTAACCTATCACGTATTTTGAAAATAGGCGACGCACAAGCTATCACCTATGTTGACATAGGCGGCGCCTAACCTATTGCCTAAGTGAGTCAGTGAGCATAGGCGGTGGAATAGGCGGTGCCTATATGCATTTATGTGCTGCCTTGAAGTTGTAATGCATCAATACTAGTTGCTACCTGCCTTCTTTCCCAATTTTGAAGTGAGATCGAATGCTACACTCTACAATATACTAAATTTCTTTCATTATGCATCATATATGACATTACCCAACATTACTCATGAATTTCGCCTTATATTTCAAAGACTCCGATTTACCTATAATATTCCCGTCACTCCTAAACTTACCACTATTGACATGGCTCAATCTCAAACCAAATTTGGTACCAATCACCTTCTTAGTACTTCAGGCCCCTACATTTAATCAAAACAACAAAAATGATTAGAAGGATGTGTTGCCTCCCACCAAGCTCCTAATTTAGTATCGAGGCATGACCCAATTAACTTTTTCCTCCACCTTGAGGATATGAATTTCACCCCCAACATCGAATCTATCTTTTTTCCCTGCTCATACGGGGGTGGTACAAAAATTAAGAAATCAAGTAATGGATGATGCATGGTAAACAACTTGGTCCTAAAGTGAGGTATGTTTTTATGTTGCTTATCAAGTGTAAAATAAAGAATATAGGATTCTTGGTCCTCATCTTCACACTCTTCCACTATTTTAGATGATTCCACAGACAAGATATCATCTAAACATAATGTGAAAAAATGCTTTGAGTGTGGCCCAACTAATTCTACTTCAAAATTTACACTATCTACTACACACTCACTTTTACTCACCTTCTGGACATCTTCTCTTGGAATTGGGCTAGAGTCTTTATTAGATATTTTCTTGGTTTCTTCTTTTGACTCTAGCACCAAGTCCTCAATCTTGGAATCATCTCTCATGGTTGGTTTGGTTGGTTGGGAAGTCACTGAGGGTTGCTCAATATCAATATAGGGTTCTAGCTCCTCATCTTCATACTCTTTCATTATGTTAAATTATTCCATAGACAATATATTATATAAGTATGATATAGAAGAGTGCTTTGAATGATTGACCTCTATATCCATCTACTAATAAATGACTGGCCTCATTCCTTGATGCATATCACATGCGATATCGTATGTTTCTTCTTGAAGATCCAACATTCGTTGAAACAAAGCTTCAATGCCACTCCTTCTGGCATTTTGTTCTTATTTTTCTTGACCATAAGACCTTTTAAACTTAAAAGAAGAACTAGAATTTGGGTTAGCACAATGGGGTGAGGGTGAATTAGGGAAATCACTCCAACGTCCATTTTGACCACCACATAAAGAACAATCATACTCCCGGTAGGATAGAGATGGTGCACACATCTCTCTCCAGGGAACATATCTACAATATTGCCAAAAGTGAGGTCCATCACAATATGGACATGGAACATCAAGATAAGATTTTCAACCACCAAGCTCAGGTTCATTCCACGATGCCATAGTAATAAGTAAACTAAAATAGAAATCTACCTAACATAAGAAATAAAAGACAACTAAAATCAAATATTTACAAGTTTGAATTCAAGCAAGTAGGCTTAAATTCCAAACCAACTCTCTTAAACATAAAATTAAGAAACTTGACTAACAGTCAATTAACACACATAAACTCAATCGACAACCGTATTCCCTAGCAACGGCACCAAAATTTGATATGCCCAAATTATACCTCTCTTACGAGAGAGTAAGCGGTCGTTGTCAAATATATAACCCAACTAGGTTGGGGTCAAATCCCACAGGGAATATGGTGCTAATTAAGTTGTATGCAGATTAGTTCACTTTTAATCGTTCGTTTCCATAAAATAAATAGGGGGATTTGATTCAGTTCACAAATTAATGGTTTTAGTTTAACAAGATGAAATAAGTGTAGTAGTATTCAAATTCAAAGAAATAGCAAGTTAGGATTATGTCCAACTTATAGTTTTCAATACTTTTAAACTATGGGCGTTACAAATTCATACATGCATTGTGTTTACAGAGAAACGTATTATATTTAATAACATAATCATAGTGTTTCTCAACCATCAAGTACTAATTCACTTTAGTTCTCTTGAATCAAAAGCGTTTACTAAAAACAATAAGAAATCTCCAAGTAGTTAATCCTGCTAAGGCATTAACTTATGAAATACGGGTTGGTAATCCTATTTTCTTGTCACTACTCTCTTTTCTGAAAAACAACCTTTCTTTTGAACAAGTTGCATTTTAAGGCATATCCTTTATGTTTGCAACCATGAGAATTCAAGATAAGCGAAGAGAGTATGGTATAAACAAGTCAATGCATAATGAATTCCAAACCCAAAGTAATAGATTGTATGCTACAAGTCTTCCATAACCCTAACTAATAAACTTAGCAACTCATGAATAAAATGAAAATCATTATAAATATATTCATCATACCAAAAACTAGAAGACGATCTTGGTGTGCGAATGGTGAAAGAAGAGAGAAGAAATGTTTTTCTCTCTCGCCACCCTAAGCCACTATTCTCCTCTCTCTGAATCATATAGAATAATTGAATAATGAATAAAAATTCAGCATTTAACCCTTTTAATAATCTTTTCTCTCATAATTGCCTTCTATGTCCCTGAACTAATTATAAATGACAAACTAGTATTGGACATATTTTTTAGGCCCCACATTTGGTCCAAATTGCTATTCTCTCTTGTGTAATATGCCATTCCGCATTTCATAGTCCCAGAATGTCTTCATCTACCTCATTAATGCTTGAAATCATGCTAATAATATTGGTTAGCTCAATTACATAGAAGTAGAGTAAAAACATAAGAAACTAGGCACTTTGTTCTCTAAACATAGCTAAAATATAGATAAATTATTGTACTTAGGCATATAAATACACCCAAGATCACTCAACATGGAAATCGTAATCTAAATATGACAATAAAATCTTGATTGAATTGACTTGTTACTTGAAAATAGAAACTTGTAAATACATATAGGTATCGGGTGTTCATAATCCTCCAACACTAAAATATCTTTAAATATAATAACATTATTTAAAATATTTTATGAAAATTTATGATCCAAATCCCTAAACATTGTACATTTCACTAAACTAACGAAATTCATGAATTTGAATATGGGAATATGATAAACTTGGGAGGATAATGTGCTCACATGGTTTAATTCACGAATTGATAAATTGATATGGTTTCAACTAAATATGATATGTGTGATTTAAATTCAAAACATACAATAACATAGTTTATATGGGGAAACATATGGGCATGACTTGATTTCAAAACTAGTACGAGAACATGGAGTAAATTCATACTTAACATTTAAATTTCATAAAAAGGAAATTAGGAGTTCATACTTGAACGAAAAAGGATTTTTGGGACTCAATGGTTGGAAGGAACCCATTGATGAATACCCGACATACCTTAATTGCTTGAGTTCTTGAAGAAGAAGCTTGGAATTGGAACCTTAAATCTATGAATCCTTGGGAAGATGCTTGAATTTATGTTCTTAGGAATAGGGATAAGTTTTACGTGTTAAATAATTGGGAATGGGGAAAATAATGCCCCTTTTGGGGTTTTAATTCATGAATTGAGTTTTTGGGTAGAGGGGAAAGGACTAAAATGCCACCTTGAATATTTAATAATGCTATAGGAAAATACAGTTGTAACACCCCGTATTCAAGTACGTGTTTTGTCGTATTCAAGTACGTGTATTGGTCTTATTTATATGGAATTAATTTTTATTTTATATTATTTATACTGAAATTTGCCCGTCGATGGTTCCATACGAAGGTTAATGAATAAGCTTTTCAACGATATAAAGATTTCCAAAAATAGATAGGTTTTGGATATAATCGAGCATGTTCGAAACTATAAAATGGTGGCTGGGATATTGAGAATAATAAATGTGCAGGAAAATTTCCTGCACACAAACTACTGAGGCCAGCTAATTTTTTGGATCCACTTTGAACGATCATAAATTCCTTAATATAATGAATTGGGAGAGCTGCGACCTATCAAAAGAAATATCTTTGAGTCTTATTTCCAATAAAATTGGTTTCATCCAAATCCAAAGTCTGAGTAAGGAGTTATACTTGTTTTACTTCAGCGTCTCAAAACAGATTTTTAGGATCAACTTCAAACAATCATAACTCCTTGTACAGGACGAACAGGGTGGCCTAATTTATATGAAATGAAATCCCTTTGAATTATCTTTCCAACGATACCAATTTCACCCAAATCCAATTTCGGAGCAAAGAGTTATGGTCGATGTACTTTAGCTTATCAAAACAGTCCACCAAAGGATATATTTGACATTATTTAAATTTTAAAGGCACTTTGGTCATTCCCTATGATATTATGGATGGGAATATGTGTATATATACATGTATATGAGTTCAAAAACTTATCTTCATCATCAATCATTGAGAAAGAACAAACCCTAGCCAAATTTGACCTTTAAATTACTTTTGATTCAACCGTGGAAATTTCAAAGTAATTCGATAACTACGTTTGTCATCTCGAGAGCTTCGAATGGCACCTATTATTTGTGTAAACATGATTACATAATCAAGAGGTGAATTCTAAGGTATGAATATTGTTTGCCTTTGTTCTATTCCATATGTATATGTGTGATAGAGGATTATATGTATTGGTTGTTATTGAAAGGTGATGGAAATAGGGTTATGGATTATTTTGCATGGTTTGGTTGTATTGAATTGTCGAAGGTGGATATGTAAATTGGGTTATGGAAGGTGGATATGGTAATTGAGTTATGGAAGGTGGATATGGTGATATACTATTGAATTGATGATTATTTATGTCTATGACTCAATTTGGTTTAATGGATTGGTTGGAAGGATAAATGAATCCAAACTTGATATTGGAGGATGTTGTATGAATATGCATGGCATGTGAATGCAATTGGAGTATAAGAAGGTTAAAGTGACACACTTTATGGTGTAATTAAGGATTACTACTTAACCACTAGTTTGATGAATTCAAATAATTGAATTGTGACGTTTGGTCGCTAATACTAGATTGCTATATATGTTCATTGTAGATAAGTAATCCGAAAAGACGAGAAGTCCATTTGGGACTAGTATTGAAGGTTGACAGTCAGGTATGTAAAGCATACTCTATACCATATATTTGGCATGAAAGTGAACAATTTTTCTATTAAGAAAGTTTCCAAAGTTATTCAATAACATGTGATCCATAATGATTTTGTATGATGTCCTACATTACCAATGAACTTGTTTCCACTCTACAAGATGTCAAGACATTCCAATACTTACTTTTTTTCCAAGTCTCACATGTTTATTGCACTAATTAATGTCAGAAGGTATCCGGTTACTCGAACAAGATCCATGTGCTATTAATGACTCCAAAACGTTTCATTGATATATCAATAAGTTCCTACTTCATTGTTATGGCATTGATCACTCCAAAACACTTTATTAATGTGCCAATGACTTCTTGATTCATTGTTATTGCATTGATGGTCTATTTATATGTCTCTTATTGATTTATCATTGTTTCAAAGTATAAAAAATGTGGTTGTGACCAAAATAACAATCTCAAAGATTAATTGAACTAAGTGATGGAAGTTCTCTCTTATCGGGTGGTATCCCAGGGACATAAGCCTATCATGGGTCGATCCCTAGTTATGTGTTTATGGGTGGTATCCCGGGGGCATAAGCCTAGCATGGGTCGATCCCAGTTGATATTTACTAGAGGCAGCCTAACGGTCATAGTATAGTAAATAAGGATTACAAAGATGATCATAACGATGGTAAAGTGATTGAATAAATACAATGTACAGGTTATCATAAGTTCTAGTAAGTGTGTTCCACTCCTATTACGATTTATTCACTTGTTTCTGATTTCTATTGAGCTCTTATATCATATGTGATTATCTACAGCTTTACATACTCAGTACATATTTTGTACTGATGTCCCCCACGGGGGACCTGCATTTCATGCTGCAGGCACAAGTACCTCAGCTCATACATCGTACAAGTAGGAGCCAGGATACCCAACTGCTTTTGGTGAGCTCCAGTTTGCTTCGGGACTTTCCGTGTCATTTGCAGTCACTTTTGGTATTGTATGGAAGTTAGTTATATGGCGGGGTGTTTCCCGACCTTAGTTAAACTCTGTGTATTGTCTAGAGGCTTTGTAGCCCTAATGTAGAGTTAAGGTGGTGTTTTGTTAATAGACGTGATAGCTTCAACGGCCAAGTATTGTATATATATGTGTGTGCTCGAACTTATACAGGTGATTATTTTCTTTTATATGTGACATGATGTTGTCCGAATTTCAGGTTGTCATAGAGGTATGCATGGGAAGTATAAGGTTATGAGATGGTTCTCCCAGACCTCCTCGGTTACGGGTGCCAGTCTGCCCTAATAGGATTTGAGGCATGACAAAAGTGGTATCAGAGAAGTTCATTCTAGTGAGTCTACAAAACCGTGTCTATGTAGAGTCTTGTTTATCGGTGTGTTGTGCACCGCATCTATAAATAGGAGGCTATGGACATTTAGCAATTGTTTCTTTTCTTTATGTCTTAGATTATGCGATAGAGGCTATATTGTATATGAAGTCATAGTTGACCACTGAATCCATTTATTTCTCTTATTATAGTAATGATGCTGGTTACCAGAAGCAAGAATATCGGTAATCAAGTAGATGTGGCTGCCGGAGAGGGGACTAGTAAGTCACCCACTATACCAGCTAATCAAAGTGAGGCTCCAGCTGAGCATGCATCAGAAACTTCCTCTAGTCCGAAAGAAATAAGGGAAAGGAGAACTATATCCCCAGAGCCACCTATTAATGTTGTTGATCAAGATCTTAGAAATATAGTGCAACTTTTGAATCGTATAGTTGCTGGGCAAGCCATTCCTACCATGGGTTCTAGTGGTACAGATAGGGCGGCTAGCCTTCGAACACAAGATTTTCTTAAGATGGATCCTCCCACTTTTACTGGATCAGATCTTAACGAGGACCAACAACACTTTATTGATCAAATTCAAAGGGCCTTAGATGTTATGCATGTAATGGGTAGAGAGACAGTGGAGTTAGCGGCGTATAGATTTAAAGGGGAGGATATATATTGGTATGAGGACTGGAAACGATCTAGGGGTATTGATGCACCCCCAACTACTTGGAAAGAGTTCAAAGAGGCATTTCTTGATCATTATCTTCCATTCGATATTCGTCAGGCCCGTGTCGATCAGTTTTTAAATCTTCGTCAGGGGAATATGATCATGAGGGAGTACAGTCTCTGATTTAATTCCTTGTCGAGATATGCTCCTAATGTTGTAGCTACTATGGATGACAGAGTTCATCAATATGTGGATAGGCTAGATCGATATCTGGTTAGAGATTATACTATTACCGCTTTGAATAAAGATATGGACATAGCGAGGATCGAAGCTTTTGCACAGAAAATGGAACATCAGAGGCAGAGGAGAAGAACACAGGAATTAGAAAGAGGATATTCCAAGAGGGCCAGATCTACAGGGCAGTTCATGGCATCCCAAGGAGGGTTCAGACCACAGTTTTCTGCTAGACCACCTAGGCCATTATCTTCTTATTCTGCAGCTAGTGCCCCACCACAGTTCCAAGGGTCCAGAGGAAATCAATTTAGGCATAGAAGTGAGAGTCAGAGTTTGCGGACAGTGGGATACCAAGGGAAAGGGAATATGAGCCAATCGAGACCTCCTCGAGAGCCATGCAATAAATGTGGAAGGTATCATATGGGCGCATGTCGGCTGAGGACCAATGTTTGCTTTTTGTGCTGTATGTCGGGGCATATGATGAGAGAATGCCCACGAAGGGGCATAGGGGGTATGGTACAACCTACGGGGTCATTTGTTGCATCATCATCATCGATGCCTTATTCAGGAAGGGGTACACAGCCAATGGGTCATGTTAGAGGTAATAGAGGAGCCACGAGTTCTAGCGGGGCTCAAAATCGTACGTATGCTCTAGCGGATCGACAGAATTTAGAGGCTTCTCCAGAAGTGGTTACAGGTACGTTGTCTATCTTTTCATTCGATTTATGTACCTTAATTGATCCCGGTTCTACATTATCTTATATTACTCCATTGGTTGCTGGAAAGTTCGAAAGAATACCCAAACTATTAGTTAATCTATTCGAAGTGTCCACACCAGTTGGGGAATCTATTATAGCTAGAAGGGTTTACCGAAGCTGCATAGTAACAGTTTATGGTCGTGATACGATGGTTGATCTTGTGGAGTTAGAAATGGTAGATTTTGATGTTATAATGGGTATGGACTGGTTGGCGTCTTGTTATGCCACAATTGATTGCTGCACGAAAAAGGTATATTTCCATTTTCCAAATGAATCAGTCCTTGAATGGAAAGGTGAAATTAGCGCGCCAAGAGGTAGATTTATTTCTTATTTTAAGGGAAGAAGAATGATTTCCAAGGGATACATATATCATTTAGTTAGAGTAAAGGATACAAAAGAGGAGCCACCAACTCTTCACGCTGTTTTGGTGGTAAATGAATTTTCTGATGTATTTCCTGAAGATCTTCCAGGTTTGCCTCCTGAACGAGAAGTAGAGTTTGGTATTGATGTAATACCATACACCCAACCAATCTCCATTCCTCTGTATAGAATAGCCCTAGCAGAATTACGAGAATTGAAAGATTTGCTAGAGAAGGGATTCATAAGGCCTAGTATGTCCCCCTGGGGAGCACCAGTGTTATTTGTACGCAAAAAGGATAGGTCGCTGAGGATGTGTATTGATTATCGGCAATTAAATAAGGTGACTATTAAGAATAAATATCCTCTCCCAAGAATTGATGATTTATTTGATCAATTACAGGGCGCCAAGTACTTTTCTAAGATTGATTTGAGGTCAGGTTACCACCAAGTGAGGGTCAAAGAGAAGGATATACCTAAGACAGCTTTCCGAACACGGTATGGTCATTATGAGTTTCTAGTTATGTCATTTGGGCTAACAAATGCACCCGCAACTTTTATGGATTTGATGAATAGTGTTTTTAAGCCATTCCTGGATGTATTTGTGATTGTTTTTATAGATGATATTCTAGTTTATTCTAGATCAGAAGAGGACCATGCTAATTACTTACGACAGGCATTGCAGACTCTTCGTGATTGTAAGCTTTATACAAAGTTCTCTAAATGTGAGTTTTGGTTAAATTCGCTGGCATTTTTGGGTCATATTGTATCTAGTGAAGGGATAATGGTTGATGCTCAAAAGATAGAAGCAGTGAAGAACTGGCCAAGGCCCATGACGCCTATGGAGATTCGTAGTTTTCTCGGGCTGGTCGGTTATTATAGAAGGTTTGTTAAAGGCTTTTCTTCCATTTCAGCACCCTTAACCAAGCTAACCCATAAAGTATCCAAATTCCAATGGAATGATGCCTGTGAGAAGAGTTTTCAAGATTTAAAGAACAAGTTGATTTCTACAACCATGTTGGTACTTCCAGAAGGCACCGAAGGGTATACAGTGTATTGTGATGCTTCCAGAATTGGTTTAGGATGTGTATTGATGCAGCATGGTAAGGTAATAGCATATACTTCTAGACAATTGCGGCCATATGAAAAAAATTATCCTACACATGATCTTAAGCTGGCAGTAGTTATTTTTGCTTTAAAGATATGGCGCCACTACTTATATGGGGTTCATGTTGATATATATACTGACCATAAGAGCTTGCAATATATTTTTAATCAGAAGGATCTAAATTTAAGGCAGCGGATATGGCTTGAACTATTAAAGTACTACGATGTTGATATCTTGTACCATGCAGGGAAAGCAAATGTGGTAGCTGATGCATTAAGTCGTAAGGCTATCATGGCGCCTATAGAAAGGCAAGGGATGGTTAAATATCTTCACCAGTTAGCTAATTTGGGAGTTCGCCTTCTTGAAACTCCGAATAAAGAGCTTATCGTACATAATGCAGTGGAATCTTCATTAGTAGTTGAAGTGAAAGAGAAGCAGTATGCAAATCCTATTTTATTACAGCTTAAGGAGAACGTTCAGAGTGGTGCGACCAAGGCATTTGAGCTTACGTGAGAAGGAGTACTTCAGTGCCAAAACCAATTGTGTGTGCTGGATGTAGACAGGCTAGGAAAGAAGATTATGATAGAGGCACATTTTTCAAGGTATTTCATTCATCCATGATCAACCAAAATGTATCAAGGTTTGAAAGATATGTATTGGTGGAATGACATGAAAAAGAGCATTGCAGAATTTGTAGCTGAATGTCCAAATTATCAAAGAGTTAAAGTTGAGCACCAAAAACCCGGAGGTTATATGCAATGCATTGATCTTCTAAGCTGGAAGTGAGACATTATCAACATGGTTTTTGTTATTGGTTTACCTCGTACATCCTGGAAGTTTGATTCTATATGGGTGATTGTTGATAGGCTTACCAAATCCGCACATTTCCTACCAGTTAGGACTACTTACACAGTTGAAGAGTATGCAAAGCTGTACATTAAAGAGATAGTCCAATTACATGGAGTGTCAATCTCTATTATATCAGATGGGGAACCCAATATACCGCAAATTTTTGAAAGTCTCTTCAGAGGTGTTTGGGAACACAAATGAAGTTGAGTACAAATTTTCACCCTTAAACAGATGGACAAGCAGAACGTACCATCCAAACACTTGAAGATATGCTACGAGCTTGTGTAATATATTTTAAGGGAAACTGGGATGATCATTTACCTCTTATTGAGTTTGCCTACAATAATAACTATCATTCAAGTATCAAAATGGCACCATATGAAACTTTATATGGAAGGAAGTGTAGATCACCAATAGGATGGTTTGAAGTGGGTGAAACTCTTTTGTTCGGACCAGATCTTATTTATCAAGCCATAGAGAAGGTTAAAGTAATTCAACAACGACTGAAAACAACCCAAAGTCGACACAAGTCATATGCAGATAGTAGAAGGAGAGGTCTAGGGTTTTCTATAGGTGATTGGGTATTTTTAAAGGTATCACCAATAAAAGGGGTAATGAGATTTGGCAAAAAAGGGAAGTTGAGTCCACGTTATATAGGCCATAAAAGATCACTCGAAGGTTTGGACAAGTTTTATATGAATTAGAGCTACCCCAAGAGCTCTCATCAGTACATCCGGTATTTCATGTGTCAATGCTTCAAAAGTGCATCGGAGATCCATCACATATCACTCCTACTGAGGATGTGCAAATTACGGAAGATCTTACCTATGAGGAAGTGCCTATTTCTATTCTAGATCGCCAAGTTAAGAAGATGAGAAATAAAGAGATAGCATCGGTGAAAGTACGTTGGAGAAATCGTCAAAGGGAAGCGATTACATAGGAAGCTGAGGAAGCAATGAAATCTAAGTACCCTCATTTGTTCAAAGATGACGAGGAAGTTCAAGAAACGGAGTTATAACATTAACAAGTAAGTTTTTTTATATATGCGTGGTATTTATGTGATGATGTGAATGCTAATGATGGACTTGAACTTGTTTTGGTTGAATAACTACGCTAACATTCGAGGACGAATGTCCTAAAGGGGGGAAGGATGTAATACCCCGTATTCAAGTACGTGTATTGGCGTATTCAAGTACGTGTATTGGCATATTCAAGTACGTGTATTGGTCTTATTTATATGGAATTAATTTTTTATTTTATTTTATTTATACCGAAATTTGTCCGTCGATAGTTCCATACGAAGGTTATTGAATAAGTTTTCCAATGATATAAAGATTTCCAAAAATGGATAGGTTTCGGATATAATCGAGCACGTTCGAAACTATAAAACGGTGGCCGGGATATTAGGAATAGTAAATGTGCAGGAAAATATCCCGCACACAAACTACTGAGGCTAGCCAATTTTTTGGATCAACTTTGAACGATCATAACTCCCTTAATATAATGAAATGGGAGAGCTGCGACCTATCAAAATAAAGATCTTTTAGTCTTATTTCCAATTCAATTGGGTTCATCCAAATCCAACGTCTGAGTAAGGAGTTATACTTGTTTTACTTCAGCCTCTCAAAACAAATTTTTAGGGTCAACTTCAAACAATCATAACTCCTTGTACAGGACGAATTGGGTGGCCTAATTTATATTAAATGAAATACCTTTGAATTATCTTTCCAATGATACCAATTTCACCCAAATCCGATATCGGAGAAAAGAGTTATGGTCGGTCTACTTTAGCTTATCAAAATAGTCCACCAAAGGACAGATTTGACATTATTTAAATTTTAAAGGCACTTTGGTCATTCCCTATGATATTATGGATGGGAATATGTGTATATATACATGTCTATGAGTTCAAAAAATTATCTTCATCATCAATCATTGAGAAATAACAAACCCTAGCCAAATTTGACCTTTAAATTACTTTTGATTCAACCGTGGAAATTCTAAAGTAATCCGATAACTGCGGTTGTCATCTCGAGAGCTTCGAATGGCACCTATTATTTATGCAAACAGGATTGCATAATTAAGAGGTGAATTCTAAGGTATGAATATTGTTTTCCTTTGTTCTCTTCCATATGTATATGTGTGATAGAGGATTATATGTATTGGTTGTTATTGAAAGGTGATGGAAATAGGGTTATGGACTATTTTGCATGGTTTGGTTGTATTGAATTGTGGAAGGTGGATATGTAAATTGAGTTATGAAATGTGTATATGGTAATTGAGTTATGGAAGGTGGATATGGTGATATACTATTGAATTGATGATTATTTTTGTCTATGACTCAATTTGGTTTAATGGATTGGTTGGAAGGATAAATGAATCCAAACTTGATATTGGAGGATGTTATATGAATATGCATGGCATGTGAATGTAATTGGAGTATAAGAAGGTTAAAGTGACACCCTTTATGGTATAATTAAGGCTTACTACTTAACCACTAGTTTGGTGAATTCAAATAATTGAATTGTGACGTTTGGTCGCTAATACTAGATTGCTATATATGTTCATTGTAGATAAGTAATCCAAAAAGAAGAGAAGTCCATTTGGGACTAGTATTGAAGGTTGACAGTCAGGTATGTAAAGCATACTCTATGCTATATCTTTGGCATGAAAGTGAACAATTGTTCTATTAAGAAAGTTTCCAAAGTTATTCAATAACATGTGATCCATAATGATTTTGTATGATGTCCTACGTTACCAATGAACTTGTTTCCACCCTACAAGATGTCAAGACATTCCAATACTTATTTGTTTTCCAAATCTTACATATTTATTGCACTAATGAATGTCAGAAGGTATCCGGTTACTTGAACAAGATCCATGTGCTATTAATGACTCCAAAATGTTTCATTGATATACCAATAAGTTCCTACTTCATTGTTATGGAATTGATGACTCTAAAATACTTTATTGCTGTGCCAATGAGTTATTACTTCATTGTTATTGCATTGATGGTCTATTTATATGTCTTTTATTGATGTATCATTGTTTCAAAGTATCAAAAATGTGGTGGCAACCGAAATAACAATCTCAAAGATTAATAAAACTAAGTGATGGAAGTTCTCTCTTATCGGGTGGTATCCCAGGGGCATAAGCCTATCATGGATCAATTCCTAGTTATGTGTTTATGGGTGGTATCCCGGGGTCATAAGCCAAGCATGGGTCGATCCCAGTTGATATGTACTGGAGGCAACGGTCACAGTACAGTATAGTAATGATTACAAAGATGATAAGAACGAAGGTAAAGTGATTGAATAAATACAATGTATAGGTTGTCACAAGTTCTAGTAAGTGTGGTCCACTCCTATTATGATTTATTCACTTATTTCTGATTTCTATTGAGCTCTTATAACATATATGATTATCTACAGCTTTACATACTCAGTACATATTTCGTACTGACGTCCCCTATTGGGGACCTGAATTTCATGCTGCAGGCATAGGTACCTCAGCTCATACACCGCACAAGTAGGAGCCAGGATACCCAGCTGCTTTTGGTGAGCTCCAGTTTGCTTCAGGACTTTTCGTGTCATATCCAGTCACTTTTGGTATTGTATAGAAGTTAGTTATATGGCGGGGTGTGTACCGACCTTAGTTAAACTCTGTTTATTGTCTAGAGGCTTTGTAGACCTAATGTACAGTTAAGGTGGTGTTTTGTTAATAGACATGATGGTTCCAATGTCCAAGTATTGTATATACATATATATGTGTGCTCAAGCTTAGACAGGTGATTATTTTCTTGTATATGCGACATGATGCTGTTCGAATTTCGGGTTGTCATAGAGGTATGCATGGGAAGTATAAGCTTATGAGATGGTTCTCCCAAACCTCCTCAGTTATGGGTGCCAACCGCCCCAATAGGATTTGAGGCATGACAACAACTTTTGTGGAACGGAGCTATCACGGGGGCTAGCTTCCATGACATGACATGTATTGTGGAGGCTAACCTCCATGACACACCGTGTATTACAGAGGTCCTGCCTCTATGACATGCCCAAATTATGAAGGCATTCTACTTTCGAGGTCCAAAAACACTCTAAACTTATTTCAAAAATTCCAAAACTCTCCTAGATAACCCTTTTCACATCCCTAAACTCATTTCAACTAAAAAATTGACATTTCAAACTTGGAAAGGCCAAAAATAAAATCTTTAAAATCTTAGGGTCATAAAATAGCTGTCTTTTGTACTTAGTATGAATTAATGCCTTGGACCCTTTTAAATATACGTGTAGTAGCTGGAAATGTATCTTGAATCTTATGGGGTATTATAGCTTGTCTGAGTATTATAGGAGGTTTGCCGAGAGTTTCATATTTATTATTGCTCTACTGACAAAGTTAACTCCAAAAAAAGGTTAAGTTTCTATGGTCTGATGCTTGTGAAGATAGTTTTGAAAATTTGAAGGATAAGTTGACTTTTGTGCCTATTTTAACCATACTAGAGGGTACTAATGGTATTTTCGTGTATTATGATTATCCCGTGTGGGACTAGGATGTGTTTTGATGGAGCATTTTAAGGTTGTAGCCTATTCTTCTAGGAAACTTAAGGTTTACGAGAGGAATTATCTGACTCATAATCTAGAATTGGTGGTTGTGGTTTTTGCATTGAAAATTTGGTGCCATTATTTATATGGGGTGAATATGGATATTTATTCAGACCATAAAAGTTGTAGTATGTGCTTGCATAAAAGAAATTGAATCTGAAGTAGAGGTGGTGGCTCAAATTTCTTAAGGATTATGATATGAGCCCTTACTACCATTTAGGTAAAGCTAATGTTGTTGCTGATGCTCTTAGCAGGTTGTCTATGAGGAGATTATCTCATATTAATAAGGAGAAAATAGTATTGCTAAAAGATATTAATAGGCTGGATAACTTTGGAGTTCATCTCTTAGACTTTGAAGATAGAGGAATGATTATTCAAGAAGTGGTTAAATCATTTCTTGATGCTGAGGTGAAAGAGAAACTGGATTTGGACCCCATACTTATGTAGATTAAGGATGATGTGGGTCAATAAAAGGTTATGTCTTTTGAGATTAGGGGAGACGGCATCTTTAGGTATTTAGTAAGGTTATGTATTCCCAATGTTGATGGGATATGGGAAAGAATCTTAGTAGAGGGTCATGAATCCCGAGATATAGTTCATTCAGATTCAACAAAGATATATCATGACTTTAAGGAAATCTTCTAGTGGAATAATATAAAAAGAGATATGGCAAACTTTGTAGCTAAGTGTATTGCTTGTCAGCAAGTTAAAGTTGAAAATTAAGGCTTCATGGCATGTCTCAAGAGATAGGATTTCCCATGATAAAGTAGGAGATGATTAATATGGATTTTGTTATAGGTTTTCCATGGTCTCGCAATCAGTATGATTTTATTTGGGTCATTTTGGATAGAATGACTATGTCTTCTTACTTTTTACCCGTGAGGACTAAATACTCAGGAGAGGATTATGCTAAGTTATTCATTCAAGAGATTGTTAAGTTGCACATTGCGCTGGTGTCCATCATTTCTAAGTGTGATACATATTTTCTTCTTATTTTTTGCATTTATAAGATAGGTTTGGATACTCAGATGAACCTTAGCATCGTTTTCCACCCTTAAATAGATGGACAAGTGGAATTGACTATTTAAACTTTGGAGGATATGATAAGGTCCTATGTGATTAATTTTAATGGTAATTGGGTTGACTATTAACCCCTTAGTGCGTTCACTTGATATAATAGTTATCGTTCTAGCATTCAAATATCTCCTTTTGAGGCTCTTTATGGTAGGAGGTATAGGTCTCCTACTAGATGGTTTGAGGTGGGTGAGACTAGGTTGTTTGGTCTGACTTGGTTCACCAAGCCATGGAGAAGGCTAAGGTGATTAGAGAAAGACTTAAGACTTCTCAAAGGTTCCAAAATTCTTATGTGGATGTAAGGAAAAGGGAGTTAGAGTTTAAAGTAAGCGATTGGGTATTCTTGAAGGTATCTTCTATGAAAAGAGTAATGAGATTTGGGAAAAAGGGAAAGCTCAGTCCTTGTTACATTGGTCCATATTTGATTTTGAGAAAAATTAGGAATGTCGTATATGAGTAAGATTTTCCAACAAGTTTGGGCTCTAATGATCCTATTTTCCATGTGTTTATGTTGAAAAAGTATGTGGGTGACCCTTCATTGATAGTGCCTATTAAGGATGTTGGTGTTACAAATTATTTGTCTTATGAGGAGGTCCTAGTGGAGATATTGAATAGGCAAGTTCGTAGATTGAGGACAAAGAATGTAGCTTTAGTGAAGGTTCTTTGGAGAAATCAAAGGGTTGAATAAGCTACATGGGAAGTTGAGGAAGATATGAAAGTTACTCATTCTTGTTCCCCATATTGGTTGAAAGTACTGAGGTATAGGTTTCATTTTTGCATTTCAAATTTGTCATTTGATACTAATGTGCTCTTACTTTTATCATGCTAAATATATCCTCACTTCTTATTGGGGAACAAATGATTCTGGGGGGGGGGGGGCGAGGTATAACGTGATACCTTATAAAAATTTCAATGAATTTATTTTTGGCCCTCCCATGTGCGTAACATCAAATTTTGACTTGAATTTTGATTAAGGATGTTAAAATAAAAGAGTGTTATGGTGATGTTTTGGAATTTTTGGATGGGGTTCGAGGTTATTTTGGTACCCCAAGTTAGTAAACCTCCCCGATAGTGGCATGCCATACCACTCAGCCTCTACAATAAGGGTGTGGCTTGGAGGTTAAGCTCTGCTATATCAACGGGACATGCTACTATGATAAATTTGTCCAATTTTTGTTTTTTCACTTGTGTTGAGGGGATTTTGTTCCTTTTACCCCTTTGACGACATTAAAACACCTAATTATCCTTTTTCTTCGGTTATTAAAGATCAAACACCATCCTTTTTCTCATTAACTCTAAACCCAAAAAAGTTTAAGATTTTATAGAGAATTCATTATTCGAGCTTCAAACTTTGTTTTCTCTTCAAATTCCTTTATATTTTAGGCATGTTTCTCTTTCCTTAACTTTAATTTTACATTATGGCATTAAATTATTGAATATGCATATGATTTGAGTTAATGGGTATGAAATTGGGATTGAGGGTTTTTGGTGGTTATTATTTGAATTATTGTCCATTGTTTTATATGGATTATATATGTCAAAATTGATGGTTTCGGGTCTAAATTAGTGCATTATTTTAATGGTTGGAATGGGGGACATGAGTTTCCCCAAATTGATGGAATTTTGGCTTGATAATTGGATTAACCTCAATCCACTTTGTAAACTTGATTTTGAATATGGATATTTGGTTTAACTTTTCTTTTGAAAATATTACATTGCATTAAAGGATAAATGGATAAAAATGGATTTTGATGGCCTTGATGGCCATGCTTGGATTTTCAATGGAACTTGGGAGTCAGTTTTGTTATATGGACAAATTTGGCATGATTGAATTATCTGTCAAACATATTGGTGTGACGATACCAAGTTGGTAAATGTCTTAATAACCGACTGCTGGGTAAATGGTTGTTTATGTGCAACTATTTTAATTTTGGATTAAAGAAAATTATGTTTCTCACCCTGAAGGCATAGGGCCCAGGGGGATCAATACCAGAAACCACGTTGCTCGCATTGGTCGTCCATGTGACCATGTTCTTGGTGAACACATTATATTTTTAGGAGGGCTATAGACTTAGTGTCCTTATCCTTTTCATGGTTTTTCTGTGTTTATGCGGCTAAACATACAGTGGGTCTCTTCCGATCAGGGAGCCGGACCCATATAGCCCATGTTGTCTTTAGGATGGAGTAAGATGTATTGTTTAATGGTTTAAACTCTCATGTTAATGACCAATGTCCCCATCATGACATCCAATATATGTACATAAAAATATTGTACATGTAGTTTTTGACTGGTTTTGGCAATGCCAGTATTTTATACCTTTCCCTTAAGTTACATGCTAGTGCTCACCCTACTGACCATCCTCAGATGCTACACCATTTCATGATGAAGGTTTGGAGGACTTTTCTATTACTTTTGTGTAGCGTTAGTGGATTTGGTACTCCTATGGGTTTGTTGTGATATGCTGATCCTCCATATTTTGGAAGGCATGGTCATTTCACTTGTCTTTATTATTTCTTAGGTAATTTGTATTTTCTTTTGTCATAGTTGGGGGCATGTCCCAAATTAGTTGGTATTTCTTGTTTTAGAGGCTATTGTGGACAAGTATTGGGTTGGCTATTTGTTTTGATTCTTAGAATTATCACTTGGTTTATTTATTCTTCACATTACTATTTTGGTTAGCTTTCACTATATTTATTTGTAGTGTTATGAAGGTTAGGCTAATGGGGTAGTCTTCGGCCCATGATAGGCTTAAGATACTTGTCATGGATAGTCCTAGGTTTAGGTTGTGACAAGTTTGGTATTCGAGCACGATTCAAGGTCGTTGGGTTTCTACAAAGCCATATCGAGTAGAGTCCCTTTTATGGGTGTGTTGCATGCCACACTTATAAAGGGGAGGCTATAAGGCATTTAGGAATGTTTCCATTTCTTGAATTCTATTTCAAACTGTAAAGCCTAGTATTGTGAAACTCTTCTAACCCTTGGGTTACTCGTATTTTAGATCATGCCTCCCTGAAGATCTGACGGTCATAAAAACTCTTCTGGAAACTCTATCCCACTTGAGGAGAATGTGGAGGGAACTCATCCTACTTATAGAGCATAAACCCTGTCTAAGGTCCCTACTCTTGATAGTATTGCTCCACGTATGGTTCCACCGATCCTTACTAGTCCTCCTTGGGCTTCCTGGGTTGGTGGAACTTTTGCTCAATCACCTCAAGGAGATATCTCTAATGCGAAGTTATGTCAGTTTATTAATATTCTTTCTCAATTGGTGGCATCATAGTCTCATCGGTCTGATCATGTCGGTCCTGTAACTAGTACATCTGATGTTACTTAGGTTGGATAATTTATAAGGTTAAATCCCCCAACCTTTGCGGGCTTTAAGGTTGAGAAGGATCCTCAGGGGATTATTGATGAGATGGATAAGATCATTAGGGTGATGCATGCCACTAATTCAAAGGATATCAAATTTGCTGCCTATCAGTTGAAAGATATGGCTTACTAGTAGAATGAGGAGCGGGAAGTGATGAGGGGTGATAATTTTGAGCTTACAATGTGGAATGACTTTTCATGGGCTTTTCTTAATCACTTATTTCCTCAAGAGTTGAGTAAAGATAACAATAAAGAGTTTGTGAACTTAAAATTGGGTAAGATGAATGTTAAGGAGTATGCTCTGAAGTTTCAATAGTTGTTTGATTATGCTCCAGAGTTGGTGTCGAGTATGAGGTCCCAAATAAGGAAGTTTAGTTCATGTCTTTATTGATCTAGTGTTAGAGTATAAGGTTGCTATGTTGGATAATGTTATGGACATATCCAGGCTTATGGATTATATGTAGCAAGTAGAGGATAAGAAAAAGAAGCAGGTAGAGATGGGAGAAAGATAAAGCAAGAAGTTTAGATATTCAGAGCAGGGTGCAAGTCAGTAGAATAGTAAGATACATGCTAGGCAATGGACTGAGATGAAGAATTGGGGAAATTCTTATTTGACAACTATTGCTCCCTATCCTAAGCCTTCAGGTGATCATCGTTTTTAAGCTAGTAGTGGTCCTAAGGCACGGTGTGAATAGTCTCAGGCTAATGGAGCTCATTCAACTCCACCTTATCCGCTTTACCATTTTTATGGGCGGCTTCACTATGGATATTATAAGGAGGGGAGAATTCGGTGCTATAATTATGGTCATCTTAGTTATATAGAGTGAGATTGTCCTTCAGGCAGAGTTGCATCTAGAGCTAATAAAATCTTGCTTTCCACTTTTTCGGCTCCTCCACCTAAGGGTGCCACATCAGATATCGTCACTGGATGGAATCATCTCAATGCACTTGCTACTCGCTAGGAATCTTAGGCATCCCCTTATTTGGTCACTGTTATGTTACATGTAACATCCTAAATTTTTGGTCACAAAAAATTTCTTGACTTCTATGCTCACTAACCAAGTTATGACTGAAGTAATGAGTTGTAAAGAATCCTTGCGAGACGTATGTTCCCAATCATAGACTAACTAGAAAGTTGGTCAATGTTTCTAAACTGAGTACGACATAGACCTCATGAGTCATAAAGACTCATTACAAGTCATAGGGTCAGATCATAGTCAAACTAGTGAGGAATTGCCCTTTCTTTTAGGCAAGTCATTACTAGCACCTAACAAGTCGTAAGGACACTATATGATTCATATAGTGTTTGTCATAGTCAGACTAGTGTGGATACCCCATATTTCTACCAAGACTACGAGTCTAGGTGATGACTCGTAGTCAGTCGTTACGAGTCATCACGTGACCTATAACGTCTAGGAAGAAATTTTTCAGTGTTTTAATTAAGGAAACTTGGTCATTTCTCTCATTTTCCAATTATAACCCATGACATAAAATACCCTAAGGGACCCTATAACTCCTTATTACTCAATCATAAACTATTCTTTACTCTGTCAAATTCCCAAGTCAAGAACAAAGCTAGGGTTTCTCAAAAGTAGTCATCTAGGGATTAAAGTATGGTTTCTTCTCTATAAATCTTGGTATCTCAGGCATGTATCTCTTTCCTAAAACTCATTTTGCTAAAAATAGGAGTTTAAACTTGTCGTCCATGTCATTAATTATTGGTTTTGAATTTAGGTTCAGGACTTTTGGATGTTATAGGTTGAATTTCTTTTCATATGGTTTCTATTGATCATTCATTCTTTGAATTAATAGTTTTTAAACTAATTGGGTATATGGCTATGGGAATTGGAATAGGAGTTGTTGTTTGACCCAAATTGATTTGATGAACTTATTGGGGTTGTGAATTCCCTTAACTGTATGAATTTTGGTAATTAAATTGGTAATGACCTTATCCCACCTCATGAAATTAGCTTTGAAACATGGGTATATGCATATTAAAACCAAATTAAAACTATTGCATTTTATAAAAGGCTAATGAAAACAAATGGCTTTGAAAGGCCTTGTGGCTATGACTTGATTTTATTTGGACCATAAGGGTCGTGGATTCCCCCAAGTTGCTGGTTAATGGAAATTCCATTACGATATTAGCCTGCAAGCAAGATTGGTATTACAATACCAATGGTATGTGCCTTAATAAATGGTCCTTGGTTTAATGAACAGGAATGTGTAAATGTTTTAATTGGGCTTAAAGAGGGTCATGTAGCTGACCGCGAAGGTAAAGGTCCCGAGGGACCGATACTAGAAACCATATTTTTTGACATTGGGGTTGGTCTTAATGGTTGTGTGCATGTGTCACACCTTATATATATATTTATCATGGATTTGTGAAGGATCATGGATTCCCCGACCTTTCTTGATACCTCTAGTTCATGTGTCTAACACGTAATAGGGCCCAACCAGTAGGGAAAGAGTTGGACCCAACCAACAAAAAGATATTGATCCATATAGCTCGTGGGTGTTTTGATGATGGAAAATCTACATAGTCCAAAATAATGTTATAAATCTCATGTTAAACCTTGTTCCCTATCTCATCATATTATATATATATATATATATATATATATTTGATTATGTGCATATGGTTTTTGAATGATTGATCATATCATTATTTTATCCCTTCCTTGAGTTACCTGCTAGCGCCCACCACGCTAATTGTCCCCAGATGCTATATTCCTATGCGATGTAGGGTTCGAAGACACTTCTATTTCCTTGCATAGTGGTAGGTGATTTCTGGATTATTCGAGAGTCGGGTGTGAAGTGGTGATCTTCCATTCTATGAAAGTCCCTTATTTTATGTTCTTGTATTTACTTATGGCTTAGACTATTTCGGTGGGTATTTTTTGATGGTCGGGGGAATATTCCAACTTTGGTTGATGTTTTGTTTCTTAGAGGCTTTTGTGGAAAGGATGTGGGTGGATTTGGTATTGTGGATTCTTAAATCATTTTAAATTGATTTATCTACCTTATTATATGTTCAGAACTTATCTCTATCGTGTTATATGTTAAGAAATCATTTGCATCTAGTTATATTGGCTAGGCTAATGGGGGTGGTCTCCGGTCCTTAACGGACTTAAGATACCCATCAAGTAACAAGCTAGTCATATCATGTTTTATTATCACAGTCAATTTATTATGATCCTTCTGAGCATTATCTGTTGTGATGTCCAGTCAACTTTATTCAGAGCCAGTGTCAGTTTAGTTGGGAGTAGGATTTAGCACCGAGTGAACCTAGGGATACGGGCTCACCTTTCAGTAGAGGGTGTGACCTTTAGTAGCACTCCCTTAGTTCCATAACTATATAGCCAATTTTGAGAGGTCTTTCTACCAGTTATGGGTTGAAATTCTCTTAGAGGCACTTGCCAATAAAGGCTGACACCCTAGTCCTCTGGGACATCAGATTAGTGGATCCACACAGCCAGTGTCCATACCCGTGGAAAAGTATTGACACCCTTCAACCTGGGGTTACAGGTTAGACCCTAATAACGCTCAAATTACACTCTTGAATGGGTGTAAGCGATCGTTGTCAATACAAAACCCAACGAGGTTGGGTCGAATCCCACAGGGAATAAGGTGTGAACTCAAGTTGTTTACGATTTAATTCACTGGTAGTTTACTGTTTCCTAAAATGGGGTTTAAGTTTTGCAGATAATTGATTGTCACCTTGAATTTGGTGTTTGTAACAAAGATTTTATGAAATAACTAGGATTATGTTCACTAAGTCTTACGGTACATGAAAGATGCTAAAATTTACTCAAGACTCTCACAGTGGTTAGGATCACAAGCTATCTTTATCGATGATATGCTCAAATGTCTCTCGACCTATTCAAGCATCTAATTTCCTAATCTTCTCGGACTTAGGGAATCGCTATGTACTTTCTAGATTTTAGCTCAGGCTAATCAACCTTTTTACAACGCTGATTATTAAATGAATCCTTTCTTAGTCCCTGTTGATAATTCACTTCCTGCTGTTTATGATTTCTTTCTCAAGCAAACTAAAGTAGGTATGCCTACTGTTTTCAACCAACAAACGTAAATTATAATCTCAAAATTACCAAGAAATCATAACACTTACTAAATCTTGAGTATTTAACACCTTATCAAGACCTAACCCTAGATCCCATGATCCAGGATACAGGTGTTTAGCCACTCATGATGCAAGAAACAAGTATGCAAATTGAATTCATAACTGAAAAGATTAACTTACAATGATGAAGAAAATCAAAAGTATACTTTGAATTAAATCACAAGGCAAAGATCCAAAATATTAGTCTTAGAGAGAGAGAGATAGAAAAATTGTATATGCTATTTTGTGGGATATTTCAACCGATCCCTAGAAAACCCTAAAACAAAGCTTTAAATAGTTAACCTTAAATAAGGAAATAAAACTAAAGTTGCAAATTTTTCTCAGAATAGATGACGGCGACCGTGATGGCCTATCAGGAGTTTGACGGCCTATCATGGATGTCGTCAAATTCTCTTTAAGTTTGGATTTTATTATCTTAGGCTGACGGTGATAATGACGTCCTATCAGGAGTCTGACGGCACGTCATGGATGTCATCAGCTCCCCTTCTATTTTGAGAATTTTTACCTAAGGTTGATGGTGATCCTGACGCCTTATCACAACTCTGATGCCTTATCACGATATGTCGTCAAAACATTAAAGAAAATCTCATTCTCTGGTTAAGGCTGACGGCATCCTTGACAGCCTATCACCAGGATGACGACGTGTCATGGATGTCGTCAGCCACCCTTTGTTCTTTATTTTCTTCCGATTTCATGCTTTTTGCTTCCTTTATTTGTGGTTCCCTTTCTTCTCTACTTTTACTACAAAATCAACATAAACACATCAAAAATGACAAAAGTTTCTTAAGACCTCACAATTATTCTAGATTAAAGGCCTTAAATATGTTAGCAATTGATCACACATCATACCCCATTAGCTCAGACTAGGGGATGTTGATTACATGATAGATCCCATAGTTTTAGTTTGGTATTCAAATCACATTAGGTCAGGTTTGTATGACCAAGTATTTAGTTTATTAGCTATTTAGTTATTCAGTTTTACAGATTATCTCAGTACATATTTTACTTAGTTTTGCATTCTTTTTATATGTTCATGCATTCATGTTTAGCATTCATATGTATTTCTACTAGTCCCTATCTCACGTGCTAGTACATTTAAAGAACTGACTACATACACACTTTTGTGCTATATTGATTTAAAAATTTAGGTTCGAATGCTCAGTTTCTCGATCACCCTTAGTCAGCTCAATCCTCCTCAGTAGTATTAGTGGTGAGTCCTCATCCATCAAGGATAGGATATTTTCAATTACTTTAAGCATTTTACTTTATTTCAGTTAGTCAGAGTTAGTTAGGGGTTTGTCCCATTGACTCCTCATGTATTTGATGCTTTTAGATAATTAAACTAGATATTCAGATTTTGTTTACAGTTTCTATTATCAGTAATTCAGACATGTTAATATTTATATCAGTTCAACTTTCACATATGATACTTTATCATTATTTTATTTAGTGCTGAATGTAGGTACCGGATAATAGGTTAGCTTGGGGTCACTATGGTATTAAGCACCGTGTTGCGACTACGGGCTAGCCTGGGGTCATGCCAAAACTTTGTATCAGAGCCTAATATTTTAAAGTGTCCTGGGTGTCTGGAAGCTACATTGAGTATAGTATTGTGCATGGTGTGAAGTGTGACACACTTATGGGCAAGAGGCTATAAGACATTTTAGGAAAGTTTCCCTTCTTCCAGTATTTATGTTGTGCGAAAGAGCATGAGATTTATTGAATTCCCTTTCTAAATCATCCCTTATCCATTTACAAAAAATTCCTCCTAGAAGAAATGGGGATCATCCCGCACCACCACCTATTTGGGAAGATACCCTGAATTAACATATTTCTCATGCTGAATTTAGGACCGCTTTCAGAACTTTGTCCCATTTAGTGTTTTTTTATAATAACCAACATGATATTTCCCCAACTAATCTAGTGTTGAATACAACTACAACTAGGATTCAAGAATTTACTCATATGAATCCGCCAATGTTTTCTGGATCTAAATATTAGGAGGATCCATAAGAGTTTCTAAACTATGTACAAATAATGACTGATATTATGGGTGTCTCTTTGAGTGAGAGTGCTGACTTAGCTGCTTATCAGTTACAAGGAGTAGGTCATACTTGGTTTAAGTGAAAGAAAAAAGATAGAGGTATTAAGGAAAGAACTATAGAGTGGATGGAGTTTTCTATGGCCTTCTTAGATAGGTTATTTCCATTGGAGTTAAGAGAGGCTAAGGTTCAAGAGTTTATCAATTTGAAGTATGGTAGCATGAGTGTGAAAGAGTACTTACTCAATTTTACTCAGTTGGCGAGGTATGCTCCGACTATGGTGGTTGATTCTAGGTCCAGGATAAGTAAGTTCATATCTGGAGTTTCTAAGGAAGTGGTTAAGAAGTGCAGGATAGCTATTTTGATCAAGGATATGGATCTCTCTATGTTGATGGTCCACGCTCAGCAGATTTAGGAGGAGAAGCATAAAGAGAATGAAAGGGAGAATAAGAGAGCCAAAATAGGTAACTTTAACTTTTCTCAGCCACAGTCGGAAAGTGGTAATCATTCTTATTTCTGCCAGAAATTTTTAGCTCCAGCCCCATCTTTAGTTAGTACGCTAGTGCCTAAGTTTAGGCCGGACTATTGGGATAGAGCATCTGGCTCTAAGTCCTAGGGTAGTGTAATTAGTGGTCTCACCAATCCACTTTGCAAGAAATGTGGTAAGAATCATCAAGGGGTACAGAGCACGCAGTGATGTGTGTTTTGGATGTGGCAAGCTAGGACACATAATCAGGGATTGCCCAATGGTTGGCCATAAGGAAAAGGGTGTTCATCAATAGGTTCAGTCTAGCTTTTTATCAGCTCCAGCAGGTCACCCGACTCATCATGGTGCCACCTTCTGTTCTACTAGGGGGTATCATCAAAACCAAATTTATGCTCTCCAGACTCGACATGTTCAGGAAAATTCTCCTGATGTGGTTACGAGTACATTACAAGTCTTCCATATTTATGTTGATGCATTGTTAGACCCCAGAACTTCACTTTCCTTTGTGAATCCATATATAGATATATTCTTTGGTGTTAGTCTCGAAATATTAGTAGAGCCTTTCTCTGAGTATTCAGAAACTGCCCAATCATAGTGTCTCAGAAAGTTACTTTAGTTAATCTTATGGAGTTAAAGATGACTGATTTTTATGTTATTCTAGACATGGTTTGGATCCACTCGTGCTACACCTTTGTTGATTGTAGAAACAGAATTGTCCAGTTCCAGTGTCCTAATGAGCCTATTATTAAATGGAGGGGTATTACTTCAGTGCCTAAGAGTAAGTTTGTCTCTTATCTTAAGGAAAGAAAAATGATATCCAAGGGATGTATTTACCATCTCGTCTAAGTCAAGGACTTAAATTTTAAAACTTTGAGTCTTGATCAGTTTCAGTAGTGAATGAGTTTCTAATGGTGTTCCCATAATATCTTCCCAAAGTTTATCCCGAAAAGAAAATTGACTTCAAAATAGATCTCATCCTAGATACCTAACCTATCTCAATTCTACCTTATAGAATTGCTCTAGCTAAGCTTAAGAAACTAAAGGAATTATTTAAAGATCTCTTAGATAAGAGTTTCATCAGGCCTAGAATTTATCCATGGGGTGCTCTAGTCCTCTTCATGTTCAAGAAAGATGGTTTCCTCAAAATACGAATTGACTACCATCAGTTGAATAAAGTCACAATCAATACTAAGTATCCTCTCCCCAGAATTAATGACTTGTTTGAAAAACTTTAGGGTGTAATCTATTTCTCTAAGATAGACCTAAGATTCGAATATCATCAACTTATAATTAGAGAATGTGACATCCCAAAGATAGCTTTCAAAACTCAGTATGGTAACTTCAAATACCTAGTTATGTCTTTTGGACTAACGAATGCTCCTACAACTTTTATGGACTTGATAAACAGGGTGTTTAAGAAGAACTCAGACATGTTCTTCATAGTTTTCATGGATGATATCCTTATTTATTCCCATAGTGAAAGTAATCATGCAGATCATTTGAGGGTTGTATTGAAGACCATTAAGGATCACCAGTTGTTTGCTAACATTAGTGAGTGAAAATTTTGGTTAATATTAGTAGATTTCCTTTGACTCATCGTTTCCAGTAATGGCATTCAAGTTGACCCTCAAAAGACCAAGGCAGTAAGAAACTGGACTAGGCCTATATCTCAATTAGACATTAGGAGTTTCTTGGATTTAGCTGGTTACTACAGATGGTTTCTTGAGGGTTTTTCTTCTATTATTTCTCCCATGTCTCGATTAACCCAAAATAAAGTCAAATTTCAATGGTTAAATTCCTGTGGGAAGAATTTTCAGGAGATAAAGAGTCGACTCACTTCTGCTCTAGTCTTGACTTTGCCAGATGGTACTTATGCATTTTTAGTTTATTGTGACACTTTTAATATTGTTCTTGGTTGTGTGTTAATGTAGTAAGGCAAGGTCATAGCCTATGCCTATCGACAACTTAATACTTATAAGAATAATTACCTAACCCATGAACTTTAGTTGGCAGCAGTTATGCTTGCCTTAAGGATTTGGAGGCATTACCTTTGTGAGTTTCATGTTGATATGTTTATGGATCATAAGAGCTACATTATGTGTTCACTTAGAAAGACCTAAATCTCCATCAGAGAAGGTGGTTAGAATTATTGAAGAACTATGATATAAGTGTGTTTTATCACCCGAGTAAGGCAAATATAGTGGATGATGTCCTTAGTAGATTTTCTATGGGAAGTGTTGTACATGTTGAGAATGATATGAAGGATTTAGTTTGTGAGTTTCATCAGCTTGCCAGGTTAGGTATTTGATTGGTTTATTCAGCCGAATATAGTATATAGGTTTAGAATGGTTCAGAATCTTTATTGGTTGCTGATGTGAAAGAAAAACAAGATAGGGATCCTATTTTGTTCAAGTTGAAGGAGGTAGTTAGGGATCAAAAGGTTGAGGTTTACTCCCAAGGGGGAGATAGTGTGCTTTGTTATCAAGGCAGGTTATTTGTTCTATGTGTAGATGTTATAAGATAATGGGTATTAGCTGAATCGCATGGTGTGTTATATTCTATTCACCCAAGAGCTACTAAGATGTACTATGATTTGTGACAAATCTATTAGTGAAGTGGTATGAAGAATGATATTACAGAGTTTATGGCTAAGTGTTTGAATTGTCAGTAGGTTAAGGGTGCGCGCCAAAGGACCAGTGGTACGCTTCATGAGTTTAGCATCCTCGTATAGAAGTGGGAAGTGGTAAACATAGACTTTGTGATAGGGTTGTCTCATACGCGTCGTCATAATGATTCAATTTGGGTTATTATAGATAGAATGACCAAGTTATACCATACCTTGCCAGTTTTTACTTCATATTTAGTTAAAGGTTATGCTAGACTCTATCTTAGAAAGTTGGTAAAATTTTATGGGGTCCTATTGACCATTATTTTAGATAGATATACTACCCTGAGTTTTGACCCTTAGAAAATTTCCTAGAATTTTATTCTTTGAACTCAATACGATTCATGGGAACAAGCCGTATGATGGGGTATGAGTGGTATGGTCTTTTCGTATGTTGACCAGTATCAGTTGGTGGGTTGGATTTTTGCTACTAGAAAAGATACGACTTGGGGGTATGAGTTGTATTGGTGGGTAGGAATTATTTGGTTCCTTAACTTAATATTAGACTTGGTTACTTAGGTTAGATCTTAGTACGTATGGCTCATCTTAAGTTGTAAGCCAGGGTATGAGTCATACCATGGACTCGTGTGGTAGACAGTGTCCAAATCTTTCTTGGGTTTAATCTGCCAGGGGTACAGATGAAGGGTACAAATCGTATGCTTCAGATATGACTTGGTTGGATAAGTTATATTATTGACAGTCTTAGATGCAAAGGTTGAGGCTAGGATTCAAGTGGATGGTACCAATTGTATTGAAAGGTACGACTCGTGAGGTTTGGCCGTACCGCTAGGATGGGATTTTGGTGCCACTTAAGTGAGGGTATTTTGGACATTTCTCCACTTATCCTAATAAGGTCCCATGACTTCTACCCTACTTAGGAAGTTATTTACCCTATTATTCTAGTCATTAATAGTGAGAAACTTTTCTAAAACACTCTATAATTATCTCAAAAGCTTTTGGGCAAAACAAGCTAGGGTTTTAACTAGAGGATTAATTTGGGGCTTGTCTTGGTGATCTCTTTCCATCATCATCTTGGTTTAAGTCCTGTTTTATTCCCTCATTGTTAATTATAACTAAAAGCATGGTTTTTATGAATGTTTTCTTGACTTCATTTATTGTATGATTTTGGTTTCAAATATGAATTGGGGGTTTTGATATTAAATGGTTGGTTATGATTTTTCATAGTTTTAATTATGCTTTATATGCCTTAATGGTGGTTTTGGATAATTGGATTTCATGGGAATAGTTTAATTGTAATTAGAATTGGTTTTGGTTATATTATGCCCCAATATGTTTGACAAAAAGCCTATAATAATGTATTCATTACATTGAGTACTTTTGATGGAACTCTTGCTTGTTTTAAAACCTGATAAAGGAATTATCCATGGTTTAAATAGCTTGGAAAGGTAAATGGCTAAATGGTTATGCTTTTAGGGTACATGGAATCCCTGAAGTGGTTTAATATGGTAAATGGAAGGGCACTTGAAAGTCCCCTTAAACCTATATATGGTTGGGTATGGATAGTACTTGCAAGTATGGTCGGTATGACCATACCACCACTAAATAAACTTGGTTAATAAATGGTAAATGGATTGATTGGTCGCTTGGTAATAGGTTTAATTGGGAAATAATGGTGGGATATGTAGTAAAGCCGTGGAAGGTGGAGGTCCCGGGGGACCAAAATTAGAAAATCATATTTACTTACGTGAGGCTAGTCTTGATGACCTTCTGCATGATGTAACACTATATTTTGGGGGATGTACAAGTCATCCGAGGTTTTCTTTCTTAGTCGTGCTACTACACACACTGGGTCTCTTTCAGCAGGGAGAGCGGAGCCCATATTGCCCGTGGGTAGTTTAGGACGGCAAATCTACACAGCCCAGGTAAAAGTTTTAATGGCATGCTAAACCTGGTCCCCTTCCCCGCATGGTTTTATATATATATATATATTTGTATGGTTGTGTGCATATGGATGGTTTTACTTGGCTTTATAAATGACATCATTTTATCCTTATCCTAAGATCATGTTAGCGTTCACCCTCTAACCCATCTATTGGCGGATGTATATCCATATTATGCAGAAACCATATGTTCTACTCCTTCTACATAGTGATTGACTTGGGGATCAACATTTGGACTGAAGTGGTGAGCTTTCATGCTTTCGAAAAGCTCTATTTTATTTTCTAGATATTTCTAGACACTTTGACTTTATTTTGGATATTGGTTTTGGCCATGGTCTGGGGTACGTACCAATCAAATTTTTATTTCTCTTTTGTTAAAGGCGTTGTGGTACTGCTATGGGTTATAATGCGAGGGATTGATATTGGTGTCAGATTTAGTATTGGTATTGCCATCTAGGCTGACACCAGTTAATAAGATTGTTAGTTATTCATTCATATTTTATTTTGAGATTAATTATATTATATTTTGGACCTTATTTGGTTATGGCTTGGTTTATGGACTTTGGAATAGTTTGGTACGATTGGGCGATTAGTATGGGATGGTTGAACTCGGTTGGACCGATCAAGGTATTGATCTTATCCCAAAGTCTTCATGTGGGCTGTTACACTATCTTGGTATATGCTCACAATTCAGTTAACTCAAGGCAGGCGGATAAAGGTTAGGTTAGGTAATGGGGGTGGTCTCGAGTCCTGATCAGACCTGGGACGTCCATTATGACAACATCTCTAGTCAGGTCATGTCAAGGTTGTATTAGAGCCTAGGTTCATGGTCAATTAGGAGTCCATAAACCCGTGTCGAGTAGAGTTTCTTTTAAGGGTGTGTAGTGCACCACACTCATAAGGTAGAGGATACAAGGCATTTAAGAATGTCTCACTTTCTTGGTAATCATTTTTTAAGCTTGGAGTCTCAGTCCTGGAATCTTCTCTAATCCTTGTTTGGACGTCTTTCAGATCATATCATATAGATCTAGAACATAAGGAAATTTTTTTATCCCCTCTAGGGATAATGCTAAAGGGTTGTATCCATCTTCTGGGGTTTATCTTCGATCTCATTGCCCTATCCATAATAGTTTTGGAGTTCCATCAGTTGCTACTAGTCCTCCTCAAGGCGTTGGGACTGATGCAAAATTATGTCAGTCTTTTCATGTTATTGCTCAGATGGTCACTACTCAGGCTGAGTGGGGTGTGATTGGTACTTTGTTTGTTGAGGCCACAAGGGTTTGCCAATTTATGAAAATGGTTCCTCCCACTTTTTGTGGAGTGAAGTTGGGAGAGAATCCACATGTCTTCTTAGATGAAATGGAAAAGATATTTTGGGTGATCCAGGCTACCAATATGGAAGAGGTAAACTTTGGCAGCTCAAAGAGGTTACATATTAGTGGTATGCAGAGTGGGATAGGTATATGGATGATGTGGAAGAATCAGTCTTGTGGGATACTCTTTCTAAGGCCTTCTTAGATCATTTCTTTTCCTAAGAGTTAAGGGAAGAAAAGATGAAGGAGTTTGTGAGACTCAAGTAGGGGAGGATGTCTGTCAAGGAATATTCCTTGAAGTTTCACCAATTTTCAAGTTATGATCCTGATTTAGTGGCTAATATACGAACAAAAATGAGGAAGTTTGCTTCCGAGTTAAATTGGGATTTGATTTTGGAGAGCAAGACTGCCTTGCTGATTAAAGATATGGACATCTCTAGTTTGACTGTTATGTAGTAGGTAGAGATTGAGAAAAGGCAATAGGTGGAGTTCAGAGATCGGGTAAAAGTGGCCGGTTTACTAACTAAGGAGGTGCTCAGTCTCAGGGTGGTCGAGATAATAGAAAATAGCAGAAAAAAAGTGGGGGAGTTGTGGTTCTTTCTCCTCTGCCAGTGTTCCTTACCAGTCGGGTGACAGGCATTATCAAGGTGGTGACAATTTTTAGCCACAAGGTGCCCAATCTTAGGAAGGCAAAGGTCAATTAGTTTCTTCATTATCTCCTTATCGATTTTATGGTTGTCCTCATCAGGGTTATTAGATGAAGGAAGTGATAAATGCTTCAAGTGTGTCCAGGTAGGCCATTGGCTTAGGGATTGTCCGGTGAATAAGGTTGCTATGGGGGCGAATAAGATTCATATGGCTTCAACTTCTGCTCCTATACCTGGCGGTGTTGCATTTACTTTTGTTACTGCTCCTGGTTCTAGTGTTGGTCAAAACAGGTGTATGCTTTGGCATCCCTTTAGGAATCTGAGGCATCAGCTGATGTCGTTATTGGTATGTTACATCTTTTCTCTCGTGACATATATTATTTGATTGATTCAGGGTCCACTCTCTCCCATATGACTTTTTATGTAGATATATCCTTAGGTTTTGACCTAAAAGTTATTTTGGACACTTTTTCTATTTTTACCCCGATAGATGACTCGGTTATCTCTGAGAGAGTCTATAGGGGATGTGTGGTATCTTATTGTGGAAAGCATACCTTGGTTGATCTATTTGAGTTATGTATGGTGTATTTTGTTGTCATTCTGGGTATGGATTGTTTGCACTCTTGTTACTCATTCTTGGATTGTCGGACCCATAGGGTTATCTTTAGTTTCCATGATAAGGCAGTTATAAAATGGGAGGGTGTTTCTTTAGCTCCTATGGGGAGATTTATTTCGTATCTTAGAGCTTAAAGGTTAATCTCCAAAGGTTGCCTTTATCACATGGTCCGGGATAAAGATTCTAACTCGAAATATCCTACTTTCTAGTCAGTTCTAGTGGTTAATGAGTTTCCAAAGGTCTTTTAGGATGATCTTCCCGGTGTTCCTTCGGATAGAGAAATCGAGTTTGGTATTGATCTAGTTTCAGACACTCGTCCATTCTATTCCTCTATATAGAATTACCCTTACTGAGTTGATGGAACACAAGGATCTTCTGGATAAAGGATTTATCCACCTTAGTGTATCTCCGTGAGGTGCACCGTTGTTTTTTATGTGCAAGAAGGATGGTTCCCTTCTGATGTGCATTGACTATAGGTAGTTGAAAAAGGTGATGGTAAAGAACAAGTATCCTCTTCCAAGGATAGATGATCTGTTTGAGCAGTTACAAGGTGCCAAGTTCTTTTCTAAGATAGATATTCGGTCTGGGTACCATCAGCTAAATATTAGGGAGATAGATATCCCTAAGACAACTTTGGTACGCGGTATGGGTAATTTGAGTTTTTGGTAATCTCATTTGGGTTGACTAATGCTCCGATAGCATTTATGGATCTAATAAATAGTGGTTTTTCATTAGTATTTGGATCTCTTCATTATTATGTTTATTGATAACATTCTAGTTTATTCAAAGAGTGAGGTGGATCATGCTAATAACCTCTATGTTGTGTTACAAACCTTAAAAAAACAATAGTAGTATGCCAAGTTCTCTAAATATGAGTTTTGATTGAATGCTATAACTTTCTTAGGTCATAATATTTCTAGTGAGAGGATCAGGTCGATGCACAAAAAGTTGTTGTGGTGAAGAGGTGTCCTAGGCCCATAACTCAATCTGACATTCGGAGCTTCTTAGGTTTAGATGGGTATTATAGGTAGGTTGTGGAAAGCTTTTCATCGATAGATGCTCCTTTGACTAAGTTGACTCAGAGAAGGTAAAGTTTTCTTGGTCGGATACTTGTGAAGAGAGTTTTGAGAAGTTACAGGATAAGTTAACTTTGGCTTCAATTCTGACTTTGTTGAAAGGCAATGATGGGTTCGTGGTCTATTGTGATGCATTTCGAATAGGGCTTGGTTGTGTGTTGATGTAACATGGGAAGGTGATTCCTATGCTTCCAGGCAGTTAAAAGTGTATAAGAGGAACTATCCTACTCATGATTTGGAGCTGTTGGCTGTTGTGTTTGCATTAAAAGTATGGCGGCATTTTTTGTATGTTATTCATGTGGATATTTTTTTTGATCATAAGAGTCTACAGTATGTGTTCACTCAGAATGACCTTAGTCTCAGGCAGAGGAGAAAACCTGAGCTTCTCAAGGACTATGATATGAGTCTTAACTACCACCCAGGTAAACCTAATGTGGTTGCTGATGCTCTTAGTAGATTATCCATGGGGATTTTGGATCCTATGGAGGAAGAAAAGTGGTAATTGGAGAAGGATATTCACCACTTGGCTAATCTTGGAGTTCACCTCTTAGACTACAAGGATGGTGGTGTGATGGTGCAAGAAGTGATTTGATCTTCTCTCAGTGCGGAGATTAAGGAGAAACAAGTACTAGATCCTATCTTGATGAAAATCAAGAGTGACGTTGGTGGACAAAAGGTAGTAGTGTTTGAGATCAGTGGTGATGATACTTTATGGTACCAAGAGAGGTTGTGTGTTCCTGATGTCAATGGATTGAGATAAAGGATTTTTTCTGAAGTGCATGAATCATGTTATATTGTTCATCTAAGCTCAATTATGATGTATAATGACCTCAAAAAGATCTATTGGTGGAATGGAATGAAGAGGTATGTGGCTGATTTTGTGGCCAAGTGCATAGTGTGTCTATAGGTTAAGGTTGAGAACATGAGGCCAGGAGGGTTGTATCAAGAAATTGATTTGCCTGAATGGAAACAAAAAGTGATCAATATGGACTTCGTTACCGGTCTTCCTCGATCTCAGAATCATATAATTTAGTTATGGTCATAATGGATAGGATGACTAAGTCTGCCCACTTTATGCTAGTGCGGACTACCTTCTCTACAGAGGATTATGCAAAGTTGTATCTTTAGGAGATTGTGAAACTACATACGATGCCTATTTTGATTATTTTTTATAATGGCATGCAGTTTACATCTCACTTCTAGAAGTCTCTAAAGAAAGAGTTGGGGGCTAAGGTTAGTCTGAGTACTATTTTCCACCCATAAATGGATGGGCAAATGGAGAGAACTATTTAGACATTGGAGTATATACTTCGGGCTTAAGTGATTGATTATGGTGGCAATTGGGTTGAGCATCTACCTTTGGTGGAGTTTGCTTAAAATAATAACTATCATTCTAGTATTGGTATGGCCCTTTTTGAGGCACTATATGGTAGGAGGTGTAGATCTTCTATTGGTTGGTTCGAGCTTGGTATGGCGAATATATTTGGTCCCGGCTTAGTTTACCTAGCTATGAAGAAGGTGAAGGTGATTCGGGATAGGATTAAGACTTCCAAAGTTGCCAAAAGTCCTATATGGATGTTAGGCATAGCGACTTGGATTTTGAGGTTGGGGATAAGGTTTTCCTCAAGGTATCTCCCATGAAGGGAGTAATACGGTTTGGTAAGAAGGGGAAGCTCAGTCCGCGATATGTTGGTCCAAGGGTTGGTAATGTTTCTTATGAGCTGGAGTTGCCTTCTAGCTTGAGCTTGGTTTATCTGGTCTTTTATGTTTCCATGTTGAGGAAGTGCATTGGTGATCCTTCTTCGATTGTTTCTGTGGAAGAATTGGGAATCACAGGTTCTCTATCTTATGAGGAAATCCCAGTTGAGATCTTGGATAGGAAAGTTCGTTGGTTCTGAACCAAGGATATGACCTCGGTTAAGGTTATATGGCGGAACCACAAGGTGGAAGAAGCTACTTAGGAAGTGGATGAGGACATAAAGTCCAAATATTCGCTTTTGTTTTCTACCTCTGGGATTCGTGCGAAAGGTATGTGTCTTCAACACATCTTTATATAGTGAGTTTGTCAAAGGAAAGATTAATCTCTTTGCCTCTTTTTTTCAAACTTTGTTAAAGATTGGAATATTTGATAAGATAATGCAAATGACACATGCATATGGTTACCCCTACTTGTCTGTCATTCGGGGATGAATGTTCCAAATGGGGGAGATTATAACACCTTGGGTTTTGACCCTTAGAAAATTTCCTAGAATTCTTGTCTCTTGATCCAATACGACTCATGGGAATGAGCCATTTAATGTGGTACGGGTGGTATGGCCCTATCGTATATTGACCAGTGTTGGTTGGTGGGATGGATTTTGGTTACTGGAATAGATATGACTTATAGGTATAAGTTATATTGGTGAGTACGAATCCTTTGGTTCCTTAAATTAATCTTAGACTTAGTTACTTAGGTTGGATCTGAGTATGATTGTCTCACCGTGAGTCATAATCCAGGGTACGAGTCGTACCATGGACTCACATGGTAAACAGTGTCTAAATCTTCCTTGGGTTTAATCTGCTAGGGATAAGAATGAAGGGTATAGATCGTATGCTTTGGATAAGACTTGGTTGGATATGCCGTATGCTAGACAATGTTGGATCAAATGGTTGAGGCTAGGATACAAGTTAAGGGTACCAATCGTATTGCAGGGTACGACTCCTAAGGGTCAATTATACCCTGGGACGGGATTTTGGTGCAACTTAAGTAGGGGTATTTTGGATATTTCCCCACTTATCCTAATAAGGTCCCATGAATTCTAACCTACTTGGGAGGCTATTTACCCAATTATTCTATCCATTAACACGTAGAAACTCTTCTAAAACACCCTATAATTCTCTCAAAAGCTTTTTGGCAAAGGAATCTAAGGTTTCAGCTAAAGGGTTAATTTGGGCTTGTCTTGGTGATCTCTTTGCATAATCATCTTGGTTTGAGGCATGTTCTCTTTCCTTATTGTTAATTCTAACTAGAAACATGGTTTGATGAATGTTTTCATGACTTTATTTATTGTATCATTTTGGTTTTCAAATATGAATTGGGGGTTTTGATATTAAATGGTTGGTTATGATTTTCCATAGTTTTAATTATGCTTTGAGTGCATTAATGGTGGTTTTGGATAATTGGATTGCACAGGAATGGTTTAATGGTAATTGGAATTGGTTTTGGTTATATTATGCCCCCAATGTGTTTGACAAAATGCCTATAATAATGTTTTCATTGGATTGAGTACTTTTAATGTAAATCTTGCTTGTTTTAAAACTTGGTAAAGGGATTATGCATGGCTTAAATAGATTGAAAAGGTAAATGGATAAATGGTTATACTTGTGGGGTACATAGAATAGCCCAAGTGGTTTAACATGGTAAATGGAAGGGCACTTGGAAGTCCCCTTAAACATATATACGGTTGGCTATGGATAGTACATGCAAGTATGATCGGTATGCCGATACCACCACTAAATTTCCTTGGTTAATAAATGGTAAATAGATTGATTGGTTGCTTGGTAATGGTTTTAATTGGGAAATAATGGCAGGATATGTAATAAAGTCGTAGAAGATGGAGGTCTCGGGTGGACCAAAGCTAGAAAAACATATTTGTCGATATGAGGTTGGTCTTGGTGACCATGTGCATGATGTCACATGATATTTTGGGGGATGTACTAGTCATCCCAGGTTATCTTCCCTAGTCATGCAGCTACAAACATTTGGCCCTTTTAGCTGGAGGAGCTGAACCCATATAGCCCATGGGTGGTTTAGGACGACAAAGCTACACAACCCAGTTAAAAGTTTTAATGGCATGCCAAACCTGTTCCCATTCCCTGTATGGTTATATATATGTATGGTTGTGTGTATATTGATTGTTTTACTTGGCTTTATAAATAGCATTATTTTATCCTTATCTTGAGATTGTGCTAGCGTTCACCTACTGACCCTTCTACTGATGGTTATATACCTATGTTATGCATGAACCAACCCTTCTACTCCTCCTACATAGTGATTGACTTGAGAATCAACATTTAGGCTGAAGTGGTGATCATCCATCCTTTTGGAAAACTCCATTTCTTGTTATGGATATTTCTATACACTTTGATTTTATTTTTTATATTGGTTTTGTCCATGGTTGGGGGCATGTCCCTATCGGATTTTTACTTTTCTTTTGTTAGAGGCTTTGTGGTACTGCTATGGGTTGGAATGGGCGGGATCGGTATTGGTGTCAACTTTCGTATTGGTATTGATGTTGGGGCTGACACCAGTTGATGGGATTGTTGGTTATACAGATGTGAGGAGAACAGATCTTGAGTTTGACTTTGGTGACTTGGTTTATTTGAAAATTTAGCCTATGAAAGGGGTGAAGTTATTTGGCAAGAAAGGGAAGCTCAGTCCCCGTTATTTTGTCCCATATAGAATTTTGAGCCATTTTAGGAAGGTATCTTATGAGCTAGAGTTTCCTGCAGACTTAGTATAAATACATATAGTGTTTCATATCTTTTTGTTAAAGAAATGTATTAATATCTAGTCTTCTATTGTTCATTTAGAGATTTTGGGTGTGAAAAATAGTCTCTCCTATGAAGAAGTCCCAGTTAAGATTCTTGACCGTCAGATTCATAGGTTGAGGAATAAAGAAGTTCCCTTAGTTAAGGTTTTATGGTAAAATCAGTCTATTGAGGGAGCTACGTGGAAGGAAGAAAAATATATGCAAGGCAAGTATCCCCATCTCTTCTCTATGAATTTAGATCTAGTGTGAGATAATGGTTTTCCTTAAGTGATTCTCTCATTTTTCTCTCTCTTTTATGTAACCATCCTTATGTCATTACATGCATTCATGAGTTCATTTCAGTCCATGTATCATTTTTTAGATTTAGTTATTTAATCATGATTTAGCTCACAAGTATTTAGTACACCATCTCAATTTTCCTAGTATCTCAGCTCAAACAGTTTCATTCAAGGACGAATGATCCCAAGGGGGAGATATTGTAATACCTCGTAAGATACTAAACATATTTTCAACTACTAGACGCATGGTTAAAGAGGTCCAAGGAATTAATTCACACTAGATACAAAAGACTTAGCCATTTTAAGACCCCAAGATTTTAAAGATTTTATTTTGGCCTTCCCGAGTTTGAAACATTGATTTTTGAGTTGAAACATGTTTTAAGGATGTTAAAAGGGTCATCTGGGAGAGTTTTGAAATTGATGGAATAGGTTCGGGGTGTTGTTGGACCTCGGAAGAAGAATGGATCCTCAATTTGGGCAGGTCATGGAGGCGAGACCTTTGTGATATACAGTGCGTCACGAAGGTTATCCCCAACGATACATGCCATGTCATGGAGGCTAGCCTCTGCGATAGCCTCCGTGCCATGAAAGCTGTGTTTTTCCTACATCCTTATCAAATGCTCAAGGGGGTATTTTAGTCCTTTAATCTCAATGTAAACACTCAATTTACGATTTAAAAACCCTAAGAGGGGGTATTATGTGCCCCATTTTCCATTAGTTAACACGTAAAAACTCATCCCCATTCCTAAGAACATTAATTTAAGAATATTCTAAAAGATTCAACCATTCAAGGTTTCAATTCCAAGCTCTTTATTCAAGGATTCAAGCAATTGAGGTATGTTGGGTATTCATCAATGGGTTCCTTCCACCCACTGAGTCCCAAAAATTCCATTTTGTTCAAGTATGAACTTCTTATCCTCATTTATGAAAATATCAATGTTAATCATTACCTTAATCCATGTTTTCTTATTAGTTTGGGATTAAATCCATGCCAATATGTTTTCCCATGTTGATTATGTTATCACACGCTTTGAATTTCAATCACCTATATCATGTTTAGTGAATACCATGTCAATTTTCCAAATAATGAATTAAATCGTGTGAGCATGTTTTCCTCCCAAGTTTAACACATCCACATATATTAAATTCATGGATTTTATCAGTTTAGTGAAATGTAATATGTTTGTGCCTTTGAATCATGACTTCCAACCAGCCAATATCAGTACCCGTGGCAAGGTATTGACACCGTTCCAACAGGGTTATAGGTTAGATCCCGATTAGCTCAGATTGGGGCATTTCAGTTACATAATAGCTCCCACAGTTTCAGTTCAGTATTTTGATCAAATCAGTTTAGGTTTGAATGACTAATTGTTCAGTCTATTAGTTATTCAGTTTTACAGATTATCTCGATACATGTTTTACTTGGTCTTGAATTCTTTTTACATGTTCATGCATTCAAATTCAGCATCCATATGTATTTCAGATAGTCCCTATCTCATGTACCAATATATTCAAAGTACTGACCGCATACTCTCTTTTGCACAATATTGATTTCATAGTATAGGTTTGGATGTTCAGTTCCCTGATCTCCCTTAGTCAGCTCAGTACCCGTCAGAAGTAATAGCGGTGAGTCCTCATCCATCGAGGGTAGGATATTTTCTGTTACTTTCAGCATTTTACCTTATTTCAGTCAATTGGAGTTAGTTGGGGGGGGGGGGGGGGGGTTCCCATCAACTCTTTATGTTTTAGAGGCTTTCAGATAGTCAGACTAGATATTCAGATTTTATTTTTAGTTTCTTTTATCAGTAATTCAGATATATTGGTATTTATATCAGTTCAGCTTCTGCATATAATACTTTATAATTATTTTATTTAGTGCTCACAGCAGGTACTAGATTATGGATTATCTTGGAGTCACTTGTGGCCTTAAGCACCATGTCATGACTAGAGGGTAGCCTCGGGTCATGATAATTTCTTATCTTAGAGATTAGAAAATAATCACCAAGGGGTGTCTCTATCATCTAGTTCAGGTTAAAGATTCTGACTCTAAGAGTCCTTCTTTGCAAGTTATCCCTGTGGTTAATGAATTTCTTGAAATTTTTCCCAATGATCTTCCTGGAATTCCTCTCGATATGGAAATAGATTTTTGGGTTGATCTTCTACTAGATACCTTTCCTATTTCTATTCCTCCTCATAGGATGATTCCGACTGAATTGAAGGAGCTAAAAGAACAGTTAAGGGATTTTCTTGATAAGGGCTTTATTTGTCTTAGTGTTTCGCCGTGGGGTCCTCCCGTGCTATTTATGTGAAAGAAAGATCGGCTTCTTCAGATGTGTATAGACTATCAACAGCTAAATAAGGTTATAGTGAAGATGTCAAGACCCAAACCAGGGCCTGGCCGTGTCGGGTATCTCAAGTCCACCGAGGACCAGAAACCACCCCCTTTCCTAGTCAAGTAAAATACAATACAACTAGCAGCGGATGAATTTCGAACACATAATAAGATAGATTAACTAAACCAAGACAAGTTTCTAAGAATTAAACAAAACATCCCAATCAACATTAATCTACAATCCTCTAAGAAACAACGTCAATCTAAGTCGGGAGATGCCCCTGACTATTTCTAAAAAGAAACCAAAAGATAGTGTATGACATAATAAAACCAAAACATGAAATGATGGTCTTCTAAAGTTGGAAGCTCACCACTTCAAACTGACTCACGATTGATCTAGAAATCACCTAATCATTGCATAGGAAAATCACCGAAGATGGTTAGATGGGTGAGGACTAGAATGTAACTCAGGGATAAAGGATCAAATAATTCCATGTTCAAATCAAACCAAAATCATTCAAAACCATATATACGCATTCATATGCATATAAATAAAAGGTGTCGGGATATGGAACAAGTCTTAGCATGAAATTTAAAACATTACCCCAGACTATGTAGTTCTAACCTCCTAAGGGCACCCACGATCTATATGGGTTCAGCTCTCCCTACTGAAAGGTTCCTAGTGCGTGTTAGCCGCACGAACTAGGAAAATCCAAGGATGATCCATGGAATGCCTCAACCCCATCCAATCAAAAATATATATATAGGTGTGAACTATGCACATGGTCATAAAGACCCGTACGCCGGAAAATGTGGTTTCCAATATCGGTCCCCTCAGGACCTTCACCTTTCATGACTAGATACACAATCCCCTTTAAGCCTACTTAAAACAAGTTTCACATAACCCATCCATTTAACCAAAGAATTATCCATTAAGGCATCAACCACATGTATCCTCATACCATTTTTTTTTGCAAGCTTAGAATTATGCCATACTAATTCCATCAACTTGGGGTAATACCAATACCCCCTTTGTTCATTAAATCAACTTAGGGGAATTCCAGGACCCCCTTTGTTCATATCAAGTTTAAGATTAAAAAAATATGGCCAACAAGGCATTCAAAACCCCCTTTTATCCATTTAACCATTTATCCAATGCAATAATTTAGGGAAGTAAGCCAAATCAGGGGACTAGCCATATTTTTAAAACCAGTTATGCAAGTGGTTTGAGGGAACAAAATTTCCAAAAAAAATTACAAGTCAAAATCATCAATTTAGGGGAATCCATGACCCCCATTCCAATTAACCATGTCCATTCACCCCATTAGTACAAAACTATCAATAAAGTACAAACAATGCATAGAAAAATCATGGGAACATCATTTAAACAACAATCATCCAAAACACTCAACCTAAATTGCAAAGACAAACCTTTAACCACATGAATAAGAATTTAAACATGTGCCTTAGCAAAATAAGTTGTAGGGAAGAGATATACGCTTAAAAGTATGGTGAATTATGGAGAGAAATAAATCTTTGAGCCCTAGATAATCAATCCTTAGAAAACCCTAGGTGTTCTTGCCTTGGGTATTTGAGAGAGTTAAAAAGTGTATTTGATTTGATAAAGAATGAAAATAAAGTCCCCAAGGTGTTTTATGGTGGCGGGTCTTAAGTGGGAAAAGAGAGAAATGACTTGAATACCCTCACTTAAAGTATAGAAAAAACCGCCCAGTTGTCATGGGTCATATGATGACTTGTAATGACTAGCTACGAGTTGTCATCATGAATCATGGTCTGAGAAGTGACCTAAGACGTACCCCACTATTGACCCTACGAGTCATATCCTCTGTATCATACATGGACATTAAGATTCATAGGGTCCTAGTCATGACCACAATAGAAGTAAGTAGCCTCTATACTGATGAGACTACGAGTCCCACATTACGACTCGAAATGTCTCACCATGACTCATATGGTCTTTACTCTTACCTAGGATAGAAAATTTGGTACCTACGTTGGTCACCTTATGATTGGGGCTCTACGTCTCGTATGGAGACATTATGACTCATTAGGTGAGTTGTAGGCTGAGCAGTAAGCTCAAAACTCAAGAAATTCTTTAGAGAAAAAAATCTAGGGTGTTACATTACCTCACCACCACCACCATCACCAAGGATTATTCATCCCTGAATAGAGAGTCAAGGCATCCATAGAATGATTGTAAAATCGTTACACAACCATAATTTCCTTTAACAAAGTCATAAAACAAAGATGATAAGGAAAACATATACCTTACGCATGATTGTCTAATTAGGGGAACAAGAATGGATATCTGGAATTCATATCCTCTTCAGCTTCCCAAGTAGCTTCATCAAACTTTTAGTTCCTCCGTGGAACCTTCACCGAAGCTACATCCTTAGTCCTCAAACAATAGACTTGCTTATCCAAAATCTCAACCAGGACTTCCTCATAAGAAGGGGAATCCAAAATACCAACACTCTCAATAGGCACAACCAAAGAAGGCTCACACAAATATTTCTTCAACATCAAAACATGGAACACTGGATGAATGGAACCTAAACTCGATGGAAATCCAACTCATAAGCAATATTATCCGTTCTCCTCAAAATTAAGTATGAATCAACATAAGGGGAACTGAGCTTCCTTTTCTTCCCAAACCTTATCACTCCTTTCATGGGAGACACCTTCAAGGACACCCAATCACTAACCTCAAACTCCAACTCTCATAGACTCACATCCTCATAGGACTTTTGGCAACTCTAAGCAGTCTTAAGTCTATCCCGAATCACCTTCAGATTTCCATGACTCAGTGAACTAAATCAAGACCAAATAATTTGTCCTCACCAACCTTAAACGCCCCAATAGGAGATCTACACCTCCTATCATAAAGAGCTATGAATGGGGTAATCCCAGTACTAGAGTGAACTGTTGTTATACACAAATTCAATGAGAGGCTAATGATCAACCCAAATACTACTAAAATCAATTATGCAAGCCCTTTGCATGTCCTCTAAGGTATGAATAGTCCTGTAAGGTTCACCTTAGTACCCAAATCTTTCTGAAAAAGAACACCAGAAGTGAGACATAAACTGCATACCTTGATAAATAATGATGAAAACTAGGGCACTATGCAGCTTGATAATTTACTGAATGTAAATCTTAGCATAACCCTCTACAGAGTAATTAGTCCTCGTAGGCAAGAAGTGAGCAAACTTAGTCATCCTATCCATGATGACCCAAATAAAATTAAAATGATGGCGAGACCACGGATGGCCAGCAATAAAATCCATGTTGATCACCTCCCACTTTTACATGGGAAAATAAACCTCTTGGGATATGCCCCCAGGCCTCAAGTACTAACCCTTTACTTGCTATCACACCATACACTTAGACATGAAGTTATCCATATCTCTCTTTATGTTTTTCAACCAATAGATCTCTTTCAAGTCATGATACATCTTCATCGAGCCTGAATGAATTGTATACCTCGCCTCATGAGCCTCAGTCAAAATTTTTTATTATAGCTAATCAACATCAGGAATGCATAATCTACCTTGGTACCTCAAGATACCATCACCACTAATCTCAAAGTACGTAACCCTCTTCTGACCCATATCATCCTTAATCTATATAAGTATAGGATTCAAAACCTACTTTTTCTTTACCTCTGTACAAAGAGATGACTTTATCACCTCTAGTACAATCATACTCCATCCTCAAAATCCAAAAGATGAACTCCAAGATTAGCCAAAAGGTGAATATCCTTCACCAAATATCATTTCTCTTTATCCACATGAGATAAGATACCCAAGGACAACTTACTAAGAGCATCACCAATCATATTAGCTTTACCTGGATAGTAGTGGAGATTCCTGTCATAGTCCTTGAATAAGTCAAGTTGTATCATTTGCTTAAGATGGCAAAATGACCTTCTTGATCCCTATACTATGTCGGTTTTGTAAGTTGGATATTTCTACTTACATGTTTGTCATCTGGACCCTTGAACCATTCAAAAGGCAACATTTTGCATCCTTCGACCATTAACCTTGCCTATGTGGCAAGGTCATGCTAACTAGGACAAGGAGAGTCTACCCACTCGCCTGGGGGTGTGAGTGGGGGTCATTTTGTGGCTAATTTAACATTAAAATAATTAAAAAATAAATGAAATAATATAAAAAAATTTAAAAATAAATAAAAAAGGTCCTTTTTTTTCTCCATATTTTTAAATTTAAAAATAGTTTTAAAAATTAAAAAGAAAAACTTTAAAAATATTTTTAAAAATTTTAAAATATTTTTAAAATTTAAAAAAAAATAAAAATATTTTTATAATTTTAAAAAAAAGGATCCTTTTTTTCCCTCCATCTTTTTTAATTTAAAAATATTTTTAAAATTTAAAAAAAAATAAAAATAATTTTATGAATTTTAAAAAAATTAAAAAAGGATCCTTTTTTTCTCTCCATCTTATTTAATTTAAAAATATTTTTAAAATAATGTAAAAATAAAAAAAATTATTTTAATATATATTTTTCCTCCCCACCCCACCCAGCCCATCCCCACCCTCACACCTTTTTCCTTTATCTTTTTTAATTAAAAAATATTTTTAAAAATTTAAAAATATTTTTAAAAATATAAAAATAATAAATTTTAAAAAAATTCCCACACTAGCCCATCCCTACCCTACCCAGCCCTACCCACCCCTCTCCCTCAACCCTCCACCCCAGCCCCTTCCCAGCCCACCCAGCCCCACATAGCCCCTCCCCATTCCCCAGCCCCCACCCTACCCAGCCCATCCCTATCCCACCCAGCCCCACCCAATCCACAACCCCCATGCCCCTTTCATCCCCATCCCCACCCTACCCCATCCCCTTTCATCCCTCACACCCCACCCAAACACACTTCCATCCCCCTCTCTCTCACACACCCGTTCACTTTTTTTTTAATTTTAATTTTCCCTCTCAATTCAATTCCTTTAATTTTTAATTAAAATTTAAATTTGAAATCTTTTTATTTTTTTGGGGATTGAAATTTAATTTTAAATTGAAAGTGAGTGATAGTGAATATTGAAAAAAATAGTGAATTTTGCTTAAAAAAATTAAAATTTGTGAATTTGTTAAAAATATTCAAATTTAAAAATAATAAATTTATTATGTTTGTATGTATGAATTTATAGTTAAAAATTTAAATTAGTTGGTGAAGAATTTTAATTATTTGGAATGAATTTGATGTTTAATTTGTGAGTAAAAATAAAAACATGATTATTCAAATTTTTTTACAATTTATAAATTTTTATTATTTAATTAATTTAATTTGTTATGTAGCATTTTAAAAATGACTTGGAATTTAACGTAATCTTTTGTTTTTAATGATGTGGCAGATGACGTGGAAGTCGTGTCAGATGTGGCAGCTGACATGGAAGCTGATGTGGAGGAAAGTGTGTTACACTCACCAAAAAAGGGTTTAAAATGTTGCTTGTTAGTGGGTTCAGGGGTCCAGATGACAAACATGTAAGTAAAAGTGTCCAACTTACAAAACCGACATAGTACAGTGGTCCAGAAGGTTATTTTACCGCTTAAGATTTAACTCCTTCTATATAAACACATACTATAAGTTTTTATTATCAGAATAGATATCTACATGAACCCCATACAAATAGTGACACCATATATTCTAAGAAACACAACAACAACCAACTCCAAATCATGAGTCAAATAATTCCTTTCATGAAACTTCAGCTACCTAGACGCATAGGCCACAACCTTACCATGCTGTATTAAAACAAAACTCAATCCCACATGAAACTTATCACAATAAATAACAAAACCATTAGTACCCTCGGGCAAGGTCAAAACTAGAGCAGTAGTTAACTTATCCTTTAGTTTCTCAAAGTTACACTCACAAGCATTAGACCACAGAAACTTCACCTTCTTCTGAGTTAATTTAGTCAACGAAGAAGAAATAGATGAAAAACTTTCCATAAACCTCCTATAATACTCGGCTAAACCCAAGAAGCTCCTAATGTCGATTGGAGTCGTAGATCTAGGCCATTTCTTAATTTCCTTAAAATTTTATGGATCTACCATGATCCCTTTATTAGAAATAATATGACCAAGAAAGGTCACAACATTCAACCAAAAATTGTACTTAGTAAACTTGGCATCCAATTGTTAATTATTTAAGAGTCTAAAACATTACTCAGAGGTGATTGACATGATTATCCTCACTCTTAGAATACATAAGGATATCATCAATAAATATGATAACAAATAAAACAAAGAACTATCTAAATATCTGGTTCATCAAGTTCGAAAATGCAGCCAGAGCATTAGTCAACCCAAATGATATCACCAGAAACTCATAATGACCATATCGGGTTTGAAAGGCATTCTTAGGGATATCTACCTCCCTAATCTTCAACTGATGATAACTTGATCGAAGACTAATCATAGAGAAGGATCTATCACCCTGAAAATGGTCAAAGAGATCTTTTATCCTAGGAAGAGGATACTTATTCTTCACTGTTACCTTATTCAGTTACCAATAATCTATGTACATCTAAAGAGAACCATCTTTCTTATGCATGAAAAGTATGGGATAACCCCGTAAGGATATACTAGGATAGATGAAACCCTAATCAAGAAGATTCTTTAGCTACTCCTTAAGTTCTTTCAACTCAGTCGGAGCCATTCTATAAGAAGGGATAGAGATACGATGGGTATCCCATAAAATATTAATACCTAAGTTTTTTTCCCTATCCATCAAATACCAAAAAGATCATTGAAAAACACTTTAGGAAATTTGTTAACAATAGGGACAGATTGTAGAGAGGGAACCTTAGAACTAGAATCTTTAACCCAAATAGAATGTTATAGACACCCCTTGGAAATCAAATTCTGGCTCTAAGATACAAAATGAACCTTCCCTTAGGAACTTTCCTCCTATTCCACTACCGGTTCTTTCGGGAACTGAAAATTGATCTTATGGGTTTAACAATCTAGAGAAGCATAGCATGAATAGATCCAATCCATCCCCAATATCATATCAAAATCTACCATTTTCCAATTCAATCAGATCAACCAATGTCTTCCTACCATAGATAGATACCACACAACCGCTATAGACCCTTTTAGCCACAACAAAATTACCCACTACAGTAGACATAGAGAAGGGACCAAAATTACTCTTAGGACTAAAATCAAAATGAACAACCACATAAGGGGTCAAATAGAAAAGAGTAGATCCCGAATCATGTAGACAATATACATCACGAGAGAAAATATGTGATGTACTAGTAACAACATCAGGAGATGCCTCATATTCCTGGTGGGTGGCAAGAGAATAAAGACGGTTTTGGCCAGTGCTGGTACTAGAATTGCACCCTTTAGAACAGGAGTTAAAGAAGTATAAATTGGAACCTTATTAGCTCCAATAAGCAATATTTGCAGATGAATAATTCCTCTAAAAAAAGACCAGGATGGATGCATTTGAAACACCTATTCCAAAATCTACAGGGAGGATATAATATAGTTAACTGGGCTCTACTAGTATGAGATTGGCTACTTCGTGCCTTAAACCCATCGTCCGCCTGAAAGCGATGATCGCCAGACAGATTAGGATAAGGGGAACTACGCCCAAAATAAGAGCCTAAACTTCCCTAATTCTTTCTCTTGCTCCATTTCCTACCGTCTCTACCACTACTCTACTAGCCTCCACCCTTATCTAAAAATCTAAATTTCTTACTTTACCTCAATCTTATTTTTGCTTGTTTCTTCTTTTAATCTTTAACTTACTGCATATACACCACCATCCTAGAGATATCCATATCGTTATTCAACATAGCTACCTTACATTTTAGTACCTAGTCATGCGACAAACCCAAAGCAAAGTTCCTCATCCTAGCCCTATTACTAGATACCAACTCTGGAGCATAGCAAGATAACTGGTGAAATTTCAAAGTATATCCCTGCACACTCGCCTTTTGATGATAGGCAAATTTACGCGCCTATATCAATATATTTTGCCCATATTTTAGCCTAGTTTTGAGAACAAATTATATATTTCATGCACTTTTAGTCCTTTTTCCTATAAATGAGCTAACGAACATGATTAGTAAAGTTTCAGGTATAAATGATGCAAAATTCAGCATTTTATGGCTTACTTGACGCAAAAGAAAGCTCACGAAGGAAGGAAAGGGAGTTTACACGCCTAAGGACCAAAACTGCTGCATGGAAACTCTGTCCCGGGCTAAAACAGCATTTCTGAAGACTTTGGGGACTTACAGACACAAAGCTGGATTTTGACAATGATACATTAACCTAGTACAATTGGGTTATGTATTTCATTAGTTTATTTGGATTAGGAGAATGTTACATTAACCTAGTACAAATGGGTTAAGTATTTCCTTAGTTTAGTAGGATTTGGTTATTTATTTCATTAGCATAGTAGGAGTAGGATAGGAGTATTATAAATACCCTATCATGCTAGAGATTTTAAGCAAGTCCTCCCTTAGTGGAGGCAACTCCTCCCTTAATTCAAGAAATTCATTCTTAAACTATTAATTTTCTTCCATCTTTCTCATCTTCCACCACAAACACTTCTAATCTATTCTTCTATTCTTAAATTCCACAACAAGAGAATCGTTACTTGCTACGGAATCACCAAAACCACACGCCAAACACCTACTATTCACGCCATCCACCATGCAAAACGTGATATCCTTCGCATTCATGGGTAACTAAACCTCTTAGTTGGGGTTATGGAAGCCGAATGAGTTACTATCTACAGCTATGAGTTTGTGAGTTCAAGACAAGTATATTGCTTATATCATTATTCTCTTCATCTTAAATCTACATCCTTTGCGGTTCAAACACAAGAACACGCCATTCTAACATCTAACCTGTTCGAGAGAAAGGTTATTTGTCTAGAAAAGAAGACGCATAGACCAACGCCAGGCTAACATTTAACTTGTTCGAGAGAAAGGTTATTTGTCTGGAAAAGAGATAATGTCAAGGTAGTAGGACACCCTTTCCTATTAAAAAGCTAGTGCCGTACCTGGACTAACCTCTTGGAGAATTCGTACCGTTAGACACGCTTTAAGCTCGAGAGAGTTAAAGTGAAATAGTCCTTGTTTAGGTCGAGAGACGCTTGGATTTACCATCGACTACAATTCTCTATAAGCAATTGCATGTCAAGACTCTACACACTCATAGCCAATAGAGACGTATACTTCTGAAGGTGGACATAACCCCAACGCTTCAATTCTCATTGTTTACAACCAACGTGACAATCTTTCTCTTTTTACTTTATTATTTTCAGCTTTTATTTCATTACTTTGGTTACTTATTACAATCCCCCCTTTTTTACGAGACTTGCACCAAAAGTCTAGTAACCGTTGCTTACTTGTTGGCCGAGCTATTCCCTGTGGGATCGACACCCAACCCAGGTTGGGTTCTATATTTGCTAACGACCGCTTTACACTCAAACGAGAGCTGTAGATTGAGCGTTATCAAAAATTGGCGCCGTTGCCGGGGAGGCAACATTATGGTTGAATGGGCTGACTCCTGATTCTATTACAAATTAGAGGCAATTGAGAGACGCTTTCCTAGGAAGATTCTTTCCGCCATCCAAGAGGGCTCAATTGAGAGATGAAATCAGCAACTTTCGTCAGCTTCCCTCTGAAGCTCTTCACGAAACATGGGAGAGGTTCAAGACAAAGCTAGCGAGATGCCCAAACCATCACATGACTAATGTTCACCTCATGGAGATCTTATATAGAGCCTTGAATTCAGTAACTAAACCAGTGGTGGACAACGCAGCTGGAGGTTCTTTTATGGACCTCACCTTTGGTCAAGCAAGTAACATGCTAGATCGTATGACGAAACAAAGTAGAGCTTGGCATACCAGGGATTCTGAGGTAGCAAGCCCCACTTTATCTATTGGCATGTCTGCAGATCAAAGAAGGAGAGAAGAAGAACGTGATCAAGATATGGCGCACATGAAAACCCAAATGGATCTTCTTACAAAGCATCTATTAGGGAAGACTGAAAAAGTGAAAGCAATTGCGTCAAAAGGAAGAGACGAATCTGATTCGGAAGAGGAGGCCAACTACTTGAACAATCAGGGGGGTTTCCGAGGGAATGCCCAAGGAAACCAAGGTCGGAACTATTATGACAAATCTGGAGGTAAAGACCAAGGTAGTTGGAAGAAAAATAATGAAAACAGTGGTTTGTACGTTCCCCCTGGTAGACGTGATACCACCACATCTAATTCTATGGAAGACATGATGGCTAAGTTATTGAAAGGAGTGGAAGCAACGAGCGCGGGAGTTAAGGAGGTGATTGACGATTTGGCCTCCATGAAGCAATTAGTTGATTCTCATTCCACTTCTATCAAACAACTAGAGCAGCAATTCAGTCAACTTTCAGCAGCACTCAACCAAAGAAAAGCCGGCACCTTGCCTAGCGATACTGTGCAAAATCCAAGGACTGATGGGTCATGCATGGCCATCACTACGAGGAGTGGTAAGGTGCTGGAAACTTCAGCAGAAGGCAAGCAAGTAGTTGACAGAACAACAGACATGGACGACACGCCTAGAGACGCCACTAGGGAAGACACCGCAATATCCACTTTCAACGTCAAGGACGTGTTGCCTAGTGACGTGCAGCCTGTAAAGAATAATAAACGGAAGCAAGAGGAGAAGAAAGCCATGGAAAGAACACTTCCATACCCACCACCACCTTTTCCACAAAGATTGAAGAAGGTGGCCGATGACACTAAGTTCAGCAAATTTATGACCATGTTGAAGCAGCTAACTATTAATGTCCCATTGGTAGAGGCACTTGAACAAATGCCTGGGTATGCGAAGTTTATGAAAGATATTTTGACTAAAAAGAGGGCAGCAAGCTATGAGCTGAAAGAAGATGTGCATCATTGTAGTGCAATAGCTACCCGATCCATAGTTCAGAAGAAGGCCGACCCCGGAGCTTTCACTATTCCTTGCACCGTCGGATCTTTGGACTTTGCTAAAGCATTATGTGACTTAGGAGCCAGCATCAACTTGATGCCATTATCAATCTACAAGAAGTTGGGGTTAGGAGATCCTACACCAACTAATATGAAGCTTGTTATGGCGGATAGGTCGGTAAAACGACCGGTTGGTATTCTATGCGATGTCTTGGTGAAGGTGTCTTCATTCATATTTCCAGCAGACTTTGTCATCTTGGATTGCGAAGCAGATTCAGAGGTTCCCATAATCTTGGGACGCCCTTTCCTTGCTACGGGAAGTGTGCTCATAGATTTGAGAGCTAATGAGCTTTCATTCCGAATAAATGATGAAGTGGTGCGCTTTGATGTTTGCAAATCAATGAAGCAACCCAAAGATCTAAGTGTATTTTCTGTGGCTGATGTTGTCGTTGATGACGAGGATGAGTTACTTGCTGAAGAGCAAATTCTTGATGATCCTTTGGAGGTTTTGCTCATGGAAGAAGATGATGATGATGCTGAAATTTCTGAAGATGATATTTGTGCTCTATCGGGATTAGGAGCATATCGCTGTCCTCCTAAGAAGCTGGATCTTGATCTCAAGAATCGACCCACACCACCAGCTAAGCCATCTATTGAAGAACCACCCACATTAGAATTAAAAGAGCTGCCAAGCCATTTGAAGTATGCATTCTTAGGAAGCGGAAACACTCTTCCAGTCATAGTGGCAGCCGATTTAGGTGAGCAACAAGTTGCAGCTCTTATTGCAATTTTACGCAAGTATATTAGAGCTATTGGATGGACCATTGCGGATATCCTTGGTATTCCACCTGGGATTTGCACTCATAAAATTCAGCTCCAAGAAAAGTGCACACCCACCATCGAACACCAAAGACGTCTAAACCCACCAATGCAAGAGGTGGTGAAGAAGGAGATTATCAAGTGGTTAGACGCAGGAGTTGTGTATCCTATTTCTGATAGTACATGGGTAAGCCCAGTACAATGTGTTCCCAAGAAAGGAGGTATGACGGTGGTTGCGAATGCAAAGAATGAGCTTATTCCACTCAGGCCCGTCACTGGATGGAGAGTATGCATGGACTACCGCAAGCTGAATTCTTGGACTCTCAAGGATCACTTCCCCATGCCATTTATGGACCAAATGCTAGATCGATTAGCGAGAAAAGGATGGTTTTGCTTTCTTGATGGTTATTCAGGTTATAATCAGATTTTTATTGCACCAGAAGACCAAGAGAAGACAACGTTTACATGCCCATATGGTACGTTTGCCTTCAAACGTATGCCATTCGGGTTATGTAATGCACCAGCCACCTTTCAGCGATGTATGATGTCTATTTTCTCTGATATGGTAGAAGACACTTTGGAGGTATTTATGGACGACTTTTCAGTTGTTGGGGAGTCTTTCGAAGCATGTTTGGTGAATTTAAGCATGGCATTACAAAGATGTGTAGAGTTCAACCTTGTGCTGAATTGGGAGAAGTGCCACTTCATGGTAAAAGAAGGAATTTTTCTTGGGCACAAGATCTCCGAAAGAGGAATAGAGGTTGATCGCGCCAAAATAGAGGTAATTGAGAAGCTACCACCTCCAATTTCGGTGAAAGGAGTTCGTAGTTTTCTTGGCCATGCTGGGTTTTATCGTAGATTCATCAAAGACTTCTCCAAAATTTCAAGTCCATTGTGCAAGCTATTGGAGAAAGATGCGAAGTTTGACTTTAATGATGATTGCTTGAAGGCATTCGAATGCCTTAAAGAAAAACTCATTGAAGCCCCTATCATGGTAGCACCAGATTGGACGCTCCCGTTTGAAATCATGTGTGATGCTAGTGGTGTAGCCGTTGGCGCTGTTCTTGGACAAAGAAAGGAGAAATTATTTCATCCTATCTACTATGCGAGTAAGGTCCTCAATGAAGCCCAAAAGAACTACACTGTCACTGAACAAGAGCTCTTAGCGGTTGTGTATGCGTTTGAGAAGTTCCGTGCCTATCTATTGGGTACTAAAGTGATCGTTCATACAGACCATGCAGCTCTTAGATATCTAATGACAAAGAAGGATGCAAAACCAAGGCTGATTAGATGGGTATTGCTGCTGCAAGAGTTTGATTTCGAAGTCAAAGATAGAAGAGGTTGCGAGAACCAAGTGGCTGATCACCTATCTAGACTTGAGAATGAGTATGTGGCGCAACCAGAAAATCAGATTGACGATGCATTCCCTGACGAGGAGACACTAGCGACAACAATGGAGAACTTACCATGGTATGCCGACTTTGCAAATTTCGTGGTGAGTAATGTGTTACCTTCCAATTTATCTTACCACCAGAGGAGGAAGTTTATGCATGACGTTCAGCACTACTATTGGGATGAGCCTTATTTGTTTCGAAGATGCGCGGATGGTATCATTCGACGATGTATATCCCATGAAGAAGTGCCTACTATATTGGAAGCATGCCACACTTCGCAAGTTGGAGGACATCATGCGGGTAATCGAACAGCAAGAAAAGTCTTGCAAAGTGGTTATTATTGGCCTACAATATTCAGAGATGCACATGACTATGTGAGAAGGTGTGACCAATGCCAACGTCAAGGTGCTATTTCAAAACACCATGAAATGCCCATGTCCAAAATTCTGGAGGTAGAACTCTTTGATGTATGGGGTATTGATTTCATGGGACCATTCGTGAATTCGTTTGGAATGAAGTACATCTTGGTTGCTGTGGATTATGTGTCGAAATGGGTTGAAGCTGTAGCATTGGCCGATAATGAAGGAAAGCGTGTTGTAGCGTTTTTAAAGAAGAATATCTTCTCTCGCTTTGGGGTACCTCGTACTATCATAAGTGATGGAGGATCTCACTTCTGCAACAAGCTATTCAAATCTGTATTGGCCAAGTATGGAGTCAAGCAACACAAGGTAGCTACGCCTTATCATCCCCAAACTAGTGGACAAGTAGAGGTTTCCAATCGTGAGATCAAGCAAATCCTGGCCAAGACGGTCAATGCGAATCGGAAGGATTGGTCTCGGAAGCTAGATGATGCACTATGGGCGTATAGGACTGCATTCAAGACACCCATTGGCATGTCACCTTATCAGCTAGTTTATGGGAAGGCTTGTCATCTACCCATCGAGCTTGAATACAAGGCATTATGGGCATTGAAGCACTTGAATCTGAATTGGGATGATGTGAAGAACCTGAGGTTGGAGCAGCTGAACGAGCTAGATGAATTCCGTCTCCATGCATATGAAAGATCAGATTTATACAAGGAGAGGATGAAGAAGTATCACGATCAGCGGATTGTTCGACGACACTTCCAAAAAGGTGACATGGTACTACTCTTTAACTCCAGATTCAAGCTCTTCCCAGGTAAGTTAAAATCAAAGTGGTCTGGTCCATTTAAAGTCACTCACGTCTACTCGTCTGGAGTAGTCGAATTGGAAAATAATGAGGGTGTTATCTTCAAGGTGAATGGCCAACGTGTTAAGCCATATATCGGTCCTCTTGACTCGATGAATGACATGGCCATCACTTATCTCGACGAAGTCTAAGTACTCGAGATTACTACGTCGAGCCACGACAATAAATAAGGCGCTAGATGGGAGGCAACCCTTCGTTTTATTGTTTTATCGTTTTGTCATTTTAGTATTTTTTCTTTTTGATAAATGAAAATCCAAAAATAAGAGTCGTGCCACGACCAAAACTAAGGCGCTTGGTGGGAGGCAACCCATCGTACTAATCGTTTTCATTTGTTTGAGCAAATATAGGTGTAAGAAGTATGCAACGAGGAGATTGATTTCAATTGACGATTTGGTCGCATTGTATGGTAAAGTCGGTAAGTTAGGAATGGTGATGCATAAGGCTATGAATTGAGCCTTTCTCACGTCATAATAGGCTTCGAGGAAGGCTAGGCCTTGGTAAAAATAGGCCACGAACGATGCACAACCTATTCTATAGCCTAAGGACTCGGAATCTAGTGTGCTATACCCTATGCGCCGCCTATTCCTAGGTGTGCTTTTGACTATGCGCCGCCTATGCTATGGCATTTGAGATACTGAGACCAAATGCCATACCATATGCGCCGCATATGCCTAGATATGCCATACTATGTGCGGCGCATATGTCCCATTATGCCATGGACAATGCGCCGCATATACATGTGATATGCCGAGGGATATGCGCCGCATATAGGGTGATTTTGTCCCCAAATCCGATTGTAAATGGGTCATAACCCGACCCATACTCCTCCTATATAAAGGGGACTTGGTTTTTTATCACAAACACATTAGAAGTAACCCTAAAGGCGCCGCATATCATCCCAAATCCTCTCAAATTTTTCTTCCTTTGTTCTTCCAATCCACAACAACTTCTCCACAATCTTCAAGCAAGTAAGTGCTCTCTTATTCTTCATCTATTTATCGTAAGTACTACTTTACTATGCTTATTATTAAATGCTAACTCATGAGAGATTGGTGGTGATGTTCATGTGTGTGGACAATTGTTGCAAAATCGTGTGATTGATTATATACGTATGGAATTCATGACTTGTTTCCGACTTGAATTTTGTTTCAATGGCATTGTTATGATACTTGCTGAACATATGTGGCTATGAATATTGCTTGAGAGTGTTGTTTGGATGCTTGCATGATTAACCATCCCGGCCATCGGGATAAGGTTATAGTGACTATCGACGTAGGAGGTAGTGTTTGTTGTACGAATAGCAATTCCATGCGGTAACTCCTATGTTGTAGTGTCTCTATATGCACCACGAAAGACGTCCAAGTGGCTGCTCATAAGTGATGTAATGCTGATTTTCTTGTCGGAATACAATCCGAGGACGTATGTCGACGAAGTCTGAGTACTCGACCACTTTCACTTCACTGATTTGTGCTAACAAGATTAAGTGTGGGGTGGTACCCCTAGTCCTTGCATGTAGATTGTATAAAGTGAGATTCTGCTGCATCTAACATTATTTCTAGTCTCAGGTTCAATGGCACCAAAAGCAAGGCAAGGCAAGGAGAAGGCTACCACGACCCGCAAGGACAAAAAGAGAAGCCGAAAAGACCAAGGCGAATCATCTTCCGCACACCTACCACGCAGAATGTTCGGAATCAAATGGGTTCTTGAGGAAGAAGCCAAGGCATGGTACAGCAGCAACAAAGAAAAGAAATATGTGCACGTCGACTTAATCAACAAGGAGACCTTAGCAAAGAAGGAGCCGCAACTGTTGGCTAAGATAATGGCTTTGAAGCTGGATTTCATCTTCCGTGACATGGGAGAGTGCAATCTTGACTTGACAAGAGAGTTTTATGCCAACTGGTCGCCAAACACAACAGGCAACGAAGTCAAAATTCGGGGCCAAGTGTTACAGCTTACAGCGGATTGGATCAACTCGTTTCTAGGCCTACCTTCGGTCGACACTGCACCATACAAAGAGCTGTACAGCAGGCCTCCTTACAGAGCTATCAGACACACGCTTTGTGGAAGAAGATCGATGGCAAGATGGGGCAGACATAAGGAAACAGGCCGTCACAACACATTCCCCTATGCTCCACTAAATAGGGAAGCAAGAATCTGGATGCGCATTGTCAACTCATGCCTCATTCCTGGGACGCAATACACAAAGATATCGAGAGATAGAGTGTGTCTGGTTTATGCATTGATGACAAATGTCCCTATCAACTTTGGGGCAATCATTCGATCTACCATGAGAAAAGCCAGACTCCACAGCAGGTCCCATTTCACATTCGGCAATTTGTTGACAGCAATGTTGCGGAAGGAGGATATAGAAGAGGAACCAGCTGACCACAAACTCCCACATACCCCAAAGAAGGTTGACCTCACAAAGGTCAAAGATGCTGAAACAACGCATGGAGTCAACCTTACCACTGCGGAGAGACACGCTCGTGACGAGAGTTTCTTCCGTCATCTCTATGGCATGACACGATTCACTATGATGAGTGGTGGACGTATTCCAACTGCTGAAGAGCTCCAACAGCTGGACCACGACTACCCAATGAACAGACATGCCCGGGAGATGTGTGGAGTGGGAGTCTATTTCGAGGAACCTCTTGATGATGACGTGCCAACTGATGATGATAGACGCCTGCCTGATTCTGATGCTGAGGAGAACTCTGACGACGACTCTTACGATGACTCGGACGAAGGGGGTATGACCCCCGACATTGAGGAAGAGTCCGACTAATCAGGTTCTTCGACTTTATTTTCCACTGAGGGCAGTGTCTAGTCTAAGTGTGGGGTGTCGGCAGAATCTGCATGCTATGTTTGTATGTTTGCTCTTGTTTATTTTGTTTTGAGTCCAAATTTTTATTTTTTGTGATTTTTTTTTCGTGTGACGTTTTTTTTTATTTTTTTTAGGAGTAAAATTTTTCTAGCTTCGCATGAAATTATTTTGATAGGCAGCATGAGATTAGAACAAGAGTATGTGCTACAATTGTGACTATTGAGACATTTAGGCTCTAGTTGTGACTCATTATGTGATATTGTGTGATTCGATTCCTTCACTTGTTGGGTCAAGAGTCTATATTACTTCCAATCAAGTCGACCATGTGCCTTGTGTGTGTGAGATAATAGTATATTCTATGTATGTGGCTGATGCTAGAACTTGCCTCGTATGTATGCAAAGCGAAAATAAGGAATGTAAGTTTAGGATATGATTTAGGCATTTCTTTGGCAACCTATATTTGTTTACCATCAGTTTTACCTACCCATGTAAATCATTCTAGTTAAACCCTTTTGAGCCTTTAGCCTATTTCTTTGACAACCTTGTATGTAAGCCTAATCCATTTCTTTCAAGACCATAATTTGATCCAAATTCCTAAGTGCTTTAAAGTGAATAAGTCATGTGACAACATAAGAGGAAATTGGGTGAGTATGATGCTTTAAATTGTAATGGTGCTTGAATGCGTTATGAAAAAAAAGAAAGTGCTATCATAAGAGGTATTTTGTGAAAAGAAAAAGGAAAAGAAAGCTGAAAAGTGAGTTGTGCTTAAAATTGAAAAACAAAATAGGAGAACAAGGGTGGTAGAATAAAAGAGTAAAGAAAGGTTGAAAGAGAAAAAAAGTTTCAATGACTCAAAGTGATGTATTAAAGTGCTTAGGAACTTAGTCACTATTTCTGGCCAAAATAGTCCTACCCGTCCCTTAGCCTACATTACAACCATCTAAAGACCTACTTGATTCTAATCTGAACATTCCGACATTTAGTGGAGTACTACATTAAGGGCAAGCCTATGGTCATTAGTTGCTACATATGAATTTTTTGTGAGAGCGAGAGCAAGGACATTTTGATACCCATGTTTGAAAAATATGCTATACTTGTGAGTGATTATGGGTACTATATTGTGAGACACACATGGTTGATGAGTCTTGGATAGTTGTATATGATTCTATGCACCTTAACGTTTGCATGCGAGTTAATCACCATCACGAGTCTATGCTTGAGGTTAAATTGTTTCTACTTATAATCGGAAAGCTACTCTTTGTTGATAATTGTTGTGCTTGTCTTGAAGAATATTTTGTGTTGTTGTTGTAAAAACCCTAAGTTGATGTTTAGAAGGACATGATATGTTGTTCGAGGACGAACAAAGCTCTAAGTGTGGGGTGTTGATGATAGGCAAATTTACGCGCCTATATCAATATATTTTGCCCATATTTTAGCCTAGTTTTGAGAACAAATTATATATTTCATGCACTTTTAGTCCTTTTTCCTATAAATGAGCTAACGAACATGATTAGTAAAGTTTCAGGTATAAATGATGCAAAATTCAGCATTTTATGGCTTACTTGACGCAAAAGAAAGCTCACGAAGGAAGGAAAGGGAGTTTACACGCCTAAGGACCAAAACTGCTGCATGGAAACTCTGTCCCGGGCTAAAACAGCATTTCTGAAGACTTTGGGGACTTACAGACACAAAGCTGGATTTTGACAATGATACATTAACCTAGTACAATTGGGTTATGTATTTCATTAGTTTATTTGGATTAGGAGAATGTTACATTAACCTAGTACAAATGGGTTAAGTATTTCCTTAGTTTAGTAGGATTTGGTTATTTATTTCATTAGCATAGTAGGAGTAGGATAGGAGTATTATAAATACCCTATCATGCTAGAGATTTTAAGCAAGTCCTCCCTTAGTGGAGGCAACTCCTCCCTTAATTCAAGAAATTCATTCTTAAACTATTAATTTTCTTCCATCTTTCTCATCTTCCACCACAAACACTTCTAATCTATTCTTCTATTCTTAAATTCCACAACAAGAGAATCGTTACTTGCTACGGAATCACCAAAACCACACGCCAAACACCTACTATTCACGCCATCCACCATGCAAAACGTGATATCCTTCGCATTCATGGGTAACTAAACCTCTTAGTTGGGGTTATGGAAGCCGAATGAGTTACTATCTACAGCTATGAGTTTGTGAGTTCAAGACAAGTATATTGCTTATATCATTATTCTCTTCATCTTAAATCTACATCCTTTGCGGTTCAAACACAAGAACACGCCATTCTAACATCTAACCTGTTCGAGAGAAAGGTTATTTGTCTAGAAAAGAAGACGCATAGACCAACGCCAGGCTAACATTTAACTTGTTCGAGAGAAAGGTTATTTGTCTGGAAAAGAGATAATGTCAAGGTAGTAGGACACCCTTTCCTATTAAAAAGCTAGTGCCGTACCTGGACTAACCTCTTGGAGAATTCGTACCGTTAGACACGCTTTAAGCTCGAGAGAGTTAAAGTGAAATAGTCCTTGTTTAGGTCGAGAGACGCTTGGATTTACCATCGACTACAATTCTCTATAAGCAATTGCATGTCAAGACTCTACACACTCATAGCCAATAGAGACGTATACTTCTGAAGGTGGACATAACCCCAACGCTTCAATTCTCATTGTTTACAACCAACGTGACAATCTTTCTCTTTTTACTTTATTATTTTCAGCTTTTATTTCATTACTTTGGTTACTTATTACAATCCCCCCTTTTTTACGAGACTTGCACCAAAAGTCTAGTAACCGTTGCTTACTTGTTGGCCGAGCTATTCCCTGTGGGATCGACACCCAACCCAGGTTGGGTTCTATATTTGCTAACGACCGCTTTACACTCAAACGAGAGCTGTAGATTGAGCGTTATCACCTTTCCTTGCCTCATATTCACAAACTCTTTATTTATATCTTTCCTTAACTCCTGAGAAAAGAAATGGTCAAGAAATCCACTCAAAAACTCATTCTATCATGCTAACTCTGCATCATCACCCCGCGACTACTCCCATACCTCATACCATTGATATACTATATCCTTCAACTAGTATGTAGCAAACTCCACACCCTCAAAATTAGCTACATGTATTACCCTGAATATCTTCTCTATCTCATCCATAAAACATTGAGGATCCTCTTCAATTGTAGAGCCAGAAAAGGTCAGAGAATTCAGCCTCATGAACTAGCCAACTCTAGTGGCCTCAGAAGGTAGAGCAACAGAACCAACACAGTTAGGCTGATGAGAATAAAAAGTCACCAACTGAGTCAACAGATGAATAGATCAATGAAATTAACCATCAGAAATATCTCCTTGGGACAGTCGTACACGAACATCATCAACCTAAAAAGCCCGGAAAGATAGGTAGAGATTGGTGAAACTCCATGAGAGGTAATATAATTAGGAGCTGGGGGACCTAGTTCGAGTTTGTACTCTATAAGATGGATGAGTTATATCTATATTGTCCTGTGGTGGGACAGAAGAGTTTCCACGAGTATCAGATCCTTGAGAAGGCATGATCTAAAATGCGAACAAATGGTATTAAAGGAGATTTAAAAACCTTAACCTCTATGGCCTAAAAAATAGATCACTAGAAAGAAAAACATTCTTAAATGCCTTGTATCCTCTCCTTTATAAGTGTGGCATGCCACATACCCATAAAAGAGACTCTACTTGACACGGCTTTGTGGACACCAAATGGCCATGAACCTAGGCTCTGATACCAAGCTTGTCACAAACCAAACCAAGGTTTGGGCATGACTAGTATCTCAAGTCCACTAAGGATCGAAGATCGCCCCCTATCTAGACAAACAAAATAAAGTACAATTAGCAATAGATGAATTTTAAACATATAACAAGATAGATAAACTAAAACAAATAAGTTTTTAAGAATTCAGCAAAACATCCCAATCCACAATAATCCACAAGACACTAAGAAACCAAGACTAATCTAAGTTGGAATATGCCCCTGACCATAGCAAAAAAAATTAAAAGATAATCTATGACATAATGAAACCAAAACTTGAAATGAGGTTCTTTTAAACTATGAAAGAATACCACATCAAAGTGATGCATGCTTGATTCAATAGCTAATCACTGTGAAAAAAATGTCTCTATTTCCTGCATCACATGGGGATACAGCATTCGAAGATAATTAGCGGGATGAGCGCTAACATGTAACTAAGGGATAAGGGGTCAAATAATGCCATGATCAAATTAGTCAAAATTATTCAAAACCATATGCACACACTCATATACATGTAAATATAAGTTGTCAGGATATGGAACAAGGTTTATGATGAATTTTAAGACATTAGCCTAGACAGTGTAGCTTTAACTGTCCTAAGGGAACCCACGAGCTATATGGGTTTAGATCCCTCTATTAAAAGGATCCTTGTGTGTGTTAGCCGTATGAACTATGAAAACCAAAGGAAGAGTTAGGGAATGCCTCGACCCCAACCAATCCAAAATCTATAAATACATGTGAACTATGCACTCGGTCAAATAGACCTTTACGCTTGTAAATGTGGTTTCCAGTATCGGTCCCTTTGGGACCTCTACTTTCCATGGTGAGCTACATGACCCCCTTTAATCCTACTTAAAATAAGTTCCACATAACTCATCTATTTAACCAAGGAATTATCCATTAAGGCATCCACTACAGGTTTCATTATACCATTTTGCTTGTGAGCTTATAATTATGCCATGCCAATTCCTTCAACTTGGGGGAATGCCTCAACCTCCTTTATTTATTAAATTAAGTTAGGGAATGCCATGACCCTTTTTGTTTATTAAATCAAGTTTAAAATTAAAAACATAGCCAACAAGGCCTTCAAAACCCTTTTTTATCCATTTAACAATTTATGCAATGCAGCATTTTAGTGAAGTGACCAAAATCAAGTGATTAGCTATATTTCAAAGATAATTATGCGAGTGAGTTGAGGGAACACAAGTTTCAAAACCAAATTACAAACCAAAATCATCAATTTGGGGGAATCTATGACCATCATTCAAATTTACCATGCTCATACACCCTATTAGTACAAAACCATTAATAAAGTTTAAATAATGCATATAAAAATCATGGGGACATCATTTAAACAACAAACATCCAAAATCCTCAACCCAAATTCCAAAGACAAACCTTAAACCACTTGTATAATAATTTAACCACATGCCTTAGAAAAATAAGTTTTAGGGAAGATACATGCCTAAAAGTATGGTGAATTATGGAGAGAAATTAACCTTTGATCCCTAGATGATTAATCCTTAGAAAATCTTAGGTGTTCTTACCATAGGGATTTAGAGAGTTAAAAAGTGTATTTGATTTGATAAAGGATGAAAATAAAGTCCCTAAGGCATTTTATTGTTATGGGTCTTAAGTGGGGAAAGAGGGAAATGACCAGAATACCTTCACTTAAAGTAAGGAAAAACCTCTTAGTTGTCACTGGTCATGTCACGACTAGCTACGAGTTGTCACCACAACTCGTTGTTTGAGTAGTGACCCAAGACATCCTGACTTTTGACCCTATGAGTCATACCCTATGACTCTTACATAGACCTTACGACTTGTAAGAAGACCTTATGGCTCATCAGGTGAGCCGTAGTCTGACTAGTAAGCTCCAAACTTAAGAAATTTTTTAGAGATAAAAATCTAGGGTGTTACAGAAGAATAAGTATCATCTCCCTAGGATTGATGACCTATTCTATCAGCTTCACGGTTCTAGGTATTTCTCTAAGCTTGATCTCTATTTGGTCTATCACCAATTGAAAATTAGGGAGGTTGATATTACCAAGACTATTTTTCAAACCCTGTATGGCCATTATAAGTTTTGGTTATGTGATTCAAGTTTATTAATGCTTCGACTACTTTTATGGATCTTATGTATCAAGTGTTCAGGTAGTTTTTGGATTTATTTGTTATAATCTTCATTGATGACATCCTTGTGTAATACAAAAGTAAGGAAGATCATACCAATCACCTTTAAATTATGTTGCAACAAGGTGGTGTGACCTTTCTCGAGCATATTGTTTCTAGTGAAGGGATTAAGGTGGATCTATAAAAAGTTGAGGTAGTTAAAAGGTGGCCTATACCCATGACTCTAACCGACTTAAGGAGATTTTAGGCTTGGATGAGTATTATAGAAGGTTTGTGGAGAGTTTTTTATCTATTTCTATTCCGCTAAAAAAGTTAACTCAGAAAAAGGCTAAGTTTTTGCAGTTTGTAGCTTATGAAGGTTATTTTGAGAAGTTGAAGGATAAGCTGACTTCTATACCTGTTTTAACCCGACCTAAGGGTACTGATGGTTTTGTTATGTATTGTGATGTGTCCCTATAGGACTTGGTTGTGTTTTATACAACATGGTAAGGTTGTTACCTATGCTTCTGGGCAACTTAAGGTTCACGAGAGGAATTATTTGACTCATAATCAAAAGTTGGCAGCTATGGTTTTTGTGTAAAAAATATTTCACCATTATTTGTATGAGGTGTATATAGATATTTATTCAAACCATAAGAGCTTGCAGTATGTGTTTACTTAGAAAGAATTGAATCTCAGGCAGATATGATGGCTCAAATTACTTAAGGATTATGACATGAGCCTTCACTACAATCCAGGTAAATCTAATATTACTATAGATGCTCTTAGTAGGTTGTCTATGTGGATTTTATCTCATATTGATAAGAAGAATATAAGATTGGTAAAGGATATTCACAGGCTGGCTAATTTGGGAGTTTGTCTTTTGGACTCTGTGAATGGAGGAGTGATTATTCTAGAAGTGGTTAAAATATCTCTTGGTGATAGGGTGAAGGAGAAGCAGGATTTAGACCCATACTTATAAAGATTAAGGATGATATGGGTCAGGAAAAGATTTTGACTTTTGAGATTTGGAGAGATGGCATCCATGGTTACGACTCAGGGTAACAAATCATTACCACTCATGATAAGTCATCACAAGTGAGTCGTAACCACTACAGTGAATCCCTTTATCTTGATCCTAATGACTATGATACCTTAACATGACTCATAATCAATGCCTACAAGTCATATCGAGGGACTCGTATTCATACCAATGTGTGTGGACAAGAACCCTCTCTAGCGGGTACGAGTCCAACATACGACTCGTAGCCAGACCTTATGAGTCCTTGGATGGACCCGTAACCTGACCAGTGTATGACCCAAGGCCTCAGCTTTTAATTGCGACTCCATTCTATGACTGATAATTAGTCATGATAAGTAGCTAGGTGGCAAGTCTTAGTCAAACCAGAATGTGCCCAGAATCAAGAAATTCCACGCTACAACTCAGACCACGAGTCGTAACTAGTCATTACGAGTCACAAGATGAGTCGTAATGATTGGGGGTATGATTTCTTGCACATTTTTCCATGGGATTTTATGGATTTTCCCACTCCCATAAAATCCAAACCCTTGTTATTTTTGCTTCACAGAGGGAGGTATAAAATACCCCAAAATCCCCAAATCATGACATCATCCTCAATTTCACCAAAGAGTCAAGAGAGTAATTTTCTTTTTTTTCTCAAGCAACTAGGGTTTCTCAAGAACAAGATCAATTTCAAGGATTTCCTCAAAGCTTCTACTTCGGGTATGTGGGGTATTTATAAATGGGTCCCTTTCACCCATTGATCCCCAAAACCTTCTTTTTGGTTCAAGTAGGACTTTTACTCTAATTATGATCAAGTTCAATGTAAATTATGAAATTCATCCATGTTTACTCATTAGTTTTACATTCAAGCCATGTTAATAGTTTTACTCCATGAGAATCATGCTCTTACATGCTTGAAGTTCAAAAACCCCATGTCAGTCAGTCAATACTATGTCAAATTCTAAAATTATACTTTAAAATAACATGATATTTTTCCAATTTTAACTTATTCCCATGTTTAAATTCACAAAATTTATCAGACTATTGAAATGTCTCATGGTTGGGTCTTGAATTATGACTTTATTTCAGTGCTGGTGGGTTATGAATACTCGATACCTATATGTTTAATTATGTTTTAGCCTTTTAAACTAATGGGCCAGTAAACTTATGATTTTATTGTTATACCCAGTATTATTTTATGTCAAATTATCATCTTTACATGTTAATGATTTCTTCAGATTAGGCATGCACTGTCAGTTTTAAAATACCTTATGTGAGAAAATTAGTTATCAATGTATGCATCAGTAAGTATTTCAATTTCTTTCAATTGGGAGTAGTATTTATCATCGATAAGGAAGTATGGGTCTAGCGCATCCAACTTCATAGAAACTACGTGCCACCATAGGTTGGGATGCCTCGCTAGAAGTTGTTCTTTGCCCAATATAGGCTCAATTTAGTGAACACTCCAGTTCAGGTTCTACTCTGATGACAAGGATAGAAAATCCCTCCTCAATGTGGATCAGATATTGGACTCTATGATAGCTCACATGGTTTATGTCGGTTACATGATAGCTCGGACAGTTTCATTCAGCACTCATTTTATCTCAGTTTAGGTTTGCTTGACCAAGTAGATGAATTTTATTATTTATTCAGTCAATTTTATAGATTATTTTAGTTATTTAGATAACAGTTATTCATTAATTTAGATCATGTTAGTATATACTATACTTGGTCTTGCATTCTCAATTTTACATGTTCATGCATCCATGTTCAAATTTCACATGCATTTTAGTAGTCGTTGCCTCACGTACCAATATATTCAAAGTACCGATCATATACTTTTCTCTGCGCTATGTTGTCTTATAACATAGGTTCGGATGCACAGTTTACTAAGAATCCTTAGATAGATTAGCATTCTACCAGCATCAGCAGTGGTGAGTCCTCATTCATCGAGGATAAAATTTTTGTTTCATTCATTTACAACAGCTACTTTTATGTCAGTCAGTCAAAGTTAGTTGGAGTCTTATCCTATCAACTCTTTATGGTTTAGAGGCTTTCAGAAAAGCAGTCTAGGTTTTAATATTTATCAGATGTTTTAAATATATTATTCTATTTATTTCAGTATTCCAGTTGACAGTACTTTATCAGTTTATCTTTCGCACATATGTTTTCTTATTATTTTATTTAGCGCTCATAGTAGGTACTAGACCATGGGTTAGCTTAGGGTCACTTATGGACTTAAGCACTGGTCACGACTAAGGGGTAGTTTCGGGTCGTGACATTAAGGTTGAACATTTGAGGCCTGGTGGCGTGTCTCGAGGATAGAATTTCCCATATGGAAGTAAGAGATTAATAATATGGATTTTTTTACAGGTCTTCTGAGGTCTCACGATCAGTTTGATTCTATTTACTTCATTATGGATAGAATGACTAAGTTTACTCACTTCTTACCCATGAGGACTAACTACTCAGGAGAGGATTATGCTAAGTTGTTCATTCAGGATATTGTTAAGTTGCATGGGGCGTCGGTTTCCATTATTTTTTACCAAGGTACATGATTTTTCTCTTATTTCTAGCGTTCTTTTCACAAAGGTTTGGGTACTCAGGTAAAATTTAGCACTGATTGCCACCCTCAAATGGATGGATAAGAAGAAAGGATATGATAAGGGACTGTGTGATTGATTTTAAAAGGAGTTGGGTTGACTATTTTCCTCTTATTGAGTTCACTTTCAATAAAAGTTATCATTCTAGAATTCAAATGGCTCCTTTTGAGGCTCTTTATGGTAGGAGGTGCAAGTCTCTTATTGGATGGTTTGAGGTGAATGAGACTAGGTTGTTTGGTCTTGAGTTGGTTAACCAAGCCATGTATAAGGTGAAGGTGATTAGAGAAAGACTTAAGACTGCTCAAATTTGCCAAAAATCTTATGCAGATATGAGGCAAAGGGAGTTAGAGTTTGAACGAAGCGATTGGGTATTATTGAAGGTGTCTCTTATGAAATGAATCATAAGATTTGGGAAGAAGGGGAAGCTCAGTCCCTATTACATTGGTTTGTATTAAATTTATAAAGAATTAGGAATGTCGCGTATGAGTTAGATTTACCAGAAAGTTTGGGTTCTATTCATCTTGTTTTCCATGTGTCTATGATCAAAAGGTGTATGGGTGATCATTCATTGATAGTGCCTATTGAGGATGTTGGGGTTACAGATTCTTTGTCTTATGAGGAGGTCCCGATGAAGATATTGGATAGGAAAGTTGGCATGACCCAAACCAGGGCCTAGTCATATTGGGTGCCTTAGGACTAACCGAGACTGGAGACCATCCCTAATTCGCAACCATAACCGCCCTATACCAGTTGAATGAATTCTAAACATATATATATAACATAACAAAATGGAACAATCATAAATCAAATATAGTCCACCGGTATTAGCCATAATACCAATACCAATGCCAAAGCTGACACCAATGTTGACACCGATTATACCAACCCATAGTAGTCTCATAAAGCATCTATCCAAAAGTAAAACAGTATTTTATCGGGACATACCTTCGACCATAGCCAAAACCAAAGTCTACTAAATAACCAAAGTATGAAGATAATACCATAACATGAAATGGAGCCTTCTGGAGTATGTAAGCTCACCACTTTAATCCAAATCTAAGTTGTTCCCATCACTGATCAAGAGGTGTAGTATGGTTGGTTCTTGTATTGCGCGAGGATAGAATGCCCAAAGATGGGTTAGTGGGTGAATGCTATCATGTATCTAGGATAAGTGTAAAATTATTCCAATATTTGAATGTAAGTAAATAACCATATGCATTCACATCCATACATATATATAATCATGCTGGGTAAGAGAATTGGGTTTAGCATGCATTTAAAATCATAACCTGGGTTTTGTAGCTTTACCTTCATAATCCACCCATGGGCGATATGGGTCTAGGGTTACCCCCTGAATGGGCCCCAGTGCATGTAGATGCATGAACTGGAGATATCATAGGGGTTGGGGATTCCCGTGTACCCTTCGCCCTCCATGATACATATATACAAGTATAAATTGGGGGATTTCCATGTATCCCACAAGCATATGGTCACCATGACCAACCCTCAAGTCGGCAAACATAAGTTTCCAATGTTTGTCAATCGGATTCACACCTTTATGGTTAGCTATTATAACCCACCATTAGTGCCCAATTAAAATATTTAGCGAATAACCAAACAACCAATTCCAAGAGTCAATTGTCAAGGCATTATGAAGTGGTATCTTCATACCAACTATAACTTGCAAGCAACGTCATTAGCCAATACCTAGGGGATTTGTTATGCCCAAGTGCTCACGTAAGTGTACGTGGCCTCATAAGTAGTAAAGTGACCCTTTTACAAGTAAATTATTGATCCCACAGGGACTAGTGATAAGTAACTATCAAATTTTAGTTCAACTATTAAGATTAGAATGGTGCAACGTAACCAAAAGAGTTTTGAAAGTTATAAACTAAAAGTAAAGTAAACAGTGTGTAACGTAAAGACTTGAGACAATCAATGGACTAAATACCGGGATTAAAGAACTTCAAACAATCATACTATGCTATTGAACTTCATTCGTTAGGTTTCTTATCTCCATTGTCTATTCGTAGGGTTTATCACATGATCATGGTTTCCCAACCTCTAATCGTCTACCAAACTTGGACATTGTAACTACATCATTGAGCGGAGATGTAATAATCCAATTAAGTGTTTAAATCTATCATCCTCCATGTGAACCAATCAGATCTTCTAGGTACATCTATATCCTAGATGCTAATTCAAAATCCTTATTTTATAAAAGAATAAGAAACTTACTTTACTCATCCCAATGTTTTATCTTCCTATTCGCCCTCCCGAGATCACAAGGTCAAAAATATATGTATTCTAAGGTTAGTTACTCCTTCAAATAGTTAGAACAAGGATGAACAAACAACCAAATATGATAATAAATTAAAACAACTTAATTCAAAGCGAAAGTAAACATGTTCTCGGCCTTAACCTCGAAAAGGGGACATTTAGCCACTAATAGACATAACTATAATACAAATGCTTAAATACAAGATTAAATATATTAAAAAATAAAATAAAGAGAAATAAACCCTAAAATTAGTGTTGAGCTGCCTCCTCTCCAGTCCCAAGACATCAAAAGTGTTTAATACAAAGTACAAGTCATGTATTTATAGGTGTGCATAATTTACCATGTGTAGGAAGAGTGACGCACCGCATTGGTTGGTCAATTTGAAAGAGAAACGTGCCACATTAGTCCTCAAATCTAGAGACAAAGGCGCAATGTTGGTTATAACATTGGGGGAGTAACGCGCCGTGCCTATTTCGCCTTGTCTCACTGGAATTTGGCTCTTCACGCCTATATTCTTCTAAGTGTTTCTCTTTTCATCCCTTGCCTTGTGGTGTTTTTTCCACTCAATTTTCAGCTTTTATAGCATAAAAATATAATCACAATCAAATCACCAAGCATCCTACATGATCAAACACCATGCGTTAGAGTTAAACACAATAAAACGTCAACGATAATGAGCTAGAAACTCAAGCTAAGCACTAGTCTCGTCCATTTCAGTCTTTAACTTATTGTTGACTCTTGGATCAATCTGATTGAACTTTACAAATTACAAACAATTTGTTACACTTCTAATTACACAATAATAACCTTTGGAACTCAATACACCCACTAGAATCCATCAAAATCGACTAGAACAACACCTAGCTTAAGCTAGTAAAACTAGTTTTCTCGTTTAGCCTCTAAATGATCAATTTAAACCCAAACTTGTTTGAAAACACCTTTAAACATTGAAATTACATAGTTAAACACTTAGATGCTTATTTATATCATTATTTACTCATTAAACACATGAATCATCCTGAAAACAAGGCTAAATAAGCTAGGATAAGAACTCTAAAAGTGCATAAATACACCCAACATCACCACCCCACACTTAGAGCCTTGTTCATCCTCAAACAGTTCTACACTGCAAGCATCATAAGATGAGGAGATTCTAAAATTCTACTACAAGAAAGACACTCAAGCTAGTTGTATAATGACTACATAGAATGCAAGGTTCTACACTCAACATTTTATGTACGCAATTGACAAGTTAAGAAAACTACTCAAAAACATCCTAGCCTCAATAATTATCTAACCTAGTTGGAAAACTAATGCGCATTGCTCAATCAAGGAAATCATATAAATCACCCAACAATTATCAAACATGTTCCCTCACAATAGGAGAGTTACCCATAATCACTGACATAAATATAATTTGTCACAAAATGGGTACAAGAATCAAATTATGCTCACTCTCACAAAGAATTCATAAATTAGAAATGATGAACCATATGCTTGCCCTTAGTGTAGTACTCCCCTAATATCATAATGTTGAGCTTAGGATAAAATCGATCTTCACAGGTTGTAATACAGGCTAAGGGATGGGTAAGAACTATTCTAGATAGTAATAGTGTCTATCTTCCCTAAGCGTTTTAGTACATCACATTTTTCAATTAAGGCCACTCTCTATCAACCAAATTACACCATTTTTGTCTACCTACATCTTTCCTTTTTCCTTATCTCATTAAGCCCACTTACATACACTATCGTGAGAGTATTGTCTATTCCCAACTTATTCAATTTAGACAATTTTTATTCTTTTCATGACCCAAATCCCAACCACAACACATATCATTTTTTTAACACCAATAGCTATTAGTGAGGGGCTTTAATTTTGCCTTTTGTTTCTTGCATTTATGACTCCTCAACTTAATTAGATTTCAACTAAACCACTTAAGAATTGTGGATCAAATTACAGTATATCAAAGAAGGGGATTAGGCTACATATGAGGCTGCCAAAGGAAAAGATAAAGGCTCAATGGGGTTAACTAGGATTATGCACAAGGGTTGGTAAAAATAAGGTATAAAACATGGCTTTCAAAGAATTACCTATATCATCTCCAAAACCCATACTCTTTATTTAGTTTTGTATACACATCAGGCAAGTTCTAGACATCACATGCAACAAGGAATATACTATAACCTCACTTCACATAGCACATGCTTAACTCAAGCAGGATCATCATAGACTCTCTACCAAATAATAGCATGAATTCCAATTAAGCCAACAAGTACAAGAGTCATAAACATGAGTCTAGGAGTCTCAACAGTAGTAATTCACACAATCAATATGCTTTTTACCATTAAAACACTTGCATCACACAATTAAATATAGCACCAACTAGAATATCTCACTTATTCCAAGCACAAAAAAATTTAAATTTACCCCAAAAATGAAAATTTCCCCACCTTACACTTAAAAATCTACTTTGTACCCAAAGTATACTTAAAAGTAGAAATAGATATACTCCCTAAGGCTTATAGGCCTAGCTAGTAGCATCTTTATACATCAAGAGGGTCTAGGGACCCCACACTCAGTCTTTGCCATGCTCCTTAGCTCAGGTTTTTTGATACTCAAACTTCCCATCAACATGCAACTCAACAAAAACAAAAACTAGTGAAGTAAAATCTAAAATTACTAAAAATAAAAACTACCTTAACATAACTTATGTTGTCTTCCAATCAGTGCCTGATTTAGTGCCGCGGCACGATCTCTGACTCAACCATATTCCTTCATCCTTTTTCTCACACTCAGATGCCATCTTCTTATTTATTTCTGACCTTTTGAGTGTGAACTCTCAAGGTCAACAACTTCTTCAACTTTAAACTTTTCAGGCTCATCAATCTACATCATGTCAGGCTTAGGTATTGGAGGCTCAGGATGCTCAATGGGGAAGTCCAAAGAGGTCTTTTGTTGAATAAGCTCCACTACCCCACACTTATCCCCTGCAATCATTGTAATCATGCACCAGTCTTTATAGTGGGATAGTGGGTTGAGCGGTTTTTTCACTTTAAAAACTGTATCTTTATTATCCAGCCTCATTGTGAGCATGCCCTCTCTCACATCTATTAAATCTTCTCCCATCGCAAAAAATGGACGTCCTAAGATAACTGCCACACTTTTATTTGCCTAGAAATCTAAAAAAAATAAAGTCAACAGGAATAATAAACTTACCAACCTTAATGAGAACATCATCGATGACTCTTTCAATGGATTATTTGGGATTTTCAGTTTCACTTGGCAAACCACCTAGAGGCCTAGTATTTTGTGCCTTCGCAAATTGACTAATTTGCAACTCCAAGATCCTAGTAGATGCTTGATAGCTCATTATATTTGTTGCCAATTATGCTTGAGTAGCCATGATTTGCTTCAGCATCCCTTCCACATTGTTGTTCTGAGTTGTGGCCTAATTATTCTGAACTTGTTGCTGATACCATTGCGGATTGCTCCATGAGGTATTGAGTGGTTGATTCTGCCACTTTGATTGTAGCCGTTGATAGCGCCCAAGCACAAATGCAAGTGTATATGGTACACCAAGTAGTAAAGTGGCCTTAAATAAAGTTGAGTATCAATCCCACATGGACTTGATATAACAACGATTCAATTCTATTTTAACTTTTAAGATTAATTTGATGGAAAGGTAACCAACAAGAGTTTTGAATATAGTAAATTGAACGTAAAGTAAACAATCTGTAAATTAAAGTACTTGAGATAATCAATAGAGTAAAACCCAGGGTTAAAGCACTTCGAATAATCATACTATGTTATTGAACTTCATTCATTAACTTGCTTATCTTGATGTTGATTCGTAAGGTTAATTACATAATCATGGTCTCCCAACCTCTAACCATTTAACTAAGTTAGATATTACAACTACATCATTTATTGGGGGTGTAATAATCCAATTAAGTTCTTTAAGCTGCCATCCTACGTGTGAATCAAGTGAGGCTTCTAAGTACATCCCTGTACTAGATGTTAATTTGAATTCCTTATTTTATAAAAGAATACTAACCACACTTTGTTCATTCCCATGTTCTATATCCCTATTCCCTATCCCGAGATCACAACGATGACAATAGATATATTTTCTGGGTGATCAATCCATCAAATAATTAAATCAAGAATAAACAAGCAACCAATAATGATAAGTAAAAATTAATTGAATTTAATCCAAAACAATAGTAGTCATGTTCTTGGCTTTAACCCCGAAAAAGGGTTTTTTTACCAATAATATTCATAATCACGATCCAAATAATTGAATACATGTTATGAATAACTAAAAAGCTAAAGAAAGAATTATTAAAACCAAACAAAGTGCAGCAGCCTCCACAAAATTAATCCACTACGTCCCAACATGTAACCGTATCCAAAAATTTCCCCCTAATGTGCGAAACGTTTGTATATATAATAATTACATGAATCCTACTCCTTCCTTGATTAAGAGATGTCAAGATGATCCCCCGAAAGATTCCCAGCTCCACTAATGTGTACACTTTATAATATTAGAGTGGAACAATACCTAATCCACATAGGACAATATGTTTGTATTTTCTCCATGCATGGACAACCCGATGCGACGCGTTGGTTATAGTGTCGAAATTAACGATGCGACGCGTTGGTTATAGCATCGCTGGAGCAATGCGTCACATCCATATCACATTAGCTCACTAGAATTATCCTCCAAAATATATTCTAAGTGTTGAACGTTCCATCTTTTTCCCAAGCCTTTTGTAGTGTATTCCCAATGAATTTCCAGCCTTTTTACCCTCAATATATCACTATAATCAGGTCACAAAGCTTCCTACATAATCACACACCATAAATTAGAGATCAAAACAACACAATATCCTCAATGAAGAATCAAAACACGAGCTAAAATAAGGCTAATTCACAATGATCTTCACTTATTATTCCGACTCTTAACTTAATCAAATTGAACTTTGCACAGCACAAACAAGTTATTCCACTCATAATTACACATTTAAACCATTTGGAATTAATTAACACATTAGAATCAAATGAACCTAACTAGACACACAACTAGCAAAAGCTAGTAAAATTAGTTTTCTAGATTGAACTCTAAATGACTCAATTAAGTACTAGCTTGTTTGAAAACACTTTGAACCATTATAATCATGTACTTAGACACTTATAATCTTATTTATATAATATTAACACATAAAGAACATGAATTATTCTCAAAACATGGCTAAATAAGCTAGAATAGTAACACAAGAGTTCACAAATACACCCAACATCACCACCCCACTTAAGGGCTTGTTCTTCCTCGAACAACTCTTAACTCTAAGCATCATAAGTTGAGGAGACTCTACACTTCTAGTACAAGCAAGACACTTAAGCTAGTATTAAGATGACTACACAGAATTCAAGTTTCTTCACTAAGCATGTTATACACAATTGAAAGTTTATGAACACTACTCCAAAATATCCTAGCCTTAAGAATTGACTCACTAATTGTCAAACTCATGCTTATCATTCAATCAAAGACATCATAGAAATCACCCACATTCATCAAACATATGCCCCTTACAACAAAAGAGTTACCCATAATCACTCATAATTAAGAAATTTATAACATGATGGGTACAAGAATCAAATTATGCTCATCCTCAAAAGGACTTCACAAATTACACACAATGAACCATAGGCTTTCCCTTAGTTTAGTGCTCCACTAATATCAGAATGATGAACTTAGGATCAATTAGGTCTTTTTCGAGTTGTAATGTAGACTAAAGGATGGGTAGAAACTATTTTGGAATAATAGTGACTATCTTTCCTAAGCGCTTTAATACATCACTTTTTACAATTTAAAACCAATCTCCAACAACCAAATTACACCATTTTTGTCTACCCTTTTATTTTATTTTCACCCTATCTTATTAAGCTCATTATGCACAACTCATTCAATTTGAACAAATTTTTATTCTTTTCATTACTCAACTCCCCACCACAACACATTACAATTCTTTTAAGCACTGATAACTATAACTTTTGGGGCTTCAATTTCACCTTTTCTCCTCTTATTTCTCATTTGCTTACTCAACTAATTTTACACTAAAGTGCCTAGGATCAATCAAAGAAGAGATTAGGCTACATATGATGCTAACAAAGAAAAATCTAAAGGCTCAACAGAGATTACTAGGGCAATGCGCAAAGGGTAGGTTAAATAGAAGGTATAAAACAAGGCTATCAAAGAAATGCCTAAATCAGCTCCTAAACCCATACTCTTTATTTCTCTTTACACACACACCGGGCAAGTTCTAGATATCACATGCAACAAGAAATATACTACAACCTCACATCACATGGCACATGCTCAACTTAAAGTAGGATCATCATAGACTCTTAACCAAACAATAGCATAAATTCAACATTAAGCCAATAAGTACAAAAGTCATAGTCAGGAGGCTAGGGGCTGTAAAAGTAGAAATTCACACCATTCAACTTGCTTACACAAACAAACCACTTGCATCATGCAATAAAAAATAGCACCAACAAGAATATCTTACACAAAAAAATTTAAATTAAGACAAAAATTGAGAATTTCCCCACCCCACACTTAAAAATCTACTTTGTCCCCAAAGTGAATTTTTAAAGTAAAATATATAAATACTTCCTGAGGACTTTAGGCCTAGCTAGTAGCATCTTTTTGCATCAAGAGCGTCTGTGGACCCCACACTCAGTCTTTTCCATGCTCCTTAGCTCAGTTTTCCGGTACTAAGACTTCCCATAAACCTGCGACTCAATCAAAAACAAAAACCTATGTGAAATAAAAACTAAAAACTAAAAATAAAACATACCTACTTAACTTGGATTGCCTCCCAAGTAGCGCCTGATTTAGTGTCACGGAACGACTGATAACGCCCAAACTACAGCTCTCGTAAGAGTGTAAGCGATCGCTGTCAAATATAGAACCCAACTGGGTTGGGTGTCGAATCCCACAGGGAATACTTGGTCACTAAGTGTTGCAACTATTAGAAGACTGTTGGTCGAAAATTCCATGGAAAGTGGGGATTTGATTATGCGTGAATTGATAATATCAAAGTAACGAATGAATGCTTTATTTAGTAAGATTTAATCACAGAGAATAATAAGTTAGGGTTATGTCCACCTTATGAGTTCTACGTATCTATTAACTATGAGTAATGCGAAATTTAGACATGCATGCACTTATAGAGATTCGTATTCTAATGGTAAATCCTAGTGTTTCTCAACCATCCAGGATTATTTCACTTTAACTCTCTCGAGATTAATGTGTATAACTAATGGTACAAATTCTCCAAGAAATTAATCTGGTTAAGGCATTAACGTGTAAATAGGGGTTGGTAGCCCTATTTCCTTGTCACACTCTCTTTTCCAAATATGTAACTTTTCTCTCAAACAAGTTAATGCTATAATGGTGTATTCTATATGTTTGCAACCACAAGAATTCAATTTAAACGAAGAGAGTAATGATATAAGTAGCATACACATCACAAATTCACAAACTCATAGTAATAGATAGTATCTCCAAGGCTTCCATTACCTTAACAGAGAAGTTTAGCTACTCATGAGTACAACGGAGATCACAATCGACATCATCATCATACCAAAGCTAGAATAATCTCACGTTGGGGATGAGATTGGCGTCAAAAGGGATTGACGATTTTGCTCTCCTCGTTGCTCACGTGTTTGTCGTGTTTCCCTGTCTTAAAACTTATAGAATCTGTAAACTGTATAATCCTAAAGTGTCGAATGAATAATAAGCGAATGAATGAATAAAAATGCTGAAAAATTCAGCAAATAAGGTTTTTATAACATCCTTGTCCTAGTCCTACTAGGTTACTGCTGCACCCCTAAGTATTAAGAAATACTGATTTTGCCCAGGACAGATTCTCTATACATCACATTCAGTCCACAAGCTTCCAAAAGCTGCCTTCCTTCTTACGTGAAGTTTTCCTTTGCTACCCAAAGGTCCATAAAGTGCTTAAATCTTCATCGTTAATACCTGAAAAATATGCTAATCACATAGGTTATCTCACTTACAGGAAAATGGACTAAAAGTGCAGGAATTATATATTTTATCCTCAAAACTTAGCTATAACATGGGTAATTTATGGTGCTTTAGGCGTGTAAATACACCCAACATCACCACCCTACACTTAAAGCTTTGTTCGTCCTCGAACAATATATTACGTTCATGAAAACATCAACTTAGAATTTCACAGTAACAACACAAAATGTTCAACAAGACATGCACGACAATCATTAAAAAAGAGTAGTTTTCTTGATCACTACAATTCAACCTCCAACATAGACTCGTGCTGATGGTTAATTCGTATCCACAAGTTAAGCCACAAAGAATCATATAACACTACCCAAAACTCATCAACCATGTGTGTCTCACACAATATATCACCCATAATCACTCACAAGTTTTGCATATTTCGAAACATGGGTACAAGATTCTCCTTGCTCTCTCTCTCACAAAGAATTCATATGTTCCAACTGATGACCATAGGCTTGCCCTTATTGTAATGCTCTACTAATATCAGAATTCTAAGCTTAGGATCAAATAGGTCTTTACAGGGTTATAATGTAGGCTAAGGGACAGGTAGGACTATTTTGGCCAGAAATAGTGACTATGTTCCCTAAGCACTTTAATACACTACGTTATGTCATTAACACTTTCTTTTAAACAACCCCTCTACTTTCCTTTCATCTACCATCCCTTTTCACCTATTTTGTTATTCAATTATAAACAGAACTAACTTTTTATATTTTTTTTCTTTTTTCTTTTTTTTTTCTTTTTATTTGATTTATTTATTTATTTATTTATTTTGTTTTTTTTTATAAAACACCTCTATGATAGCCACTCTTGTTCACAATAATTTCAAGTACCAATACACTCTGAGGTATCACTCTCACCTAATTTCCTCTTATTTTGTCACATGACTCTACGATTTAAAGCACCTAGGAATTAGGACCAAATTATGGTCTTGAAAAAAAAATGGATTAGGCTACATATGAGGCTGTCAAAGAAAATATCTAAAGGCTCAAATGGGGTTAACTAGGATAATGTACACAAGTAGGTAAAAAGAAGGTAAACAATCATAGGCTGTCAAAGAAATGCCTAAATCATCTCCTAAACTCACACTCTTTATTTCACTTTATACATACACCAGGCAAGTTCTAGCATCAGTCACAACACAGAATATACTATAACCTCACACACACAAGGCACATGGTCAACTTTATTGGGAGCAGTATAGACTCTTGTCCCAACAGATGAATGAATTACACCACACAATTATCACACAGTGAGTCACTCTTGGAGCTTAAACGTCTCAATAGTAATGATTTTAGCACAAACTCTTGTCATAATACCATGCCGCCTATCAGAATAATTTCATGCAAACTCTAAAAAAAATTTAACTAACTAATTACGACTAATTCAAACAAACAAACATAAATAAATGTGGTCAAAGAAGTACAACATACAAATACCAGCACCCCACACTTAGATGGAACACACTGCCCTCAGTGGAAAATAAATAAGGAAAACCTGATTAGTCAGACTCCTCCTCTATGTCTGGAGTCATACCCCCTGCATCGGAATCATCATCAGAGTCGTCGTCATCAGAGTTATCCTCCACATCTGAGTCTGGCATTCGGCGATCATCATCAGTCGACACGTCATCATTAAGAGGTTCCTTAAAATATACCCCTACTCCGCACATAGCTCGCACATGCTCATTCATCGGGTAGTCATAATCCAACTGCTGGAGCTCTGCATCAGTTGGGACACGACCCCCACTCATCATGGTAAACCTCGTCATGCCATATAAATGGCGGAAGAAGCTTTCGTCGTGAGCATGTCTTTCTGCAGTGGTCAGGTTGACGCCATGCATAGTTTCAGAATCCTTAACCTTTGTTAGATCATCCTTTTTTGGGTTGTGTGGAAGCTTATGATCTGCAGGTTCCTCTTCAATGTGTTCCTTCCTTAATATTGCAGTCAACAAATTGCCAAAAATGAAATGGGATCTCTTGTGCAGCCTAACCTTACGTATAGATGATCGGATAAGCGCACCAATGTTGATGGGAATATTAGTCATCAGAGCGTACACCAAGCATACTCTATCACGTGTGATCTTTTTGTATTGTGTCCCAGGAATGAGGCAAGAGTTTACTATCCTCAACCATATGTGAGCTTCTCTGTTTAGGGAAGCATACGAGAAGGTATTGTGCCGACCGGTATCGTTGTGATGATTCCAACGTGCCATTGATCTAGTTCCACACAGTGTGTGTCTGATTGCCCTGTACGGAGGTCTGTGATAAAGCTCCTTGAGCGGTGATGGATCTACAGATGGAAAACCTAGAAAAGTGTTGAAGAACTCCGCATTCAGTTGCAAGACTTGGCCCCGAATCTTCACTTCACTTGCGGTAGTCTTTGGGGACCAATTTGTATAAAACTCTCGCGTTAGATCAAGATTGCATTCTCCCATATCTCAGAAAATGAAATCAAGATTTAGCGCCATGATTTTAGCCAAAATGGGAGGTTCTCTCTTCGCTAGACTCTCCTTTTGTATCAACTCCACGTGAACATATTTTTTCCCTTTTTTATTCTTGTACCACTACTTTCCTTCCTTCTCTAGGACCCGTTTTATACCAAAAGTGCGTCGAGGTATTTGCAGTAAGGAGGATTCAGCTTGCTCTTTTCTTCCCCTTTTCTGACCTTTCTGTGAGGTTGACGCTTTTTCTTTTCCTTGTCGTCCTTTTGGTGCCATTCTTCCTGAGATTAAAATAGATTCATGTTAGCTCATATTGGAAGATTTAATCGACAAACAAACAATAGTGGTACCACCCCACACTTAATTTGTTGGTGCAAACTAATTAAGTGAGTGATGTCCATTACTCAGACTTCATCGACATACATATAGGCGATATGTTCCAACAACATGTTTAGCACAGTCATACTTTGATGTCATCTTAACTATCCTTAGCAACTCTATCTCATGTAATCTTGACTATACTTTCATGTTTGGATTGATGCACTTTTTCAACAAGACTACTACATAGAGATCGTAACAAGTTATTGCAGAGAAATAATCACAACATCTTATGCTTGTATTCAATCATGATCTTTATCTCAATGAATGAGTCATTCCAATATTCAAGCTTTCAATTTTGAAGATTATGCAATTAACTTCACCATGTCGATTCCGCAAAAGTATGATAGTGTATCAAAATCAAATATAAGTCGGAACCAAGTCAAAAACACCCACACGTATTTTTTCACTCAACTAGATGTATCATAACAAATCAACCACATTCTAATCATCAACACCATTTTAAGATTTAACAAATCATTATAAACGTAGCATCTCAACAACTATGGAATATAAGAGAAGAACTTACTTGGTGATGGACTTGGAAGATGATCTTGCAAGGTTGGATGAGCAAAAAGAATAGTTTTTGAGAGTAATTGGAAGCTTAGGCGGCGCCTAGGTTGAACAAACAAGTGTATTTTGTTCTAATGTTGAAGATCTATTTATACAAAAAGCCATGGGTCGGGTTTGACCCATGTAAAATCGGATTAGGACCAAAAAGCATAAGTAGGCGGCGCCTAATGCTTTACATATGCTTGGCATAGGCGGCGCCTAATGCTTTGCCTAGTTGGGCATAGGCGGCACCTATGCTTTGGCCTAGTTGGGCATAGGCGGCACCTATGCTATGGCATTGTAGATTCAGAGAGCAAAGGCAATGGTATAGGCGGCACCTTTAGCTTTGCCTAGTTGAGCATAGGCGGCGCCTATGCTATAGCATTGTCGAGTCCGTTGCCTAGATTTACATAGGCCTTGCCTTGTTCGTTGCCTAGATTCGCATAGGCATTGCCTTGTCTATTGCCTTAGCTCCTTCATTCCTAACTTACCACCTTTGACCTGGCACACTTCCAAATCAAAATTTGAGACCAATCTTCTTCTTTATACATCTTGCACCTACACTTACTCAAAAACAACAAGAACGATTAGAACGATGGGTTGCCTCCCACAAAGCGCCTTACTTTTGGTCGTGGCTTGACTCTTCTTTTTGGATTTTTTATTTAACAAAACAACCTCCTAGTAAAATAAAACGATTAAAAATGATGGGTTGCCTCCCATTTAGCGCTTGATTTATTATCGCGGCACGACATAGTTACCTCAATTACTTAGACTACATCGAGATAGATGGTGGCCATGCATTTTATGGAGTCAAGAGGACCGATATATGGTTTCACTCATTGGCCATTCACCTTAAAGACACCACCTTTATTGTCTTCTAACTCTACTACTCCAGACGAGTAGACTTGGCTAATTCTGAACGGACCAGACCATTTAGACTTCAACTTACCTAGAAATAGCTTCAGTTTAGAGTTGAAAAGAAGTACCATATCACCCTTCTCAATGTTTCGTTGGATAATCTGACGATCATGATACTTTTTTATCCATTCCTTGTAGAGGTCTGATCTGTCATACGCATGTAGACGGAATTCATCCATCTCATTCAGCTGCTCTAATCTCAGATTAATAGCATCATCCCAATTCAAATTAAGCCGCTTCAACGCCCATAATGCTTTATGTTCGAGCTCAATTGGCAAGTGACAAGCCTTCCCATAAACTGGTTGGTACGGGGACATGCCAATTGGTGTCTTGAACGCAGTCCTATAAGACCATAAGGCATCATCTAACTTCCGAGACCAATCTTTCCTACTAGCATTTACAGTCTTAGCAAGGATCAGCTTGATCTCCCAATTAGAAACCTCTACCTGCCCACTAGTTTGTGGGTGGTAAGGTGTGGCTACCTTATGTTGCTTGACCCCATATTTCACCAACACGGTTCAAACAGCTTGTTGCAAAAGTGTGATCCTCCATCGCTTATGATGGTACGTGGTACCCCAAAACGAGAGAAGATATTTCTCTTCAAGAATGCTACAACATGCTTACCTTCATTATCAGCCAGCGCTACTGCTTCGACCCATTTGGATACATAATCCACAGCAACTAGGATATATTTCATCCCAAATGAACTCACAAATGGGCCCATGAAATCAATACCCCATACATCAAATAGCTCTACTTCAAGAATTTTAGACATGGGCATCTCATGGTGCTTCGAAATTGCGCCTTGCCTCTGACACTGATCACATCTTCTCACAAAAACATAGGCATCCTTAAATAATGAAGGCCAATAATAGACGCTTTGCAATGCCTTTCTGGCTGTTCGATCACCTGCATGGTGACCCCCAACTTGGGAAGCATGACTTTCTTCCAATATGCTAGGCACCTCCACATGAGATATGCATCGCCTAATAACACCATCTGCACATTGTCAAAAAAGATATGGTTCATCCCAGAAGTAGTGTTTCACATCATGCTTGAACTTTCTCTTTTGATGAAAAGAGAGATTCGCAGGCATCACATTACTTACCACGTAGTTTGCAAAGTCTGCGTACCACGGTAGCTCTTCTACCATAGTGGCTAGGATCTCTTCGTTGGGAAATGCATCATTAATCTTAAGATCGGGTTGCGCTATGTGCTCATTCTCAAGTCTAGATAGATGATCAGCTACTTGGTTTTCACAACCTTTTCTGTCTTTCACCTCGAAATCAAATTCTTGCAGCAATAACACCCATCGAATTAGCCTTGGCTTAGCATTCTTCTTTGCCATTAAATATCTTAGAGCAGCATGATCTGTATGAACCACCACTTTGGTTCCCAACAAGTACGCACAGAACTTTTCAAAAGCATAAACAACCACTAGAAGCTCTTGTTCCGTGACGTTATAGTTCTTCTGGGCTCCATTCAAGGCCTTGCTCGCATAGTAGATTGGATGGAATAACCTTTCTCTTCTCTGACCAAGTACAGCACCCAAATCTACCCCGCTTGCATCAGACATAACTTCAAATGGTAGAGACCAATCAGGCGCTACAATGATAGGAGCTTCAACTAGCTTCCCTTTGAGGCATTCGAATGCCTTCAAGCAATCTTCACCGAAGTCGAACTTTGCATCCTTATCCAAAAGTTTGCATAATGGACTAGCTATCTTGGAGAAGTCTTTAATAAATCTTCGATAAAAACCTGCATGAGTGAGGAAACTACGAACCCCCTTTACAGAAATTGGAGGTGGTAGTTTCTCGATAACTTCAATCTTCACTCGATCGACTTCAATTCCTTTTTCAGAAACTTTGTGTCCAAGAACAATACCTTCCTTCACCATAAAGTGGCACTTCTCCCAGTTTATCACCAAGTTGAATTCAACACATCTCTGCAACGCCATACTTAGATTCGCCAAGCATGATTCAAATGACTCACCCATAACTGAAAAATCATCCATGAACACCTCCAAGGTGTCTTCAACCATTTCAAAAAATATGGACATCATACAACGCTGAAAAGCGGCAGGTGTGTTACATAGCCCAAATGGCATAAGTTTGAAGGCAAACGTACCATATGGGCATGTAAACATTGTCTTATCCTGATCTTCGGGAGCAATACAAATCTGATTATAGCTGGAATAACCATCTAAGAAACAAAACCATCCTTTCCCTACCAATCGATCAAGCATTTGGTCCATGAATGGCATTGGGAAGTGATCCTTAAGCGTCCACAAATTCAGCTTCCGATAGTCCATGCACACTCTCCACCCTGTGACAGGTCTGAGTGGAATTAGCTCATTCTTTTCGTTTGCAACTACCGTCATGCCCCCTTTCTTGGGCACACACTGCATTGGACTCACCCATTCACTGTCGGATATTGGATACACTACCCCTGCATCTAACCACTTAATAATTTCTTTCTTCACCACCTCTTGCATAGGTGGATTCAAATGTCTTTGATGATCAATAGTGGGTATGCAATTTTCTTCAAGCTGAATCTTGTGCATACATATCCCAGGCGGGATACCAATAATATCAGCGATAGTCCAACCGATGGATCTCTTGTATCTCCTCAGAACAGAGATGAGAGCTATAACTTGCTGCTCACCCAAATCAGCCACAACAATAATTGGAAGTGTGTTTCCACTTCCCAAGAATGCATACTTTAGATGACTGGGCAGCTCCTTCAATTCTAACATTGGTGGCTCTTCAATGGATGGTTTCGTTGGTGGTATAGGTCGATTTTTGAGATCAAGGTCCAGCTTCTTAGGAGCATGAGAATACGACCCTATTCCTGTTAGATCAAAAATAGTTTCTTCATAATCTTCAACATCCTCACGCTCAAAATTCATTAGCACAGCAGTCAATGGCTCAACAATAAGCTGCTTCTCGACAGATAATTCTTTCTCATCCTCATAGTACACATCAGCTACAGAGAACATATTCATATCTTTGGGCTGCTTCATTGATTTGCATACATCAAAATAGACCACTTCGTCATTCATCCGGAATAAAAGCTCATTAGCTATTAAATCAATAAGCACACTTCATGTTTCAAGGAAATGACACCCTAAGATTATGGGAACTTGAGAGTCCACCTCACAATCCAAAATAACAAAGTCTGCAGGAAAAATGAAGGAAGAAACCTTCACCAATACATCATATAAGATACCAACAGGTCGCTTTACCGACCTATCTGCCATCACGAGCTGCATATTGGTTGGTGTAGGATCGCCCAACCCCAACTTCCTGTAGATGGATAGCGGCATCAAATTGATGCTATACCTCAAATCACATAATACCTTGGCAAAATCCAAAGATCCAACAGTGCAAGGAATAGTGAAAGCACCAGGATCTGCCTTTTTCTGAACTAACGATCTTGTAGCAATTGCACTGCAATGATGAACAATATCAGCCAACTCATAACTTGCCGTCCGCTTCTTTGTCAAAAGGTCTTTCATGAATTTCGCATACCCAAGCATCTGTTCCAACGCCTCGACCAAAGGAACATTAATAGTCAACTGCTTCAACATAGTCATAAATTTACTGAACCTTGTATCATCAGCTTTCTTCTTCAATCTCTGAGGAAAAGGTGGTGGTGGAAGAGGAATAGTTTTCTCCACCACTTCCTTCTTACTTTGCTTTCGATTATCATTTTTTTTAGGCTGTAGATGCCTAGGGGTGACGTCAGGAACACTCTTTTCAGCTTCTTCAGCGTCTTCATATTCTGCATCAATAACATTATCTCCTATATCATCAACCACCTGCTTGCCCTTGGATGGATTCTCCAACACCTTACCACTCTTGGTAGTAATAGACATACATGATCCGTCGTTCCTTGGATTTTGCACAGTGTCACTAGGTAAAGTGCCAGCCTTTCTTTGATTGAATGCCGCTGAAAGTTGACTCAATTGTTGTTCCAGTTGTTTTATTGAAGTGGAATGCGAGTCAACCAACTGATTTATTGATGAAAAATCATTCTTTACCTCTTTTACTCCCGTATTGGTTTCCTCCACTCCTTTCAACAGCTTAGCCATCATATCTTCCATGGACATCTTCCCAGAGCTAGACGTCACGGCCTTAAGGTTTCCTGGAGGAACATACAAACCACTTCTATCATTCTTATTCTTCCAACTACCTTGATCATAGTCTTTGTTTTCAGATTTATCATAATAGTTACGACCTTGGTTTCCTTGTACATTGCCTCAGAAACCCCCCTGATTATTCAAATAGTTAGGTTCTTCTTCAGAATCGGATTCATCTCTCCCCTGTGACACAACAGCTTTGACCTTTTTGGTCTTCCCTGATAATAAATGCTTAGTAAGAAGATCTATCTGTGTTTTCATGTGTGCCATATCCTGATCATGTTCCTCTTCTCTTCGCCTTTGTTCTGCAGTCATGCCAATAGATACAGTAGAGATTGCTACCTCAGAATCCCTGGTATGCCAAGCTCTACTCTGCTTTGTCATACGATCTAGCATATCACTTGCCTGAATAAAAGTAAGGTCCATGAATGACCCTCCTACAGCATTATCAACCACTGGCTTAGTCACCGAATTCAAAGACCTGTATAATATCTCCATCAAGTGGACATTGGTCATATGATGATTTGGGCACCGCATAAGCTTCTTCTTGAACCTCTCTCATGTTTCGTGGAGAGCTTCAGTTGGAAGCTGTCGAAAATTACTGATCTTATATCTCAACTGTGCTCTCTAGGATGGCGGAAAGAATCTTTCTAGGAAAGCGTCTTTCAATTGCCTCCAGTTAGTAATAGAATCAGTAGTTAGCCTGTTCAACCATAAAGTTACCTCCCCAGATAGAGACAATGGAAATAAGCGCAGCTGAATTACATTCTGTCCAACGCCTGGATTGTCGAATGACTTGCATGTAGAGATAAAATTGATCAGATGCATATTCGGATCATCGCCTGCAAGTCCACCAAATAACCCCTTAAGATGCAATAGTTGAATCAAGGTGCTAGTGATATTGAACTTGGCTCCAGGTGCCAAGGGTGGAGGAATAATAGCCCCTGTGGCACCAGCCCCATCCAAATCGTCATCATCATCATCAAAAGGAATCTGCACAGCTCGGCGTTCAGGTCTCAATCTAGCTTGATGATCTCTTCTGTTCACAGGTGCCACCACCTCATCAGTATGCCTCGGGTTTAGTAACTCATCATCACCCAGGTCCTCATCCTCTGGATTTGTTGCTCGACCTGGGTTATCAATATTCTATTGATGCACTTGAGCAGCAGCCATGCAGCTAATCTAGCCTGCTCCTATTGAGCAGCCCTTCTTTCAATGTCTCGTTGCGCCTCCATCCTGCCATTAAGTTGCGGTTCAAGGTTTGTGAGTAATAATGGCTGACCCAAACTTTGAGTATTTGGCATGCACTGAACAAAACCTGAATAAAACAAAAACAACAGACGAAAAGTAAAATTCGAGAATCTTTGACCAAAGGGTCTAGTAACTATCATAAACTTAGCTGACAACCGTATTTCCCGGCAACGGTGCCAAAATTTGATAACGCCCAAAATACAGCTTTCGTAAGAGTGTAAGTGGTCGCTGTCAAATATAGAACCCAACTGAGTTGGGTGTCGAATCCCACAGGGAATACTTGGTCACTAAGTATTGCAACTATTAGTAGACTGTTGGTCAAAAATTCCACGGAAAAGGGGGATTTGATTATGCGTGAATTGATAATATCAAAGTAACGAATGAATGCTTTATTTAGTAAGATTTAATCACAGAGAATAATAAGTTAGGGTTATGTCCACCTTATGAGTTCTACGTATCTATTAACTATGAGTAATGCGGAATTTAGACATGCATGCACTTATAGATATTCGTATTCTAATGGTAAATCCTAGTGTTTCTCAACCATCCAGGATTATTTCACTTTAACTCTCTCGAGCTTAAAGTGTATAACTAATGGTACAAATTCTCCAAGAAATTAATTTGGTTAAGGCATTAACGTGTAAATAAGGGTTGGTAGCCCTATTTCCCTGTCACACTCTCTTTTCCAAACACGTAACTTTTCTCTCGAACAAGTTAATGCTATAATGGCGTATTCTATATGTTTGCAACCACAAGAATTCAATTAAAATGAAGAGAGTAATAATATAAGTAGTATACACATCATGAATTCACAAACTCATAGTAATACATAGTATCTCACAAGACTTCCATAACCCTAACAGAGATGTTTAGCTACTCATGAGTACAACGGAGATCACAATAGACATCATCATCATACCAAAGCTAGAATAATCTCACGTTGGGGATGAGATTGGTGTCAAAAGGGATTGACGATTTTGCTCTCCTCGTTTCTCACGTGTTTGCCGTGTTTCCCTGTCTTAAAACTTACAGAATCTATAAACTGAATAATCCTAAAGTGTCGAATGAATAATAAGTGAATGAATGAATAACAATGCTGAAAAATTCAGCAAATAAGGTTTTTATAACATCCTTGTCCTAGTCCTACTAGGTTACTGCTGCACCCCTAAGTATTAAGAAATACTGATTTTGCCCGGGACAGATTCTCCATACATCACATTCACTCCACAAGTTTCCAAAAGCTGCCTTCCTTCTTACGTGAAGTTTTCCTTTGCTGCCCAAAGGTCTACAAAGTGCTGAAATCTTCATCGTTAATACCTGAAAAACATGCTAATCACATAGGTTAGCTCACTTACAGGAAAATGGACTAAAAGTGCAGGAATTATATATTTTATCCTCAAAACTTAGCTATAACATGGGTAATTTATGGTGCTTTAGGCGTGTAAATACGCCCAACATCAACGACCCAACTTATTGACTTAGTCATTTTCTTTTCTTCTCTTTCTCACACTTGGTCTATATTTTCTTATACTTTTCACCCCTCTTGGGTGTGAACTATCAAGGATAATCAGTTTCTCAACTTTTGCCTTTTTAGGCTCATCAACTTGCATCATGTCAGGTTGCGGTATTGGAGGCTTGGGTAGCTTAATAAGGGTGTCCGAAGAGGCCTTTAATGGATTAATCACCTCACACTAATACCCTTTAATAACAAAGATCATTCACAAGTCTTTATATTGGGATAGCGTGTTGAGTGATTTATAAACTTAAAACTTGCCTCTTTATTCTCCAACCTCATTTTGAGCGTACCCTCTCTTACATCAATCAGTGCTTCTCCCGCTACTAAGAATGGACGCTCTAAGATGATTGGGACCTATTTATCTGCCGAAAAATCTAGAACAATAAAGTCAATAGGAATAACAAATTTACCAACCTTTATAAGGACATCCTCAAATATTCCATCCGAATATGCAATGGACCCTTCTGCCAGCTGCTGAACCATGGTGCTCGGTCTAGGTTTTCCCATGACCAATATATTGAACAAATATAAAGGGTTAAAATTTATGCTTGCCCCTAAATCACTTAGTGCGTGGACCACCTTACTGCTACCAATTTGAATGAGGAGGGTGACCTTCCTAGGGTCACTAAGCTTCATGGGCATTTTCTATGTTACCACTAAACTACACTCCTCAGTGAGTGTTATTTTCTCCATATCCTACAATTTAAATTTATTAGCCACTACAACCCTTAAGTACTTAGCATACTTGGGTATACCCTGCAAAACATCTAAAAGAGAAAGGTTAATGTGAAGCTCTCTGAATGTGTCAAAGAACTTTTTGAAACAACATCCTCCTTCACTTTTATTTGCCTCTGGGGGAAAGGAAGTGGTGGCATCTTCTTCACTTCAGCAGCAGCTTTTTCTTTCGAGTACTTAGACTTTCTCAAATTTTCAGCAACTTTATCATTTACTTGTTCAGCCACCACATCAATATCTACCTCCTTATTTGCATTTGGAGGTTCTCCATGAAGCTCTTTACTACTCCTGAGGGTGATTGCCATAACTTATTTTGAATTTTCTATATCTGCTGACAAAACACCTTAAGGCTTGGTATCCAGTGCTTGTTGTAACTTCCCCAAGTGCAACTCTAAAATTTTACGTGTTGCTTGTTGGTTTTTTACATCAGCTGCCAACTGTGTTTGATTAGCTAGAACCTGCTTCATCATTTCTTCCAAGTTGCTAGTTGACTAATTTGGTTGAGTCTGTTATTGCTGAAATTATTGTGGCTGTTGGGTATTCCATGACTGATTTAATGGTTGAGTCTGCCACTTTATGTTGTAGGCATTACCATAATTTAGCCTTTGAGCATTTCCAAAATACATTACCAATTTTGGATTTGAAGTGCATATGGTCGCAGAATGACCTCTATTACCGAAAACTTCAAACCAACCAGTAGCTTGTTGGATTGTATTGACTGTGGCTACAGGTTTTGCTACTCCCAACTTTAAGATGCAAAATTGGGTGTTTATTATATTCTGTATTTTGGCAAACTAAGCTGATAAAGAAGTAAATTAGTCCACCTCCAATACCCTATAATTTTCTTTGTGGAGCCCCTAGAATCACCATGCCATTCTGAATTTTCTTGAGCTATGCGGTTCAATAGAGTGTACATCTCATCATATGTCATCTTAAGAGCTTGACCACCTACATCTGAATCTAATAAAATTTTCTATTATGACCAAGAGCCTCTACAAAAGTATGGACAGTCCTGAAAAAGAGCCTTTAACCGCTCCCAAGCATGATAAGGATTCTCATCTGGCTTCTATTTGTAGCATACTATCTCACTGCGAAGTCTCACAGTCTTACCAGATGGGAAGAATAAGGAATTTTCTAGCCATGTCATCCCATGATATGATTGAATTTGTTGGTTCTGCATTCAACCACTCTTTTTCTTCCCCAATCAGTGAAAAGGAGAACAACGCCATCCTCACATAATCTGCATTCACACCCATAGGAATAAATGTGTAACTGATTTCTAGAAAATTTCACAAGTAGATCTATGGATCTTTGTGTGAAACCCCTATGAAATTTCCACTGGTAATCAGAAGTTGTACCATATTCTATTTGAGCTCGAAATTACCTCCAGCTTCCGGCTTCTCAAACGGGGAGGTCAAATTGGTTAGAAGTGAGATTGTCACTTCCCTAACTGTCTTGTGGGCCGCTTATTTGCCATCATGGCAGGATTCTCTTGGTCTTTTTGAATTTTTATAATTTTGGGGAGAAGGATTGCTTCTCTCCTCCTTTGGTAAAAATTATGTTTAGGTTTAGGGTTGGGTTGAACCAGCTCTCGATCTCTTGTCCGCTTCCAACTTTGAAAACCTATCTCTTGCAAAAACAGAACCAAAACCAAGCGTAAAAACACTAAATAAATCTAAAAAAAAAACTAAAATAAAATAATTGCCAAATTACAAGTCCCAGACAACGGTGCCAAAAAGTTGACAGTGCATACACAAATGTACGTGGTCTACTAAGTAATAAAGTGGACTTAAATAAAGTCGAGTATCGATCCTACAGGGAATTTATCTAACAACGATTCAATTCTAGTTTAACTTTTAAGATTAGTTTGATGCATAGGTAACCAACAAGAGTTTTGAATATCGTAAATTGTAAGTAAAGTAAAGAATGCACAAATTAAAGTACTTGACATAATCAATAAAGTAAAACCCAGGGTTAAAGAACCTCAAACAATCATAGTATGTTATTGAACTTCATTCGTTAACTTGCATATCTTGGTTGTTGATTCTTAGGGTTAATTGCATGATCATGGTCTCCCAACCTTTAACCATTTACCTAAGTTGGACATTACAACTACGTCGGTGAAAGGGGATGTAATTATCTAATTTAGTTAGTTAAGCTATCATCCTACGTGTAAATCAAGTGAGGCTTCTAAGTACATCCCTGTCCTAGATGCTAATTTGAATTTCTTATTTTATAAACGAATACAAACCACACTTTGTTCATTCCCATGTTCTATCTCTCTATTCCCTCTCCCGAGATCACAAGAGTGTCAATTGATGTATTTTTTGGGTGATTGACCCATCACATAATTAAATCAAGAATAAACAAACAACCAATAATGATATGCAAATATTAAACGAATTTAATCCAAAATAATAGTTTCATGTTCTTAGCTTTAACCCCGGAAAAGGGCTTTTTACCCGATAATATTCATAATCACGATCTAAATAATTGAATACATGTTTTGAATAATTAAAAAGATAAAGAAAGAATTATTGAAACCTAACAAAGTGCAACAGCCTCCACAAAATTAATCCACGACATCCCAACGTGTAACCAGATCCAAAAAATGCCCCTAATGTGTGCAACATATGTATATATAATAATTACACTAATCTTACTCCTTATGTGATTAATAGATGTCAAGATGATCCCTATAAAGATTCCTAGATACACTAATGTATGCACTTTAAAATATTGGAGTGGAACAATACCTAATCCATGTAGGACAATATGTTTGTATTTTTATTGTGCATAGACAACCCAACGCGATGCATTGGTATAGTGTCGATAGGAACAATGCGATACGTTAGTTATAGCATCACTGGAGAGATGTATCGCATCCATATCGCGTTAGGTCACTAGAATTAGACTCCAAAATAAATTCTAATTGTTTAACGTCCAATCTTATTCCCAAGCGTTTTGTAGTGTATTCCCAATGAATTTCCAGCCTTTTTATCCTCAATATATCGCCATAATCAGATCACAAAGCTTCCTACATAATCACTAGCCACATTAGAGATCATAACAACACAATATCCTCTACGATGACTCAAAACAAGAGCTAAAATAAGGCTAATTCGCAATGATCTTCACTTATTATTCCGACTCTTAACTTAATCAAATTAAACTTTGCACATCACAAATAAGATATTTCACTCATAATTACATATTTAAAAAATTTGAAACAAATTAAACACATTAGAATCAAACAAACCCAACTAGACACACAACTAGCTCAAGCTAGTAAAACTAGTTTTCTCGATTGAACTCTAAATGACTCAATCAAGTACAAACTTGTTTGGATATACTTTAAACCATTGTAATCATATACATAGACACTTATATTCTTTTTTATATCATATTAATAGATAAAGATCATGAATTATTCTTAAAAAAAGGCTAAATAATCTAGAATAGTAACAGTAGAGTGCATAAACACACCCAACATCAAGTGTTCCCATAATTCGGCCTTTGAGCATTACCCACACACATCATAGACTCTGTATTTGTACCACACATAGCTGTTGAATTCCCATTGTTACCACAAACCTCACACCAAACTGCATTCTATTGAATGGCATTAATTGTGGCTACAGGTTGTGCAGTCCCCAACTTTATATTGCTTATGTGATTTTGTAACGCAGAAATCTAGGTAGTTATAGCAGTAAATTGGTCCACCTCCAATACACCTACAACCTTTTTTGCGGAATTTCTTGAGTCTGAATGCCATTCGGGATTCCCTTGTGCAATTTGATTCAATAAGGTATAGAGCTCATCATATGTCAACTCCAAAGCTTGACCACCTACAGCTGAATCTAGCTAAATTTTTGTGTTATGGACAAGTGCCTCCACAAAAGTGTTAGTTAATACCTCGTAGGACTACTAATGATGTGGGAAGTCCTAAAGAAGTGATTTGAACTGCTCCCAAGGATCATATAAATTCTCATCTGGCTTTTGTTTGAAGCACACAATCTCACTACGAAGTCTTGCAGTCCTTCCAGATAGAAGGAATCAGATGAGGAATTTCAGGGCTAAGATGTCCCAGGTTGTGATTAAATTTTCCGGATCAGCGTTCAACCACCTTTTTGCTTCCCCCAACAGTGAAAAAGGGAATAGTGTCAAGCTTACATATTCATTTGACATGCCCATAGGGATGAATGTGCCACTAATATCCAAAAAGTTTCACAGATAGACTTGTGGATCTTCATGTGAAAGCCCCACAAACTGTCCACTACTGATCAATAGCTTCACCATGTTCTGTTTCATCTCAAAATTACCTCTAGCAGTTGGTTTCTAAAAAGAGGAGGTCAAATTTGTCGGAAGTGGGATTGACCTTCACAAACTGTCCTGTGGGCTAGTTGTTCTTCAGCCATGAGAGCAAGATTGCCTTATTCCTCATAAATCTATAGGAATTGGTGGAGAAGTTCTACTTCTCTCCTCAATTGATGATACAATTGCTCGGGTTTGGGATTTTCTTCGACCAATTCCTTATCCCATGCCAGCCTACTAATTTGTCAACCTATTTCCTGCAAATTCAATACCAAAGAACAAGCATAAAGAACCAAAGAAATATAAAAAGTAAAACCAAAATAAAAGTAGTTGCCAATTTGCATGTCCCAACAATAGAGCCAATAACTTGTTATACCCAAGCGCACATGCAAGTGTACTGGCCTCACAAGTAGTAAAGTGACCCTTTTACAAGCCAAGTATCGATCCCACAGGGACTAGTGTTAAGAAAATATCAAATTTCAATTCAACTACTAAGATTAGAATATTGCAACGTAACCAAAAGAGTTTTGAAAGTTATAAGCTAAAAGTAAAGTAAACAATGCGTAAAGTAAAGATTTGAGACAATCAATGGATTAAAGCCTGGGGTTAAAGCTCCTTGAACAATCATACTGTGCTATTGAACTTCATTCGTTAGGTTTATTATCTCGGTTGTTGATTCGTAGGGTTTATCGCATGACCATGGTCTCCCAACCTTTAATCATCAACCTAACTTGGACATTACAACTACATCATTGATCGGGGATGTAATAATCTAATTAAGTGCTTAAAGCTATCATCCTCCACGTAAACCAAGCAAGGCTTCTAGGTACATCCTTTTCCTATATGCTAATTCAAATTCCTTATTTTATAAAAGAGTAAGAACCTTACTTTACTCATCCCAATGTTCTATCTTCCTATTCCCCCTCCCAAAATCACAAGGTCGATAATATATGTGTTCTAAGGTTAGTTAATCCTTAAAATAGTTTTAAAAAAAGGATGAAAAACAATCAAATATGATAAGCAATCCAAAAAACTCAATTCAAAGTGAAAGTAAACATGTTCTTGGCCTTAACCCCGTAAAGGGGGTGTTTAGCCACTAATAGACATAACCATAATCCAAATGCTTGAATACATGATTAAATATATTCAAAAGATAAAGTAAAGATAAATAAACCCTAAAAGTAGTATTGATCATCGTCCTCTCCAGTCCCAAGATGTCGAAAAGTGTTTAATACAAAGTACACATCGTGTATTTATAGGTATGCACAATTGGCCGTATAGGGGAAGAGTGACGCATCGCGTTGGTTAGTCAACTTGAGATAGCAACGTGACACATTGGCTATTACATATAGATAGCAAGGCTCCAAGTTATTTATCAAGTTGAGGGAGTAATGCATCGCACATATTTCGCGTTGGCTCACTGGAATTTGCCTCTTGACGCCTATATTCTTCTAAGTGTTTCTCCTTCATCCCTTGCCTTGTGGTGTTGTTTCCACTAAACTTTTAAGCTTGTATAGCATCCAAATATCATCACAATAAACTCACCAAGAATCCTACATGATCAAACATCATGTTTTAGACTTTAACACAATAAAATGCCAACGATAATGAGCTAGAAACTAAAGCTAAGCACTAGTCTCGTGCATTTTACTCTTTAACTTATTATTGACTCTTGGCTCAATACAATTGAAATTTGCACATAATAAACAAGTTTTTCCATATTTAATTACACAATAATAACCTTAGGAACTCCATACATCCACTAGAATCCATCGGAATCAATTAGAACAACACCTAGCTCAATCTAGTAAAACTAGTTTTCTCATCTAGCCTCTAAATGATCAATTTTAACTCAAACTTGTTTGAAAACACATTTAAACATTCCAATTACATACTTGAACACTTATATTCTTATTTAGATCATTATTTACTCATTAAACACAGGAATCGTGCTCAAAACAAGGCTTAGTAAGCTAGGATAACAACTCTAAAGTGCATAAATACACCCGACATCAGGATTCCCATGTACCCCGTAGGTTCCATTATTAGATTTACTTGGGGGATTCCCATATACCCCACAAGGTTTTTAATGAAATCCATGGCCACCAAGGCCTTACCATTTATCCATTAAAATTATTTAACCAAATTAGGTTCCATTAACATATTATACCATGCAGATTTTTCAATGGAAGTCTAACTATGTAATAAAAGCATTCGCATAGGCATTTTAACAAACATGTAGAGGACATATAGTTTCCAAAACCAAAACCAAGTACTAATTGACCATTACCATGAAACCGCATGTTCAAACCACCATTATAATATCAAAACCATAAGTAAAAACATGGAGAAACTTAAATCAACCATTAATAACCAAAACCCCCAACATATAATTCAAAATTCAAAACCCAAAACCATTTCACCATTATGCCATGAAAACCATTCATAAAACATACCTTTAATTGAACTAACAATGTGGGAGTAGTAACATGCCTTATATTACGAATAAGACGTAGAGAAATCACCCTTTAGAGCCTTAATTGACCACCTTGAAGGAACCCCTAGCCTTTGCTTAACCCAAGATCTTGAGAAAGATTTAAGAGTGTTTTTAAGTGTTTAAGATTAGAATAATAGGGTAAATGAAGTCGCAATAGTGTTTTAGGTCGTAGGGTCATGATGGGTTAAGAGAGAAAATATCCAGAATACCCCCAACTTAAACTGTAAAAGAATTCTTGCAGGTGGGTATGACTACCCCACCCAAACCGTACCCTAACATACTAGTGGTACCCACCACTCATAACCTAGGCAACCACTTGTACCCTAACATTGTCTAATATATGAACACCAAGACCAACTCATACCTAAGCATATGATAGTACCCTTAACCCGTACCCATAACAAAATTAAGAGGGTTTGGATACTGTCCAACAAATAAGTTGGACTATACCACTTGTACCCTATCCTCATGACTCATGGTGATCCACTCGTACTCAGATCCAAGTTAAGTTACTAAATTTTATTAAGTGAGGATCAACCAATCAACTCATCACTAAATATATGACCCGTACCCACCAAACCGTAACCATACCAGAAACTCACCCACCAAACACAATCCAAGATACGAGATGGGCCACCTAACCCATACCCTCACCATAAGCTCATATGGTGAGTCATATGATCAATAGAAGACTCAAAACCTAGGAAATTTTCCAAGGACCAGAATCCTGGATCTTTTAATTCTCCCTCACCTGGATCATTCATCCTTGAATGATGGAACAAGGCAGTACAAGCATGATTTAACCCCCAACACCCCTATTCTGACCTTTAACTAAGTTAGAAAATAAAGATGCATCAAAGTAATTTTTTTCATCAACAAAATATGAAAACAAAAGTATGATGAAGAACACATACCTTTTGCACGAAGTAACGGAGTAGAAAATAGGAATGATACTTGGAACTCATGTCCTTTTCTTCTTCCCAAGTAGCTTTTTCAACCTTGTGGTTCCTCCATAGAAACTTAACCGAAGCTACATCCTTGTTCCACAACCAACGAACCTATCAGTCTAAGATCTCAACCGGTACCTCCTCAAAAGACAAAGAATCTAAGATACCAATATCTCTAACAGGCACAATTTAAGATGGATCAACCATATACTTCCTTAACGTAGAAACATGGAACAATGGATGAATGGAGCTCAAACTAGAAGGAAACTCCAACTCATATGCAACCTTACCAACCCTTTGAAAAAACAAACAATGACCCATATACAGGAGACTGAGCTTCTCCTTCTTACCAAACTACATCACTCTTTTCATGGGAGATACTTTTAAGAACACCCTATCCCCAACCTCAAACTTTAACTCTCTTTACCTCACATCCTATTAGGACTTTAGGCAACTTCGGGCAGCCTTAAGCCAATCCCGAATCACCTCACCTTTTCCATTGCTTAGTGAACCAAATTTGAGTCAAACATCTCTGCCTTACTAACCTCAAACCATCCAATAAGAGACCTACACATCATTCCATACAATTCCTCAAACAGGGCCATCTCTATCCTAGAATGGTAACTACTATTATAAGCAAACTCTACAAGAGGTAGAGGATCAACCCAACTACCACCATAGTCAATCACGCATGCATGAAGCATATTCTCTAACATCAGAATAATTCTTTCTGCCTTCCCATCCAACTGCGGGTGGAACACAGTACTCAAACTCACCTTAGTCCCCAAATATTTTTTAAAATAACTTCCAAAAGGGAGATGTAAACTGTATGACATGATGAGAGATGATAGAGATAGGCAGCCCATGCAGTTTCATAATCTAATAATGATACAACCTCATATAATCTTAGCCGATAAGTTAGTCTTCACTGGCAAAAAGTGAGCTGACTTTGTCATCTTATGCACAATGACCCAAACTGAATCAAACTGATTTCGAGACCGAGAAAGACCAATAATGAAATCCATGTTGATCATTTCCCATTTCAATTCAAGCAATTCAATTTCTTGATACAATCCTCTAGGTTTCATGTGCTTAACTTTCACTTGTTGACACACCATGCACTTGGCCACAAAATCAGCCACATCCCTCTTCATACCATTCCACCAGTACACCCCCTTAAGGTCATGATACATCTTTATTGAACCAGGATGAAAAACATAGCACGATTTATGCTCTTCTGCCAAGATCTTTTCTCATAAATCATCAATGTCGGGAACACATAACCTTCTTTGGTACCATAAGGCACCATCACCACTAATATCGAAGGCCACTACCTTCTTCTCTCTAACATAACCCTTGATCCTTAACAAAATAGGATTTAACATCTGCTTCTCCTTGATTTCAGCACCAAAAGATGACTGTGCCACCTTTTGAACGAACACACCACCATCCTTAGAGTCCAAGAGGTAAACTCCAAGGTTATCTAAATGGTGAATATCCAGCACCAACTCCTGCTTCTCCTTATCCACATGAGCTAGACTCCCTATGGATAAACTGCTAAGAGCATAAATAACTAAATTAGCTTTACTTGGATGGTAGTGAAGACTCATGTCATAGTCCTTGACAAGCTCAAGTCATCTCCTTTACCTGAGGTTAAGCTTTTTATGAGTGAACACATACTATAGGCTCTTATAATCTGAGAAGATATCCACGTGCACCCTATACAAATAGTGATGCCATATTTTCAATGCAAATACCACAGCCAGCAACTCCAAATAATGAGTTAGATAATTTCTCTCATGTACTTTCAACTGTCTAGAGGCATAGGATATAACCTTACAATACTGCATCAACACACAACCCAAGACAACTCGAGACGTATCACTATAAACCACAAACCCATCAGTGCCTTCAGGAAAATTAAATTCAGAGCAGGAGTTAGCTTATCCTTCAGCTTCTCAAAACTACCCTCACACATCAGATCATAAGAACTTTACCTTCTTCTGAGTCAACTTAGTCAATGGGGTAGCTATAGAAGAAAAATTTTCTACAAACCTCCTGTAGTAGCTATCTAAACCCAAGAACCTCAAAATATCAATTGGAGTCATAGGTCTAGGCCACTTCTTAACCACAACAATCTCTTTTGGATCCACCATGATACCTTCACTATAAATAATATAACTCAAAAAAATGACAATTTTCAACCAGAACTCATATTTAGAGAATTTAGCATACAATTATTGCTCCTTCAAGGTCTGCAACACCACTCGGAGGTGATCATCATGGTCCACTTCACTCTTAGAGTACACCAAAATATCATCTATAGATATATGATGAATGAGTCTAAAAATTAATGGAAGAACATATTCATCAAATCCATGAATGTCGCCGAGGCATTGGTCAAACCAAACAACATGACCAAGAACTCAAAATTCCCATACTGGGTACGAGAAGCTATCATAGGGATATCCACCTCCCTAATCTTAAGTTGATAATACCCAAATAAATGATCAATCTTGGAAAGAATTTAGCACTCTGCAACTGACCAAATAAGTCATCTATCCTTGAAAAATGGTACTTATTTTTTACCGTCACCTTATTCAACTATTAGTAATCAATACACATTCGAAGGGAATCATTCTTCTTATGCACAAAAAACATCGGTGCACCTCATAAGGACACACTAGGATGGATGAAACCCTATCCAAAAGATCCTTGAATTTCTCCTGAAGATCCTTCAAATTAGCTAGAGCCATTTTATAAGGGGAAATAGAAATTGGATGAGTGTTCGAAAAAATATCAACCCCAAACTCAATCTCCCTATCATGAGGAACATCAGGAAGGTCATCAAGGAAGACCTTAGTAAATTCATTCACCACCAAAACCAAATACAAAGAAGGACCCTCTAAGTTAGAATATTTAACCCAGACCAAGTAATAGAGACACCCCTTGTATATTAATCTCTAAGTTCTAAGATATGATATAAACTTCCCCTTAGGAGCTAGGGAACCACCCTCCCACTCAATAACAGGCTCATTAGGAAATTTAAGGAAAACCCTATAGGTCTAGCAATCTAAGGACGCATAGCACAAGTGCAACTAATCTATCCTCAAAATGACATCGAAATCAACCATATCTAAATCAAAAAATTCACCAAAGTTTTTCTACTACCAACAGATACCACTCACCCTTTATAGACTATTTTAGTAATCACAGAGTTACTTACCAGGGTAGAAATAAAAAAATGGTCTGAAGCATACTCTGACCCAAAACCAAAATACACAACCATAAATATGCTCACATAAGAAAGAGTGGACCCCAGATCAAGTAAGCAATACACTTTATAGGAAAAGAGTTTCAACGCACCACATACAATATTAGGCAATAACTTAGATTCCTATTGGAAAGTGAGTGCATAAAGACACTTTCGACCGGTGCTAGCACTTGATGGTGCACCCTTTGATTTTGGAGCCAAAGATGAAGAAATCAGAACCTTGTTTTCCCTAAAGACAACCTTATCAACAGGACAGTTTCTAAGCATATGGCTTTGTTGACCACAGTCGAAGCACATGTCTATTACCTTATTACAGAAACCCCAATGTAGACCACCATAGAACCTATATGGAAGAAATAATAGAGTCGACTGAGCCCTACTAACCTAAGATTGGAAACCCTATGCCCTAAAGTTATCGCCACCATGGAAACGCCTATCACCCGATAACTTTGGGTAGGGAGCGCTAGCTGCCAAATAAGACCCAGATTTACACCACTTCTTCTTGGCCACTTACCACTATCTCTGCCACTCTGTTATTGGCCAACACCCAGCTTAGAGAACCTAACTTCTTTCCCTACCACTTCCTTATTTCATCCTGCTTCTTCTTTTCTTTCTCTACCTGTTGCATGTACAAAACCAACCTAGAGATATCTATGTCCTTGATTATGAAGGTAGCCTTACTTTTAAGGATCTACTCATGAGACAGTCCTAAAGAAAATATCCTTATCTAGGCTCTCATATCAAACACCGTCTCTACAATATATTGAGACAACTGGTGAAACTCCTAGGCATACTCCTTAACTGACATCTTTCCTTGCTTCAGATTAACAAACTCCTCCACTTCACTTCCCTTAACTCTTGAGAAAAAAAGTAGTCTAGAAATTTATTAGAGAAATCCTTCTATAGTAATGACTCATTAGTGTTATCCCTTGCTTGATACTGTTCCTCGTACCATTGGTATGCTACATATTTCAGCTGGTTGGCCACAAACTCTACCCCTTCCACATTTGTGGCATGCATAACACGGAAAATCTTTTCCATCTTATCTAAAAAACCCTGAGGATCCTCCTCTACCTTAGCACCCATAAAGTTTGGAGAGTTCAGCTGTATGAACTGGCCAACCTTTATGTCCTCAAAATATGGAGTGATAGGAATACCACACTTGGACTAAGTAACTACCAACTGTGGAACTCCAGAACAATCCAAAACTAGACCTCTAGACTTAACATGGATCCCATGAGTAGAGCTTGTCCCATCAATATTATCCCCAGTTGGGACAGATGAGTTCTTGTGAACTTTAGATCATCGAGCCAGGATATGTAAAGAAAACAAAAGAGAATTAGAGAAGATTCTAGGACTTAGACTCCAAATCTTGAAAATAGAACACAAGAAAGAGAAACATTCCTAAAGACCTTGTAGTCACAACCTTATGAGTGTGGCGTGCTACACATCCTTAAAAGAGACTCTACTAGACACAACTTTGTGGAATCCTAATTGACCATGAATCTACGACTCTAATACCAATCTGACATGACCCAAACTAGGTCCTTTTCATGTCGGGTTACTCAAGCCCAATCGGGATTGGAGACCACCCCCAATACCCAATCATAACCACCCTACACCTTAAGTCGGATGAACTCCAAATATATATATAAAACATAACAAAATGGAACAATCACAAATCAAATATATTCAACCGATATTATCCATAATACCAATATTAATGCCAAGGCTGACACCGCCCATACTAACTCCCTATAAAAAAGTAAAGCAGTATTTGATTGGTACATGCCCCCAGCCATAGTAAAAAGCAAATTCTAAGAAATAACTAAAGTGTGAAGACAAGACCATAACATTAAATGAATCCTTTCAAAGTATGAAAGATTACCACTTTAATCCAACTCTAAGTTTTTCCTAAATTTGTTCACTGAGCAGGAGGAGTAGTATGGTCGGTTCCTGCATCATATAGGGATACAACGCTCGAAGATGGGTTATCGAGTGAACACTATCATGCACTTAGGATAAGGGTAAAATAATGCCAATATTTGAAACTAAGTAAATAACTATATGCATTCACATCCATACATATATAACCTATGCTAGGAAAAGGAACTGGGTTTAGCATGTATTTAAAACCTTAACTTGGGTTGTGCAGATTTACCATCAAAATCCACCCACGGAATATATGGGTCCAGTGTTACCCCCTGAATGGGCCTTAGGCGTGTAGCCACTCAAATCAGAGATATCATAAGGTCTGGGGATTTACGCGTATCCTTCTCCCTCCATGATACATATATACAAGTATAACTTATGGGATTCTCATATACCCCAGAAGTATGTGGTTACCATGACCAACCCTCATGTTGAAACATGAGTTTTTTGTATCTATCCATCAAACCCACAACTTTACGATTAGCTATTACAACCTGCCATTATTTCCTAATTAAAACATTTGGCATATAACCAAACCACCAATTCTAAGAGTCAATCATCAAGGCATTATGAAGTGGTATCATCATACCAACTATATCTTGCAAGCAATATCATTAGCCAATACTTAGGTGGTTTCATATACCCCGTTGGTTCTATTATTAGATTTACTTGGGGCATTCCCGTGTGCCCCATAAGGTTTTTAATCAAAGACATAGACACTAAGGCCTTACCATTTATCCATTAAAATCATTTAACCAATTTAGGTTCCATTACCATATTATACCATGTAGAGTTTTCAATGGAAGTCCAACTATGTAATAAAATCATTCTCATAGGCATTTTAACAAATATGTTGAGGGCATATAGTTTCCAAAATAAAAACCAAGTACGAATTGTCTATTCACAGGAAAACACCTATTCAAACAACTATTATAAAATGAAAACCATAAGTAAAACATGGGAAAATATAAATCAACCATTAATAACCAAAACCCCCAACATATAATTCAAAATCCAAAACTATATCACCATTATGCCATGAAAACCATTCATAAAACATGCCTTTAATTGAACTAACAATGAGGGAGGAGTAAAATTCCTTAGAATATGAAGAATATGGAGAGAAAATACCCTTTAGAGCCTTAATTGACCACCTTGAAGGAAACCCTAGCCTTTGCTTAACCCAAGAGCTTGAGAGAGTAAAAGAATCCCCACAGGTGATTACGACTATCCCACCCAAACTGTACCCTAACATATGAGTGGTACCCACTACTCGTACCCTAGGCAGCTACTTAGACCCCATCAATATCCAACATACGACCACCAAGATCAACTCTTACCCAAGCATATGACAAGTACCATTAACCTATACATATAATGGAATCAAGAGGGGTTGGACACTGTCTAACATACGAGTTGGACTATACCACTTATACCCTATCCTTATGACTAATAGTGAGCCACTCTTACTTAGATCCAAGTTAAGTTACCAAATTTTAGATTAAGTAAAGGATCAACCGATCGACCAATCACCAACCATATGACCCGTATCTATCAAACTGCAACCACACCAAAAACTCACCCACCAAACATTGGCCAGCATACAATATGGGCTACCTAACTTTCACCTTCACCATACGGCTTTTATGGTCAGTCATATGATCAATAAAAGACTCAAAACCCAGGAAATTTTCCAAGGATTAGAACCTAGGGTGTTTCAAAAGTTCATAGATAAGGATAAAGGATGTATCTTTGGTGAAGATTCTTTGGTGAAATCAAAATGTGGAAAAAGCTACATGGGAATCTAAGAAAGATATAAAAGCCAAATACCCGTTCCTGTTCCCCATATTGTATGAAACTGCTTAAGGTAAGAGTTTTATTTTCCTCTCGTCGCATTTCAATTTAGTCATTTGATTCTAATGTACTCTTGTTATTATCATGCTAAACATGTCCTAACTTCTCATTTGGGGATGAATGATCCAAAGGAGGGATAATGTGAGTCCCCATAAAAATGTCAACAAGTTTATTTTTGGCCCTCCCATGTGTGTAACGTTAATTTTTTACTTGAATTATGATAAGGGATGTTAAAATAGTGTTTTGAAAAAGTTTTGAAATTTTTGGAAGGGGTTTAGGGTCATTTTGGGACCCCAAGGCAGAAAGGCTCTGTGATTGTGGCGTTCCACGATACTTAACCTCTACGATAAGGGCATCTCAAGGAGACTAAGCTCCGTGATAGCAACGTTCCATGCTACTATGTTAAATTCATCCATTTTTTGTTTTTTCACTTGCTTTTAGGGGCTTTTGGTCCTTTTACCCCTTGGGCAATTTTTAAACACCCAATTAGCCTCTTTTCTCCAGTTATCAAAAATCTAACTCCATTCTTTTTCTCTTTAACTTTAAATACAAGAAATTTTAAGGGTTTTACAGTGAATTTATCATCTGAGTTCTAAACTTTGATTTCTCTTTGAATTTTTTTATATTTCAGGCATGTTTCTCTTTCCTTAACTTTAATTTTATCATGGTACTAAATTATTTAATATGCATGTGATTTGCATTGAGGGATTTGAAATTGGGGTTGAAGGTTTTTAGTTGTTATTACTTGAATTACTTGTCCTGTGCTTTAAATGAATTATATGTGTCATAATTGATGGTATTGGGATTGAATTCATGCATTAATTTAATGGTTGGAATTGGGGACATGGGTTTCCGCAAATTGATGGCATTTTGGCTTGATAATTGCATTAGCCTTAACCCACTTTGTAAACTTGATTTTGAATATGGATATTTACATAGTTTAATTTGTATTTTTTAAAACATTGCATTGTATTAAAGAATAAGTGGATAAAAAAGGATTTAGATAGCCTTGGTGGCCATGACTCGAATTTTAAATGGAACTTGGGCTAAGTTGGTAAATTCCTTAATAAATGACTCCTCGGTAAATGGTTGGTTTATGTGCAACAATTTTAATTTGGGCTTAATGGAAATTGTGTAGCTCACCATGAAGGTATAGGTCCTGAGGGAATCAATACTGGAAACCATATTTTTTGGCGCCAAAAGTAACCTCCAAAGAAGTATGTTATGGAAAATGTTAAATATAGAAACCCAAACTAGGTTGGGTCAAACCCACACAGACTACGTGAAATAGTCTCAGAAAATTGACAAAATTAGGAGCAGTACAGAAAAGTAAATAGGGGGATTTAGAGTCAAAAGTAATAAGTAGCCAAACTTGACTACTTGAGTTTGTAAACAATATAAAACGAACACTAGGACCTTGTTCCCCTTGGTTTCTCAACTCCGTAGGTTTCTTTTCTTCAATTCACCTCACCTACGTCTCGGTATGCAAAGTTGACAAGCTATGTATTATCGACCTTCTTGTGAATGTATTGATAAATATCACCCTTCACCTTATTAGTATCAGGGCACCGCCTTATTATCCCTTATCTGTAACCTTAGTACAACTCTCAGCTTTTGAGTCTCAAGTTTATTAGACGAGGGTTGGTAGCCTTGAATCACTGTCGTAACCTATTTTTCCTAATCTCAAACTCCCTTGTGAGAATATTATCGAATGCAAGCAATACCCAAACTTCTGCAATAGCTTAGGGAATGATTAATATATAGAAGATTGCAATACACGCAGCTACAATAGAATAGATAAATCTTCCACTTCTCTCACGTAGTTAATCCATACGGGTTCTCTCAACCCTAGCAAAGGAAATTAGCCGCTCATGCTTATGAAACAATCTATGAAAATCAATGCAGAAAATATGTAATTAATTGCACAATGATGAAAGAGTAAAATCCAAAATCTCAACTTGAATACGAAACCAAAAACTTAAGAACAATTGTATCAATGATCAAAGTATGTGCAAGTTCAAGAAAATAGTAAGTGTGTAACATAATAAAGGGAAAACCCTAGAGTATTTCTAGTATCTCAAAATAATAAAAGAAACCTAATCCAAACAAGATAGGAAAACCTTTTCGACAGTGGTTACGCCTCTGGCAATGAGTCATTACATCTGATTATGACTCATTTCTTATTGTCATATATTTCTTCAAGCTTTAGTGGTTACAACTCATAGCGTCTCCTTATGAGTCATATGCTACTAGTCGTAGGCACTCTAGTGAACTTTGATCTTCAAGGATTTTGAATCTGTCATCCTTACGACTCCTCACCATGTGTCATAGTAAGTCCTTACGACTCATGATCTTCAATCATAAACACTAGAGTGTCAATCCTTTAGAACTTCATACGCTGTTCTCAGTACAGTTTTACACTATGAGTCATAGTCTGACCTTACGACTCATAGCCTTCTATGGCTTCACTTTTGAAAAATTATTTTTCCCACTATTATCCTTACGAGTCTGACTATGAGTTGTAAGGTGACTTAATGACTCGTAGCATGACCAGTACTTCAACTTTTCAATATATTTTTTATCCTTTTTGGCTCAACACCACTTCCAACATAGTTTACTTGGAAAACACATAAGACACACATCATATCTGACAAAACAACTTAAGTCAATGCATAATTTCCACATTTTAAGCATCGAATATGCCATGTTTCCATGACACATCAATACCCTCAACTTAGAATGTTTGCATGTACTTAGGCAAAACACAAAAACAACACAAATACAATGCTTAAACAGGAAGATCCTAAGACATATTTGGCAAACAATTCTCCATTTTAGTTCTCAACACATTACCCTCTCCTATTTTTAGACTTTCAAAACCCAACCATGTAAATAGATGTAGTAGAGCAACATGAAACACAAGAATCAAGTGATGGAATTACATTAGCAATGAATAACTAGGCATATACATAGTTACACAATCCGAACAAATAAATAATCTAACAACATGACCCATGCACCCTCATAGTCAATGAAGTCCCATCCACTCGTATGGATTTATCGTGATAATGCGGGGATAGTTAAGAGATTCTTTTGCTCACAAAGAAGTTCCACAGTTTGTATAGAATACCATAGTCTTGCCCTTATTTTCTTTGCCTTGGTTTTTGGACAATTAGGTTAGGATCACTATAGGACTTTATTTATCTTGTACCATAAGCTTGGGGATGGTATGGTATAATCAGGAAATTTTTATTAACTAAGCCTCCTTGACACTACAATTACTTTGGGGTCCACTTATTTTCCAACCTTTATTTCCATCCGCCTTTTTTCTTTCTTTATTCTTTCTATATATGTTCATACTTGGTGCAGTCTTTTATTCTTTTATTTTTCTCATTTTTTCATAAATTTCTTTTCACAAATTTCCAATTTTTTATTTTCTTTTTTATACCGCACCCAACCCTACTTTTTATTTTCTATTCACACCTCTTCTTCAAACTGATTTTTCTTTGTGCACACCCCTATGATAGAAAACTTCAACTTAGACAATTTGCTTGAGTTGAGGTACATAGTGTCCAAGGAGGACCAGATCCAAAACAAGGTCATTACTATTAAATGGGAATTTAAATTAGTGTAAACAAAAATTTAGGTCTATTAAGGCTAGAATTGGGATCAAGGGCTTCTTATTCATATTTGGATGGTTATTTTAGGCTAAAGTGGACTAACTTTAAAAATGGTCTATAATCTTTTCCTAACTGAGGATCCTACGACCTAGGAAAGACTAATTGTGCAAGTTATAGACTCCACACATATATGGAACTAGGTAATGCCTCTCACACACATCGTACAGGGTAACATTAGTATTTACTTCCTATTCAATACATGCAATTATCTACCACAATTATTACTTCTCAAATTCTAATGTTATTATGAGATTTATATCTGTCACACATGCACAAATATCACATAGTTATGAAAAATTATAAGGAGAGGTATTATTTTCTCAAAAAAACATAGGCATCAAGCACCAATCAAAACATATTCACTGCCTCAGATACAAATTTTCTTCCCTATTACACAACACACACAAAAAACAAAACCTAAAATACATAACAAACTAGTATGTCGGCTCCATATTCAAACAGCAACCACTGAGAAAAGAAACACGACAACAACAACCCACAATGGCTATGCAGTACACCCCCTAAATACCTATGCACTATCCCTAATGTATCTAGAAATGTATATCAAAGAAAAGGTACATTCTTAGGTACTCTAGGTGCCAAATCAAACTTTATCAGCCTATAAGGACTCAGGACGGGCCCTACTCTAAGCATCAGTGGCCCCAATGATAACTTGGGCACTTAAATTAGCAATAGCATCTGTGTAGACCAGTGCGCTCAATGGTAGCTCAGGTGGTAGGGAAGTCCTACTGTTCAACTCAGCAGCATCAGTGAGACTTGAACTACCTACCCCCGCTACCAACTCTTGGACCCTAGCCTGCCGGTCCAACTTATCCTATACACTAGCTATTTTCGATGCCTTGATATTTTCTTCCTCAGTTGTTTGTCTCTTCCTCTTCTTTTTTCTTTCTTTCTTTCACACCAGCTATGGTTGAAAGATCTCTAACACCCCAAATATACTCAAACTATTCTTCCTCACGGGTCTTCTCAATAACGGGAATTGAGATGATTATCCTGTCATATAGTTCTTCGACTGACTTACGCAGTATAGCTAGCTCAGCTAGTAAACTTACCAAATTTAGGGATTTAATACCCTCAAGTTATCAACTGATGCACTACACAAACATAGCAAATCTTATCTATATTGCTCTCATATCATCACGTATCTTATTTTGAACCCAAGGCTTTACTCTTGATTTAATAAGTCTTACTTTCATCTCTACCATACTCAGCCTCTTCTGTACCTCTGATAAAAATGACTGTATCACTAATGCATAACCGACCTAGACTGACCTAGGTATGGATGATCGTGGTGCTTCAGATAATAATGGAGGCTAATCTAGGATGTACCTACTGCATCAGAGGCCTAGGGATCAGACTGGTCGATATCAGTAGGGCTGTCACCCGTATTAATTAACTCTGTGGAGTCGTTCCATGACAACCAGCTTTAAAAGCCCTTTGGATCATAGTGTCCCTAAATTTAGCTTCCCTAGAGATCAGGTTACCCAAATCTCTAATTAGACACAAATCTATCATGGTCTTTGGCCTCAAGAACTGATTAATCATTAGGATCTTTGGTACTCCCGCATCTATGAATATCTATATCAAAAGAAAAGGGAAGGCCATCACTGTATCGGTACTTGTCACCCTATATTTGATCTCTTGAGCTATCCATTTGTCCATATCTATCTCGTGGCCCGACATTATACCTGTTATTAGTGCTGCTTTGTTCATACCCATAATATTGTCTGAGAAATTTAAACTTGCACTGTGTCTAACCATGGTCCACCAAACTTTTGCGTAGAATCTTAGGTTGCCTTTATTGATTGACGATAATCCTCCAACGCCACCAACTACCCATAAGGCATTTTCGCGACTCATAGAAATGATCCCATCCATCCATCAAAACTGAACAAGCTTTTCTTCCAAACCTTTTTGTTTAACCTTTACTTTCTTCATCTCCTCTACTAAAAAATCTATCTCTGCAGTGTTGGCCGACAATATAAACTTTGGTTCATGAAGGATTTAGGAGATGGTCTGAGCAGAAATGTTTACTCAAATACCTCAAATTACCAAATTTGATATCGGGCCTAGACCCTTTCATAAATTTCCCTGGGGGGTTTTGCCTTTTGAAATCCATATGATATGCTGGATAAAACTCATGCACCAATGCTTTGCTATACTAGCCTAGTGTTATAGTCATCCACTTAAACTTATATTTCTTGAATCGGGCATCAAATGCAGGCATCTCAAACATATCTGTTGTGGTCAATCTTCTCTCAAGATAAAGGCTTCTGAAGGGCTTTTTTTTAGGATTTATGGCATTGTGTTTTTCATATGGGTCCTGCATTCTAGGGTATCTCTAGAGTTTAACAATGGGCACTGTAGTGGCCTCGATGGAACTATCTTCTCCAAATGCATACCCATCGTAATCCTTATTGTCGACCCCATTTTTATCTTCCTTGGACCCTGATTCTTCCTTACCAAAAAACTTATTATTTTCTTCTTCATCATTATCTTCCTCATTAAAGGATAATAGTGAATGGGGTAGTGAGGTGTGAGGGCTTTTCATTCTTTGTGTAAAACTAGGGGTGTGTCATCCACAGCAGTTGCTTTCATACCCTTGGGTTGCTTTTTCCTTGGTTTCACCTGTCGCATATTTGGATATTCTTCGAGGTCACAACTTGACTTGTCCGTGTCCTTGTTTCTAAAGTGAAGAGTGGACCTTGGGGCAGGTTTTTTTTGGGTGTTCTTCTTCGATGACAGCTTCTTTGATGAATCACCTTTTAGATCCATTAGTACCTATTGACTAATACCCATAAGTTAGTCCTAAGAAAATTAAGGAAAACTAAGAGAACAAGGTGTCAGTGTGGCAAGGTCTAGCCATACTACGACTCATAAAAGTTGTCACCTTTAGTTATAAGTTTTAGTAAGACTCGTAAGATAGAAGGATGCGTAATCTATAATCACTATTCAAGCGACGAGTCCTCCTAAGTCTTAATGTTAGGCTACGACTCATTACCAACACTTATTGTCTGACCAGAATTACTTTCTTGATGCAATACCTTTCCTAGTCATTAGAATCCTAACTACGAGTTGTATAGTGTGACTACGACTTATTGAGAGGAGTCGCAATGTTAAAAAAACCTACACTCATCTAATCAACTATGTTACCATTAGTTACAAGTCACGTAATGACTTGTTAGGTGAACCTACAAGTTGTTACGAGTTTCGTAACCACTATAAAATTGATGATTAGAATAGTTGGTTACACTTTTCATTTCGAACACAGTAAATCCCATATCACCCCTTCATTTCTAATCTTTAACTATAACATAACGTATGTAACTACTCCTATTGACACATTACATTTCAATTTTCCTTAAGATTAGGGCTTAGTAAATTATGTTCTTATGCAGAATACATCAATCACAGAACCAAAGTAAGTTTACACCCGATGCAATATCAGCTCAAGATCGAATAATTTAAGCATGGAAGACTTACTTGACTACTTGCTCTAGATTTATTTGGATTTAGCTTATACGATTTTAGAGCCCTAACTTTAGAGATTCTTGACTTGTGGGAGCTTTAGTTAATTTTGAAGATAGAATGAAAATGGTGTGTGCTTTTGGTATGTTGGTTCACTGTTGAACTGGGGGTGGGGAAGAATCGATTTGTTTGAAAAATGGGGAGTTTAATCATTGGTATTTTCTTCCCCTTTTATTGACTAAGTAAACTGGCTTGGGTTGACCCACTAGGCCCGATATATTGGGCCTGGTTATGAGTCTTGATTACGACTCATAACCACATACTATGGTTCATATTCTCCCTCTGTAATGCTTGAAACCTTACCTGAGACTCCAGTCTTTATGACTCAAGGTGATGAGTTATAGTCAGTGACTACGACTCATTTTGAGAGTCTTAATGACTCTAGAGACCAAAATACCTGATAGATGTCTATTTTCCAGGTCCCTACGACTCAGATAATGAGTCGTAAAGTCCAACTATGACTTGTAGAGTGTGTCTCATGGCCTGGAACCAGAGATATTTTTGGTTTATTCCTACAATCTCTAGCCTTGCACATTGAACACACAAGTTACCCTATAATTAAATAAGTATAAAACATAGGTTGCCTTCCACATAGCTCTTGAATTAGCGTCGCTGCACGATGTGGCTAGGTTCGATACTCAGATCTCACCAACCAGCCCCATGGGCTGCCTTTCATGCAGAACCTAATTTAACATCGTGGCACGACTCAGTTTCCTTGGTTACTTAGAATTCACCAAGGATTAAATCATCAATCACTTTTATTTCCTCAGTGTTACCCATATAGTGCTTGATTCTTTTCCTATTCACTTTGTCCGGGGCTTCACCATCATGCTTCAATTCTATAGCACTGTATGGGAACAGCCTTACCACAGTGAATGGCCCATACAACCTAGACTTCATCTTTCCTAGAAATAAGTAAAGTTTTTTCTCAATTTTTCAATCATGATGAAGCTTCTCTTCTCCTTGTATAGTGCAGAATGCTAATAATCCCAAATTCAAAATTCATCCAATTCATTCACTTTGCTCATTCTTATCTTTGTTGCATCATGCCACTCAAAATTCAGCTTCTTCAATGCCTATTGTGCCTTGTTCTCAAGTTCAACAGGCAAGTGTCAAGCCTTTACAAACATAAGCTAATATGGTGAGGCACCTATAGGAAGTTTTCTGGTAGGCCCATAATGCATCATCCAACTTTCTTGACCGTCTTATTGGCATTCACAATCTTTACCAAAATAGACTTAATATCGATATTGGAGACCTCAACTTATCAACTTGTCTGAGGGTGATAAGGTGTTGAAACCTTATGATTTACTCCATATTAATCAAGCAAACTCTTGAACAGATGATAGTAAAAATGCAACCCACCATCACTAATTATTGCACGTGGAGTACCAAATTGAGAAAAGATGTGCTTTATCAAGAACACAGTGACACTTCTTCCTTTATTATTGGGGAGTGCTACCGCCTTTACCCATTTGGACACATAATCAACCACAACCAAGATATACCTCATGCCATAGGATATTACAAACAGACCTATTAAATCTATATCACACACATCAAATAGCTCCAACTCTAAAATAGGATCATAAGGAGTTCATGGTGCCTAGAAACATTACCTTGATGCTGGCATTAGTCACAGACTGCAGCAAAGTCATGAGCATCTTTATATATGTTTGGACAGTAGTACCTATACAGCAAGATCTTATAGGCTATGTTAGTTACTCCATAGTGACCCTCAACAAGTGAAGCATGATAAGCCTTAAAAATACTCATCATTTTCGCCTCCACGATGTACCTATAAATCATACCATCCAAACCAATTTTGAATAGATAACGTTTATCCTAAAAGAATTTCCTTACCTTATGCATAAATCTCTTCCGTTGCTAAAAGGACTAGTCTTCTAGGACAAGATCATTTACCAAGTAATTGGCAAATCAGTTAACCAAGTAATTAGGTCTTACGGCGCTGCCAAAATTAGCTCTTCGAGAAAAGTATCATCAATTTCAATGTTATCCCTTATTTTTTGCATTGATCCTTCTTTAAGTCTGGACAAATTATCTGAAACCTAATTTTTTGTTTCTTTTCGGTCCTTTACCTCAAAATTAAACTCTTGTAGCAGGAGAACCCAATGAATCAGTCTTGGCTTTGCATCTTTATTCTCCATTAGGTATCTCAATGTTGCATGTTCTATATAAAAAAAACCTTAGTCCCAATCCGATATGACCAAAACATTCGAATGTAAGAACCACTACTAGTAACTCTTGCTTGAAAACAATGTAGTTCTTTTTAGTAGGGTTTAGTACCTTACTATCATAGTACTCAGGGTGAAGTGACTTTCTGATCTTGGGTGTATTTATATGCCTAAGCACCATAATTTATCCATATTTTAGCTATGTTTAGAGAACAAAGTTCCTAGTTTATTATGTTTTTACTCTACTTCTATGTAATTGAGCTAACCGATGTGATTAGCATGATTTCAGGTATTAATGAAGTAGATGAAGACATTATGGGACTATGGAATGCAGATGGCACATGACACAAGAGAGAGTAGAAGCCTGGACCAAATGTGGCGCCTAGAAACTACAATGTGGACCAAATGTGAGGCATGAGAACTTCCTCCCGGGAAAATTTGCCATTTGTAATAAGTTGAGGACTTAAAAGGAAATTATGAGATAGAAGGCTATTAAAAGACTTGTTGCTGAATTTTTATTGAGGATTCACATTCTGTATTATTTTGAAAATAAGAGAAAGAGGCTTAGCTTGAGGAGAGAGAGAGAGAGAAACGTTTTTCTCTCTTATTTTTGCTATTCATCTTCTCCACCAAGATCGTTCTAAGTTTTGGTATGATGAATATTTCTATTTTGATTTTCGTTTTATTCATGAGTAGCTAAGTTTATTTGTTAGGATTATGGAAACCTTGTAGTATACTCTTTATTGCTATGGGTTTTTGAATTTTTGATGTGTTAATCCACTTATATCATTACTCACTTATTTATGATTGAATTCTCTTGGTTACAAACATAGGGAATGTCCCATTATAGCAATAAATTGTTCTATAGAAAAGTTACTGTTTGGAAAAGAGAGTAGTGACAAGAAAATAGGGTTTCCAACCTCTATTTTACACGTTAATGCCTTAGCAGGATTAACTACTTGCAGAGTTCATATGATTGGTAGTACACTTTGGATTCGAGAGAACTAAGGTGAATAAATCCTTGATGGTTGAGAAACACTTGGATTTAGAATTAGAATACATCTCTCTATATGTGCATGCTTGTATAAATCCTCATTACTTATAGTTAATAGAGAAGTAAAAGCTACAAGGTGGATATAACCTTAACTTGTCGTTCTCTGTGATCAAATATTAATACACAATTGCTTTATTTTTATATTGTAAGTATCATTTCAAATTTAAACCAAACCCCCCATTCAGGAACCTCTGACCAACAGTCCAGTAACAACTACAATACTTAGTAACATAGTATTCCCTGTGGGATTCGACACCCAACTTGGTTGGGTTATATATTTGATAGAAACCGCTTACTCTCTCGTAAGAGAGGTATATTTTGAGCGTATCAAATTTTGGTGTCGTTTCTCACTGCCTCACTTAGGCGATAGGTTAGATGCCGCCTATTTCAACATAGGCGATAGGTTAAGCGGCACTTGTACCATTGCCTATGCTCACTGCCTCACTTAGGTGATAGGTTAGGCACCGCCTATGTCAACTTAGGCGATAGGTTAGGCTCCGCCTATGTCAACATAGGCTATAGCTTAGGCGCCGCCTATGTCATTGCCTATGCCCACTGACTGGTTACTTTGCTACTTGTTTTGTAAGAAAAATAGTACCAAATAACTTTGTTATTTTCTCCAATGATGATCTCCATGTAGGTGGAATGACTCCTAATGTGGATGAGAAGTACTACTAGCCAGGTTTTTTATCTTGTTATTTGCATTGGGGACAGTGCTGAGCATAAGTGTGGGATGACTGGTTACTTTTCTACTTGTTTTATAAGAAAATAGGACCTTCTCCTTAGTATACTTCTTGATAGGATTAGTTCTTTTGTTTATTTCATTTTGTTAGTTATTTAGTCATAATTAGATACTTTTCTCGATAATGGATGGATGACAACCGTCTAAAGAGAAAATTAGTCATTTAATTGCATGTAACTACTCTTGTGGGTCACATGACATTATAACATAAGTATGTGATGGATCATTACATTTGAAACACCTAGGCTCTAGTTGTGACTCTTGTTGTGATTGTTGGTTTTAGTTGAATTCATGTAATTATTGGGTCGAGAATCTATAATGCTCCTAATTGAGTTGACCATGTGCCATGAGTGTGTAAGACTGTTGTATATTCCTTATTGCAACTGATGCTAGAACTTTCCTGGTGTGTGTGCAAAGCAAAATAAAGATTATGAGTTTAGGAGATGATTTAGGCATTTCTTTGATAGCCATTGTTCATACCTTCTTTTAACCTACCTTTGTACACTATCTTAGCTAGCCCTATTGAGCCTTTAGCTTGTTCTTTTGTTAGCCTCATATGTAGCATATTCCGTTCTTTAATAGACCGTACAAAAGCTCCTAAGCGCTTTAATGTAAAATCAATATGAGTTAGGAGTTTGACAATAAGGGGAAAAAGGTGAAATTGATACCCTAAAGTTTAGTTATTGGCGTGAGAAATTGATGTGGTTGGGAGCAGCTAAAATTGTTGAAAAAGTTCCAAATTTTATCCCAGACATGTTACAATGAACCTGTTTTGGCCCTGGTCCTTCTTGGACATTGTGCTCCTCAACGAAGGCAAATTGCTTAAGTTAAGGGTGGCTATTATAGGGTTGTGTAACGTGAAAAGGGTGCAAAACAAAATATTTGAAAGGGTTGCATACTTCCACCATAGTGTTATTAATTAAGCTTTACAAGTTGGGGTGAAAATCAAATCTGTGAAGATAGCAGAAGTGGAAATAGGTTGTTGGAGATTGGTCTTAATTGCATAAAGTAGTGTATTAAAGTGCTTAGGGAAGATAGTCACTATTTCTAGCCAAAATAGTCCCTACCCATCCTTTAGCCTGCATTACAACCCGTAAAAGACCTATATGATCCTAATCTTAGCATTCCGATATTAGTGGAGTATTACACTAAGGGCAAGCATATGGTCATTAGTTGTAATTTGAGAATTCTTTGTGAGAGTGAGCGCAACTTGACTCTTGTACCCATTTTGTTAGAAATTTCATGATTGTGAGTGATTATGGGTAACTTTCTTGTTGTGAGGACACATGGTTGGTGAAGGTTGGGTAATTTATATAATTTCTATGCTTAAACGATATGCATGAAATCGCCAACTTAATGAGTCTATTCTTAAGGGTATGTTGTCTCTAGTAATGATTCCTGAATCTACTTCATGTTCATAGTTGTTATGTGAGCCTATTTGAGCATCTTGTCTTCCTTTCTGGGTGCTAAGGCTTGTGTAGTATGTATAAAGGGATATGTTGTTCGAGGACGAACAAAGCTTTAAGTGTGGGGTGGTGATCTTGGGTGTATTTATAAGCCTAATCACCATAATTATCCATATTTTAGCTATGTTTAGAGAACAAAGTGCCTAGTTTATGATGTTTTTACTCTACTTCTATGTAATTGAGCTAACCGGTGTGATTAGCATGATTTCAGGTATTAATGAAGTAGATGAAGACATTATGGGCCTATGGAATGTGGATGGCATATGACACAAGAGAGAGTAGCAACCTGGACCAAATGTGGCGCCTAGAAACTACAATCTGGACCAAATGTGATGCATGGAAACTTTCTCCCGGGAAAATTTACCATTTATAATAAGTTGAGGATTTAGAAGGAATTATGAGATAGAAGGCTATTAAAAGGCTTGTTGCTGAATTTTTATTGAGGATTCACATTCTGTATTATTTTGAAAACAAGAGAAAGCGTCTTAGCTTGAGGAGAGAGAGAGAGAGAAACGTTTTTCTCTCTTATTTCGCTATTCATCTTCTCCACCAAGATCGTTCTAAGTTTTGGTATGATGAATATTTCTATTATAATTTCCGTTTTATTCATGAGTATCTAAGTTTATTTGTTAGGGTTATGGAAACCTTGTAGTATACTCTCTATTGCTATGGGTTTTTGAATTTATGATGTGTTAATCCACTTATATCATTACTCTCTTCGTTATGATTGAATTCTCGTGGTTACAAACATAGGGAATATGCCATTATAGCAATAACTTGTTCGATAGAAAAGTTACTATTTGGAAAAGAGAGTAGTAACAAGAAATTGGGTTTCCAACCTCTATTTTACACATTAATGCCTTAGTAGGATTAACTACTTGGAGAGTTCGTATGATTGGTTGTACACTTTGGATTCGAGAGAACTAAGGTGAATAAATCCTTGATGGTTGAGAAACACTTGGATTTAGAATTAGAAAACATCTCTCTGTAAGTGCATGCATGTATAAATCCTTATTACTCATAGTTAATAGAGAAGTAAAAGCTACAAGGTGGACATAACCCTAACTTGTCATTTTCTGTGATCAAATATTAATACACATATTGCTTCATTGTTATATTGTAACTATCATTTCAAATTTAAACCAAAACCCCTCATTCAGGAACCTCTGACCAACAGTCCAATAACAACTACAATACTTAGTAACACAGTATTCCCTGTGGGATTTGACACCCAACCTGGTTGGGTTCTATATTTGACAGTGACCGCTTACTTTCTCGTAAGAGAGGTATAATTTGGGTGTGTCCCTTTCGTCACCTTTGACCAAAGACAACACCTAGAGCTACACCATTTGCATCACACATGATCTTAAATGGCAGAGACCAGTCGAGGGATACTATAATATGGGGTGACACTAACTGCTCCTTCAAGCACTCAAAAGCCTTAAGACCTGACTCATCGAAGTCAAACTTCACTTCTTTCTCAAGAAACTTGTAAAGAGGATTTTCAATCTTTCAAAAACCCGTGATGAATCTCCTGTAAAACCCAGCATGGCCTAAAAAACTTTAAATACCCTTCACCGAGACCGGTGGTGGCAGCTTCTCAATTACTTCAATTTTCACTTTATCCACCTCTATTCCTTGTTTTGAGATCTTGTGCCCAAGCACAATTCCTTCTTTCACCATGAAATGGCACTTCTCCTAATTAAGCACCAAATTGCACTCCTTACATCGATGTAGAGCATTGGCCAAGTGAACCAAATAGTCATCAAAGGAATCACCAAACACAAAAATATCATCCATAAATACCTCAATGGTGTCTTCCACCATATCAGAGAATATTAACATCATGTATCTCTAAAAGGTGGCAAGAGCATTGGACAACCCAAATGGTATCCTTTTAAATGCAAAAGTCCTAAAGGACAGGTAAAAGTCATCTTCTCTTAATCTTTGGGAGAAATAGTGATCTGATTATAACCTGAATAACCATTAAGAAAGCAATACCAATACCTTCCTATAAGTCTATCTAGCATTTGGTCCATAAAGGGCATTGGGAATTGGTCCATCTAAGTCTATGTGTTTATTTTCGTATTCCATGCACACTCTCCAACCTGTGACTGGTCTCATTAGCATAAACTCATTCTTCTCATTTGGCATGATAGTAATTTTACCTTTCTTTGGGACACATTGAACAGGAATGATGGACTTTCTATCTGCAATAGGGTATACTACACGTCCGTATAGCCACTTGATGATTTCCTTATTTACCAGCCGTTGTATGGGAGTATTTAGCTGGCCCTGATGCTTAATACTGGGGATGCAGTCCAGCTCAAGCTAGATCTTGTAAGTACAAATGTCTGGCGGAATACCCATGGTATTTGCAATGGTCCACTCTATTGTTATCTTGAACCACTAAAACACTGATAATAATGCCTCTACCTTTATTTCAACCAATTTAGCTGCAAAAATCACTAGTAAGTTATTGTCAGCCCTCAAAAATGCATAGCACAAATGATATAAAAGGGCCTTCAACTACAATACAGGTGGCTCCTCAATTGACGAACGGGCGGGAGGAGTGTTTTTATTTTTTAAATCCATATCAAGTTTCATTGGAACATAAGTGTAAGAACCTATCCCATACAGAGCGCATACCATCTCGTCATATTCCTTAATTCTATTACTATTAAAATCCATAATCACCGCTGTTAATACTTCAACAACCAACCTTTCTTCAGTTAGAACCGTCACTGCATCAATCTCGTTATTAATGGTGTCTACTACTGACATAACTCTCATATCGTACGAAAACCACATTGACTGGCATAAATTGAAGATTACATGTTTATCATTAAGTCTGAACCTCATCTATCCCAACTCCATATCAACCAACACCCTACCTATAAAGTTCTACCCAAGATGATAGGGACTTGAAAGTCCACCTCATAATCAAGTATCATGAAATTAAATGTAAAGATAAAGGATGCCACCTTTACCAACACATCAAAAAATAATACCAACCGACTTTATGACGATCTAGTCAACCATCAAAAATCTCATCGATATTGGTTTGGGTGCCCCCAACCCCAGTTTCTTAAACACATCTAGTGGGTACACGAGGATCCATGGTGCTCTTACTACTACGAGTGGTAATGGCACAACAATGACTATTATTTTTTGAATTTTGCACTTTATTGCTGGGAAGAGTGTCAGGCTACCTCTGATTCAATGTGGCTGAAATCTAGCCAAACTACTACTCTAGTTATTTTATCGCAGTAGCATGCGACTCAACTTTCTAATTCAATCCTAATATATCTTCCTTAATCTATTTAAGGCAGCTCTCATGACTCTATTGACCTTTTACTAGTTTTGACAACATTGCTTCCATTCTCAACTTTATATCTCGGCTCCCCGGTGGAACATACCTATCACTCTTCACTTTATTGTCATCTTTGCTCCTCTAATCACCATCTATTTCTTTACTTCTATCTCGAGACCTGTCACTATAATAGTTCTGACCTTGGTTTCCTTTTCCTTTGGCTCGAAAACCCACCACTTCTTGATCTAGATACTTTGCTTCCTCATCTACATCAAACTCATAAGCCCTAGAAGTAGATCCTTATGCCCCCACTGCATTCACCATTTTAGTAGTCAATGCTGAAAATTATTTTATAAGTATCCCAATATCTATTCATAGTTATGCAACTTCTTTTGCTACCAAATCATCACCAGCTCTGTATTTACTAGCAGCTCCAATATCATATGTACCAATACCTCTATCCACTTCTCGAGTGTTCCATCCTTGATTAGTGATAGAGATTTCATCTAGTATTTCCTGAGCCATATCCCAATGCAAACGCATAAATGTGCCTCCAAATATAGTGTGTGCCATCACCTTATAACTTATATTCAGGGATCTGTAGAATTTTTCCAACAAATTGGATCTTGGAATCTGGTGATTTGGTATCTATTTACCCTTCCCATGCATCCCACAATGTTCCAAAAATAAGTAAAACATGAATGTTGCATAAATAAACATCAAAAATCAATTAATTAACCAACCATGTCAAAAAGCCCTCAACTATTTCAATACCCACATAAAAACCATGAATTAACAACTAATTAATGTAATTAAGAAAATACAAGTTCAGGGGAAAGAGGTACATGCCTTAAACACAAGAGAATTAGAAGAAAGTAACACCCTTTGGACCCTAGATGATCAGGTCTTTGATCCCTCGTCTTGTCTTGAAAAGGGAATTTTGAGAGAAAGTGGTTGAGAGTAATATGAATGAACTTCGTAGGATAAAAACTAATGGAAATAGGCCCTTATGATGTTTAAAGTCATGTATGAGTGAAAGTACCATACTACCCTTTTTCCTATTTAAAAACAATAAGAAAACCTAAAAATAACACAAGTCCGTGGCACGCACCTCATCACGGAGGCTATCCTCTATGTGACAGACCTTATCATGGAGACCCAGCCTCCATGACATGAAGGCTATCACAGAGACTAGCCTCCATAAAATGGGGCTATCGTGAAGGATCCCTGCCTTTGTGACCCAAAACTACCTCGAACCCCATTTGAAAATTTTGAAACTCTTTCAAGTTACCCTTTTAACATACTCGAACATGATTTGAGTCAAAAATCTATATTTTAAGCTTGGAAATGCCAAAAATAAAATACCCAAAATATTGAGGATGTTAAAAATAACCTACAATAAAGTAACCGGCTAGTATAGACAGACTATAACTTAATCGGGCCCCAATAAGCACAAAATGTTTCAAGCAGCAACAAACAACAACCATAGCTTATACCTATACACAGCATAAGACTGATATATATAAGCATTAAATAATTATTCAGGTGATAAGCAATGTGCATGAATGAACGAATGCAACATAAACTAGAAATATCATGTCTAATCTAAGTGTCATAATGTAATGAGTGTATACACCTCCTCCAGCTTAGTAACTCGCAAAGGTAGGGCCTACAATGACCATCCTTCTCAGGCATTATGGCTTATGGACGAAGGGACCCTTAGGGCACTCGGGATATCTGTATACACTTCTTTATCTAAAACTAGGACTTCTATTAACCATCATAATCTATCTACTTTGTCTAGTACCAGGGAGATATAAATATAATTTATACTAAAAATCGAACCAAGACTAGAAGATTGTAAGTCTGTAAATCCATTATCTGAGATCAACTTCAGGACTAAATTGACATAATAGTATAGAAAGAGTCAAAATCTCCTTCGGTCGAAGTAAATAGTAGTCATAAAAGAGTGGATTAAAAATGGACCAAAATCAACCTCAGTCTAATTTTAAGAATAGAATATTAGTTCCAAAAGCTTAAAACCTATCAAATAAGGTTACAATACCCCAAGTTTTTGACTCTGAAATTTTCTGTATAATTTTTCTCACTGTCCAGAGTATGACTTAGGTTAGAGTCATAGGACCTCTTCACGAATCGTATAGTTCTAATGTAGCCAAATCAGTGAGATGGCCTAATGTTTCTATATGGATCATCACATGACCCTCATGAATTATAAGGTATGCTCATGAGTTGTAGGGTATGACTCATGACCATTATAGGACTAGGAGTTATGGTGACGACTCGTGACCAGTGACCATAAGTCGTTACCTGACCTATAGCGACTGGCGCCAGTTTTCTGCATGATTAAAGTGGCATTATTTTGGTCTTTATCTTCTACCTCATTATTAACAATGAATTAAAACACCCTAAAGGACCCTATAATTCTTCACTACTCTATCATAAACATCATTCTCTCTTGTCAAACATTTTTAAAGCAATGAAAAGGCTAGGGTTTCTAAGGATTAAGCACCTAAGGTTCAATCGGTGGTTTCCTCTCCAAATTTCCTTGGTATGCAGGCATGTATCTCTTTCCTAAATTTAATTTATATAAAAGCATGTGTTTAATTATGGTCCATGTGGTTTAATTGTTGAGTTTTGAATATAGGTTGAAGGATTTGGAATAGTTGTTACATGAATTGAGTTTCTACTATTTTGAATTGGTTGTTTATGTTTTATTCTTATAATTTTGAACTGAATAAATGCATGGTGTGGGAATTGGAATGGGTAACATAGGTTTCCCCAAATTTTATGGTTCAATGGCTTATAATTGGCTTTACCCTGAACCCAACCTGTGAAATTGGTTTTAAATATGGAAACACACGTGGTTTAACTAACTCTAGGAACCTTGCATTGCATAAAAGGTTAATGGAACTTAAAATGGTTTGTGGAAGACCTTGGTGGCCATGGATTGGTTTTTAAATTGGAAAATTTGGAGTCAATTTGGCTAATTGGTTTTGGAATAGCATAATGGAATTGGCCTGCAAGATTAAAATTTTGTAGGTATAATGATACCAATAGGAAATACCTAATTAAAAGACTCATTGGTTAATGGATGGGAGTGTGTATAAATAATTTTAATTTGGTATTGAAGGGAGTTTTGTAGCTTATCATGGAAGGTGGAGGGATCGAGGAATCGATATTGAAAACCACATTTACCGACGTGGGGGTATTTATGATCGAGTGTATAGTTCACACTTTATATAATTTTGGATTGGCTGGGGTCATGGATTCTTTGTCCCTTCATCGAATTTCCTCAGTTCATGAGTCTAATAAGCAATGGGGCCCTTTCAGCAGGGAAAGTTAAACCCATATAGACCATGGGTGCCCTTAGGATGGTTAGAGCTACACAGTCCAGGATAATGGTTTTAAATCTCATGTTTAAACCTTGTTCCCTATCTCAGCATCTTATATATATATATATATATATATATATAGGAATGTGTGCATATGGTTTTTCAATCATTTAAGACTGATTTGATTATGGCATTATTTTGTCCCTTTCCTGAGTTATATGCTAGTGCTCATCCCACTAACCATCCCCGGATGCTACATCATTTCATGATATAGGGTACTTGGGGTTCTTCAGTTACTTTTTACAGAGTTAGGTGGTTCTGGTTCATCCATTGGTCGGCATTAAGTGGTGAGCCTCCTTTTTTAGAAGCTTGCTAATTCTAGGTTTCATTATGTTGTCTTTGACAATCACTTTGGATTCCTTTTGGCTATAGTCGGGGGGCATGCCTCGACTTAGGTTGATGTTGCGTTTTGTTAGAATCTTTTGAGGACAAAGTGTGGGTGGTTACTATTTATTGACTCTTAGTTCCTATTGAGTTATATATCTATCTTTCACATTATGTTTGGGTTTCTTTTGCTATTATATTTATTATGCTTAGATGACTAGGCAAAGGGGGTGGTCTCCAGCCCTTGGTGGGCTAGAGATACCCAACGTGACTAGGCCCGAGGTCGGGTCATGACAAGTTTGGTATTAGAACATAGGTTTAGGGTCGTTGGGTACCCACAGAGTTGTGTTGATTATAGTCCCTTTTATAGGTGTGTAGCGCACCATACTTATAAGGGGGAGGCTATTGACACGGCCCGAACCAGGGCCTAGTCGTGTTGGGTACCTCAAGCCCACCCGGGACAAAAGACCACCCCCAATGCTCAACCATAACCTCCCTACACCCTATGTTGGATAAATTTTGTACATTAAACGAGATGGAACAATCATAAATCAAAGACATTCAAACGGTGTCAGCCCCAATAACAATGACAAGGCTGACACCAATACCAACACCACCCTTGCCAACCAAAGTAGTCTCACAAAGCCTCTAACTGAAATTAAAATAGTATCCAGTCAGGACATTCCCCTGACCAAATCCAAAAACTAAATTCTAAGATTGTCCCCAAATCCAAGTCACTGAGCAAAAGGAGAAGTATGATCGGTTCCTGCACCGGGTGGGGATACAACGTCCGACGACGGGTTTGCGGGTGAACACCAGCTTGTACTAAGGAATAAGTTGACACAACCCGAACTAAGGCCTTGTCGTAATGGGTATCTCAAGACCAACAAGGACCGAAGAACACCCTGCTACCTAATCCAACCAACCAACATATACCCAGAGTCGGATAAATTTCGAACATATAACAAGATACGGTGATTAACAACACAAAGACTTTGGGATATGTCCAAGACCATGACCAATCCAAAAAAATCAAACCATCCAATTCCCAACAAACAAACATAAAAAAACTAAAATAATAACCAAGTCCATATCTAACCATAACATACCCAAGTCCACAGTTTGTCGATACAAAGCCTCTAAAAGAAATCCAAGAATATCTGGTCGGGACATGCCCCTGACCGTAGCCGAAACCAATATCCAAGTCTAAACCAATAGAGACATAAGAAAACTGAAGTCAAGAAATAGATCCTTTCGGAGTTTGGAAGCTCACCACTTTATGTCGACACAAGTTATTCCTGAGTCCAATCACTTAGTAGGAGGTATAGTATTCTCAACACCTACATCGTATGGGGATACAACATCAAAGATGGTTAGATGTTGGAGCACTAGCATGTAACTCAAGGATAAGGATAAAATAGTGCCAACAATTCAAAACCAATCAGCCAATACATGTACCCAATGCAATACATACATATACATATATACCATGTTGGGATAGGGAACAAGATTAGCATGAAATCTGAAAACATTAACTTGGGCTATGTAGCATGACCCTGATAGAATAAGGCACCACGGGCGATATGGGCCCAACTCTTCTCTAGTCGGAAAGGGCCCAGTGCATGTAGCCGCACGAACCAGATAATATCCATAACTATAAATGACTATATGGGGGACTCAAACCTCCCAGCATAATTAAGGTGACTTAAACACCAACATATGTATTATGAAGGACTCCAACCTCCCATTTACATATTCATTCGAGGGACTCAAACCACCTGATCATAAATACACCCACATCGGCTAGCGCAGTTTCTAGTGTTAGTCCTTCGAACTCTACTTTCATGGCTCGGCTACACATTCTAGTTTTAATTCCCAATTTAAAACCAATATTTCACACACAACCATTAATTCAATGGCTTATCAAATTCACTTCATTGGTATTGTCATACCAACACCACTCGCAAGCGTACAACATGCTACTACCATTATCACCAACCAATCATTCATTTGACTTTGGAACTCCAACCCATTGTCTAACCAAGACACTTATTCAATTCATACTAAGGGACTCGAACCCACTGTCTAACCAAGACATAAATCAAGTTAATGTTTAGGGACTCAAACTCTTTTTGCCAATTAAACCACCAAGATTACCAATTAAATCATAAAGTGAACAATAAGGCCTTTACAAAACCATTTAACAACCATTTATATTCATTAGGCCAATGACTTAGTTTAAAACATCACTAACATATGACTAGTTTATTCTCTTAGGAATTTCACAAAAACTTTGAGGGCATACCTTTACCATGTCCAAAACCGAAGTAAAAACCATCAAGTTTAGGGAAGCTCATGACCCATTTGTTAAACCACAATTACTAAGGACGCACACGTGCAAACCATCATCAAAAAAATGTATAAATGCAACTTAAACCAAGAGTAAACAATACTCAACCATATGCAATAAAACCCTAAACATTGGTTTTCAAAACCATCATTTATGAATCATAACAATCTTTAAAACACATGATGTTTATGAACTAACAATGAAAGAAGAGTCATATGCCTTATTCATGAAGATTTATGGAAGAAACTTGAATTTTGAGCCTCTAGATGAACACCTTTGAAGAACCCTAGCTCCAATTTCCTTGAGAGAGTTTAGAGAGGATTTTGATATGTTTTATCTTTCAAAGTATGTTATGAGATGCCAAAATATATTTTAGGACGTGGGGACTTAAGGGTTTTGGGTTGCGAAATTTCTAAAATATCCTCAGCTTAAAAGCTATAAAACATGCACAGAAGGGTATGACTCCCCCCCCCCTTCCTTAACTCGTACACAAACATACGATTGGTACACACTACTCGTACCATAGGCATCAAATTGGACTCCAACACTGTCCAACATACGAGTGGCAAGACCAAACCATATCCAATCATATGGTAAGTACCCCCTAACCTGTAGCATGGGCAGAATCTTCTATACTAAACTTAAGGCATCAAACGATTTAGTAATGTACCACTCGTACCCTAACATATGACTAGTAACATGCCTAATAGTACCTTGGACAGAATGCACCCATGCAAACTGATTATCATATGAGTGGTGGGACCCTAAATCATAACTTATCATATGACTAGTATGCACAAGTCGTATGATGTCTATACTGCTCAACTTAGGAAATTTTCTAAGGGTCCAAAAAAAAGGTGCTTCAATTCCCCCTCCGCCTACTAGGATCATTTGTCATCGAATGGTGGGTAAGGCAAGCACAAGCATGATTTAACACATTATGACACACCAAACTAGTATTTAACCAAGTTAGAAAACAAAGACATTAAGAACAACACATACCTCGAGCATGAATGTTTGGAATGGAAAACAAATATGGATACTTAGACTTCATGTTCTCTTCCGCTTCCTAAGTAGCTTCTTTAATCGTATGGTTCCTCCAAATAACCCTTACCAAAGCCACATCCTTTGTACACAAACGATCGACTTGATGATCCAAGATCTCAACCGGGACCACCTCATAAGATAATGAATTCGAGATACCCAACCCTTCTAAGGTACAACTGATAAAGGATCACCAACACTCTTTTTGAACATAGAGACATGGAAATCCAGATGAATGGAGCTCAAACTAGAAGGACACTCCAATTCATAGGCAACAATTTCAACCTTCTTCACAACTAAGTAGGGACCAACATAATGAGAACTTAATTTTCCCTTCTTACCAAAATGCATCACTCCTTTCATTGGAGATACCTTTAAGAACACCCAGTTGCCAACATTGAACTCCAACTCCCTACGCCTCACATTCGCATAGGACTTATGGTGACTTTGAGCGACTTTTAATCTACTACGAATCACCTTCACCTTTTCCAAGGCTTGGTGAACCAAATTAGGGCCAAACAACTTATCCTCACCAACATCATACCACCCAATAGGAGAATGATATCTCCTACCATACAATGATTCAAAAGAAGCCACACCAATGCTAGAGTGATAACTATTATTATAAGCAAACTTAATCAAAGGCAAACGGTCGAACCAACTGCCACTATAGTCAATCATGCAAGCACAAAGCAAATATTCCAATGCCTAAATGGTTCTCTCCTCTTGTCCATTTGAATGCGGGTGAAAAGTTGTACTAAGGCACACCTTAGTTCCCAAATCTTTCAGAAATGACTTCCGAAAGTAAATTGAGAAAGGAGTACCACTATTCAAAATAATAGAAACTGGAGCACCATACAACTTTACAATCTGCGCAAGACAAAACTTGGCATAATCCTCCGCCTTATAGCTAGTCCTCATCGGCAAAAAGTGAGCGGACTTGGTCATCCTATCCATAATGACCCAAATTAAATCACACTAATTCTGAGTCTGAGGAAGACCTGTAACGAAATCTATGTTAAGCACTTCCCACTTTTATTCGGGCAACTCAATATCTTGATACAAATACCCAGGTCTCATGTGCTCAACTTTCACTTGTTGACACACCATACACTTAGCGACATAGCTAGACACATCTCGCTTAATATTATTCCACCAATAGAACTCCTTGATATCATGATATATCTTTATTGAACAAGGATGAATATCATAATAAGATCTATGAGCTTCATCCAAAATCCTTTCCCTCAATCCATCGATGTCGAGAACACATAACCTGCCTTGGTACCTCAAGATACCATTACCACTAATCACAAAGCCTACAACCTTTTGCTAACCCACATTTCTCTTAATCTTTATCAAATCAGGATCCAATATTTGTTTTTCCTTTATCCTAACAACAAGATATGATTGTGATACCTAATGCACAAATACACCACCATTCTCAAAGTCTTTGAGACGAACTCTAAGACTAGCCAAACGGTGAATGTACTTCATCAAATCCTTCTTATCCTCATCCACACGAGCTAAACTCCCCATGAATAACTTGCTAAGAGCATCAGAAACTATGTTAGCTTTACCTGGATGGTAGTGAAGACTCATATTGTAGTCCTTCAGTGACTCTAACTACCTTCTTTACGTGAGATTTAACTCTCTCTGAGCAAACACATACTGTAGGCTCTTATGATCAGCAAAAATGTCAACATGAACCCCATAGAGATAGTGATGCAAAATCTTCAATGCAAATACCACATGTATTAGTTCCAAGTCATGAGTAGGGTAGTTCCTCTCGTGGACTTCAAATTGCCTAGAAGCATAGGCCACCACCCTACCATGCTACATCAGCACACAGCCAAACCCAATACGAAAAGCATCACAATATACTATAAATCCATTATTTCCCTCAAGTAGGGTAAAAACTAGAGCTGAAGTCAACTTATCCTTCAGCTTTTCAAAACTACCCTCACATGCCTCCGACCATAAAAACTTGACCTTCTTCTGGGTCAACTTAGTCAAGGGGCAGCTATAGTCGAAAAACTTTCCCTAAATCTCTTATAGTAACTGGATGAACCCGACAAGAACGATTGGATTTGCAGGTCTTGGCCAATTATTAACCACCGCAACCTTTTGCAGATCTACCATGATCCCTTCACTTAAGACAACATAACCAAGAAAAGTCACAGCCTGCAACTAAACACACACTTTAAGAACTTGTCATACAAACGATGATCCTTCAAGGTTTACAACATAGCATGGAGGTGATCGGTATGATCTGCCTCACTCTTAGAGTAGACCAACATGTCATCAATAAAAACAATGTCAAACAAATCTAGAAATTGATGGAAGACCATATTCATCAAATCCATGAACGCTGCCAGAGCATTGGTCATCCCAAAAGACATAACTAGGAACTTATAGTGACCATACCAGGTACTGAAGGCAGTCTTAGGGATATCCATTTCCCTAATCTAAAGCTGATGATAACCCAACCTAATATCAATCTTAGAGAAATACTTCGCGCCTTGAAGCTGATCGAATAAGTCATCGATCCTAGGAAGAAAATAGTTATTCTTTATAGTCACCTTATTCAATTAACGATGATCAGTACGCATCCGAAGGGAACCATCCTTCTTAAGTATGAACAACACAGGAGCACCCCAAGGATACACACTAGGACGGATGAAACCTTTATCTAAGAGATCCATCAATTGCTCTTTAAGCACCTTCAACTCAGCCGGAGAAATCCTATATGGAGGTATTGAAATAGGACGATTGTCATGAACAAGATCAGTCCCAAATTCAATTTCCCTATCCTGAGTAGTAATAGGAAGATCATCAGGGAAAACCTCAGGAAACTCATTAACCACGGGAATGGATTCTAGAGAATGATCTTCCAAGTTAGAATCTTTAACCCAGACCAAATGATACAAACGCCCTTTAGAAATCAACTTTTGGGCTGTAGGATATAAGATAAATCTTACCTTAGGCACTAAAGAACCCCCTTGTCGTACAATTACCTGCTCATTAGGTAATTTGAACATGACCTTATGGGCCCGACAATCTAAGGAAGCATAACACAAATGCAATCAATCCATCCCTAATATAAAATCAAAATCCACCATATCTAATTCAAACAGGTCCATAAAAGTTTCTTTACTACCAACATATACCACACACCCCTATAGACTCTTCTAGCAATAACAGAGTTATCTACTATAGTTGAAACAGAAAAAAGGTCTGAAACACACTCCGGAACAAAACCAAAATGCACAGCCACAAACAGGGCCACATATGAAAGAGTGGAGCCTATATCAAGTAAGCAATACATATCATAGGAGAAAAGTTTCAAAATACTATTAACCACATTAGGATATGCCTTAGAATCCTAGCGAGATGCAAAAGCATATACCAATTATGGCTAGTGCTCGTACTAGAAGTAAAAACAGATGCAAAAGCAGCACCCTTTGGTGAAAGAGCTGATAAAGAGGCAACTGGAACCTTGTGAGCCCCAGAAGTCATTCTAGCATGACAATCACACAGCATATAAATAATTAGACCATAATAAAACATTAGTTCTATCCTTCCTCATAGAACCCACGATGCGACCGGCCATAAAATCTACAAGGAGGGTGGGATGAAGTCTACTGAGTCCCACTAGCCTTAGACTGAGCATCTTGTTCCTAAAACCCACCATTATGCTAAATCCGACAATCACCCAATGGCTTCGAGTATGGAACACTAGCAACCAGAACTCCCCTACTTTTTTGGGGCCACTTACCACTACCTCTATCACTTTGCTCAAAAGGCCTAACTTTTTTTCCATGTCTCTCACTAAAATTAGACTGCTTTCTATTATCTTCCTTCACTTGTTGCATGTACATAACCAACCTAGAGATATACATGTCCTTGATTAACAAGGCATTTTTACTCTCAAGAATCAACCCACGAGACAGTCTAAAAGCAAACTTATGCACTCTATCCTTCATGATAGAAATCAACTCTACGGCTTACCTAGAAAACTACTAAAATTTCAAGGAATTCTCCTTAACTAACATCCTACCTTGCCTCAAATTCACAAACTCTTTCGTTTTTTCCTCCCTTAACTCCTTAGGAAGAAGTAATCCAAGAAGGCACTAGAGAAATCCTTCCACAACATAGAACTAACATCTTTACCCCTCGACTGTTTCCACTCTACATACCACTGGTACACCATATCTTTCAATTGATAGGTGGAAAACTCAACACCTTCAACTTCTGAAGTATGCATAATCAAGAAAATATTTTCCATTTCATCAATAAAGCTTCAAGATCCTCCTTAACCTTTGTACCAATAAACATAGGAGGATGCAACATCATGAACTTCCCAACCCTTGTGTCCTTAGAAGATGGAGTAATAGAAATGCCATTCTTAGGCTAAGAAGCTACCAACTAAATCAACAGAGTAATAGAGCGGTGGAACTCAGAATTAGTAGCATCCTGTTAAGGTGACTGAGTATGAGTGTCACCCTCAGGAATAGGATTAATGGGGACAGGTGGAACCCTATAAGGATAATCAAATGTAGCGACCCTTAATTGGGTCTGGACTCCAGAAGTAGTGTGGTCCTAACAATATTGTCCCCAGTTGGGATAGAGTAGTTTGCATAAATATCAGATCTTCTTAGAGGCATGATCTGAAAGACAAGAAAATAAAACTCAGAAGAATCCAAGACCTTAACTCTATAGCTCAAAGGAAGATAACAAGAAAGTGAAATATTCCCAAAGGTATCATAGCCTCTCTCTTATAAGTGTGGCATGCTACACACCCAAAAAAGAGACTCTACTTGGCATAACTTTGTGGAAACCTAACTAACCATGAACCTATGCTCTGCTACCAACTTGACACGATCTGAACTAGGGCCTTATTGTAATAGGCATCTCAAATCCAACAAGGACCGATGATAACCCCGCTACCCAATCCAACCAACTATTATATACCTTAAGTCAGATGAATTCCAAACATATAATAAGATAAGCATACTAAAAACTCAAAGACTTTGGGATAGGTCCAAAACCATAACCAACCCAAACAAATCTAACCATCCAATGCCCAACCAACAACCATAGCAAAACCAAAATAATAACCAAGTCCACAGTTTGTCCATACAAAGCCTCTATAAGAAATCCAAGAATATTCGATTGGGATATGCCTCCGACCATAGCCAAAACCAACATCCAAGTCTAAATAATAAAGACATAGAAAAACTCAAGGCAACAAACGGAGCCTTTCGGAGTATGGAAGCTCACCACTACAAATTGAAACATGTTGTTCCTGAGTCTAATCACTGAGTAAGAGATGTAGTATGACCAACACCTGCATCGTGTGGAGATACAGCATCGAAAATAGTTAGCATTTGGAGTGGTAGAATGTAACTCAAGGATAAGGATAAAATAATGCCAATAGTTCAAAACCAATCAACCATTACATATAACTAATACAATACATATATATATACATATATACCATGCCAGTATAGGGAACAAGATTAGCATGAACTATGAAAACATTAACGTGGGTTGTGTATCATGATCGTCATAGAACAAGGCACTTAGACACAAAATTTTCCATATCCCTCTTCATGTTATTCCATCAATAAATCTCCTTAAGGTCATGATATAGCTTCATCAAACTAGGATGGACCGAATAACGCAACTCATGAGCTTCGTCCAAAATTCAATCTTGCTGCCCATCCTCATTGGGAACACAGAACCTTCCTTGGTACCTCAAGATACCATCACCAACCAATCTCAAAAAACATCACCTTTTGCTTACCTACATCATCCTTTTTTGCATCCAGAAAGGATCCAACACCTGCTTATTCTTTACCTCAGCAATAAGAGATGACTTCACTACCTCTTGTACAAACATACTACCATCCTTAAATTCTAAGAAACAAACCCCAAGATTAGCCAATCAGTGACTATCCCACACCAAGTCCCATTTTTCCTCATCCACATGGGACAAACTCCCCATAGATAACCTTCTAAGAGCATCAACAACCATATTAGCTTTACTTGGGTAATAGTGAAGACTCATGTCTTAGTCCTTGAGCAACTCAAGCCATCTCCGTTGCCTAAGATTCAACTCCTTCTGGATGAACACATACTACAAGCTCTTATGATCTAAAAAGATGTCAACATGAATCCTATATAGATAATGCTACCAAATCTTTAATTAACACCACAGCTAACAACTCCAAATCATGAGTTTGATAATTCCTCTCATGTACCTTTAACTGCCTAGAACCATACGCTACCATCTTTCTATACTACATCAATACATAAACAAGTCCCACATGGGATGTGCCATGATAAACCACAAAACCATCACTACCCTCGAGTAGGGTCAAAACTAGAGTAGAAGTTAATTTATTATTAAGCTTCTCAAAACTCCCCTCACAAGCATTGGACCAAAGAAACTTTACCTTTTTTCGAGAAACCTTATCAAAGATGATACAATCATCAAAAAGCTCTTCACAAATCTCTTATAATAACCTGCCAAACCCAAGAAGCTCCTAATATCAATTAGAGTTAGGGGTATAGGCCACTTATTGACCACCGCAACCTTCTAAGGATCCACTATGATCCCTTTACTAAAAACAACATAACCCAAAAAGTAAAAACATTCAACCAAAATTAACACTTAGAAAACTTAGCATACAATTACTGGTCCTTTAGGGTCTGTAACACAACACGGAGGTGATTGGTATGATCTACCTCACTCTTTAAATACAACAAAATATCATCAATAAATATAATCACAAACAAATCCAAAAATACTGAAACACCAGATTTATAAGATCCATAAACGTCGTTGGGGCATTAGTCAAACTAAAAGACATGACCAAAAATTTAATATGTCCATATAGAGTGCGAAAGGCAGTCTTAGGGATGTCCTCCTCCCTAATCTTTACCTAATGATAGCCCGAATGGAGGTTAATCTTAGAGAAATACTTAGCACCATAAAGTTGGTCAAACAAATTATCTATTCTTAGAAGAGGATACTTACTCTTTACCGTTACCTTATTCAATTGTCGGTAATCAATACATATTCGAAGGTAACCATTCTTATTATCCATAAAAAGAATGGGAGCACCCCATGGAGACACATTAGGGCAGATAAAACCCTTGTCAAGAAGATCCTTCAACCAATCTTTAAGCTCCTTCAACTCAGTGTGAGCTATTCTACAAGGAGAATTAGAGATAGGACTAGTGTCCGAAACAAGATCAATCCCAAAATTAATTTCTCTATTAAGAGAAATACTAGGAAGATCATCAGGGAAGACCTTAGGAAATTTACTAACCATGAGAACAGATTGTAAAGAAGGACCATACGAGTTAGAATCTTTAACCTAGACCAAATGATAAAGACACCCCTTGGAAATCAATTTTGGGCTCTAAGATATGATATAAACCTCCCCTTAGGCACTAAGGAACTCCTTACCACTCAATAACAGGCTCATTAGGAAATTTATGATAACCTTATGGGTCCGACAGTCTAAAGAGGCATAGCATGAGTATAGCCAATCAATCCCCAAGATAACATCAAAACCTAACAAGTCTAATTCAAACTGATCCACCAAGGTTCCCTACCACCAACAGATACCACACATCCTCTGTAGACTCTTCTAGCAACCATAGAGTCACCCACAAGGGTAAAAATAGAAAAAATGTCTAAAATATACTCAAGACCAAAACCAAAATACACAGCGACAAATTTGGTCACATAAGAAAGAGTAGAGCCCAGATCAAGCAAGCATACATATCACAAGAGAAAAGTTTAAATATATTAGTGACAACATCAGGGGATGCCTCAGAATTCTGATGGCTAGTGAGATCATAAATATGGTTTCGACCAGTATCATAGCCAGAGATGGTACCCTTTGGTGCAGGAGCTGATGAAGAGGCAATCGGAACCTTATTTTCACCCATAGCAACATTGCTTGAAAGATAGTTCCTCTAAATATGGCCAGGCTGGCTGCATCTAAAACACTTATTCCTCACCTTATCACAAAAATTGTGGTGCTACCACCATAAAATTGGGAAAGGGGATATGATAGAACTGACTAGTCCCCACTGCCAGAGAATGGGCACCCTGAGCCCAATAACCATCAATGCTCTAAACCTGATAATCCTCGGATAGCTTTGCATAAGGAGCACTAGCCACTAAATAGGAACCAGAGTTTCCCCACTTCTTTTTATACCACTAACCATCATCCCTACCACTCTATTTTTTACCTCCACCCTTATCTAAATATCAAAACTTCTTACTTTATATGTCTTCCATATTTGCTTTCTTCTTCTTCTCCTTCTCAACCTGTTACATATACACTACTAGTCTAGAGATGTCCAAATCCTTGTTCAACAAGGCAGTTTTGCTCTCTAAAATCAACTCATGAGATAAAATAGAAGCAAATTTCCTCATTCTATCCCTCATGCTAGACACTAGCTCAAGATCATATCGAGACAACTGGTAGAATTTCAAGGCATACTCTTTTACTATCATCCTGCCTTGCTTTAAGTTCATATACTCCTTCGCTTTTACCTCCCTCAACTCGTGAGAAAAGAAGCATTCAAGAAAAGTATTAGAGAAGTCATCCCATAAAGCAGACTTAGCACCATCTCCCCTAAGATGCTCTTACTTTTCATACCATTGGTACACTATATCTTTCAAATAATAAGCAGCGAATTCTACGCCATCTATCTCAGTGGCATGCATAACTTGAAAGATCTTCTCCATTTTATCTATAAAACTCTGAGGATCCTCCTCCACCTTAGTACTTATGAAAGTAGGAGCGCTCAACCTCATAAACTGACCAACTATAGTGGCATCAAAAGAACTCACAATAATACCAGAAGAACCCATCTAATGTGATTGGGATGTCACTAACTGGGTCAATAGATGAATAGATTAGAAAAACTTAGCATTAGTAATATCTTCTTGAGGTGATTGAGTTTGAGTACCACCAGCTGGAGAAAGATCAGTGAAGATAGGTGGAATTCCATGAAAAATAGTCAGAACCAGCAACCCTAGACTAGGTCTGTACACTAGGAGTAGGAAGAGCTCCATCCACATTATCCCCAATAAAAACAGAAGAGTATCCACGAACATCAGATTGTCTGGGAGGCATGATTTGAAAGGTGAATAAATGGAAATTATAAAAATTCAAGACCTTAGACTCTATATGTGTGGTGGGATACACACCCATATAAGAGACTCTACTCGACACGGCTTTATGGAGGCTCTGATACCAACCTTGTCACAGCTCGAACTAGGTCCTGGTCATAATGGGCATCTCAAGTCCACCAAGGACCGAAGATCGCCCCCTGAGCCTATTCCAATATAACCAAGAACACCTAGCTATTGATGGATTCCAATATAAGATGAGATATGAAAGATAAACTCAAAAGACTATATAAAGTCAAAATTCAAAACTATCCACAATGCCTATGCCTACAGTATCCATAAATTCTCTAACAAAATTGAGTACAAATAGAGTGTCGGGACATACCCCCGACCATAGCCCAAAACAAATATGAAATAAAGTCAATAACATAAGAACCCAAACATGAAATAAAGTCTTTCAAAGAATGAAAGCTCACCATTTCAAGTTAAATCCTGAACTAACCATGAACACTTGATCACTGTGTAGGAGGAGCAGAAGTATGGTCAGTTCCTGTATCACATGGGGATACTGCATCTAAAGATGATTAGCGGTTAGAGCGCCAGCATGTAACTCAGGGATAAAGGAACAAATAATGCCATGCATAATAATTCAAAACCAGGCAAAACTGATGCACACCACCAAATGCAAATACATATATATGCACGTATATGTATATATGTATATATATATATATATATCATAATTTGGGGTAGGGAATAAGGCTTAACATGTACTTCAAAACTTTAACCGAGACTATGTATCTCATCTGTTAAAAATAAGCACCTACTGGCTATATGGGTTTAGTTCTCCCTACTGAAAGGGCCCCAGTGCGTGTTAGCCGTATGAACTGGAGGTATTGAGGAAGACCATGAAATGCCCAAACCCCACGCCAATCCAAGATATAAATATACATCAATTATGTGAACCATGCGCACAGGCTATCAAAACCAAACCTTATGTCGACAAACACGAGTTTCCCGTACAAGTCATCTAAGACCCACACTTTCACGACTTAGCTACATAACCCCCTTTAAGCCCAATTTAAAATAAGTTTCACATACCCTATTTATGATTCAATGAACCAAGTGTTAAGGCACACACAAGCATCCTCATACCCTTAAACTTACAAGTTGTTCTCTATGCCATAATAATCAAATTAATTTAGGGGAATGCCTCAAACCTCTTTCTGTTCATTAAATCAAGACATAGCCAACAAGGCTTTTAATATCTATTTAATTATTTAAACCTTTTAAATTATGCAATTACATAGGTGGATAAGTCAAAATAAGTGACAAAATCATATTAGTTGATAATTTAACAAACAAGTTGAGGGCATATAATTTTTTGAAACCATAACTATGTAATTTGGAAGAAACTATAGTACCCTAAAATGTATTTACCCTTCCCATGCATCCCACAATATTCAAATTATAAGTAAAACATGAAAGTTGCATAAATAACCATAGAAAATCAATTAATTAACCAACTATGTCAAAAATCCTTTAAATATATCAACACCCACATCAAAATCATGAATGAACTACTAATTGATATCATTAAGAAAATACAAGTTGATGGGAAAAAGGTACGTGCCTTAAACAGAAGAGAATTAAAAGAAAGCAACACTCTTTGAACCCTAGATGATCGGATCTTTGAGCCCTAGTCTTGACTTGAAAAGGGGATTTTTAGAGAGAGTGGTTGAGAGTAATATGAATGAACTTCGTAGGACGAAAACAAATGGAAATACGCCCTTATGATGTTTAAAACTAATATATGAGTGAAAGGACCTTACTACCCCTTGTTCTATTTAAAAATAATAAGACAGCCCGAATATAACATAGGTTCGTCACATGAACCTCATCGCGGAGGCTAGCCTCTATGTCGTAGACCCTATCATGAGACCCAGCCTCCATGACATGAAGTCGATCATGGAGATTAGCCTCCAGACGGGGGGCTATCGCATAGGGTCACTGGCTCCATGACCCAAAACTGCCCCAAACCCTATTTGAAAATTTTAAAACTCTTTTGAGTTACCCTTTTAACATCCCCAAACATAATTTAAGTCAAAAATCTATATTTTGAGCACGGAAAGGCCAAAAATAAAATACCCAAAATATTGAGGGTGTTAAAAATAACCTACAATAAAGTAACCGACTAATCTAGACAAACCATATTTTAATCAGGCCCTAATAAACTAAAAAGATTTGAGGCAAGCACTTAACAAACAACCATAGTTTATACCTATACACCCCTATAAGACAGATATACATAAGCATTAAATAATTGTGCAAGTCATACTCAGTGCGCAAGAATGAACAAATGCAACATAAACTAGAAATATTATGTCCAATCTAAGTGCCAAAATGTAATGAGTGTATACACCTCCTCTAGCTAAGTAACTCAAAAAGGCAGGGCCTACAATGACCATCCTTCTCTAGCACTGTGGCTCAGAGATGAAGGGACCCTTAGGGGACTCGGGATATTTATATACACTATTTTGTCCAAAAATAGGACTTTCATTAACCATCATAATATATCTGCCTCGTCTAGTACCAGAGAGATATAAATATAATCTATGCTCAGACTTGAACCGAGACTAAAAATGTATATGTAAATCCACTATGCGAGATCGACTTCTGGGCTAAATTGATGTAATAGTATAGAAAGAGTTAAAATCTCCATTGATTGAAGTACATAGTAATGATTAAAGAGTGGATTAAAATTGGACTAAAATCAACCTCAGTATAATTTTGAAAATAGCATATTAATTCCTAAAGTTCATAATCCATCAAATAAGGTTGTAATACCCTAGGTTTTGAACTATGAAATTCTTCATCTGATTGTCCCTACTATCTATAGTACGGCTCAGTTGAAGAGTCATAGTCCCTCTTCACGAGTCCTATAGTTCCAATCATAGCCAAACCAGTAAGGTGGCCTAATATTTCTGTATGGATCATTACTTGACCCTCATGATTCGTAAGGTATAGTTATGAGTCGTAGGGTATGACCCGTGACCATTATAGGGCTAGGAGTCATGGTGATGACTCATGACCAGTGACCAGGAGTCGTTAACTGACCCGTAGTGACTGGTAATAATTTTTTAAATGTTTTCAGTGGGGTTATTTTGGTCTTTTCCTTCCACCCCAATATTTTCAATAACTTAAAACACCCTAAAGGACCCTATAATTCTTCATTACTCAATCATAAACATAATTCTGTCTTATCAAACTTTTAAAGCAAGGAAAACGCTAGGGTTTCTAAGGATTAAGCACCTAGGATTCAATCGATGGTTTTCTCTCAAAATTTCTTTAGTATGCAGGCATGTATCTCTTTTCTAAATTAATTTTATACAAAAGCATGTGTTTAACTATTGTCTGTGTGTTTAATTGTTTGGTCTTGAATATGTGCTACGGAATGGTTGTTACATGAACTGAGTTCCCATGGTTTTGAATTGGTTGTTTATGCTATATTCTCATGATTTTGAACTAAATAAATACATGGTGTAGGAATTGAAATAGGGAACATGGGTTTTACCAAATTTTATGGTTCAAAGGTTTGGAATTGACATAACCCAAAACCCAACTTGTGAAATTGATTTTAAACATAGAAATACACATGGTTTAACTCACTCTAGGAACCTTGCATTGCATAAAAAGTTAATGGTACTTAAAGTGATTTTTGGAAGGCCTTGGTGGCCATGGATTGGTTTTAAATAGGAAACTTTGGAGTCAATTTGGCTAATTAGCTTTTGAATGGCATAATGGAATTGGCCTGCAAGCTTAAACTTTATAGGTATGATGATATCAATATTAAATGCCTAATTAAAATACTCCTTGGTAAATGGATGAAGTGTGTGTGAATGGTTTTAATTTGGTCTTGAAGAGAGCTATGTAGCTCGTCGTGGAAGATGGAGGTCCCGGGGAATCGACACTGAAAACCACATTTTATGGCGTGGGGGTATTTATGATCGAGTGCATAGTTCATACTTTATATAAATTTTGGAATCGCTGGGGTGTCGGGTGCCTCAAGTCTAACCAAGACCAGAGACCACCCCCAATGCCCAACGATAACCGCCCTACATTCTATGTCGGATGAATTTCATACATATAATAAAATGGAATAATCATAAATCAAATACATTCAAAGAGTTTCATCCCTATACCAATACCAATGACAAGGCTGACACCAATACCAACACTGCCCTTGCCAACCTAAAGTAGTCCCACAAAACCTCTAACTGAAATTAAAATAGTGTTCGGTCATGACATGCCCCCGACCATAGACAAAAAACAAATTCTAAGAAATAACATAAGTATGTAGAGAAACCCATGACATCAAATGAAGTCTTTCGGAGTATGGAAGGTAACTACTATAATCCGACAAAAGGTTGTCCCCAAAACTAAACCACTGAGCAAAAGGAAAAGTATGGTCAGTTCCTGCATCGCGTGGGGATACAGAGCCTAAAGACGGGTTAGCAGGTGAACACTAGCATGTACTCAAGAATAAGGTGACACGACATGACCCAAACCAGGGACTTCTCGTAATAGGCATCTCAATCCCAATAAGGATAGGAGATGACCCAACTACCCAATCCAACCAACCAACATATATACTGAGTCGGATGAATTCTGAACATATAGCAAGATAAGGTGATTAACAACATAAAGACTTTTGGGATAGGTTGAAGACCATGACTAACTCAAACAAATCTAACCATCCAATGTCTAACCAATAACCATGAAAAAAACAAAATAATAACCAAGTCCATATCTATACCATAACGTACCCAAGTCCACAGTTTGTCCATACAAAGACTCTAAAGGAAATCTAAGAATATTCGGTCGAGTTATGCCCCCGACCATAGACAAATTCAATATCCAAGTCTAAAGTGATAGAGATATAAGCAAACTCAAGGCAAGAAATGAAGCCTTTCGGAGTATGGAAGCTCGCCACTTTAAGTTGACTTAAGTTGTTCCCGAGTCTAATCGTGGAGTTCGAGGTGTACTATGCTCAACACCTGCATCGCATGGGGATACAGCATCAAAGATTATTAGAGGTTGGAGCTCTGCCATGTAACTTAAGGATAAGGATAAAACAGTGCCAATAGTTCAAAACTAACCAACCAATACATATAACCAATACAATACATATATATACATATATACCATGCCGGGATAGGGAACAAGATTAGCATGAACTCTAAAAACATTAACTTGGGATATGTAGCATGACTGTCATATAATAAGGTACCCATAGGATACATAGGCTTACCTTTCTACTTGTCGAAAGGGCCCTAGTGTGTGTAGCCGCACGAACAAAAGAATATCCATAACTATACCTGCTTATATGGGGGACTCAAACCTCCTAGCATAATTAAGGTGACTTATAAACCAATATATGTATTATGGGGGACTCGAACCTCCCATTTACATATTCATTAGGGGGACTCAAACCTCCCGATCATAAGGTCACCCACATCGACTAGCATAGTTTCCAATGTTAGTCCTTCGGACTTTACTTTTACAGCCCGACTACACATCCTACTTTTAATGCCTAATTTACAACCAACATTTCACATACAGAGCCATTAAGTCAATTGCTTATCAAAGGCACTTCTTAGGTATCGTCATACCAACACTATTTACAAGCATACATGCCATTACCATTATCAATTAACTAATCATTCATTTGACTTTAGGACTTGAACCCACTGTCTAACAACGACATTTATTCAATTTAAGTTTAGGGTATAGAACTAATTGTCTAACAAAGACATAAATTAAGTTAATGTTTAGGGACTCAAATCTTTTTGGCCAATTAAACCACCAAGGTTACCAATTAAATCATAATGTGGCCAGCAAGGCCTTTATTAAACCACTTACCAGCTATTCATATTCATTCGGCCAATACCTTAGTTCAAAACATCACTAACATATGACTAGTTTATTCAAAAACACTTTGAGGGCATACATTTGCCAAGTCCAAAACTTAAGTAAAAAACATCAAGTTTAGGGAAACATATGATTAAGTAATGTACCACTCGTACCCTAACATATGAATAGCAAGATGTCTTATCATACCTTGGACAGAATACAACTATATCATACTGATTATCATACAAATGAAGGGACCCTAAATCGTACCTTATTATAGGACTAGTACGAACAAGTTGTATGATGTCCCAAATGCTCAACTTAGAAAATTTTCTAAGGGTCCAAAAATGAGGCATTTCAATTATCCCCCACTAGGATCATTCGTCCTTGAATGACGGATAAGGCAAGCATAAGCATGAGTTAACACATTATTACACACCAAACTAACCTTTACCTAAGTTAGAAAACAAAGATATTGAGAACAACACATACCTCAAGCATGAATTTTTGGAATGGGGAACAAATGTGGATACTTGGACTTCATATCCTCTTCTGCTCCCCAAGTAGCTTTTTCAACCTTATGGTTTCTCCAAAAGAACCTTTAATGAAGCCACATTCTTTGTACGTAACTGATGTACTTGATTATCAAGGATCTCAACCATGCCACCTTATAAGATAAGGTATTTGAGATACCCAACCCCTTCAAAGGAACAACTAGTGAAGGATCACCTACACACTTTCTAAACATAGAGACATAGAAAACCGAATGAATAGAGATCAAACTAGAAGGAAACTCTAATTCATAGGAAACATTGGCAACCCTCTTCAGAACTAAGTAGGGACAAATATATTGGGGACTTAATTTCCCCTTCTTACCAAACTGCATCACTCTCTTCATGGGAGATACATTTAAGAACACCCAATTGCCAACATTGAACTCCAACTCCTTACATCTCACTTCTGCATAGGACTTTTGTCGAATTTGAGAGGATTTCAATCTATCATGAATCACCGTTACCTTCTCTAAGGCTTGATAAACCAAATTAGGGAAATATAACTTACCCTCTCCAACCTCATACCACCCAATAGGAGAATGATATCCCCTACCATACAATGCTTTAAAAGGAATAATATCATTGCCAAAGTGATAACTATTATTATATGCAAACTCAATCAAAGGCAAATAGTCAAACCAACTGCCACCATAGTCAATCACGCAAGTACAAAGCATATTTTCTAATTCCTGAATGGTTCTCTCCACTTGTCCATCCGACTACGTGTGGAAAGCGGTATTAAGGCACACCTTAGTTCCCAAACCTTTCTGAAATGACTTCCAAAAGTAAATTAAGAAAAAATTACCATGATACAAAATGATAGAAATTGGAGCACCATGTAACTTCACAATCTTTGCAAGATACAACTTGCATAATTCTTCACTGAATAGCTAGTCATCACAGGTAAGAAGTGAGAGGACTTGGTCATCCTATCCACAATGACCCAAATCAAATCATACTAATTCTGAGTCCAAGGAATACCTGTAACAAATCCATGTTAATCATTTCCCACTTCTATTTGGGCAACACAATCAATTGATATAAACTCTCGGGTCTTATATGCTAAATATTTACTTGTTGACATACCATACATTAGCGACATAGTTAGCCACATCTCGCTTCATATTATTCCATCAATAGAACTCCTTGAGATCATGATACATCTTTATCGAACTAGGATGAATAGCATAACGAGATCCATGAACTTCAAACAAAATCCTTTCCCTAAATCCATCAATGTTGGGAACACATAACCTGTCTTGGTACCTCAAGATACCATCACCACCAATCATAAAGTCAATAATATTTTTTTGAATCACATTCCACTTAATGTTCATCAAATGAAGATCCAATATTTTCTTTTTCTTTATCTCAACAATAAGAGACGATTGTGATGCCTAATGCACGAACACACCACCATTCTCAGAGTCTGTGAGAAGAACTCCAAAACTAGCCAAATGGTGAATATACTTCATTAACTCCCATTTATCCTCATCTATATAAGCTAAACTTCTCATGGGTAACCTGCTAAAAGCATCAGAAACTACGTTAGCTTTACTTGAATGGTAGTGAAGACTCATATCATAGTCTTTCAGCAACTCAAACCATCTTCTTTGCCTAAGATTTAACCTTTTTTTGAGTAAATATATATTGTAGGCTCTTATGATCACAAAAGATGTCAACAAGAACCCCATAGATATAGTGATGCCAAATTTTCAATGCAAATACCATAGCTAACAATTCCAAGTTATGAGTAAGATAGTTTCTCTCATGAACTTTCTATTTCCTAGAAGCATAGGCCACCACCCTACCATGCTATATCAGTACACGTATAAGCCTAACATGAGAAGCATCACAATACACTACGAAGCCATTATTACCCTCGGGCAGGGTCAAAACAGAGCTGAAGTCAACTTATCTTTCAACTTCTCAAAACTACCCTCACACGTATCCGACCATAATAACTTAACGTTTTTCAGGGTCAACTTAGTTAATAGGGCATCTATAGTCAAAAAATTTCCAAAAATCTCCTATTATAATCAGCTAAACCCAAGAAGCATCGAATATCAGTCGAAGTCGCGGGGTTGGGCCACTTATTAACCACTACAACCTTTTGGGTATCTATCATAATCCCTTCACATGAGATAACATGACCAAGAAAAGTCACAGCCTACAACCAAAACTCACACCTTAAGAACTTAGCATACAAACGTTGATCCTTCATGGTCTGCAACACAGTAGGAAGGTGATCAATATGATCTGACTCACTCTTAGAGTAGACTAAGATGTCATCAATAAAGGCAATGACAAACAAATCTAGAAACTTATAATACCCCATACTTTTTCTAGCTCAGTTTAGCTCCTAGAATGTTAAGTGATATCTTTGAAAATGAATAACTCTTAATACATACAGAACTTTCTAGTTATAGACCCACTAAGTTATAGATAATTGAACCAGCTTTCCAACAATACCAGTTTCACCTTAATCCCATACTCGGTTGAGAAGTTATGACATTTTTAGTAAAATAGTTTGGCATTTCGGCTGGCACCACATCGCGGTAAAGGACGAAACTGCAATTGTCAAGTTCCAGTGAAGCACCGCGGTTGGCCCATGTTGCGATGAGGTCCCAATTCCCATTTGTCAATTTCCAGCAGGTCATCACATGGTACCACATCGGGTGATGGCCTAAATGTTATTTGTCAATTTCTAGTGGCTTACCACGATAACCCTGTGTTGCAGTGAAGTTCCAGTTCACAATAGTCCCTTTTCCAGTAAGCCACCGTGATAGTGGCGCATTGCGGTGGGGCTCAAAATTGGAATTTTAATTTCTGAACTTAAATTTTGTAAGGGCAATATAGTCTTTTCCTCAGCCCCCAATTATGAATAACACTGAATTAATTCTATTCCAACCATTATATGCTCACTTTTCATCAACTTCTTCTAAAAAACCCTAGAATATGAAAACTTAATTCCTAAGAAATCCAAATTCCACCATTCTTTCTCCAAGAAAGATCAAAATTCAAGGTTTCTAATTTAAGATAATCAAGAATTCATCTTCAAGAGCATAAATAGGAATCCAAAATCAAGTGTTCTCATCAATTGCATCAATTAAGGTGTGTGGGGTTTTTCAAAAGGGATAATCCTTTCATCCTTGTGCCCAAAATTAATTTTAAAGTTGATTTTGTATGAAATTACATGAGTTTCAAATGAAGGTTCATACCCAAAATTGCTAATTGTAAGATTATGAGATTTGAAGTGACTTAGATAATGAATTTGCTTGTTTATTTTTCTATTTTCATGTGTATTGCATAAATTCCTAGATTTTGAGATGAATTATCAATCCTTACATTATCAAGCATGAATCTTATGATGTTTTGACATGAATTTGATGCATGGGTTGTTAAGCCCCAGTTGTATGTTGGTATTTCAAGAATGACTATACTTAAGCATCCTATGATTAATTATTTTCATATTTTGATAAAGACTTGAGCTTTTGATATCGGTTTAGATTTGGGATCCACCTTACAGTTTTAGTTACAGATTTAACTAACAGATATACAGTTGGTTTTCATTATAAACCATTATACTAGTTTTAAAGTGGATTTCCAACACAATGAGAATACAGATTGAAGTGGGTAGTATTTAGCAGCGAGTTGGGTATGTTCACATGCCCTAGAACTACGAGCCAATGTAAGTTTAGATTATCAGATTATTCCCTTTTCTATATGGATAACAAATAAAGATGTGATCACTTAGATTAGGTTATACTCCTTGGCAAGAGTATGACACCTCTCCCCAATGTGAGGTTTTCCTATAAGGGAGCTAGACATTGGACACTATGATAGCATACATGGTGTATGTTGTTTAGAAGAACCTTTCTCATAGTAAAGACTTACAGAATGTTTTTTAGAAGTATTCCCTACAGCTTACAGAAAATAGTAAGGAATAATAGAAAAGCTTTTAGAAAACTAAAAGTAAAGGCTCACAGATTTATTCAGATATTTCTTTACATGTGACATCAGCTATTAAGTTTCAGATTTTAGATTATAGATATAAAAATGAGTCTTTTTACACTTAGACAACATAATTTAAAGACAGAATACCAGTATAGCTTTTAGAAACTAAATGTTATAACTCACTAGATTTATGCAGCATGTTTTGCTATTCATGATTAAGATTTAACACTTTCAGACATTCTATCTTATGTGATTCATCTACATTTAACTTGAATTATTTTCCAAATTATGATGATGTTGAGACATTGTTTTACTTGTGCATTCACCCTTATATACTCAATACAATCCAGAAGTACTGATCTACACATACGTCTATGTGCTACATTGTCTCATAACATGGGTTCAGGTGCTCAGTTTCAGCAGGGTGGGTGATTTCGAGCATCTCCATCTACATCATGACAGTTGGTGAGTCCTCATAGTTTAGGGGACTTAGTCATTTAGTTTTATTACTTATTATAATATATGATTCAGTATTTTTAGATAGTTCGAGTCAATTAGGGGTTTGTCCCAGTGACTCTCAAGCATTAGTAGTAGAGGCTTGTCAGATTGCTAGATTATGATTTATATTTTTAGTATTGATTGATAAGACTCTTGAGTTTAGTATTTTTTAGATATTATATTTAGACAGCTTCAGTTTAGCTCATAAAGAATTCTGCATTTTAGCTTGATTATATATCTATTCTTCCCTACTATGAGTTTCAGATTCAGTAGTGATAACGCTCAATCTACAACTCTCGTGGGAGTGTAAAGCGGTCGTTAGCAAATATAGAACCCAACTGGGTTGGGTATCGATCCCACAGAGAATAGCTTGGCCAACAAGCAAGAGAAATTACTAGACTTTTAGTGCAAGTCTCGTAGGAAAGGGGGGATTGTAGTATGTAACCAAAACAAGAATGTAAGAACTGAAAATAGCAAAATAAAGAGAGATTGTCACGTGTGTTGTAAACAATGAGAATTGAGGCGTTGGGGTTATGTCCACCTTCAGAGGTATACGTCTCTATTGGCTATGAGTGTGTAGAGTCTTGACATGCAATTGCTTATAGAGAATTGTAGTCGATGGTAAATCCAAGCGTCTCTCGACCTAAACAAGGACTATTTCACTTTAACTCTCTCGAGCTTAAAGCGTGACTAACGGTACGAATTCTCCAAGAAGTTAGTCCAGGTACGGCACTAGCTTTTTAATAGGAACGGGTGTCCTACTACCTTGACATTATCTCTTTTCCAGACAAATAACTTTTCTCTCGAACAAGTTAAATGTTAGACTGGCGTTGGTCTATGCGTCTTCTTTTCTAGACAAATAACCTTTCTCTCGAACAGGTTAGATGTTAGAATGGCGTGTTCTTGTGTTTGAACCGCAAAGAATGTGGATTTAAGATGAAGAGAATAATGATATAAGCAATATACGTGTCTTGAACTCACAAGCTCATAGCAATAGATAGTAACTCATTCGGCTTCCGTAACCCCAACTAAGAGGTTTAGTTACCCATGAATGCGAAGGATATCACGTTTTGCATGGTGAATGGCGTGTAAAAGAGGTGTTTGGCGTGTGGTTTTGGTGATTCCTTAGCAAGTAACGATTCTCTTGTTGTGGAATTTAAGAGTTGAATGTTTGTGGTGGAGGATGAGAGGGATGGAAGAAAATTAATTGTTGAATTGATTATTGAAGAAGTTATTAAAAATCTCTAACATGATAGGGTATTTATAATACTCCTATCCTACTCCTACTAGGCTAATGAAATAAATAACCAAATCCTAATATACTAATGAAATCCTTGACCCAAATGTACTAGGGTAAGGTTACAAAATTATAATCCAAATAGAATAATGAAACACATAACCTAATTGCACTAGGTTAATGTATTATGGCAAAAATCCAGCTTTGTGTCTGTAAGTCCCCAAAGTCTTCAGAAATGCTGTTTTAGCCCGGGACAGATTTTCCATGCAGCAGATTTAGTCCTTTATGCGTCCAGCTCCCTTCCATCTCGTTTGTGAGCTTTCTTTTGCGTCAAGTAAGCCATAAATTGCTGTATTTTGCATCATTTATACCTGAAACTTTCCTAATCACATTTGTTAGCTCATTTACAGGAAAAAGGACTAAAAGTGTATGAAATAGATAATTAGTTCTCAAAACTAGGCTAAAATATGGGTAAAATATATTGATATAGGCGCGTAAATTCGCCTATCATCAACACCCCACACTTAGAGCTTTGTTCGTCCTCGAACAACATATCATGTCCTTCTAAGCATTGACTTAAGGTTTTTACAGAAACAACACAAAACATTCTTCAAGACAAGCACAACAATTATCAACGAAGAGTAGCTTTCTGATTATAAGTAGAAACAATTTAACCTCAAGCATAGACTCGTGATGGTGATCAACTCGCATGCAAACGTTAAGGTACATAGAATCATATACACTATCCAAGACTCATCAACCATGTGTGTCTCACAATATAGTACCCATAATCACTCTCAAATATAGCATATTTTTCAAACATGGGTATCCAAGTATCCTTGCACTCACTCTCACAAAGACTTCATATGTAGCAACTAATGACCATAAGCTTGCCCTTAATGTAGTACTCTACTAAATGTCGGAATGTTAAGATTAGGATCAAGTAGGTCTTTTGATGGTTGTAATGTAGGCTAAGGGACGGGTAGGACTATTTTGGCCAGAAATAGTGACTAAGTTCCTAAGCACTTTAATACATCACTTTGAATCATTGAAACTTTTTTCTCTTTCAACCTTTCTTTACTCTTTTATTCTACCACCCTTGTTCTCCTATTTTGTTTTTCAATTTTAAGCACAACTCACTTTTCAGCTTTCTTTTCCTTTTTCTTTTCACAAAATACCTCTTATGATAGCACTTTCTTCTTTTTCATAACGCATTCAAGCACCATTACAATTTAAAGCATCATACTCACCCAATTTCCTCTTATGTTGTCACATGACTTTTTCACTTTAAAGCACTTAGGAATTTGGATCAAATTACGGTCTTGAAAAAAATGGATTAGGCTTACATACAAGGTTGTCAAAGAAATAGGCTAAAGGCTCAAAAGGGTTTAACTAGGATGATTTACATGGGTAGGAAAAACTGAAGGTAAACATGTATAAGTTGCCAAAGAAATGCCTAAATCATATCCTAAACTTACATTCCTTATTTTCGCTTTGCATACATACCGGGCAAGTTCTAGCATCAGCCACAAACATAGAATATACTATTAATCTCACACACACAAGGCACATGGTCGACTTGATTGGTAGTAATATAGACTCTCGACCCAACAAGTGAAGGAATTGAATCACACACTATCACATAATGAGTCACAACTAGAGCCTAAATGTCTCAATAGTCACAATTGTAGCACATACTCTTGTTCTAATCTCATGCTGCCTATCAAAATAATTTCATGCGTAGCTAGAAAAAATTTTTACTCCTAAAAAACAAAAAAACGTCAAACGAAAAAAATGGACTAAAAAAATGGACTAAAAACGAAGTAAAACAAGCAAACATACAAACATAGCATGCAGATTCTACAGACACCCCACACTTAGACTAGACACTGCCCTCAGTGGAAAATAAAGTCGAAGAACCTGATTAGTCGGACTCTTCCTCAATGTCGGGGGTCATACCCCCTTCGTCCGAATCATCGTACGAGTCATCGTCAGAGTTCTCCTCAGCATCAGAATCAGGCAGGCGTCTATCATCATCAGTTGGCACGTCATCATCAAGAGGTTCCTCGAAATATACTCCCACTCCACACATCTCCCGGGCATGTCTGTTCATTGGGTAGTCGTGGTCCAGCTGTTGGAGCTCTTCAGCAGTTGGAATACGTCCACCACTCATCATAGTGAATCGTGTCATGCCATAGAGATGACGGAAGAAACTCTCATCACGAGCGTGTCTCTCCGCAGTGGTAAGGTTGACTCCATGCGTTGTTTCAGCATCTTTGACCTTGGTGAGGTCAACCTTCTTTGGGGTATGTGGGAGTTTGTGGTCAGCTGGTTCCTCTTCTATATCCTCCTTCCGCAACATTGCTGTCAACAAATTGCCGAATGTGAAATGGGACCTGCTGTGGAGTCTGGCTTTCCTCATGGTAGATCGAATGATTGCCCCAAAGTTGATAGGGACATTTGTCATCAATGCATAAACCAGACACACTCTATCTCTTGATATCTTTGTGTATTGCGTCCCAGGAATAAGGCATGAGTTGACAATGCGCATCCAGATTCTTGCTTCCCTATTTAGTGGAGCATAGGGGAATGTGTTGTGACGGCCTGTTTCCTTATGTCTGCCCCATCTTGCCATTGATCTGCTTCCACAAAGCGTGTGTCTTATTGCTCTGTAAGGAGGCCTGCTGTACAGCTCTTTGTATGGTGCAGTGTCGACCGAAGGTAGGCCTAGAAACGAGTTGATCCAATCCGCTGTAAGCTGTAACACTTGGCCCCGAATTTTGACTTCGTTGCCTGTTGTGTTTGGCGACCAGTTGGCATAAAACTCTCTTGTCAAGTCAAGATTGCACTCTCCCATGTCACGGAAGATGAAATCCAACTTCAAAGCCATTATCTTAGCCAACATTTGCGGCTCCTTCTTTGCTAAGGTCTCCTTGTTGATTAAGTCGACGTGCACATATTTCTTTTCTTTGTTGCTGCTGTACCATGCCTTGGCTTCTTCCTCAAGAACCCATTTGATTCCGAACATTCTGCGTGGTAGGTGTGCGGAAGATGATTCGCCTTGGTCTTTTCGGCTTCTCTTTTTGTCCTTGCGGTTTGTGGTAGCCTTCTCCTTGCCTTGCCTTGCTTTTGGTGCCATTGTACCTGAGACTAGAAATAATGTTAGATGCAGCACAATCGCACTTTATACAATTTATATGCAAGCATTAGGGGTACCACCCCACACTTAATCTTGTTAGCACAAATCAGTGAAGTGAAAGTGGTCGAGTACTCAGACTTCGTCGACATACGTCTTAGGATTGTATTCCGTCAAGAAAATCAGCATGACATTACTTATGAACAGCCATTTGGACGTCTTTCATGGTGCATATAGCGATACTATAACATAGGAGTTACCACATGGAATTGCTATTCGAACAACCAACACTACCTCCTACGTGGATAGTCACTATAACCTTATCCCGATGGCCGGGATGGTGAATCATGCAAACATCCAAACAACACTTTCAAGCAATATTAATAGCCATATATGTTCAGCAAGTATCATAACAATGCCATTGAAACAAAATTCAAGTCGGAAACAAGTCAAGAATTTCATTCGTATTCATTCAATCACACGATTTTTGCAACAATTATCCAATCACATGAACATCACCACTAATCTCACATGATTTAGCATTTAATAATAAGCATAGTAAAGTAGTACTTACGATAAGTAGATGAAGAATAAGAGAGCACTTACTTGCTTGAAGATTGTGGAGAAGTTGTTGTGGATTGGAAGAACAAAGGAAGAAAAATTTGAGAGGATTTGGGATGATATGCGGCGCCTTTAGGGTTGATTCTAATGTGTTTGTGAAATAAAAACAAGTCCCCTTTATATAGGAGGAGGATGGGTCGGGTTAAGACCCATTTACAATCGGATTTGGGGACAAAATCACCCTATATGCGGCGCATATCCCTCGGCATATCACATGTATATGCGGCGCATTGTCCATGGCATAATGGGACATATGCGCCGCACATGGTATGGCATATCTAGGCATATGCGGCGCATATGGTATGGCATTTGGTCTCAGTATCTCAAATGCCATAGCATAGGCGGCGCATAGTCAAAAGCACACCTAGGAATAGGCGGCGCATAGGGTATAGCACACTAGATTCCGAGTCCTTAGGCTATAGAATAGGTTGTGCATCGTTCGTGGCCTATTTTTACCAAGGCCTAGCCTTCCTCGGAGCCTATTATGACGTGAGAAAGGCTCAATTCATAGCCTTATGCATCACCATTCCTAACTTACCGACTTTACCATACAATGCGACCAAATCGTCAATTGAAATCAATCTCCTCGTTGCATACTTCTTACACCTATATTTGCTCAAACAAATGAAAACGATTAGTACGATGGGTTGCCTCCCACCAAGCGCCTTAGTTTTGGTCGTGGCACGACTCTTATTTTTGGATTTTCATTTATCAAAAAGAAAAAATACTAAAACGACAAAACGATAAAACAATAAAACGAAGGGTTGCCTCCCTTCTAGCGCCTTATTTATTGTCGTGGCTCGACGTAGTAATCTCGAGTACTTAGACTTCATCGAGATAAGTGATGGCCATGTCATTCATCGAGTCAAGAGGACCGATATATGGCTTAACACGTTGGCCATTCACCTTGAAGATAACACCCTCATTATTTTCCAATTCGACTACTCCAGACGAGTAGACGTGGGTGACTTTAAATGGACCAGACCACTTTGATTTTAACTTACCTGGGAAGAGCTTGAATCTGGAGTTAAAGAGTAGCACCATGTCACCTTTTTGGAAGTGTCGTCGAACAATCCGCTGATCGTGATACTTCTTCATCCGCTCCTTGTATAAATCTGATCTTTCATATGCATGGAGACGGAATTCATCTAGCTCGTTCAGCTGCTCCAACCTCAGGTTCTTCACATCATCCCAATTCAGATTTAAGTGCTTCAATGCCCATAATGCCTTGTATTCAAGCTCGATGGGTAGATGACAAGCCTTCCCATAAACTAGCTGATAAGGTGACATGCCAATGGGTGTCTTGAATGCAGTCCTATACGCCCATAGTGCATCATCTAGCTTCCGAGACCAATCCTTCCGATTTGCATTGACCGTCTTGGCCAGGATTTGCTTGATCTCACGATTGGAAACCTCTACTTGTCCACTAGTTTGGGGATGATAAGGCGTAGCTACCTTGTGTTGCTTGACTCCATACTTGGCTAATACAGATTTGAATAGCTTGTTGCAGAAGTGAGATCCTCCATCACTTATGATAGTACGAGGTACCCCAAAGCGAGAGAAGATATTCTTCTTTAAGAACGCTACAACACGCTTTCCTTCGTTATCGGCCAATGCTACAGCTTCAACCCATTTCGACACATAATCCACAGCAACCAAGATGTACTTCATTCCAAACGAATTCACGAATGGTCCCATGAAATCAATACCCCATACATCAAAGAGTTCTACCTCCAGAATTGTGGACATGGGCATTTCATGGTGTTTTGAAATAGCACCTTGACGTTGGCATTGGTCACACCTTCTCACATAGTCGTGTGCATCTCTGAATATTGTAGGCCAATAATAACCACTTTGCAAGACTTTTCTTGCTGTTCGATTCCCTGCATGATGGCCTCCAACTTGCGAAGTGTGGCATGCTTCTAATATAGTGGGCACTTCTTCATGGGATATACATCGTCGAATGATACCATCAGCGCATCTTCGAAACAAATAAGGCTCATCCCAATAATAGTGCTGAACGTCATGCATAAACTTCCTCCTCTGGTGGTAAGATAAATTGGAAGGTAATACATTACTCACCACGAAATTTGCAAAGTCGGCATACCATGGTAAGTTCTCCATTGTTGTCGCTAGTATCTCCTCGTCAGGGAATGCATCACCAATTTGATTTTCTGATTGCGCCACATACTCATTCTCAAGTCTAGATAGGTAATCAGCCACTTGGTTCTCGCAACCTCTTCTATCTTTGACTTCGAAATCAAACTCTTGCAGCAGCAACACCCATCGAATCAGCCTTGGTTTTGCATCCTTCTTTGTCATTAGATACCTAAGAGCTGCATGGTCTGTATGAACGATCACTTTAGTACCTAATAGGTAGGCGCGAAACTTCTCAAACGCATACACAACCGCTAATAGCTCTTGTTCAGTGACGGTGTAGTTCCTTTGGGCTTCATTGAGGACCTTACTCGCATAGTAGATAGGATGAAATAATTTCTCCCTTCTCTGTCCAAGAACAGCACCAACGGCTACACCACTAGCATCACACATGACTTCGAACGGGAGCGTCCAATCTGGTGTTACCATGATAGGGGCTTCAACGAGTTTTTCTTTAAGGCATTCAAATGCCTTTAAGCAATCATCATTAAAGTCAAACTTCGCATCTTTCTCCAATAGCTTGCATAATGGACTAGAAATTTTGGAGAAGTCTTTGATGAATCTTCGATAAAACCCAGCATGGCCAAGAAAACTACGAACTCCCTTCACCGAAATTGGAGGTGGTAGCTTCTCAATTACCTCTATTTTGGCGCGATCAACCTCTATCCCTCTTTCGGAGATCTTGTGCCCAAGAACAATTCCTTCTTTTACCATGAAGTGGCACTTCTCCCAATTCAGCACAAGGTTGAACTCTACACATCTTTGTAATGCCATGCTTAAATTCACCAAACATGCTTCGAAAGACTCCCCAACAACTGAAAAGTCGTCCATAAATACCTCCAAAGTGTCTTCTACCATATCAGAGAAAATAGACATCATACATCGCTGAAAGGTGGCTGGTGCATTACATAACCCGAATGGCATACGTTTGAAGGCAAACGTACCATATGGGCATGTAAACGTTGTCTTCTCTTGGTCTTCTGGTGCAATAAAAATCTGATTATAACCTGAATAACCATCAAGAAAGCAAAACCATCCTTTTCCCGCTAATCGATCTAGCATTTGGTCCATAAATGGCATGGGGAAGTGATCCTTGAGAGTCCAAGAATTCAGCTTGCGGTAGTCCATGCATACTCTCCATCCAGTGACGGGCCTGAGTGGAATAAGCTCATTCTTTGCATTCGCAACCACCGTCATACCTCCTTTCTTGGGAACACATTGTACTGGGCTTACCCATGTACTATCAGAAATAGGATACACAACTCCTGCGTCTAACCACTTGATAATCTCCTTCTTCACCACCTCCTGCATTGGTGGGTTTAGACGTCTTTGGTGTTCGATGGTGGGTGTGCACTTTTCTTGGAGCTGAATTTTATGAGTGCAAATCCCAGGTGGAATACCAAGGATATCCGCAATGGTCCATCCAATAGCTTTAATATACTTGCGTAAAATTGCAATAAGAGCTGCAACTTGTTGCTCACCTAAATCGGCTGCCACTATGACTGGAAGAGTGTTTCCGCTTCCTAAGAATGCATACTTCAAATGGCTTGGTAGCTCCTTTAATTCTAATGTGGGTGGTTCTTCAATAGATGGCTTAGCTGGTGGTGTGGGTCGATTCTTGAGATCAAGATCCAGCTTCTTAGGAGGACAGCGATATGCTCCTAATCCCGATAGAGCACAAATATCATCTTCAGAAATTTCAGCATCATCATCATCTTCTTCCATGAGCAAAACCTCTAAAGGATCATCAAGAATTTGCTCTTCAGCAAGTAACTCATCCTCGTCATCAACGACAACATCAGCCACAGAAAATACACTTAGATCTTTGGGTTGCTTCATTGATTTGCAAACATCAAAGCGCACCACTTCATCATTTATTCGGAATGAAAGCTCATTAGCTCTCAAATCTATGAGCACACTTCCCGTAGCAAGGAAAGGGCGTCCCAAGATTATGGGAACCTCTGAATCTGCTTCGCAATCCAAGATGACAAAGTCTGCTGGAAATATGAATGAAGATACCTTCACCAAGACATCGCATAGAATACCAACCGGTCGTTTTACCGACCTATCCGCCATAACAAGCTTCATATTAGTTGGTGTAGGATCTCCTAACCCCAACTTCTTGTAGATTGATAATGGCATCAAGTTGATGCTGGCTCCTAAGTCACATAATGCTTTAGCAAAGTCCAAAGATCCGACGGTGCAAGGAATAGTGAAAGCTCCGGGGTCGGCCTTCTTCTGAACTATAGATCGGGTAGCTATTGCACTACAATGATGCACATCTTCTTTCAGCTCATAGCTTGCTGCCCTCTTTTTAGTCAAAAGATCTTTCATAAACTTCGCATACCCAGGCATTTGTTCAAGTGCCTCTACCAATGGGACATTAATTGTCAGCTGCTTCAACATGGTCATAAATTTGCTGAACTTAGTGTCATCGGCCACCTTCTTCAATCTTTGTGGAAAAGGTGGTGGTGGGTATGGAAGTGTTCTTTCCATCGCTTTCTTCTCCTCTTGCTTCCGTTTATTATTCTTTTCAGGCTGCACGTCACTAGGCAACACGTCCTTGACGTTGGAAGTGGATATTGCGGCGTCTTCCCTAGTGGCGTCACTAGGCGTGGCGTCCATGTCTGCTGTTCCGTCAACTACTTGCTTGCCTTCTGCTGAAGTTTCCAGCACCTTACCACTCCTCGTAGTGATGGCCATGCATGACCCATCAGTCCTTGGATTTTGCACCGTATCGCTAGGCAGGGTGCCGGCTTTTCTTTGGTTGAGTGCTGCTGAAAGTTGACTGAATTGCTGCTCTAGTTGCTTGATAGAAGTGGAATGAGAATCAACTAATTGCTTCATGGAGGCCAAATCGTCAATCACCTCTTTAACTCCCGCGCTCGTCGCTTCCACTCCTTTCAATAACTTAGCCATCATGTCTTCCATAGAATTAGATGTGGTGGTATCACGTCTACCAGGGGGAACGTACAAACCACTATTTTCATTATTTTTCTTCCAACTACCTTGGTCTTTACCTCCAGATTTATCATAATAGTTCCGACCTTGGTTTCCTTGGGCATTCCCACGGAAACCCCCCTGATTGTTCAAGTAGTTGGCCTCCTCTTCTGAATCAGATTCGTCTCTTCCTTTTGACGCAATAGATTTCACTTTTTCAGTCTTCCCTAATAGATGCTTTGTAAGAAGATCCATTTGGGTTTTCATGTGCGCCATATCTTGATCACGTTCTTCTTCTCTCCTTCTTTGATCTGCAGACATGCCAATAGATAAAGTGGGGCTTGCTACCTCAGAATCCCTGGTATGCCAAGCTCTACTTTGTTTCGTCATACGATCTAGCATGTTGCTTGCTTGACCAAAGGTGAGGTCCATAAAAGAACCTCCAGCTGCGTTGTCCACCACTGGTTTAGTTACTGAATTCAAGGCTCTATATAAGATCTCCATGAGGTGAACATTAGTCATGTGATGGTTTGGGCATCTCGCTAGCTTTGTCTTGAACCTCTCCCATGTTTCGTGAAGAGCTTCAGAGGGAAGCTGACGAAAGTTGCTGATTTCATCTCTCAATTGAGCCCTCTTGGATGGCGGAAAGAATCTTTCTAGGAAAGCGTCTCTCAATTGCCTCCAATTTGTAATAGAATCAGGTGTCAGCCCATTCAACCATAATGTTGCCTCCCCAGACAGAGACAATGGAAATAGACGTAATCGAATAGCATTCTGACCAACTCCAGGATTGTCAAAAGACTTGCATGTAGAAATAAAGTTGATGAGATGCATATTCGGATCATCTCCTGCTAGTCCACCAAATAATCCCTTGAGTTGCAATAACTGAATCATGGTGCTAGTGATGTTGAACTTGGCTCCGGGCGCTAATGGTGGTGGAATTATAGCTCCAGTGGCTCCGGCACCATCAAGATCATCATCATCATCGTCGAAAGCTGGTTGCAAAGGTTGGCGATCATATCTGTACCGAGCTTGTCGACCTCGTCTGTTGGCAGGTGTTGCCATTTCAGCGCCATGCCTTGGGTTGATCAACTCGTCATCTCCTAAATCTTCATCGTCAGGATTTGTTGCTCGTCCAGGATTATCAATGTTTTGTTGTTGGACTTGAGCAGCGGCAAGAGCAGCTAATCTTGCTTGCTCGTGTTGAGCAGCCATCCTGTCGATTTCCGCTTGTGCTTCCATTCTTCTAATTCGTTGCGGTTCCGGATTGATTGGTAATAACGGTTGACCAGAACTTCTGGTATGGGGCATGCACTAAAGAAAAACCTGCAATAAACAAAAACAAAAACTAAACGTAAAAGTACGAGAATCTTTGACCAAAGGGTCTAGTAATTTTCACGAACTTGATTGACACTTGTATTCCCCGGCAACGGCGCCAATTTTTGGTAACGCTCAATCTACAACTCTCGTGGGAGTGTAAAGCGGTCGTTAGCAAATATAGAACCCAACTGGGTTGGGTATCGATCCCACAGAGAATAGCTTGGCCAACAAGCAAGAGAAATTACTAGACTTTTAGTGCAAGTCTCGTAGGAAAGGGGGGATTGTAGTATGTAACCAAAACAAGAATGTAAGAACTGAAAATAGCAAAATAAAGAGAGATTGTCACGTGTGTTGTAAACAATGAGAATTGAGGCGTTGGGGTTATGTCCACCTTCAGAGGTATACGTCTCTATTGGCTATGAGTGTGTAGAGTCTTGACATGCAATTGCTTATAGAGAATTGTAGTCGATGGTAAATCCAAGCGTCTCTCGACCTAAACAAGGACTATTTCACTTTAACTCTCTCGAGCTTAAAGCGTGACTAACGGTACGAATTCTCCAAGAAGTTAGTCCAGGTACGGCACTAGCTTTTTAATAGGAACGGGTGTCCTACTACCTTGACATTATCTCTTTTCCAGACAAATAACTTTTCTCTCGAACAAGTTAAATGTTAGACTGGCGTTGGTCTATGCGTCTTCTTTTCTAGACAAATAACCTTTCTCTCGAACAGGTTAGATGTTAGAATGGCGTGTTCTTGTGTTTGAACCGCAAAGAATGTGGATTTAAGATGAAGAGAATAATGATATAAGCAATATACGTGTCTTGAACTCACAAGCTCATAGCAATAGATAGTAACTCATTCGGCTTCCGTAACCCCAACTAAGAGGTTTAGTTACCCATGAATGCGAAGGATATCACGTTTTGCATGGTGAATGGCGTGTAAAAGAGGTGTTTGGCGTGTGGTTTTGGTGATTCCTTAGCAAGTAACGATTCTCTTGTTGTGGAATTTAAGAGTTGAATGTTTGTGGTGGAGGATGAGAGGGATGGAAGAAAATTAATTGTTGAATTGATTATTGAAGAAGTTATTAAAAATCTCTAACATGATAGGGTATTTATAATACTCCTATCCTACTCCTACTAGGCTAATGAAATAAATAACCAAATCCTAATATACTAATGAAATCCTTGACCCAAATGTACTAGGGTAAGGTTACAAAATTATAATCCAAATAGAATAATGAAACACATAACCTAATTGCACTAGGTTAATGTATTATGGCAAAAATCCAGCTTTGTGTCTGTAAGTCCCCAAAGTCTTCAGAAATGCTGTTTTAGCCCGGGACAGATTTTCCATGCAGCAGATTTAGTCCTTTATGCGTCCAGCTCCCTTCCATCTCGTTTGTGAGCTTTCTTTTGCGTCAAGTAAGCCATAAATTGCTGTATTTTGCATCATTTATACCTGAAACTTTCCTAATCACATTTGTTAGCTCATTTACAGGAAAAAGGACTAAAAGTGTATGAAATAGATAATTAGTTCTCAAAACTAGGCTAAAATATGGGTAAAATATATTGATATAGGCGCGTAAATTCGCCTATCATCAAGTAGATGGCTCACAGGGTTAGCTTACAGCTACTCATAGTCTTGAGCATCGTGTGACATCTCGGGACCCATTTTTTGAGCGTTACAAAATAATGGAAAATCCTATTCATCAAATCCATAAATGTTGTCAGAGCATTAGTCATCCCAAAAGACATCACTAGGAACTCATAGTGACCATACCGGGTCTTAGGGATATCCATTTCCCTAATCTTAAGTTGATGATATCCGGACCTAGGTCAATCTTAGAAAAACACTTCACACCTTGAAGCTGATTGAACAAGTCTTCGACCTTAGGAAGAGAATATTTATTATTTATAGTCATCTTATTCAATTGGCGATAATCATCACACATATGATGGGAACCATTCTTATTAAGCATGAACGACACAGGAGCACCCCAAGAAGACACATTAGAATGAATGAAACCTTTATTAAAGAGATCCTTCAATTTGTCCTTAAGCTCCTTCAACTCAGTCAGAGCCATCCTATAACGAGAGATGGAAATAGAAAGAGTGTCCAGAAAAAGATCAATCCCAAAATCAATTTCCCTATATGGAGTAATACTAGGAAGATTATCGGGCAAAACCTCAAGAAACTTATTAACCATAGGAATGGATACTAGAGAATGACCTTTCGAGATAGAATCTTTAACCTGGACCAAATGATATAAACACACTTTGGAAATAAACTTTTAGGCTCTAAGATATGAGATGAACCTTCCCTTAGGCATTAAAGAACCCCCCCTACCCATACAATCACCAGATCATTAGGGAATTTAAACATGACCTTATGGGCCCAACAATCTAAGGACGCATAACACAAATGCATCCAACCCATCCCTAATATAAAATTAAAGTCCACCACATCTAATTCAAACTGATCTACAAAAATTTCTTTACTACCAACAGATACCAAACACACCCTATAGACTCTTCTAGCAATAACAGAGTCACCCACTATGGTACAAATAGAAAAAAGGTCTGAAACACACCAGGGACCAAAACCAAAATGCACAGTCATAAAAGGGGTCACGTATGAAAGAGTAGAGCCTGGATCAAGTAAACAATACATATCATGGGAGAAAATTTTTAACATACTAGTGGCCATATCAGGAGATGCCTTAGAATCCTATACAAGAGCATATAACCAATCTCGGACAGTGCCTGTACCAGAAGCAGAAATAAATACAAAAGCAGCACCTTTTGGTGAAGGAGCAAATGAATATGCAACTGGAACCTTATTATCCCCAGAATCCATTCTAACATGACATTTACACTACATATGACCAAGTTTACCACAATAAATCATTTTTTCTCCCTTTTCTTACAGAAACCATGATGTGACCGTCTATAAAATCTACAAGGAGCGTGGGATGGAGTCGACTGAGACCCACTAGCTTAAGATTCGGCATCCTATGCTCGAGACCTACCATTATGCTGAGACTGATGATCACCTGATCGCTTCGGGTAATTAGCATGATTCATAGAGAAAGAACCACTTATTGGATGTACACAACCAACCTAGAGATATCCATGTACTTGATTAACAAAATAGTCTTACTCTCAAGAATCAACTCATTAGACAGTCTCGAACCAAACTTACGCATTCTATCCCTTATGCAAGAAACCAAACCTAGAGCATACCTAGACAACTGATGAAATTTCAGGGTATACTCCTTGAAAAACATCCTACCTTGCCACAAATTCACAAACTTTTCTGGTTTTGCCTCTCTCAACTTCTGAGGAAAGAAGTGGTCCTAGAAGGTACTAAAGAAATTTTCCCATAATATAAAACTATTATTTTTACCCCTCGACTGGTCCCACTCTTCATACAACTGGTATGCCATATCTTTCATTAGATAGGTCGTAAACTCAACACCTTCAACCTCTTAAGTATGCATAATCCAAAAAATCTTCTCTATTTCATCAATAAAAGCTTCAAGATCCTCCTCAACCTTTGTACTAGTAAACACGGGAGGATGCAACCTTATGAACTAGTAGCCCTTGTGGCCTCAGAAGCTGGAGTAATAGAAACATCATGATCAGAATAAGAAGCTACCAACTGAGTCAACAGAGTAATGGAGGAACTCAGCATAGTAGTATCCCCTAGAGGTGACTAAGTATGAGTGTCACCCTCGGGAGTAAGATCAATAAAGATGGGTGGAACCCTATGAGGACAGTCGGATTTAGTGACCCCTAACTGGGTCTAAACTCTAGAAGTAGAGCATATCCCATCAACATTATCCCTGGTTAGGATAAAGGAGTTTGCATGAACATTAGATCTTCTTGGAGGTATGATCTAAAAGACAAGCAAATAAAAATTAGAAGAATCCACGAACATTAGATCTTCTTAGAGGTATGATCTGAAAGACAAGCAAATGAAAATTAGAAGAATCCACGACCTTAAAGTCTATAGCTCAAAGTAAGACAACAAGAAAGTAAAACATTCCTAGAGGTCTCATAGCCTCTCTCTTATAAGCATGGCACACTACACACCTAAAAAAGACACTTTACTTGACACGGCTTTGTGGATACCCAACTAACTATGAACCTAGGCTCTGATACTAACTTGATACGACCTAAACTAGGGCCTTGTCATAATAGTCATCTCAAGCCCAATAAATATCGGTGATCACCTCTCTACCCAATCAAACCAACCATCATATACCCTAAGTTGGATGAATTTGAAAATATAATAAGATAAGTTGATTAACAACACATAGACTTTGGTATAGGTCAAAGTCCATTACCAACCCAAACAAATCTAAAAATTCAATGCCCAACCAACAACCATAACAAAACCAAAATAATAACCAAGTCCATATCTATACCATTACATACCCAAGTCCATAATTAGTCCATACAAAGCCTTTAAAAGAAATACAAGAATATTCGATCGGGACATGCCCTCGCCTATAGCCAAAAACCAATATCCAAGGCTAAACCAAAAGAGACATAAGAAAACTCAAGGCAACAAATAGAGCCTTTTAGAGTATGAAAGCCCACCACTATAAATTAACATATGTTATTCCCGAGTCCAATCACTGAGTAGGAGATATAGTATGTCCAACACCTACATCACGTGGGGATACAGCATTGAAGATGGTTAGTGGTTGGAGATCTAGTATGTAACTCAAGGATAAGGTTAAAATCATGCCAATAGTTCAAAACCAATCAACCAATACATGTAACTAATGCAATACATACATATATATATATATACCATGCTGGGATAGGGAACAAGATTACAATAAACTCTGAAAATATTAACCCGGGTTATGTAGCATGACCGTCATAGAAGAAGGCACCCATGGGCTATATGGGCCTAGCTCTCCCCTAGATAGAAGGGACCAAGAGCATTTAGTCGCACAAACTAGAGAATATCCATATTCGTATATGCCTAAATGAGGGACTCAAACCTCCCAACATAATAAAGGTGTCTTAATCACCAATACATATTTTATGGGAGACTCGAACCTCATATTTACATATTTATTTGGAGGACTCAAACAACCAGTCACAAAGACACCCGCGACGTCTAGTCCAGTTTCTAATGCTAGTCCTTCGAACTCCACTTTCATGGCCCAGCTACACATCCCACTTTTAATGACTAATTTAAAACCAACATTTTACATACACAACTATTAATACAATTGCTTACCAAAGGCACTTCGTTGGTATCATCATACCAATACCACCTGCAAGCGTACAACATGCTATTATCGTTATCAATCAACCAATTACTTATTTGACTTTGGGACTCGAACCCATTGTCTAACAAGGACACTTATGCAATTCAAGTTTAGGGACTTGAACCCATTGCCTAACAAAGATATAAATCAAGTTAATGTTTAGGGACTTATACACTTTTTTCCAAATAAACCACCAAGGTTACCAATTAAACCATAATGTGGACAACAAGGTCTTTAAAAAACCATTTACCAACCATTCATATTCATTAGGCCTATGACTTAGTTTAAAACATCACTAACATGTGACTAGTTTATTCCCTTAGGCATTTTCACAAACAGTTTGAGGGAATACCTTTACCAAGTCCAAAGCAAAGTAAAAATTATCAAGTTTACGGAAACGCAAGACCCATTTATTAAACCACAATTACCAAGAACCCACACGTGCAAACCTTCACAAAAAATATGTATAAATGTAAGTTAAACCAAGAGTAAACAATACTCAACCATATGAAACAAAACCCTAAAATTAGTTTTCAAAACCATAATTTATGAATCATAAACAAGCTTTAAAACACATGATATTTATGAATTAACAATGAGGGGAAGAGTCGCATGACTTATTCACAAAGATTCATGAAAGAAACTTGACTCTTGAGCCTCTAGATGAACACCTTTGAAGAACCCTAGCCCCAATTTCCTTAAGAGAGTTTAGAGAGGATTTTGATGTGTTTTGATATTTCAATGTATGTTATGAGAGGACATTCTATGTTTTGCAATTGTAACACCCTGAAATCTAACCCCGAGATGTAACATGATGCTTAGGGCTACGAGTAGCCCCAAGCTAACCTTTTAAGCCAACTGCTAGGTTTGGAACTTACTTTAAGATAAACTAGTCAAGCAATAATACTGTATTATATCAAAACTGAGCTAGAATAAACTGAAAACACTGTCTGAATAACAAATATTGAAAGTCTGGGAATCAACTAATAGTCTGACAAGCCTCTGCCACTAAAGAACTAGAGAGTCATTAGGACAGACCCCCAACTTACTTGAACTAAACTAAAAATGATAAATTAAGTACTATGAAATATGAAAATCTGAAGAAGTAGGCCCTTGAATCATGAGGACTCACCAACTATGGGAGCGTATATAGAGATGCTCGAACTACTCACACTGCTGATACTAAGCACTTGAACCTATATTATAAGATAATGCAACACATAGACATATATGTAGATCAGCATTTTGAGGACGTACTGAGTATATAGGGGTGTAATGCATAAGAAAACGTCATCATACTTATAATAGACAATGCATGCTATATGTAAATGACTCACATAAGCTAGAATGTCTATAATACTGAGATCTGAAATCATGTATGGCAAATCAAGCTTTGTAAATCTAGTGAGACATAACATTTAGTTCTAAAAAGTGTACTTATGCTTTTTTTTTAAATCACGTTGGCTAAGTGTAGAAAGAACTCACATTTGAATCTGAAATCAAAAAACTAAAAACTATAACTATTATCTTTTCATAAAGCATAATCTGAGTAAAATATGTGAGCCTTTAAACTTAGTCTTATAAAAGCTTTTCTATCATTTTTTTCCTTTGAAACTTAGAGACTTTGGGAACTTTGGAAACTTGGAACTTTGGGACTTAGGGAGTTTCTTCTAACCGACATAAACCATGTGAGCTGGCATGGAGTCCAATGTCTTGACCATGTTAGAGAGAGTTGTTCTACACTTGCCCTCAGAATAGAACCTTAACTTAAGTGATCACTATCTTAGCCCACTATGGGCAAATCAAAAATCTACGGTGGCACTTAGTTCTTGGTCATGAGACCTTGAAATCATACCCAACTCGATGTTAAATACTACTCCCATACTTATTGCTCAGAACTTTTAGGAAATTTACCTTAAAATAGCATAAGGGTTCATAATTAAAATCAATTATGCTTCTCTTTGGTTAAATTCATAAATTATATGAATAATGTGGAATCCCATCTTTATTTAGGATCAAAAGATTATTTTTATTTAAAATCTAAATACTTACTTGTCAAAGCATTCTAATAATATACTCTTCTTGAAATGTCAAGACTCATACTTGGGTTTTAAAGCATATGTACTTAAATGTTCAGAATTTCATAATAAAGCTTCATTCCCAACAATCATCTTAAAATTCATTTAACAATATCAATTCACAATAGGGAAGTACAATTCTAATAGAAATCTTTAAGTCAAAGAATAATTAAATGAGGCAGCATGCACTTCAATACTTAAATCAGTTGTAGATTCATAAACTCAAAACGTGATGGTTTGGGTATAAACCCTAACTTGCAAATTATGTAATCTTTAATAAAAATCAAGTTTTGGGGCACAAGGATGAAAGATTTATCCTTGTTCAAACCCCACATACCTTAGATAATGAACTAGATAAAGAAGCTTGGTTTTGAGGTCCTATTTGTGCCTTTGAAGGTTGATTCTTGGAGCTTGACTTGGAAATCTTGAAATTTGAATTAGTTTGGAAGAAGAATGGTGAACTTTTGGGGATTCTTGAAGTTGGATATTGAAGATTAGGGTTTTTACTTGAGAGAAATTGATGAAGAATGAGCATATTTTGCTCAATAATGCCTTTAATCATCTGTTTTCACGATTTGGGGAAGTAGGCAAAAGACCAAACTGCCTTTGGGATTTAAAATCTGTAGCTAGAATGTTGTTTAAGGCTTCACCACAATGCAGTGAGTGTGTCATCATGATACCCACCGTGATGTGGTGGAATTGTGATGACATACTGGATATTGAAAATTGTTGTTTTGAGGCTCATCGCGGTGACCCACTGGAATTTGACAAACGTCCATTTGGCCTCTACCGTGCCAAGGTGACCTTATCATAGCTATTCTCACCACAATATATTGGAATCATGATGAGCTAATGGAAATTGACGAATGTATATTTGGCCTCTATCGTGATGTGGCGACTGCCCAGTTGGCACACTGCTTACTAAAAATGCCCTAACTTCTTCACTGAGTGTCGGTTTGGGGCGAATTTGGTATAGATGGAAAGCTTATTCAATTTCCCACATAATATAAAGTCAAAATCAAGAAAATTCTATATGAATTAGATATTATTAAATTTGAAAGCCATCTCTTAACATTCTAGGAATGAAATTAAGCTAGAAAAAGTTTGGGGTAATACAGCGATGTATGAACTTAAGGTTTTGGGGTGGGAAATGTCTAAAATGTCCTCAGCTTAAAATCTATAAAACATACACAGAAGTGTACAACTCTCCCCTCTTCCCTCCCAAATCGTACATAAACATATGAGTGGTGCGTACCACTATTACCATAGGCATCTAATTAGGCTCTAACACTATCCAACATATGAGTTCCTAGACCAAATCGTACCCAATTATATGATTAGTACACACTAAATCGTACCCTGGGCAAAATACTCTAGACTAACCTTAGTGCATTATATGATTTAGTAACATACCACTCATACCCTAACATACAACTAGTAAGATACCTAATCGTACCTTGGACAGAATAAAACCAAACCATACTAATTATCATACGAGTGGAGGGACCCTAAAACATACCACATCATACGGCTGGTATGCACAAGTCATATGATTTCTAGAATTCTTAACTTAGGAAATTTTCAACGAATCCAAATCCAAGGTATTTTTTCAAGATAAAATAATTCCAACATCTAAAACTAAGTAACCAAGTGAAATAACATTCTTATATATATATTCTATGCTGGAAAAGAGAACTGGGTTTAGCATGTATTTAAAATCTTAACTTGAGTTGTATTGCATAACCGTCCTGAAACCACCCATGGGCTAGATGGGTACAATATTACCCCCTGAACGGGCCTTAGTGGTTGTAGCCGCACAAATCGAAATATCATAAGGGTCAGAGATTCCCATATACCCTTTACCCTCCATGATACATATATACAAGTATAACTTTGGGGATTCCCATATAACTTACAATATATGGTCACCCTGACCAACCCTCATGTTGGCAAACATGAGTTTTTAATGTCCGTCCATTGGACTCACACCTTTACGGTTAGCTATCATAACTCGCCATTATTGCTCAATTAAAATCATTATCACAAAACAAAACCACCAATTATATGTGTTAATTACCAAGGCATTATGTAGTGGTATCGTAATACCAACTATAGCTCGCAAGCAATGTCATTAGCCAACACTTAGGGGATTCCCATGTACCCCACATGATTTCTAATTAAACCAAAACCATGGGCACCAAGGCCTTTTCAATTTATGTAAAATAATTTAAACCAACTTAGGTTCCATCACCAAATTATATAATGCATGGGTTTCAATAAAGGTCATACTATGTGACAAAATTATTCTCATTGGCATTTTATCAATCATATTGAGGGCATATAGTTTCCAAAACTAGAACTAAGTAACAATTGGTCATTCCCATGAAACCACATGTTCAAACCATAATTATAACTTTAAAACTATAAGAAAAACATGGAAAAACATTATCCAACAAAGAACAAACAAAACCTTTAACATATATTTCAAAACCTAAAATAATATCATAATTATGCCATGAAAATCATCCATTAAAACATGCCTTTATTTGAACTAACAATGAGGGAGGAGTAACATGCCTTAGATACCAAAGATTACGGAGAGAAACTACCTTTGTAAGGCCCAAATTAATTATATTAAATAAAACCCTAGACTTTCTTAAACTAAGTTCCTTGAGAGAGATTTAAGAGTGTTTAAAGTGTGATTTATTAAGAATAATAGGGTATATGAAGTACCAATAGTGTTTTAAGTCGTAGGGTCAAAAGAGTTAGGAGGGGAAAGTCCAAAATACCCTTAGCATAAAAGTAGAAAATAAATGCAGGTGGGTACGGTTTGGGCACATCACTCATACCCTATTATACGAGCAGTACCCCCAAATCGTACCCCAGACAGTACCTCAAGGTATTGATATTATTAATCATATGATTCGCCCTACTTTTCTCATACCCTTTCTATATGGCTCATATAGAGTCTAGTCGTACCTTGGACAGTGAATGAGCTACCACACACTAATTATCATATGACTTCAGCTACTAAGTCATACCCATATCATACGACTATTAAGCTTGAGTCATATTATGTCTAGAGAGTTCAAAACCCAAGAAATTTCTAAGGGTTAAATTTAGGGTGTTTCAACTACAAGGCATTTAGGAATGTTATCCTTTCTTGTATTCTATTTTGGGCTATGGATTCTAGTATTATAAAATTACTCTAATCATTAACTTAATCACATTTCAAATCATGCTCATAGAAACTTCTCTGGAACCTATGTATAACTGAGGACGATGTGAATAGAACTCGCCTTGTCTATGAAGTATAAACCTAGTCTAAAGTCCCTACTCATAATTGTATTACCCTACGTAGAGTTCCATCAGTTCCTGTTAGTCATACTCAGGCTTCCCAAGCTGATGATTCATGCCCCGACACCTCAAGGTGATATTTCTAATGTAGAGTTCAACCAGTCGATTTATCTACTTACTTAATTAGTAGTATCTCAGTATCGCTAGTCTTATTTTGTAGGTTCTACGATACCTTAATGGTCACTAGGGCTGGCAAGTTCATGAGGTTGTTGAGTAGGAACCTTAAAGGTTTGTTGATGAAATGGATAAGATATTTAGGGTGATGCATATTGTTGATTCTAAGGGTGTGAAGTTTGTTGCATTCCTGTTAAAGGATGTAACTTATTAGTGGTGTGAGGAGTGGAAGCAGTAGAGAGGTGATAATGCATAGCAATTTTATGTGTTGTATTTTGGGGTGGCTTTCTTGATCATTTCTTTCCTTAGGAGTTGAGGAAAGCTAAGGCTGAGGAGTTTGTGAATTTGAAGCAAAGAAAGATGAGTCTGAAGGAGTATGCTTTGAAATTTTAGTAGTTGTCTCGTTATTCTCTAGAGTTGGCATCTTTTATGAGGGAGAAAATGAGAAAATTTGCTTCTAGGTTGTCCTATGACTTAGTAATAAAGTGTAAGGTTGCTATGATAAATAATTACATGGATATCTCTAGATTATAGTTTATATGCAGTAGGTAGAGGATGAAAAAAAGAGCAGGCCAAGATTGGAAAGAGGCAGAATAAGAAGTTCAAGTATTTAGATCAGGGTGCAAATTAATAGAATAGTGGGAGAGATGGCAAATAGTGGACCAAAAAGAAGAATAGGCAAAATTTTAGTTTATATTCTTCATCTAATGCTCCTTATCCTAAGCCATCAGGTGATTGTCACTTTTAGGCTAGAAGTAATCCTAAGGCATAGGGTGCCCAGTCTCAGGCTAGTGGAGCTCAGTCAGCCCCACCATATCCTCCTTGTAGATTTTATGGATAGTTTTATTGTGGTTATTGTGATAAAGGAAGGAACTTGTGCTACAACTGTGGTCAACTTAGACATATGTAAAGAAATTGTCCCACAGCTAAGGTAGCCACTAAGTAAATAATGTTCCAGTCGCCACTTCTTCGACTCTGATGCCAAAGGTTTCTACTTTTGGTATCGGCACTAGCCGAAATTATCTCTATGCTCTTGGTACCCATCAATAATATGAGACATCTTCTTATGTTATTACCAGTACATTATAACTTTTCTATCAATATGTGTATTATTTGCTTGATATGGGGTCTACCCTTTTTTATGTGACCCCTTATGTGGCTATGCGTTTTGGTTTTAGTCTCAAAAGTATTTATGACCCCTTTTTTATGTCTACCCTAGTGGGTGATTCTGTAGTTGCTAGAATAATCTATAGGGGTTGTATGGTGTCTATCTTTCATAGAGAGATATTTTTAGATTTGGTAGAGCTTGATATGGTATATTATGATGTAATATTAAGGATAGATTGACTTCATTCGTGCTATGCTTCTCTATCTTGTAATACCCAAAAGGTCAGTTTCCAATTTCCTAATGAACAGTAATTGAATAGGAGGGAAGTTCATTAGTGCCTAAATAGAGGTTTATCTCTTTTCTTAGAGACCAAAAATTGATCTCTAAGGGGTATCTGTATCACCTAGTTTAGGTTAAGGATTCTAGTTCTGAGGTCCCCTCTTTGCAATTTGTCCTATTGCTAATGATTTTCTGAAAGTGTTTCTCGAGGATCTTTTTGGCATTCCTCCTTATAGAAAAACAGACTTTGGGATTAATCTTCTATAAATACCTATCCTATCTCCATTTCTCCTTATAAAATAGCTCCGACTGAATTAAAAGATCCAAAAGAGCAGTTAAAGGGTCTCTTTGATAAGGGTTTCATTCATCCTAGAATTTCTTTATGGGGTGCTCTCATGTTTTTTGTGCGTAAGAAAGATAGGTCTCTTTTAATATGTATAGATTATCAGCTGTTAAATAAGGTTATAGTGAACAATAGTACCTTCTTCCTAGGATTGATGATCTTTTCAACCAGCTTTAGGGTGCTAGATTCTTTTCTAATATTGACCTTCATTTAGGTTATCATCATTTGAAGATTTAAGAAATTGATATTCCCAAGATTGCTCTCTAAACCTGATATGGTCATTATGAATTCCTGGTTATGTCATTTGGATTAAGTAATGCTCTGGCTATTTTTATGGATTTTATGAAATAGTTTTTAGAAAATTTTTGGACCTATTTGTGATAGTGTTTATTCATGACATCTTGGTGTATTTTAAGAGTAAGAAGGATTATGTCAATTACCTCTGAATTATGTTGTTGACTCTTCAGGATCAAAGGTTGTATGCTAAATTTCTAAGTGTGAGTTTTAGTTGAATATTATGAATTTTCTTAAACATGTTGTTTCTGGTGAGGGGATTAAGGTGGATCCCCAGAAAGTAAAGGCGGTTAAGACATGGCCTAGACCCACAACTCCAACTGACATTCAGAGCTTTTTTATCTTGGCTGGGTATTATAGGAGGTTTATGGAGAGCTTCACTTTTATTGTTGCTCTGTTAACAGGATTGACACAAAAAAAGGTAAAGTTTTTTGTGGTTTGATTCTTGTGAGGGTAGTTTTTAGAAGTTGAAGAATAAGTTGATATGTATTGAGGGTTTTCTTGTATATTGTGATGTATCCCATGTGGGACTAGGTTGTGTTGATACAATATGGTAAGTTGGTGACCTATGCTTTTAGATAGCTTAAGGTTCGTAAAAGGAATTATCCAACTCATGATTTCGTGTTAGCAGTGGTGGTTTTTGCTTTGAAGATTGGCATCATTATCTGTATAAGGTGCATGTAGACATCTATTCAGACCATAAGAGTTTGCAGTATGTGTTTACTCAGAAGGATTTAAATCTTAGGCAGAGACGGAGCGTGAGTTTATTAAGTATTATGACATGAATCTTTACTACCATCTAAGTAAAGCTAATATTATTGTTGATGCTCTTAGAAGGCTTTCTATGGGGAGCTTATCTCATGTGTATGAGGAGAAGCGAGGATTAGTGAAAGATATTCATCAGTTAGCTAACTTGGGAGTACATTTTTTGGACTCTGATGAGGGGGGAGAACTGTTCTAGAGGTGGTTAAGTTATCTCTTAGTGCTGAAGTGAAGGACAAATAGGATTTAGATCCTATTCTGATGCAGATTAAGGATGATGTAGGTCAACAAAAGGTCATGGCATTCAAGATTAGGGGAAATAGTATCTTGAGGTATCAAGGTAGGTTGTGTGTTCCTGATGTTGAGGGGCTACATGAAAGGATTTTTGTTGAGGCTCGTGAGTCTAGGTATACAGTTCATCCGGCTTTGACAAAGATGAATTATGTTGAAGAAAATCTATTGATGAAGCAATATGAAGAAGGATATGGCAAAATTTTTGGCCAAATGTATGGTCTGTCAGCAGGTGAAGGTTGAAGTGGGAAATGATCAACATGGATTTAATTATGGGTCTTCCATATTCTTACAATTAGTATGATTTAATTTGGGTCATTATGAATAGGATGACTAAGTCTGTTTACTATTTTCCTGTGAGGACTAACTACTCTGGAAAGGATTATGCAAAGTTGGTTATTCAGGAAATTGTTAAACTACATAAAGAACCAATTTCCATCATTTTAAATCAACAACAACAATAATAGACCCAGTGTATCCGAGGTACACAATTCTCTTCTCATTTTTAGCATTTATTTCAAAAAGGTTTGGGGATCAAGGTGAACCACAGCAGTGCTTTTTATCCTCAAATGGATGGACAAGCAAAATAGACTATTTAGACTTTGGAGGATATGCTAAGGGATTGTGTGATTGATTTTGGAGGTAGTTGAGTTGATCACTTGCCTTTTATTGAGTTTGCCTATAATAATAGTTACCATTCAAGTACTTAGATGGCTTTTTGTAAGGCTCTATATGGTAGGAGGTGTAGGTCTCCTATTGGGTGGTTCAAGGTTGGTGAGACTAGGTTGTTTGTCTTTGATTTGGTTCACCAAGCAATGGAAAGTTGTAGGTGATTAAAGAAAGACTTAAGACTGCTCAAAGTTGCCAGAAGTCTTATGCAAATGTGAGGCGAAGGGATTTGGAGTTTGAAGTAGGTGATTGGGTATTCTTAAAAGTCTCTCCTATAAAAGGAGTGATGAGGTTTGGAAATAAAGGGTAGCTCAGTCCTCTTTATGTTGGCCCATCTTAGATTTTGAGGAGAGTTAGGAACGTTTCTTAAGAATTGGATTTGCCCTTGAGTTTGGATTGCATTCCTCCAGTTTTCCATGTGTCCATGTTGAAGAAGTTTGTGAGTGATCCTTCTTTGACTATCCCTGTGGAGAATGTCGGTATTTCAAATTCCTTGTCTTATGAGGATGTCCATGTCGAGATCTTGGATAGGCAAGTTCGTAGGTTGAGGACTAAGGATGTAGCTTTGATGAAAGTCCTTTGAAGGAATCAAAAAGTGGAAGAAGCTACTTGGTAAGCTGAAGAGGACATGAAGTCCAAATATCCGTTAATCTTCCCCTGGTTGGATGAAAATGCTTGAGTATGATTTATGTTCTCTTTCTTGTGTCCTTTCAAATTTATCATTTGGGTATGTGTACATTCTTTCTTGTTATCGTGCTAAAGGGTGCCTTGACTCCTCATTCAGGGACAAATGATCCCAGGGGAGGGGTAATGTAATAATCTAGGTTTTGGACTTTGAAATTTTCCTTGTGATTGTGCTCACTGTCAGGGTATGGCTCAAGTGATGAGTTATAAGCCCTCTTCACGAGTCATAGTTCCAATCATAGCTAAACCAGTTAGGTGGCCAAATATTTTTGTTTGGATCGCGACTTGGTTCTCAGGAGTCATAAGGTATGGTCACGAGTCATAGGTTATAACTCGTGACCATTCCAGTGAGTTAAACCTAAGTTTCTTCCCAGTCTACAAGTCATGGTGATGACTCCTGACCATTGACTATAAGTCATTACCTGACCTGTTGCGACGAGCAATAGTTTTCTCCATGTTTTAAGTGGGGTTATTTCGGTCTTTCCTTCCACCCCATTATTTCCTATGACTTAAAACACCCTAAAGGGCCCCATAACTCTTCATTACTCAATCATAAACATCATTCTCTCTTCTGAAACTTCTAAAGCAAGGGAAAGGCTAGGGTTTCTAAGGATTAAGCACCTAGGGCCCAATCAGTGGTTTCCTCTCCAAATTTCTTTAGTATCCAGGCATGTATCTCTTTCCTAAATTAATTTTATATAAAATCAAATGTTAATTATTTTCCATGTGGTTTAATTGATGGGTTTTGAATATGGTTTGAGGGATTTGGAATGGTTGTTACATGAATTAAGTTCCCATGGTTGTGAATTAGTTGTTTATTCTTTATTCTCATGATTTTGAGCTAAATAAATGTATAGGTGTGGGAAATGGAATGGGTAATATGGTTTTCCCCAAGTTTTATGGCTTAATGGTTAAAATTAGCTTTGCCCTCAACCCAACTTGTGAAATTGGTTTTGAACATGGAAATACACTTGGTTTAACTAACTTTTGGAACCTTGCATTGCATAAAAGGTTAATAAAACTTAAAATTGTTTTTGGAAGTCCTTGGTGGCCATGGATTGGTTTTATATTGGAAACTTTGGAGTCAATTTAGCTAATTAATTTTGGAATGGCATAATGGAATTGGCTTCAAGCTTAAACATTTTTAAGTATGATGATACCAATGGTAAATGACTAATTAAAAGACTCCTTGTCTAATAGATAGGAATGTGTGTAAAATATTTTAGTTTAGTCTTAAAGGGTGTTGTGTAGCTTGTCGTGAAAGGTGGAGGTCCCAAGGGGACCGATACTAGAAACCACATTTGACGACATGGGGTTCTTTAAGTACATATATATACTTACAATATTTTATGTGTATATATATACTTTGGAATGGCTGGGGTCATGGATTCCCTGGCCCTTCCTCTGATTTCCTCTGTTCGTGTGGCTAACATGCATTAGGGCCCTTTCAATAGGGGGATCTGAACCCATATAGATCGTGGTCTCCCTTAGGACAGTTAGAGCTATACAGTCTAGGCTAATGGTTTTAAATCTCATGTTTAAACCTTGTTCCCTATTCTGACATCTTATATATATGTGTGTGTGTGTGTATATATACGAATGTGTGCATATGGTTTTTGAATAATTTTGGACTGATTTGATTATGGTATTATTTTATCCCTTTCCTGAGTTACATGTTAGTGCTAATCCCACTAACCGTTCTCGAACGCTGCATTATTTCATAATGTAGGTTTCTAGGGGTTCTTCGGTTACTTCATGCAGAGTTAGGTGGTTCTAGTTTGTCCGTTAGTCAGCTTGAAGTGGTGAGCCTCCTTCTTCTAGAAGGACTGTTACTTCTTGGTTTTATTATGTTGTCTTAGACTATCACGTTTGTATTCCTTTTGGCTATAGTCGGGGGCATGCCCCTTCTTAGGTTGATGTTTGGTTTTGGTATAGGCTTTTGTGCACAAAGTATGGGTGGTTACTATTTATTGACTCTTAGTTCCTATTGATTTATCTATTTATCTTTCACATTATATTTAGGTTACTTCCGCTATTATATTTACTGTGCTCCAGTGACTAGGCAAAAAGGGTGGTCTTTGTCCCTCAGTGGGCTTGAGATACCCGTCGCGACTAGGTCCGTGGCCGGGTCGTGACTGTGGTATGATTCTTGTTGTAAAAGAATCCATTTTAAAAATAAAAAAGTGAGAATAAATCCCTTTCCATAAAATAGTAGTAAAATTAAGGTTTTGGTTAGAATTATAACACTAAGTGAGCATAAATGCACCTACAAATATGCATGTCAACACCATTATCCAAACAATATAACCATAATGTCTATAAACTAGAATAACGTCCTTCTAAAATATAGAATTCTCATCTAGAGTCCAACTAGTATTGTAACCACGACCTCCAGACCAATAGTACATTACTAGCATGCTATTAGCACCATAATCCGGGAAACTACGATCCAAATAAGTCAATAGTATAACTTATACTAAAGGATCCTTAACATCAATCTATGGTTAACATGCCTATAATCAAGGATAATTGGAGTCTATGGCCGTAACAGATATTCTATACTATTGTTCGGGTCACATTTCTATCTCGAATTTCCTAAATAGGTTGAGTCATGATATACTAGTCATAATCCCATCTTATAATCCATACCTAACAAGCAATCTATATAATACACAATTTAGAAGAGAAAACTAGATCGAATCCTACCTCTATGTCGAACAATAATTTTAAATCACCAACGAATCTCTGGTCCTTTCTCCATGATTCCAAAATATTATCACACTATCAAAATAATAATCTACATATTATTATGAGTAAAACAACACCTATAAACTATAAATTGGATAGAACAGTTATACCTGGATAATTACCCATATGGATATTATTCAGATTAAGAAATGTTAGAATATATTAGAAAAACTAGAGAAAATCAAGATAATCTAAATGAAGAAATTAATTATAGAAATCGAATTAGAAAAATAATGGAAAATCTAAAAGAAAAATTAATATGGATAGAAGAAACCCTAGTATATATTTGGATTTATTTGATTAATTTATTGATTATGACTTATCTGATAAAACTACATTTGAATATTACCCAAAATATTATTTAGATGAATAACGTATAAAAATTACCAAAATATAAAGAATTAAAGCAAATAATATCTAAAAAACGTAAAGAATTAAAAATAAGGATAGAAAGACTACAACATAACATAATTGCCAGAGTTAGTAAAAACTCAATAAATGTACAAAAAGAAGAAATATCAGATTTAGAATCGACAATAGATAGTCTAGAATATACATACCAACATAATCTATTAACAATTAAATAAAAAATGAATAAAGAAGAATTTATAATAGATGAAAAAATATATGAAAACCATGAAGGATTAAAAATAAAAATAGTATTTTCTAATCTAGGAAGAAGGTATAAGAAAATAGGTGAACATTATATTTAATGTTAGAAAAAGAAGAATTAAAATTAGAAGATAAATTGACAGCTATGGTAAGAATAGAAAAAGAAAATGAAGAAATAGATAGAAAAAATGAAATAGAAAAAATAAAACAACAAACTACAGAAGAAATACAAAAAATAGAGAAAACTAAAAATAGTAGGATTGTTGAATTAGAAAAAGAACTACAAATGCTAAAAGATTTGTATGAAAAAAGACAGAAAGAAAAAGAAGAAAAAGATATAGAACAAAAATTATTAAATGAGATAAATCAATTTAAATAAAAATTAGAAATAAATACAATAGATGTTAAAGAAGCAGATAATTATGATTCGAAAGATAGTGAAACATATACAGAAATCTTAACAAATACAAAAAATTTAGAAATCAATGAAAAACAAGAAGTAATTAATGAAAAAAACTTAGAAAATAGAAACACAGAAATAAATACTCTTGATAAAAAATAAAATGAAAATATAATACCTAGAACATCAGAAATAAGAAAACCTACATATTATAAGAATAAATTTAAAAGATATAATCTAAAAGATGAATATGACAAATGGACACCAAAACAAATAGTTAATAAAAATTATAACTTTTTAGACTTAGATTATGTAATAGATACAGAAAAAATAATACAATTATGGATAGGATATATGACAAAACAATTATTATATAACAATATAAACATAACGGATGCACCAGAATATATAGAAAGAACACTAATTTGAAAAGTAAAATTATGGTTTTCAAATCTAACTGAAAATAGTAAAAGGGTATTAAGAACTGATAAACCTACAAAATAAACATCATCAACAACTACAACTAAATTAACACATATAGAATTATTAAAAAAAATATGAAATAGCTATAAAAGACGAATTTAGCAGCATGACAACAACAGAAGAAGAACAAAATAAAGAGAAAGAAATAAATAGGAATTTAATGTTAAAATTAGCAATATGTAATATGTATTACATAGATGAGTATACTTGCGCATTTAAATAATATTATTATAAAGGAACATATAATACAGAAGAAAGTAAAGAAATAAAAAAAATATTTTAATAAATTACCTGAACCATTTAGTTTAAAAATAATGAAAAGTTGGGATGAAGCAAAAATAGTAGATACTTTAGGAGCAAGAATAAAATTTTTACAACAATGGTATAGAAACCTATGTGAAAAATATAGAGAAGAAATAAAAGCGGAAAAAAAATTAATAAGAAATTTAGCATGTTACAAAGATAAAATAGCACCTCAATTTGGATGCGAAGAAAGATATTATAAGAAAAGAAAAAGACATAAAAAATAAAAATACAAACATAAGAAACCAAGAAAAGATATTATGTAAAAAAATTATAAACATAAAAGACCATATAGGAAAAAGAAATCTATAAAAGAATGTACTTGTAATAATTTCAAAAAATTAGGACATTTAGCTAGAGATTGTAAATTACCTAAAAACCCAAAAAATAAACAAATATCAAAACTAAAAATAGAAAATACAGAATATATGCACATAGATTATATAGATTACGAATTAGAAAGTGAAGATAGTATATATGAAATTTCAGAGAATGAAACAAATAATGAAATAGATAGTCGATTAGATGAATTGAATGACTGAAGAAGATATAAAAATAATAACAAAGGAAGAATATTTAAGTGAAGAAGGAACAGATCAAAAAATAATATTTGATAGTCACATATTTGATGAAATAAAAGAAAAAGAATTAGATTTAAGTGTAGAAAAAATATTTAAAATACCAACAATAAAAACATATTTAGTAAAAGAAAAGAAGAATACTACGTAGTAAGCCAAAAAGAACATGTAATAGGCTGTAGATATGTAAAAGGTAAAGCTAGTATACCACTAGTAACAAAAAGGATAATTAATAAAGAAATAAACGATATAAAAATTAGAGACCCAGTAAAGTACGTACATCTAGGAGGTACAGAGATATTAATAAAAGCATATTTCAAAGAAGGAATAGATACGCCAATAGAATTATACCTAGCAGATGATAGAATTATAAAACCTATAGAAAAAAAGTATAATAACTGTCATAAAGGGAAATTTAATATACCAAAAATTTAAATTTATAATAAGTGCGAATTATTCAGTAGCAATAACAGATAAAAATATAGATAAATAATTAGTATTATATTAGAAAATATCAGGAGTAGAACTAACCCCAGGAAATAAAATATTTACAGCTAGATGTAAAAATCTATATGTATTAACAACAAAACATAAAATAACGAAAAAAAATAAAATTAACAAAATACAAATAGAAAGTCCTTTCGAACAATTTGTAAAACCAATTGATAATAATGATTATAGTTATAAAGACATAGATATAGAAGAAAATTTAAAAGTAATAAATGATAGAATAAGCACAACACAAAGAATACATTATAAAAAATCAGAATCTTCAAGTTCATCAAAAAGAACAAGTTATGAAACAAGTTCAACAACTAATTTAAACAAATATTACATAACAGGAACAATAAATGAAAAAAGAATATTTAATACTCTTAAATACAGGACAAGAAGAAAATTATATAGCAAGATATCTAATAAAAATGAGGAAATAAAATCTGACAATAATATATGCCCAAATCTACCAAGAAACTCAATAAACACTAAAAATATAGCAAAAAAAGAAATAACAATAGGAGTTAGAAAAATAAAAATAAAATTTGAAATAAAGGAAGAAATGCAAAATGCAGACATAATATTAGGAATAAAATGGCTAGAACAAGTAAAACCATATAATATAGAGCATACACAATTATCTATAATATATAACAAAGAAAAATTATTCTTAAGAAGAGCTTTAACGTGATATGAAAATATATGTATTAGTGAAGATAGTAATTACAGTAGATATTATACGCCTATGATAGATACAGGAGCAGAAGCTAATTTATGTAGATATAATTGTTTACCAAAAAGTAAATTGAATAAATTAAAGACACCAATAATAGTTGAAGGATTTAATAACGAAGAAAGCTTAATTACTTATAAATCTAAGAATGTAAAAACACAAATATGGGATAAAATATTAACAATAGAAGAAATATATAATTATGAGCTAACATCAAAAGATATACTTTTAGGAATGCCGTTTTTAGATAAATTATACCCACATATAATAACTAGAACGGATTGGTGGTTTACAACACCATGTAAACAGAAAGTAAGAGCAAAAAGAGTTACTAATAAAATAAGTAAGAAAATTGATTGGATAGAAAGAAGTGAAAAAATTACACAAAAATTAGAAAATATAAAAAATACTGAAGATACAATAGAACTGATCGTATTTTCAATAAATAAAAAAGAAATAACTATATTTTCAATAAGTAAGATAGAAATAATTAAGAAAAAATTAGAACAATTATATAGTGAAGATCCATTAAAAGGATGGGAAAAACATAAAACCACTATAAAAATTCAATTAATAGATAAAAATAGCATAATAACTCAAAAACCATTAACATATAATTTTGACGATTTAAAAGAATTTAAAATGCACATAGAAGAATTATTAGAAAAATAATATATACAAAAAAATAATAGTAAACATAATAGCCCAACATTTATAGTAAATAAACATAGTAAATAAAAAAGAGGAAAAAGTAGAATGGTTATTGATTATAGAAATTTAAATGCAAAAATTATGACATATAATTACCCAATACCAAATAAGATATTAAAAATAAGACAAATACAAGGATATAATTACTTTAGTAAATTTGATTGCAAATTAGAATTTTACCATTTAAAGTTAGAAAAAGAATCTAAGGAATTAACTGCATTTACGGTACCACAAGGATTTTATGAATGGAATGCACTACCATTTGGATATAAAAATGCACCAGGTAGATATCAACATTTTATGGATAGTAGTTATGGAGGAGTACTTAAATATAGATATAAAGAAGAAAAATTAGAACACCATTGTAGATACTACTCAGGTACGTTTAATGAAACAGAAATAAAATAGAAAATAAATAGAAAAGAATTATGTTCATTATATAAATGTTTATTAGCATTTGAGCCATATATTGTATATAACAAGTTTATTGTACGAACAGACAATACACAGGTACGTTAGTGGCTAACAAAGAAAATACAAAATTCAGTTACAACAAAAGAGATTCGGAGACTAGTCTTGAATATATTAAATTTCACATTTACAATTGAAGTAATTAGTACTAACAAAAATGTTATTGCAGATTACATACCAAAACAAAGCTACACAGACTGATATAATAGAATAGGATACTCTAGAAAAGATATTCAACACCCTAACTACTCTTTCAATTAAAGTGGACAGTATGGGTAATGAAATAGAAAAGCTAAAGACTAATGAAGTTAAAATGAAGCCTATAGCTACAAATCAGCTAACTCGGCAGTGTCCAGAGCTATGTCGATCGGAAGACATTAAAATTCCAGAGCTACAAGGAGACGTTGGGACACTCCATAAAACTCATAACGTTTATCAATCTACTTCTGCAGGTACAAGCAAAGGAGTTAGGAAAAATACAAATATGAACCTAAACAGGCTATTTGATAAACCATTTATTCTAAATACACCAAAAGATCTTATGTTCATACCCCCACAAATTACCACATACCGAGATAGTTTAAACTAAGACAAAAAGACCTACATCTAAACAGCCCGGACATACATAGAAAATATTTACAAAATACAAAACTTCTTAAATACCAACCCCAGAGCTATAAACATCTAAGAACCACATACGAATTACATAACCCAGAAGCTAACCGGATACAATAAGCTAATTGTTTTACCCAAAACCAAATCAAGTCTAGTTAAAACTTGTTACGAATATGGACTACTTAGTAACATATAAACCCAAGATGGAAATGAAACATCCACTGTACCAGAAATATATGATTCATTTAATATTTTTAAAAGGATAGCCAAAGGTAACCTATTTTTTATAAAATTCTACACAGCACCAGCAGAGATATTGTATGATGAAGTTAAATCACCTATACAAGTTGTAAAAATAGGAATGACCCGAGATATGATTATACCAGAAGATATTACTCAACAACCAGAAATACCTAGAATTGAGATACCAAATTTTTATGCAAATATGAGAATTATTGGATTATCCACGATTCTACAAGAGTTAGCAAACACTTATCGCAATAGAAATCCTATATGGAGTTATTATTCAAGAGGTAATGTAATAGTATACTCAAATTTAAAGGAACTATGAGAAGCAGATATGGAAGACGTTAGGCAATGGATCTTGACGTTACTCAATCCAGAGAAAAAAACTATCGCCAGAGCCATTAGAGAAAAATTTATTTTGGAAGAATTATTAACCAGATATTGCAACTTAATTGGACATAAATATCCAAACCATCAATGTTCAAAATGTAATGGAGAAGAAAATATTGTCCCAGAAGTTCAACTGGAATAGAAGAAGATAAAAATGATAGCTGGAAGATGCAAGATATGAAGCAATAATGGAGATACAGAACAATAAAAAGAAGATAGATACAGCAACAAAGGAAAATCAACCACGGATAAAGAAAAGAAGATGAAGTTATCAAAAATTCATTAGAGATATGAAAAAGACATATGACTTATAGTTTTCAACATGTGAATAGCTTTTGATTTCTTTTACGTAAAAGACATTGTATAATTAGTCTTTACTAGGTTAGGTACCATTATTAGCCTACTATAGGCTTTTTGACCTTTTTAAGTTTTTAAGACTTTAGCTAAAAGATTAGGAATAGTATGTAGATAGGGGTAAAGTTAGAACAGTGTAAAATATTCGATTTCAGTAATATAAATGGAAGAGCATTCGCTCAGATGAAGGTAATCCTTCATACGATTGAAGCAAAAAACTCTCTCTTGTCTACAATAAATAATTTGATTATTTAAAAAACAGGTATATTTCAATGGAAAAATCTATGGCTTAGAATTATCAAAACTACCAGAACAGGTATATTCATTTACTACTATGAATAGCTAAATTCATAAATTCTTAACGATCATGATATGATAAAATAAGTTCATGTTAGTTGCTTTATAGTAGAATTATTCAAAAAATAGCATGTTAAGAAGTTTATTAGCAAAGTGAAAAAAGGAGAAAAATTCCTAAGAACTATGCCATCCAAAAGGTGAAACCAGAGAGGCAAGAAAGCCGTGATAGGAGAGTAACCAGAGTAGAGGCGTTGTTTAAGGGAAAAGTATCCAAATTACCATGCTAATAGTGACCAAAGAATATGTTATTTAAGAATAATCTAGTATATAGCAATCTAAAGTGATCATATTCTGTTATGTGCATGATTGAAGGGAATATTTTGAAAATAGCAATTTTATGAAAAATGGATAATTATTTATCTGACAAAATGGTAGATAAATTTAAAATACTCGTTTTATATGTATTTAAGGATATAGAAATAGTAGATATAAGGAAAGTCATATTGGAAAAAATATTTGATAGATATTTTATGATTAGAATTAATTATATACCACACCTACCGAACTACTCTTATAAATACTTACATACCAAACCCACACACTAACTATGATAAATTATGTATATTTAGAATTTTGGAAAATAGATATAAAATATATACAATTTCTTAGTGAAAATATAGAAGAATTAATGAGATCAAAACAAACAACTAAAAAATATTATAATAAAGTATTTAACCAATTTTAAATGATAGATAATCTTAATCTTATATATACTTAAAGATATATAAATTATAGATATTAAGAGAATAATATTAGAAAAAGTATTAGACTATGAAATTGAAACTATAAATTGGATAGAACAGTTATACCTGGATAATTATCCAGATGGATATTATTCAGATTAAGAAATGTTAGAATATATTAGAAAAACTAGAGAAAATCAAGATAATATAAATGAAGAAATTAATTATAGAAACGGAATTAGAAAAATAATGGAAAATTTAAAAGAAAAATTAATATGGATAGAAGAAACCATAGAAAATTTAGGAAAAAGTACATGTGATAGTTTATATAATTTTAAAAACTCGCTACTAGAAGAACAACACAAGATAATAAATAACATTGAAAATCTAGAATTGGATACATATTACAGTATAATTAGGATAAATTATTATACAGAAATTTGTAACTCTACAATTACTACAGGATAAAATGATAGACTATGAATATTTAAAGTATTGGAGACAAAATATTGAAGAAATAATATTATTAGAAAAACTTAAGAAAGATAATCTAATTAGATATTTTGAAACAAAAGATATAGAATATTTAGAATACCTTCAAAATAATATAGAAGGATTACAAAAACTAACGGAAAAAAATAAAGAATACTATAGTAAAGCATTTAACCAATTACCATATAATCACCCCCCCCCCCCCTCCCCCAAGATATGAATATCGATAAAACTAACATAAATAAACTCAAAATAAAAATATTTAGAGAAGTTAAGAAATATCCACGCACAAATAAAAATAGATACATTCTACTTATAATAGATCTATTTTACCACACAAGTTATCTGCACCCTCCCACAATTGGATCGACATTCATATCTTGGGGGTGATTATATGGTAATTGGTTAAATGCTTTATTATAGTATTCTTTATTTTTTTTTCCTTAATTTTTGTAATTCTACTATAAAGCAACTAACATGAACTTATTTTATCATATCATGATTGCTAGGAATTTATGAATTTAGCTATTCATAAGAGCGGAATTTGATAGGAAAAGATAATTAAAATGTGTTAAATTAGCTTACCTTAGCCTCAATGGATGACTTTTCATAGTTTTCCATGCCCTAAGCTCCGACATTGGTGAATAGGGTTTTGAAAATAGAGGAATGGAGTTTTCATAAAAATACGGACACACGACATGGAGTCAAGAATAGAATTTCCTAAGAATGCCCTGTAGCCTCCTGAAGATAGGATACGGATATCTCAATATTGATCTGCAGGACTCTACTATACACTTAGCTCTTGTACGAACACACTGGTGTACCTAGGTTCTAATACCTATTTGTCATGACATGAGAAATTGGATCGTGACACATTGAAATCTTCATTTTTATCAAAAAAAAATTTAAAAATTGATTCTATGTGGCACTATTTAGTTCAACTAATTTTTTAAAAATCATTGACAACTTGGTTCACAAACATTTATACAATAATTATGCACCATAGTCAAGACCTGACACTACCTCATTGTGTCTTGGCTTATGAGATGTTATATAACTATTGCCTAAGAGGCAAAACATAGCTCAAGGAATTTCAAAAAACAAATTACCAACATAGCTTAAGGAATTTCAAAAAATAAATAACCCCCAATTGACAAGACTTAATACTACAACATTGTGTCTTGGTTTATGAGATGCTTTATAACTCTTACATTAGAGGCAAGAGTTAGCACAAGGACTTTCAAACGAGAAGTTACATCCTATAGGCAAGACTTGACACTAAGCAGATTATGACTTGATTTATGAGACGCTCTATAATTCTTACTTTATAGGTAATACTTAGTATAAGGACTTTCAAAAAAATAAGTTACGCTTCATAGTCAACAATTACACCATTTTCACTAAGTCTAACTTATGATGAGGTGCACAGTAGCTGTTGTCTTAGAGGCAAAATGTAGCTTATGGCTTTTAAAGATCAACTAAATGCCTCATGAGTAGCAGTGTACCCTATTTCACGAAGTCTAACTAATTGGATACTATACCATTCTTGCCTCTTGCAAATTATAGCAAGGGGTTTAAGAAAAATAACATATGCCTTATAAACAATAGTTTATACTATTTCACGATGTTTGACTTATGGGATACTCAATAACTCTTGATAGAGGCAAACGTAGCTAGGAGCTTAAAAATGAATTAACTTATGTGTCATGGGCAACACTATTTCAACACTAATATACATCATTTTTCCTATATTAGATATGTGGTCCATTACTATTATAGATATTGTTAACTAATATTACAATAGAACCCTTTAGTTAATTTCATGCAAAAAAAAGACCTCTTTTGTGGATTACTTAACGTTATATCCATTAGCAAAAATAATGGAAGTTGAAAAAAGAAAAAAGAGAGGAAAAAAAGTTTTTTTTTAAATGAGAAAAGAGAAAACAATAAATAATAGAAAAATAAAGAAAGATGAAATGGAAATAAAAAATAGAAGTTGAGAGGAAATGAGCATGGAGAGTTGTTTTAAAATATTTGTGGTATAGAGGGACAAGAGCATATGTAATCATATAAATTTTATAAATTAATAATATGCTAGTTCAAATAAATATTATGAGTTAGTATAATTAAATTAATTATTTAATCCAAGGAATACAGATTTAATTAAATTCGCTAGTCCCCTTAATTTGGGCTACAAATAATGAACCATTTTGATAAGCCCAAGATGTCATCTTATTGTAGAGGCCCAAGTTGGTGCCATGTATCAAGTGACATGGCATGTCAAGTCAAGTGAAGAAATTAATAGGATCTTGTCATATATCAAAATGATGCAACATGCTAGTGAAATTCAAGGCCAATAAAAATGAGACATGTGTACAAGCTGACATGTTTCAACCAATCAAATATGATTATCTCACTTAAAATTTGATTGGTCAAAAAAACCCTTTCTTCATCACAACTCCTCCATTCCACAACTACAAATATGGATCTCATAGCTTAAAAAAGAGGACTAAAATTCTAATAAGAAGTTAGAGAGAGCTCATGGATCAACGGTGTAGATTTCACTACAAGCTACAAGGGTAAGAATTCAAGCATTCAAGTTCAAATACAACTCAAGATCAACACAAGATTCAAGATCAATCTCAAAAGCCCGAGATTTCAAGTATAAGTCAAGATCAAGATCACTAGATTTAATATCAAGCTTAAAACCCCATGGATCCAAGTACAAATCTATTCAAGACCACCAAATCAAGAATAAGCTCAAACGCCCTTGGATTCAATTACAAGTAAAGCTTAAGTTCTTCAAATTCCAAGATCAAGCATGAAGGCCCTTGAATTTAAATTTGAAAAGAAGAATCAGAGGATTTATAAAGATTGTAACACTCACTAATTGAAATTAAATAAAATGATTATGTGATATTTTTTGTCTAGATTATTAGTCCCTCGACTTAAATTTTAATGTTTACAAATTTTGGCATGCTCAGTGATATAATTTCTACCTCTCATCCTATCTTTCAAAGTCAACAAACATCAAAATGACTCAAATAAAGATCAACACCAAATACAATGCTACTACAGATGTTCACTCTAAAATTGAATTGAAAGCTATCATAGAGATTCTTGGCCAAATCAAAAGGATCAAAATTGTAATTCTAGGACAACAAGAGCTTCAAGTACCATCCAAGTCAACCCATGTTTCACACTTAACTTCTCTAACAAGAGTGTCATATTTCCACATTCTAGAAGGGGCAAATGATACTACTCATGTGGTAAAAAAATATTGGCTCAACTAATATTCCATAAGAACACCTTTTCAAGTCCAACAACCCCTTCATGAGAGATGGTGATGTCTTGAACACTAAATAATCTCCAATATCCAATCAAATTATTTCTCAGTCCAAGATCTATTCATATGGAGATTCACATTATTCTCCATCCTTTATGAAGGTGGTACAAACAATAATGCTTGATGCTTTCACTACAGAAAAACAACTTGCAAGGTTGACTGAAGCAATTGAAGGCTTGAAAAAACATGTGCAAGAATAAGATGGAAAACTTTTCAAGATGAAAAATAAGATGGATAGCGTGACTAAGGGAGAATCAAGTCAAGTACCTAGGTAGCTTCCTAAAATTTAATAGAAAGGAGATTCTTTATTCAGCAAACAATACCGATCAAAAAGATTCATGTCTTCATTAAAGATTTGATTTCTATTGACCAATTGAAAGACTTCATCATAGAGGCTATCAAATACAAATCTGAGTCCTTGTCTAAATTTTCTCTCACATATGCAAAGACATATACACAAAAGGTTGATAACTTAAAGATGCTTGATGACTATAAAACTTCTAAGCTCCAATAATTTGATGGCAAAGGAAATTGCAAACAACATATAGCTCACTTTATCGAGACTTATAATGATGTTAGTACCTATGGTGATTATCTCATCCAGCAGTTCATTTGATCTATCAAAAAGAATACCTTTGATTGGTACATATATCTCAAACCTAGTTCTATAGATAATTGGGATTAGCTAGAGCAAGAGTTCCTCAATTATTTCTATGCTCAAAATATATTTTTAGTATGATTAAATTTACAAAGGCTCGTCATCATGAAGATGAACTAGTTGTTGAATTTATCAATTATTGGAGAAGCTTGAGCCTCAATTGCATAGATCGCCTAAGTGAAACTTTTCAAATTGAAATGTGCATCAAAGGCATGAATTGGATTCTTCACTATATTTTGCAAGGATAAAGTCCAATATATTTAAAGAGTTGGCAACTTGCGTGCATAATATGGAACAAATCATGCCTACAAAATAAGATCAATGATTGCCTATCTATGAGCCTCATGAAAATAAAGATACAGAAGAACGTCATAATGGGGGCAGGTTTGCATACAAAGATGAATTTATAGTTTATGTATGTCAAAATGCTTCTTAATGCATGAGCCTAAACTTCAAGTTACAAAGCTTCTCAACAAATGAACCTAAACTATAAATTTTAATGCACCAGCTTAAACTATGTATACTAGAACATCTCAAATTCAAGTCAAATATTAAAGTTGTGAAAGCTCCTTAGACGTACACTACTAAACTCTATGTTATGAAGATCTTCAAATTTGAGCTAAACTTTCATGTTGAAATGCTTCTTGAAAGTCGAGTCTAAAGTGTATGTCACAAAACTCTTCAAATTTGAACTAAAACTCCAAGTTATAAATCTCTTCAAATATGAGCCAAACCTTCAAATCCATAAGCTCTTCAAATTTGAGTTAAATCTTTATGTCAAAAAGCTCACCAAGTTATAGGCTAAATTTTCAAATCATGAAGCTCTTTAAATTTGAGAAATATCTCCAAGTTAAGATACTCCTTGATGCATGATCTTAAACTACATATCACAGAACTTCTTAAATTCAAGCCAAATATTGAAATCATAAAGGTCCTTAAGTCCCTAAATCTCAAGTCAAATTTCTTCTTGAAATATGAGCCTAAACTGTATGTCATAAATCTCACTAAATTTGAGATAAATCTCCAAGTTATGAAGTTCTTCAAATCTGAGCCAAGCCTTCAAGTTAAGAAGATCATTAAATATGAGCTAAATCTTCGATACGGGCTAATTTTTTAAATTGTGAAGCTCTTCAAATTTGAGCAAAATCTCAAAGTTAAAATACACTTTGATGCATGAGTCTAAATTGTATGTCACAAAGCTCTTTAAATTTGATCTAAAGGATTAAGGTTTAAATCTCTTCAAATTTGAGCTGAAAATTTAGAACATATTATGACTTGACCCTATTCATTGAGATACATAGGGGCTTAGAGTTTCATTCTAAGCTCGGTCGCATGGGTTCCAAAAAATACATATTCTCACTTGATATGACACATGAAAGTTAGATCTATAAGTACTTTTTATCAAACTTCAGACTATCACCAAATATTGATGGCATAATGAGGGTAAACCTCTATGGAAAATGAGTTTCTTCAACAGGATACTTAAAGTCAAAATATTTAATGATTTGATTTGCCAAGCCTACAATTTTAAAGTCAAATCCATCAAGTTTGCAAGATAAAGTCTCCAAATCTACCAAGTTTTCAAGTTCAAAGTTGTAAATTTTTTTAAGTCTGCAAGTTGAAGTTTCTAAATATGCTAAGTTTGCTAGCTGAAGTATCCAAATTCACCAAGTTGCAAGCTGAAGTCTCCAAATCTGCTAAGTTTACAAGATGAGATTTCCAAATCTGCCAAGTTTACAAGCTGAAGTCTCCAAATCCATCAAGTTTGCAAGTTGAAGTCATCAAAACCTCCAAGTCTGCAAGTTGTGGCCTTCAAAATTTTCATGACTTAAGGTGGACAAAATTTATCCCTTTGCATCGTAAGCCAGCCTTTTAATGGATTTATAATTAAAGAATCTATAAGTTTTCATGCCTTAAGATCGACAAAATTTGTTTCTTTACAAATTAAGCTGAATTTATCATTAAAAGGATCTCAAAATTTCTGTCTTAAGGTGGACTAATTTTCTTCTGTTGCACCTTAAGATGGCCTTTTTATGGATTTTCCCTTTATAGAACTCTAAATTTTCATGGCTTAAGGTGGAAAAAATATGTCACTTTGCATCGTAAGATAACCTTTTTATGAATTTGTCATGAATACAAGGAACCGAACTTGACAGTCACAGAAGTTAACTCTCGCACCTTAAGTGGACCTACCATGGATCTTATTTTTTCTTAGGCTACAGAAAAATAAAAATAGGGCAATAATAATTTAAAAAGGGGAGAGAAAATTACTAAGCCCCGATATTCCTCGACCGAAGGGAAGAAGTAACTGATTTACAATCTACTTGAATTAGTGATCACGGATGAAATGCGGCCCATTTATAGGTTCTATGAGGGTGGTGTGATAACGCTCAACCCACACTTCAATTTAAGTGCAAGGCGGTCTTCGTCAGTATATTTATCCAACTTTGGAGTCAGGGTCGACTCCACGAGAAACAGTATGAGTGGAGACTAAAGTAGTTTGGAATGATGAATACTACCTAAATTTCAAACCAATAGTACAAAAAGATAAAAATTGGGGGTTTGAAAGATATCACACTTAAAATTTCTATTTGGGATTTTCTAGTATTAATTCGGCGCTACAAATAATTAGAGTCTAGAAAATTAGGCACGGATCTTGGGATTATACTTTCCTAGGAGTGACATGCATGAGCGTGCGATAACTTGATACAAATTCGAAGTGTTGGTGATGTGGTAGGCTAGGTTAGAAATCCTGGAGACTAGTTTGTCAACAAAACCTCAAGGGTGTCACTCATTAACCCTTTTGAGTACTTAATCAGTGCTTCAATCAAAACCACCTAATACCTCAATTAGACACCCCTATTTCTAGGATGGTGCCCTGAGTATAGTCAACTTCACAATCACCCTTATGTCTAAGATAGTGAAAATTAGTCAACCATGCTCATAAATTGTCTATTATTGTCTTGGTTCCCACATCCCTCTTTCAAGGATGATATGGCTTCCTAAAGTTCACCCAAACCCCTCTTTCAAGGATAGTTTGAGCTTTCAAGAGCTTGAGATTTTTCATCCATAAAACCCGTTTGGGTATTTGGGACTTTCATCCACAAATCTCAACCAATTTACACAAAAAATAGTAGAATCCAATATCACAAACTATTAAATGCACAAACAAATCACATCCCACACATATTTACATCATATTCTAGCATAATCTTAAGAGGAAAAACTAGCTACTCATAAGATAAATAAGTAAAGATTATACCCAAAATCCCTATTGATTTGATTTGAGAAAATCTAAGTGAATGTTACTTCAAACTATGAGATCCAACAAATCTTCAATGGGAGTTCACTAATTCTTCACTTGGAAGTGACTCCAAAATATTTTTCACCCAAAATTTATATAATATTTTCTTCTCCAAGAATAGAGGCTACAACCTAAGAACAATGTCTAAAGGTTGGGAAAGATGGAATGCATGAATGATTGGGGTTTGAGTCTTCCTTTTGTCAAATTTGGGATAAGCCGTGTGCATTTACATTTCTTCCCTTGGGCTGCATTTTTTTGCAAAACCGCGATCGCATAGGCTTGGCCACGACCGCGGCTACCATAACTGACCGCAACCATGGCAACTGAGTCCATGTCTAGTCTATGTCTTCAGTTCCACTTTCTTGCTTTCTTTTGATCCTTTTTAGCTCCAATCTGCATCTTTCCATCTCAGCAACAATGTGCCTGCAAAATGTGGATATTAGTGCATTCAATAACAATTATGTCTCATTTATTCTTTCAAAATATGGTAATGTGCATGAATGTTGAGTGTAAATGAGTGGTAAAATCACCACTCATCAACACCCTTAACTTAAAGCTTTGCTTGACCTTAAGCGACACTACCTCTTATTATAAGACATTACCTTGTATGCCCAATTATCATGCCTCAAAGATCACAATGACTTCAAGCTTAGTCACTACTATAAGTAGCTCATTGCACATGGACTAAGCTGTTCTTACTACACCCCTCATCATAAAATGCAATATCTAAGGATGCATAAGACTTTCAAGATCAACCAAGCAATAACAACCAATACTCTTAAAGTGACTCACTTTTGATCAAAACTAAGCTATACTCCATTTGCCTCATTGCTCGGTAGATGAAAAAATCACCTACCTCAACTCATTCACATGCCTCCTCACAAGAAAGAAAATTTCACACACCAAGCTACCAACTATGTAACAAGGAATTTAAGTGCAAAAACTCTCTCCCTCACAAAATAACTCTCTATGTCAACAAGTGTCATACCATAATCTTGCCCTTATTTACAATTTTCACTACAAAAAAAGTAAATGATTGAAGATCTCAAAGGACTTTTTGAGCTTGTAATGTAGGTTTGGGTTAGGACAAGATATCATTTGGTAACAACATGGCTACACCCTTCCTTGAACATCTACATCACTCTATTTAATTCACCTTTTTTACTATGGGCCACTCCTCTTTGATATTTTCTCATTTCATATGCCTACTTTTAGCTTTCTCTGTTCACACATTTTCTTCTATTGTTTTTTCTTTTGATTTTTCATGCAATTCTTTCCTTTGTTTGACCCTTTATTTTTCTATTAATTCATTTCAATGCTTAGGAACTTAGGCATTTCACTTACAACTTCATGGTCAAAGAGGGTATGGTTCAAGAGAGGGTGTAATACCCCGAAAAATGTTCTTCGTAAAGATTTTATGAGAAACGTATCAATTTCTACACTTTAGAGCGATCCATAAATTTTTTATGTGGTATTTCTAAGACGTTGACCTACCATTGCTTAGAGTATTGAATAAGTTTTCCAATGATATGTAGATCATCAAAAATGCACAATCGAGCGATGAGTTACGACCATTCCAATTGAACTACGACCATTCCGATCGAACTATGAATAGTAAAACGTGCAGAAAATTAAAAATTACTGCAGCCAGGCGAATTTCAGGGTCAACTTCAAATGACCATAACTCCTTGTACATAATGATTTGGATGATCTACTATATATCAACGGAAAGCTCTGCGAGTCCTCTTTTTGATGAAATTGGTTTCATCTAATTTGTCTATCGAAGCAAAATGTTATGGTCGGTCTACTTCAGCCTACCAAAAGTGAATTTTTGGGTCAAATTCAAAGGATCGTAACTCCTCCTACACAGTGATCTGGGTGAGATACTATATATCAACAGAAATATGTGAGATTCCTATTTCTAATGAAATTGGTTTCATCCAATTTGGATATCGGAGCAAAACGTTATGGTTGATCTACTTCAGACTATCAAAATAGTCCATCAAAGGATAGATTCAAAAATTATTTGATTTTTAAGGGCATTTTGGTCATTATGCCTTCACTTCATGGAAGAAAATTGTCCATTTATACCTATATTTAGCCATAAAATTCATGTTCTTCCATCGAAAACATTGACAGAACTAAACCCTAGGTCCATTTTGAGCTCCAAATATCTTCCAATTTCACCGTAGAAATTCAAATTTGATTCGATAATCAAACTCATCATCTCGAGACCTTCGAGGAGCACCCCTTATTTGTGTGAACAGGATTCCATAATCAAGAAGTCAATTTCAAGGTATGTGGGGTTTTGAACAAGAGCAATCTTCCGTTCTTGTGCCCAAAGCTTTAATTTTATTATGGTTTTACATGATTTTGCAAGTGAAATTATGTCTAAATAATTCGATTATAAGATTATGATGGTTGATTGAATAAACTTTGATTTATATGATTATCTCAATATTTTCATGATATGATTTAATAATTATAATTGCGAACTATACACTTTTACCACGAGGTGGTATTTTGAATGACTTTGGGACGTATGTCGAGATGGTATTTTGGAATAATATTTTGAGATATGTGTCAAGATTTATGCTTCCCAATGACGATTTGAATTATTGAATATATATTTGAGACATGAGACGTCTTGATATCTATAATTGTAAATTTCATATTTTTATTTTGAACGATTTTGAGATATATGTTGAAAAGGTATTTTGGAATGGTTTTGAGATTTATGATAAGCTTAAAGCTTCTTTATGACGAAATTGAATCATTGAGCATATTGAGATATAACATTTGAGATGTTACCATGAGTCTTGATATTTTCTCAAAAATATTGATGTTGGCATGACTTCATAAATTGTTACATTTTGACATTTAAAAAGGTTGAGTTCTATTATTGAAATTTCATGATATTCGAAAATGGGTATACACTCAAATTACTTTATGAAGGATTTATAAGACTTTGAAATTTTTTTCAATATGGATATACATGATTACTTCATTACTCTACTTCTTAAATTGAGAATTTATGCTATGAATTACATACTACTACAATGAATTGATATTTCTAAAGGCTTTTGAGATAAAAGTCGTGATTTGAGTTGTACTACGGGATATGTATTCTTATTATGAATTGAAGGCCTCTAGTGCTTTTCAAAAGCTATTGTCATGATTTAATTGTTGAATTGAAAGAATAATCATTTGAGTACATTGACCTTGAAATCGCAGAGTCGAGATGATTTTGACTATGAGAAAGATTGATTTTGATATAGATGTTGAGATGAATTTTGGTAAATTTTTTTCTGGATGATTTTGATGAGTTGAATTGTTGAAAATATTACGTATTGAGTCTTCATATCCTTGTCTAAATTTTGAGTCAGTTATGGTTCAATTCATTGATACCTTGTTGATGTTGAAAAAGATTGAAATATTTTAAGTCAAAGTTGGGGTTAGGAATCCACAAATTGTTGATGAATTATAAATTGAGATATTTGTTTTGGTCTTTATGATAGACCCCTGTGATGATGATGGTGGATTTCCTAATGCGTTCTGAGCTTGTCGGGGAGTAGTACTTAGCACTGAGAGAGAAATTTGATATTTCCCCAAATCTATGTGCCACCGTAGGGTTGTTTGATGATGATATTATTGGTCAGAGAGCTCGATTGTGATTATTACAGTTTTAAGGTCGTACTCCCTGACAAAGAGTATGACACTCTCGCCAACGGGGGTTTCAAACGTTGGTATTCCACGTAGGTCACGTGGGGTTGTCAGTTATAGGAAACTCCCCTGTCCATAAAAATCATGTTTCTTGAATTACCTAGTCACTCTGAGATTTGAGTCAAAGAGTTGAGATATTATGATGAATTATGATTACCTATGATGAATTTTGATGATATTATAATTTATGATGATTTATCATAATTTATGATTTTTGATGATTTACGTGGTTTATGAGATTTTACCATTTGAACTATTTATTATGAAAGTATGAAAAGTATGATTTGATATAACTCAAGCCAAGTGAGTCATCATTGTCTGTATGCATGTTTTCATGAAATTGATGATGCTATTTAAAGTGTTGCATGCACCCCCACATACTCAGTACATTTTCTTTATGCTGACCCCCATCTACTATTCTATTCAGTTGCAGCATCTGGTCAGCAGGTAAAGGAGTCCTTATAGTTCAAGGTCTTGTGTTGGTTGTTCAGTTCAGAGACACTTTATCTTCTTCTGTCGGCCATATTGAGTGGGATGGTTGGGAGTCATGACCCATTTATATACGGGCAATACGAGTAGAGGCTTCATAAACAGTAGTAGTGGTTGATGTATTCAGTCTCCTTCTTGTATATGTATATGTGTCAGTAGAATTGTCATCTTGTAATTCCAATATTGTATTGAACAGATTCTGTATTGAGATATTTTCATCTTCATTCTCTCAAAATTATGTTTTAAATCAGCTGCTTTTGAGTTATACCTATGAAAGGGTTAGCTTGGGGTCACTTGTGACCCTAAGCACCGTGTGGCATCTCGGGACTCGATTTTTGGGGCGTTATAGAGGGATTAAAAGAATGGTTCATGACTTGTAATATGTTTGCCAAAAAAGGGTCTAAAGGCTCAAAGCGGGTTACTAGGGATTACATTTATACATTGGTAAGCTTTTTCAGATAAAGTGGTTTCCAAAGTCACAAAGATGACCTAAGATAATTTCTCCAACCAAATAGAATAAAAATTATCCTTGAGAGACTAACGGGGTAAGTTCTAGATAACACAAGTTACAAGAGATGAATGCAAATAGCTCACCGCACATGGCATGCAAAATTTGCCAAGGATGCTCAATTGCCCCTCCCGTTAGAGGCAAAATTGGTGTATATATCACTACTAACAAGTCAAACATTTGTGGAATCACAAAAAAAGAAAGAGTTTTGTTACAAGGTTGCTTACGTCCATGCCCTTAATTTTTGAAAAAAAATGGACTAAGGAGGTTGTTTGCTTTGCATTTGCACCATGCTTAAATTTGCTAACTTACGGCTACAACCAAAGCTTTCGACTCATATTTTAGCTTGATATGGGCAATCCAACAATATGGCTACTCAGACTTTGCCAATGGTGCACAATAGGATCCCAAATTTACAATGCCACATATAATCAGACTTCCCTTGCATTAATGACTTCGATGTCACAGGTACTCAGAATTCCCCGGCATCTATGGCTCAAAACCCAAACACGACGCTTTAACCTTAAGAATGTTGTCACTCAATCTAGCATAGATCAAATCTCACCATCCATTATCATAATCAAAATAAAACTAAAGTAGAAATAAAAGCTAAAAATAAAACCACATGATAATCCATGAAAACATGCGCACTATCAGAGTATCCAAATATAACATCCCAAAAACACAAAATAAAACATCATCCAATATAAAAATATCCAGGAACATAGAAAAATAATACAAATGTGGGGGGGCACCCCAACTAAAAGAAAAGCAGTGCCCTAACTGCATGGGCAATAAAGTAATAGTAAAAGGGGTCTCCCTAAATCTGTATCAGGAGTTGTTCTCTACAGCTGACTCTGCACCATCATCACCGGCATGATCAATTGACAATCAATAGGGGCCTCATCATCACTATCCAACCTAGGAAAAGGTAGTCGATTATTGGGTTTGAGCACCTTGAAGATGCCATTTACCCCTTTCCATAGCTTTCTGAAAAATTTATCTCTCTTCTTCTCTCTCTTCACCATATTCTCGTACAACTCCCTGAGGTCCCTGTGTGATGAAACCAAGGCTGAATAATATCTCTCCAAGCTAGCAACTTGATGATAGGCGAATTTACATGCCTATGGTGCTATATTTTGCCCATATTTTAGCCTAGTTTTGAGAACAAATTATATATTTCATGCACTTTTAGTCCTTTTTCCTGTAAGTGAGCTAACGAACATGATTAGCAAAGTTTCAGGTATAAATGAGGCAGAATTCAGCATTTTATGGATAACTTGACGCCAAAGACAGCTTCATGAAAGGAGAAAAGGGAGTCTTGGACGCCAAGGACCAAAAGTGGCGCATGGAAAATCTGTCCCGGGCAAAAACAACATTTCTGAAGACTTTGGGGACCAGCAGTAACCTATTAGGATTAGGATAATAATACAGTAATTTATTTGGATTAGGATAATGATACATTAACCTAGTACAATTGGGTTAAGTATTTCATTAGATTAGTAGGATTTGGGTAAGTAATTTATTAGCTTAGTAGGAATAGGATATGGGTGTTATAAATACCCTATCATGCTAGAGAGTTTTATCATTCATCATACATTCTTCTTCCATCCACTACAATACATTCTACTTCCGCAAAACTTTTCCATTAATTCTATTTTTCTTCTTCTATTCTTAATTTCCACAACAAGAGAAACGTTACTTGCTAGGAATTCACGCCTAAACGCCTACCACACCATTACAAACGTGAAATCATTATTGTGGTATAACAACAATGTCAACTGTGATTTCCTTCGCACTCATGGGTAACTAAACTTCTCTGTTGGGGTTATGGAAGCCGAATGAGATCCTATCTATTGCTGTGAGTTTGTGAGTTCGTGACATGTATGCTGCTTATATCATTATTCTCTTCATCTTAATCTAAATTCTTTGTGGTTGCAAACGCAATAATACGCCAGTATAACATTTAACTTGTTCGAAAGAAAGGTTATCTGTCTGGAAAAGAGATAATGTCAAGGTAGTAGGGTCCCATCCCCTATTAAAAAGTTAGTGTCGTAACTGGATTAACCTCTTGGAGAATTCGTACCGTTAGACACGCTTTAAGCTCGAAAGAGTTAAACTGAAATAATCCTCGAATAGGTCGAAAGACGCCTGGATTTACCATCGAATACAATTCTCTATAAGCACATGCATGTCTGGATTCAACACACTCATAGCCAATAGAGACGTATAACTCAGGAGGTGGACATAACCCCAACGCCTCAATTCTCATTGTTTACAACTTACTAAATATTCTTTCTTTTTATTTTTCTATTTTCAGCTTTTACTTTAATACTTTGTTTACATTACTTGCACGAAAAGACTCCCCCCTTTTTTACGAGACTTGCACTAAAAGTCTAGTAATAGTTGCTTACTTGTTGACCAAGCTATTCCCTGAGGGATCGATACCCAACCCAAGTTGGGTTCTATATTTGCTAACGACTGCTTTACACTCCCACGAGAGCTGTAGATTGAGCGTTATCACAACTGTGGTTTCTTTCTTCTTCTGCTCCTCTCAGTATATCTCATAGTCTGACTGAGCTATATATGAATGACGGGCAGTGAAGGGCTCTCATGGTTCCTGAGGCAATCTGAATAATAGCTCCCTAACCACCCACATCTTACCTGAGATGTCGTCAAAGGAGTTGGCTGGCGAAGGTCTATAAGAGTCTGTGTCCTCCTTGGTCGACTTGCCTAAGTCCACCTTCCTTTTCTTACTCTGACCAGGGGCACCCTCACCCTGAAATTTGAGTAGAAAGATGTGGGGGCCTGGGTGCACCCAATTATGTGTAGTATACTCCTCCACCACTACCCTCTTACAAAGCTCAGTGATAATTATTGACAGTTCTGCACATCACTTAAAACTCATAATTTTAACCCCAATTTTGTGTTCCAACTGGGCACATAAACATCATAATCAAGGAATTTTAAGCCTAGAATGCATGATTATACCCCCAACTCGAATAAATTTACCCAAAACTCGTTGGGGAATTAAATTAAATACACGGTGTACATGCTAATTTTGATAATTTTAGGCCTAAATAAGGGTACTCAAGACTTACCCATTATGTGTACACCAACTACAACAGCTAATCACCACAACACTCAAACACAAGCATAGATTTCGTGTTAAAAATACTATTCCAGGCCTTCCCCTAAACTACAAGTTCTAAGAATACAATTACATCAAAAACAAGGGATTTTGGGACAACATACTAAGTAGACAATGTAAGGGGATTGAAATGAATACTTAGGTACGTAACACACAACCAAAATTTAGAGATAATTTGAGAGGAATTGAGAATGAGTGTATGGAAAAATGGTTGTCAGATGGTTATTTAAAATGATTTGACCGCGATCGTGGTCTTAGTTGCACGATCGTTGTCTTAGTTACGCGATTGTGGTCCTATTTTCACGATTACAGGCATGCGAACTCCGCAATCACTGAGGCACGAGTTGTGGTTGTAGTCACGATAATTGAGACCAAAAATTAGGTCTCTTGCACTCTTCTGTTCAATCCAAACATGCCAATTTTACAGTTCTCTTTTTCAATTTCAACCAAAATTCCTCATAGCACTACCTTTTCATAGATTATGCATGAATAAATGCAAAGAATAAAATCTACTCTATCATGCATAAAATAAAAAAGATACAGGCCATTTTTCGTGGCTTAATAGGGTGCCTCCCATTGAGCGTTAGTTTAACGTCTTATCACGATGCCTCCTCCACTTTCTTATGTGCTTCCACTAATAATATTTGAATCTCCGTCCTAGTTTTCGTTCACTATGCAATGAGCGGTATAGGGACAGAAGATTCAAATCTTCCAAGATAAAACTTGGAAGATGTGAAAAAGTGACAGGAAGATTTTATCTCACCATTTTGAGAACTTGAACCTTTTACCCAATTTCACATCAAATTTTTTATTTGGCTTCTTGGGCAAAGTGACGACATCAATAGGCCATTAGTTATACATCGGCAGTTGAGTTCCTTCTCCTTTGATGGAAGGGTTTCTATGTGCTCTTTTGTAATGTCAAATCCCAAAATAAAGGGATGACACTCCTTCTCCCCACAATCCATCATTTGCTTAGTAGATGGATCTTCGTCACATCCTCTAAGCATAATGTTGAAAAGTTATTTGAGTAAGGTCTATTCCGAATTGTTTCCTCATTAGCCCTTTACCTCAAAATAAACTAAAGTCGTCATAAGAGATTTGATTTGATACTTCTTTTGAATCTAGTACAAATTCCTTTATTTTGATATCTTCAACATTATTTGATTCAGTTGATTGGGTAATCACCGAGAATTTTGCGCTACCAAACTCATAATCATAGCCTACATGTCAATTTAAGTATAAGGGGATCGTCGTTAATATATTTACCCAACTTTGGAGTCGGGGTTGAAGCCACGAGGAATAATGTGAGTGGAGACTAAATTAGTTTGGAATGATATATACTAGCTAAATTTCAAACCAATAGTATAAAAAGATAAAAATGGGGGGATTGAAAGATATTACACTTAAAACTTCTTTTTGGTATTTTCTAGTATTAATTTGGGGTTACGAATAATTAGAGTCTAGGCAATTAGTCACAGATCTTAGGATTATGCTGTCCTAGGAGCGACATATGCATGAGTGTGCAATAACTTGATGCAAATTATAGATAGCTAAGATGATAAGGAGCTTGTAGAAATTTATAAAATTGAATTTGGGTGAGTAGAACTCCCAAAATTGATCTTAGCGTATAGGGCATTATTTGGAATATCCCGGATTTAAGGTGTGTTGTAAAAAGTGGGATCTTGGGGCAAAATTGGACATTTTGTCCTGTTGACACTGCTATAGTGGTTGGCATGCCACTATAGAACCTGACATTATAGTAGAGAAATTCCTGATATAATGATGGTCATGGTTGGTCAATGCTACTATATCGATAAAACTCAAAATATTTTCTCCAAAATAGCTTATTATTTTAAAACTCATTTTGGGGCAAAGGAGGGGCGATTTTGAGAAATTTACACCAGAAATTCTTTGTTTGGCTTCAAAAGGGTAAGAAATTCATCTCCGTTAACTTGTAATTGATCATTAACCTTACAATTAAGAATTTATAGAGTTCGGAGAGGGTTTTATGATGAAATTTAATTATTTTCTAATGCAAGAGAGGAAATTAAGTAATACGTTATAAGGTTTTGTTTATTAATAATTAATTTATCTTTGCATTTTGTTAATTCACTAATTTAACCATGAAATTGATAGTTTTAGATGAATTACGATGGAAAAGTCCTAGAACGAGAAAGGAATGATCATATCTTCGGGGTTGGGGTGGGTTATAATTTTTAACATGGTAGGTCATGATATTAATTATGTGTTTATATGCTTGTTCTAGACCATGAGCAAGCAAAAATTGCATGGAAGGACAAAACTTCGGCTTAGAGTTGTGCAAGCTTGGTTCAAGGTAGGTGATATTATTATAGTTTAATCCAATTTGTGTTATATGTGCATGTTACCTACTTTGTAGTGCAACTTACTGGTGCATGCTGTTTGGTGTGGTCAATGCAAATAATTTTATAGTTGATATATGATTTTTGACCTACCTTATTTGTTAAATGTGGAATGTTTGATATTTATAATGTTCCCACGGGCTTTTGGAGAAACAAGGTTGGAAGACACTTGTGTTTGGGGTTTAGTACATGGATAAAAATTATCCCTTACAGGTCATGACTAGAGGATGATTGTATTACCCCTAGCGTGTATGTATGAGGGATAGGTGAGTTTGATAGTTCCATGAGTGAATCAAAAAAATATGTGTATATGCTAAATAAATTATTTTGACTTGACATGACTGAATTTACCTTGTGATAATACGTTGACTTGTCGGTTTTGATTACTAATTATTTATTTGTTGCTTGTTATGCTAAATGTGATTGTTAAGTGTGGATAAACTTGTTGTATTATAATTTGATTATATGTTCATATTCTCATCTTGGGTTGGTTAAATGCCCTACTAGTACACTATTTTTGTTTGTGTGTCGATACTACACCTGCTCTTACTTTTATGAGTGCAACGCATATTTACGGCTCCTAGGAGACGTTGCTTGTGATCCTAACTATTGACATTAGATTTCAGAGTGGGTAGCATATCCGAGCTAACATGGAATTTCTCCTTATTAGCATAGTTTCTATTTCTAAACTTATGTTTTCATTACAAATTTTGGGGTTGCATCCCTTTCTTGACATTCTTTAGGAGTTTTGGTACGACGACTTTCGATTCTTAGGGATGATTTCCTTGTTAAGTACAATGTTTTGCCTTTGATTGTACTTATTATTTTGGTTTAGCCTTGATTTTATCTATTAATGAATTAGTGCTTGATTTTCTAAGTGTTGCTTGTGAGATGGTGTTATGGGATAGACCTACTGGGTAAGTAGTGTTGGTGCCATTCACGACAGATTTTGAATCATCATAATGCCATATATTACAATGATGTTACATTTCTAGTGAAATTTGAGGCCCTTGAAAATTCGACATGTCCATCTCACTTAAATTTGATTGGTTGAAAGAAGTTTTTGTTTATCACAACTCCTCCATTTCACAACTATAAATACGAGTCTCATAATTCAAAAAGAGAACCAAAATTCTGACAAAAAGGTAGAGAGAGCTTGTGGATCAAACGGTGCAAATTCTTCTACAAGTTATAAAGGCTAAAAAAATTCAAACACTCCAGTTCAAACACAATTCAAGATGACGAGATTCAAGATAAAGCTCAAAAGACCATGGATTCAAGTATAAGTCGAGATTAAGATCACCAGATTCAAGTTCAAGCTAAAAAATCCTTGGATTCAAGTACAAGTCAAGATCAAGACCATCAAATTCAAGAACAATCTCAAAAGTTCTTGGATTAAATTACAAGTAAAGTTCAAGCTCATCAAATTTCAAGATCAACCTTGAATTTATATTTGAAAACAAGAATCAGAGGTTTCATAGAGATTGTAACATTCACTATTTAAAATTAAATAAAATGATTGTTGCGATATTTTCTTGTCTAGATTATTATTTTCTCGACTCAAATTTTATTGTCTACATCATATTTATTCTTTACATAAAGAGAAAAAAAAGTTATTCTTTAAATACTTTTTTATGAGGGGCAAAAAAATACCACACATTTTAGGGGGCACCTTAAAAAACCAACCCAACCATGTTAATGCACTCCTCCCATGGAACTTTTAGGGAAAACTACAGGGCTTACAAAACATAGACACCTAATTATCATACTCAACCTACCTTACAATTAATTACAATCAATAACATAGCTTAACTATACTGTCCATTTTCTCTCGCCACTCTCCCCACATCTCTCCCAATCGTGTATACAGTATTTATATCAAATGTATTTGATTCTTATGTAGCTAGTAGTTAGGAAAGCCCTTGTGTAGCCAGGTTAGTAATCCTAAGACTATGTCTATAGGTAGGAGACTCTAGCCAGGAGAGTTTGGGTGGGGTGGGTGTCTTTAGGCTTGCGAGTGTATGTTAATACTATGTGGATGTCCTATTTCTTATCTTACTTCCTATTTCATATTTTGATTGCTCATATTTCTCTTATTTTGTATTTCTTTAATCTCTATTTGAATTATTCCTCGCTCATTATTTATGTTATGTCATCCATCATGCTTCATGTTTCATTACGACCATGTTTACTATTCTTTATCCTGAGCCGGGGGTCTATCGGAAACAGCCTCTCTACTTCTTCGGAGTTAGTGGTATAGACTGCGTACATTTTACCCTTTCCAGACCCCACTTTGTAGGAATATATGATAAAGCTCAAATTACACTTTTGAATGGGTGTAAGCGATCGTTATCAATATAAAACCCAACTAGGTTGGGGTCGAATCCCACAGGGAATAAGGTATGAAGTCAAGTTGTTTACGATTTAATTCACTGGTAGTTTACTGTTTCCTGAAATGGGATTTAAGTTTTGTAGATAATTGATTGTCACTTTGAATTTGATGTTTGTAACCAAGATTTTATGAAATGACCAGGATTATGTTCACTAAGGCTTACGGTACATGACAGATGCTAAAATAAACTCAAGACTCTCACGGTGGTTAGGATCACGAGCTATCTTTATCGATGATATGATCAAATGTCTCTCGACCTATTCAAGCGTCTAATTTTCTAATCCTCTCGGACTTAGGAAATCGCTATGCACTGTCCAGATTTTACCTTAGGTTAATCAACCTTGTTACAGCGCTGATTATTAAATGAAGCCTTTTCGAGTCCTTGTTGATAATTTACTTTCTACTGTTTATGATTTCTTTCTAAAGCAAACCAAAGTAGGTACGCCTACTGTTTGCAACTAACAGACGTAAATTATAATCTCAGAATTACCAAGAAATCCTAACACCTATTAAATCTTGAGTATTTGACACCTTATCATGACCTAACCCTAGATCCTATGATCCAGGTTACAGGTGTTTAGCCACTCATGATGCAAGAAACAAGTATGTAAATTAAATTCATAACTGAAAGTATTAACTTATAATGATGAAGAAAATCAAAAGTATACTTTGAATTGAATCACAAGGCAAGGCTCTAAAATATTAGTCTTAGAGAGGGGGAGAGAAAAAATCGTATTTTCTATCTTATGGGATATGTCGATCCATTTTAGAAAACCCTCAAACAAAGCTTTAAATAGTTAAACCTAAAATAAGGAAATAAAATTAAAGTTTCAGATTTTCCTTCGGAATAGATGATGGAGCCCGTGATGGCCTATTAGGAGTTTGACGGCCTATCCCGGATGTCATCAGCTTCTCTGCAAGTTTAGCTTCTGCTACCTAAGGATGACGGCGACGATGACGCCTTATCATCATCTTGACGGCATGTCATGGATGTCGCCAGCCATCCTTTGTTCTTTATTTGCTTCCGATTTTATGCTTTTTGCTTCCTTTATTTGTGGTTCCCCTTCTTCTCTACTTTTACTGCAAAATCAAAGTAAACTAATCAAAAACGACTAAAGTTGCTCAAGACTTTGCAATTATTTAGAGTTAAAAGCATTAAATGTATTAGCATAGGCTCACACATCAACACCCTCAACTTAAACAATTGCTTGTCCTCAAGCAACCAGAATATAACCAAGAGTATACAAAGTACAAGTTGGCAGCTAACTACTCATATTAGTTCAGAATACATGCACCATCTCCAAGGTCAGTCAAATTAAAAGCAACAGTGTCTATTATTGAAAACACCCATGCAACTCACGAGGATCAAGATACGGCAAGAATTTTAGCAATAACAACCCAGTATATACCCAAATCACATTATCCAAATAAGTCAATGATTAGCAACATACCTAGTGTGCCCTCATAATAAATAAATAAATGTTTCACTCATATCATAATTCTCATACATAAACACAGGGATAAATACAAGACTCACTCTCAGAATAAAGTTCCAAACATTGTGTGTCAAATGCTATAGGCTTGGCCTTATAGTTAGTACCCCAGTCTTCAGACAGGTCAGTTAGGATCACTATAGGGCTTTTTTAAAGCTTGTAACGTAGGCCAGGGGCTGGTAAGATATTCATGGATATTTCAGAGTGACTATGCCTCCTTGACACTACTCTAAACTCTTGGGGTTTCAACTCTTAACCTGATTTTCTTCCCCTCTTTTATTAATCACACATGCTCAAGGTGGGTGTGGCCTTTTCAATTATCAAATTATCTTATTATCATCTTCTACACAACTTTCTCTTTTCTTATTTCATTTTCACCGCACCCAACTTTTTATTCATTTCTTTTATTCTCTCTCTCTTCATACTCATTTTACATCATGCACCCCTATGATAGCCACCCTTAACTTAAGTTGGTTTCCTGAGTCAAGGAGGACTAGGGCCAAAATAGGTTCATTATGATATGAACGGAAAGGTGAGAGGTATTGAAGAAAGAAAAAGACTAATTAGGCTCAAAAGGGGATCAAGGGATATTATGCACATAGGGAAAGTCATTTTGGCTAAAGTGAGTAAAAAATCAAAAATAGCCTATGATCTTTTCCCAACGCCTATCCTATGACCATGGCAAGACTAACAGGGCAAGTTATATATTCAACACACAACGGGAACTGAGTAATACCTTACATACATATGGCACACAAGTATCTCGCATATCACTACTTATTCGATTCATGCATTTGTTTAACAAGAGTTAGTCAGTTGCCAGACTAATGCCACAAAAAGATATATCATGGTCACAATGGATGTAATTTGCATAATACACACTATATCAGACCAATGAAGAGGTATTCAAAAATCACAAAACAAGCTAACTGCCTCAAGTACTTGCACTACTCTTAGTTATCTACAAAATATGTTACAACAACAACCTACCTTACACTCTCAACTTAAAATAAAAAATAAACTGCACTAAGGGTTTGGGTATACCTGAAGACAACTAAGCACATGGATCCTGGGTCTCCGACCCTGCTAATGCATCATCTACTATCTTCTCTCCACCAGGAGAATCTAGCCTTACGGTGGTTGGAGCCTGGCTAGATGAAGCACTTGCAACCCTAGCTTGGATGGCTACCTCCCATTTCTTAATATCAGCCAAGGACTCCATTCTTGGTTTCTTCAACTCCTCCCTTTCAGCTTTCTTTTTCGCCTTCTTCTTTACTCTTCTTTCTTCTTCACTGTCTGGCTCTTCTCTCTTGTCTTTTCTTTTCTTCTCACCTTTCTTCTTCTTTTTCTTTGGTGAGTCTCCAGTGAGGTCAAGCATTGGAATTTTTTCCTTAGATTCATACATGGCCGAACTTGTTGGCATCATAAACTGGTGTTGCTGCAACACCCCAACATCTACATTTACTTTTCTAACGTATCTTTGAATTTAGCAAGATCAGCTCTCGATATTTCTCTTGCCCGTGCATCAAATTGATTCTCCAAATCAGCAACCTGCTCAGGCAAAGTCACAAAAGGCTTAAGGGCAGCCTCCCAGATCTGCCTATTTTTGCACTAAAGACCTTGTAGAAATAGTGCCACAATGGAGGAGATTGTCCTTCGGCTCATGGTTAACCTTCAGCTTCTTGGTTACAAGGTCTTTCATGAACTCTGCGTAGCCTGGCATTTGCTCAAGTGCCTCAACCAAAGGCACATTAATTGTCAATTGCTTGAGCATTTCCATGAACTTTCTGAATTTTGCATCATCAACCTTTTTCTTCAATCGTTAAAGAAAGAAAGGTAGTGGTATAGGGATAGTATTTAACACCACTTCCTCTTCCTTCTCATTTTTTTTCTCTGAATTATCAGCAGAACTATCCAGCTTCTCAGACTCCACTAGATTACTTTCTTCGGGTTCATCAATAATTACCTCATCTTCTACAGATTTGACCACATAAGGGCCAAGTAATATCTTACCACTCCGAGTGGTGATCGCCATACATGAGCCATCATTTTGCGGATTCTAAACCGTATCACTGAGTAAGGTACCACTTTTTCTCTGATTTAGTGTAGCAGAAAGTTGGCTTATCTATTGCTCCAATTGCTTAATAGAAGCAGAGTGTGAGCTAACAACTGACTGAGGGTAGATAATTCACTCTTCATAGTAGTTACCCTCGAGTTGGTAACTTTCACTACCTTCAATAACTTTTACATCATGTCCTCCATGGACATCTTGCTGGAGCAATTTGTTGCAGCATCTCGACTTCCAGGAGAAACATATAAACCACTCATGTTATTATTGTTTCTCCAATGTCCCTCCTCCTTATCTTTATAATCAGGCTTGTCATAAAAGTTCTGACCTTGGTTCCCTTGTCTATTACCTCAGAAACCCCTTGATTATTTACATAGTTTGCCTCTGCATCAGCACTCGTAGCAACAGTACCCTGAGATTTCACAGCCTTAACCATTTTGGTCTTACCTAACAGCAAGTGCTTGGTCAGCAAATCCATCTGTGTCTTTAAGTGGGCCATGTCCTGGTCTCCCTTCTCAACCCTTCTACGCTGCTCCACAATCATACCACCAGAAATAGTCAAGCTAGCCACGACAGAATCCCTGGTGTGCCAAGCCCAACTTTGCTTGCTCATTTTATTCAGCGTGTCTAAAGCATCCAGAAATGAGAGGTCAATGAACAAACCACCTATAGCATTGTCTATAATTGGCTTTGTCACAAAGTTAAAAACTCTATACAAAGTCTCCATCAAGTGCAAGTCTGTCATATTGTGGTTCGAATATTGTGCCAGCGTCTTCTTAAATCTCTCCCAAGTTTCATGCAACGCTTCGGTAGGAATCTTCCTGAAATTACTGATTTCATCCCTTAACTGTACCCTCCTGGAGGGTGGAAAAAACCATTCTAGGAATGCCTCTTTCAACTGTCTCCAGTTGGTTATAGAATCGGGCTCTAGCTCATTTAACCATATTGTTCCCTCTCCAGACAAAGACAAAGGAAACAATCTCAACCGGATCGTATTCTGGCTCACTCCTGGATTATCAAAAGATTTGAAAATGGTGATGAAGTTCACCAAATGCATGTTTGGGTCATCACCAGGTAAGCCTCCAAACAATCCCTTCAAATTCAGGAGTTGGATCATGGTAGTTGTTATGCTGAATTTTGCACTTGGTGCCAACGATGGAGGAATGATAGCACCCGTTGCACTAGCTCCGTCTATTCCTTTATCATCATCATTAGCCTCGTATTGCATAGGATATTAATCATACCTTCCTCTGACTGGACGATTTTTATTGATATTTCGCAGCACTTGTGCAACAATTTGCTCAGCTCGCCTTTGGTTTTGAGGATTCAGCAATTCCTCATCACCCAAGTCTTTATCATCAAGGTTCTGGTGACGTACTTGTTGACCCAAATTCAGTACGTTTACCTAAGCCCTGACCAAAGCGGCTAGTCTTTCTGTCTTCTATTGTTCAACCATTCTCCCTATCAGCTGAGGTTCTAAATTAATTGGTAATAATGGTTCTCCGGAACATGGCATAAACAACTAAGAACCTGCAATAGACCAAAAAAACAAATAAACGTAAATCAAGGAAACTTAACTAACAACAAATTAGCACACACAAATTTTCAGTCTACAACTGTATTCCCCGGCAACGACGTCATTTTTTATAACGCTCAAATTACACTCTTGAATAGTTGTAAGCGATCACTGTCAATATAAAACTCAACTAGATTGTGGTCGAATCCTACAGGAAATAAGGTGTGAACTCAAGTTATTTACGATTTAATTCACTGGTAGTTTACTGTTTTCTAAAATGGGGTTTAAGTTTTGCAGATAATTGATTATCACTTTGAATTTGATGTTTGTAACTAAAATTTTATGAAATAACCAGGATTATGTTCACTAGGGCTTACGGTACATGACAGATGATAAAATTTACTTAAGATTCACGGTGATTAGGATCACAAGCTATCTTTATCGATGATATGCTCAAATGTCTCTCGACCTATTCAAGCATCTAATTTCCTAATCCTCTCGGACTTATGGAATCGCTATGCACTATCCAAATTTTACCTCAGGTTAATCAACCTTGTTACAACGTTGATTATTAAACGAAGCCTTTTCGAGTCCCTGTTGATAATTCACTTCCTACTGTTTATGATTTCTTTCTCAAGCAAACCAAAGTAGGTACGCCTACTGTTTGCAACCAACAAACGTAAATTATAATCTCAGAATTACCAAGAAATCCTAACACCTATTAAATCTTGTGTATTTAACACCTTATCATGACCTAACCTTAGATCCCATGATCCAGGTTATAGGTGTTTAGCCACTCATGATGCAAGAAACAAGTATGCAAATTAAATTTATAATTGAAAGGATTAACTTATAATGATGAAGAAAATCAAAAGTATACTTTGAATTGAATCACAAGGCAAAGCTCCAAAATATTGGTCTTAGAGAGAGAGAGAAAAAATCGTATCTTCTATCTTGTGGGATATGTCGATCGATTTTAGAAAATCCTTAAACAAGGCTTTTAATAGTTAAACCTAAAATAAGGAAATAAAATTAAAGTTTCAGATTTTCCCTCGGAATAGATGACGGTGCCCGTGATGGCCTATCAGGAGTTTGATGACTTATCACGGACGTCGCCAGCTTCTCTGCAAGTTTAGCTTCTGCTGCCTAAGGATGACGACGATGATGACGCCTTATCATCATCTTGACGGCGTGTCATGGATATCGCCAGCCACCCTTTGTTCTTTATTTGCTTCTGATTTCATGTTTTTTGCTTCCTTTATTTGTGGTTCCCCCTCTTCTCTACTTTTACTGTAAAATCAAAGTAAACTAATAAAAAATGACTAAAGTTGCTCAAGACTTTGCAATTATTTAGAGTTAAAAGCTTTAAACGTGTTAGCATAGGCTCACACATCAATACACTGGATTGTTGTTGTTGTTATTGTTGTTGTTGTATTTGATTCTTATAACCGCCTTCATATGATTGTGTTTTTGTATTTTCTTGAATTTGTATATATGCGATTTATATTATATATAGTTTAATCATAGTATTTGTATATTATATTTTCTATATAATAAAATCAAGTATCTAATATTCTACATTTTCTATTTGCTGATACAAATACAATTGATGACAGTTCATATAGAGCTATGAATAGTAAGTTTTGAAACTGTAGCTGTGCAAGCCTATTTTCGCGCACAATCGAACCTCTCTATAATGTCACCTTGTTATGACGATATTTCACTATAACGACTTGATTTTCTTCATAACCGATTTTTCATGTTATATTTTACTTTTCTATAATGGTATTCTGCCTGTAACAGTAATGATGTTTATTATAGTGGTACACTTTTTGTAAAATTAGCTCTCTATAACATATTAAAATATTCTGTAATAATATTTTTCAAGAAATATATCATGTACAAAATAAAATATCAAATATTCATATATCATCATTAATGTCATGCGCACGATAATTTTAAGTATGGATATCTAATTTAAAGAAAAAAATGTATTTAAATGATGTATATCAATTGTTTCATAACTTTACGAGGAACAAATTACTAATTTTTATCTTTTTTATATTTGCGCTCTTTCTAATTTTGCATACTTTTGTTTGTAATAGCTAAATGAGATCTGAATATCAAATGATAGTATACATATATAACAACCATGAAATTTGCAGACAAACTCTGTCACTGTAGAGAGATTTTAAAATAAAAATAAAAAATTGGGGGTAGGGAAAGTGGAATTACAATGTGGAAAATCGAACCGTTACCAATAAGGTGAGAGTTCAAGTAACTAACCAACTAAGCTACTAAGATTCCCACTGTAGAGAGATTTGACTGTATGTGTATGCTATTTCCAAAAGTTTCCCAAATTTTTACAATAATAACCAGCCCAGCCCATCAACAACACGATCCAAGCAAAGCTTGGGGGCCCAAGAAATGTTGCAGAGACCAAATCCCAGATCCGCCTTTATAAGTCGTTCAAGATTTAGGTTTTCATTCGCTTTCAGCATTTTCAGCTTCGCCCCTGCTCAGTCACCCTCATCTTCCAGTTGCAGCAGCAAGGCAACTTCCTTCTATCACCATGGGGTAAACCTCCCTTCTTCTTCTCTTGTTTTTGTTTACATGAAGATGTTATGAGAAAGCATTCAGTATAAGAAAATGTATTAAAGAAGCTACGAGTGTTGGAAAAAAGCATAATGTACTGATTAAGTTTTGGCATTAAAGGTATTAGTCCATAATGAGATCTGTTTTGTCTATATTTGTACCTTACTAAGCTAACATAAACAAACATGTATAAAATGACTTGCTTTGTAATTGACCATATTTTACGATTTTGTTGTAACACACTGAGAATTGATTGTTTAGTGAGCTTAAGTGTTAATATTAGGCGGTTTTGTTTTGTTAAGAAAGTTGGATATCTAGTGATTAATGAAGTGCGCGAGAACAGTCTCAAGTTCAAATGCCAGCGGAGCCAAAAGCACATTAGGTGATTTCCTTCGTACCTTGTACCTGCTGTAGCGGGTGTTAGGTGACAGATGTCCTGTGGAATTAGTAGTGCACATGATCTAGTCTGGATACCGTTGTTGTAATAAAATGATCAAAATTATGAGCTTGTTACCTTGAGCGTTCTGTGTGGTCCATCTTGGCAAAGCAGTTAAGCTCTTTTGAGGGCAATGAATTGCTTTGAATGCTAATGGACTTAAATCAAATGTCTCTCTGAACTGTTCTGGGGTCCTCAAAACTCTTGGGTTACAGATCAGTAGAGAAGAAACATCTAGCTAATGAAACCCCCTTCTTCCTTGCAAGAAAAAAAAAACTCTATTTTGTATGGCTATGTCAGTTTTTAATATGCTGTTAAAAGTTATGAGCAATTAACGCTGTTTTAATGTTTTCTTGTTGTGCTTGTGTTGAAATATAAGGTCCTGAGTACATACTTAACAGTTTGACTAAAGTAATTACATTCTTTTGAACTTAATTGAATTAACATTCCAGTAGAAATAAACACTTGGGAAAATCATAGGTTTAGTATTTTGGTCATATTAACATCAGCATATCCAATGTAATCCCACAAGTGGGGTTTAGGCCCCTACCTTTATGGGATTAGAGAGGTTGTTTCGATAGATTTAGTCATTTGACATAGTTTGTATTATTAATCCGGGAATGCAATGTGTAGTTTGTTTTGCATCATGAGAAAACTTAAAACTGTGGGCGATTAATTGAAAATTGTTACCTTGCTGTTCTGTGTTTTGCCAGTCCATCTTGGCAAAGCAGTTGAGTCCTCTTGAGGGCAATGAATTGTTTTGAATGCTAATGGACTTATATCAAATGTCTCTCTAAACTGTTCTGGGCTCCTCATGCTCTGTGGAGTTACAGATCAGTAGAGAAGAAACATCTAGCTAATGAAAACCCTTTCCTCCATGCAAAAAATACTCTAGTTCTTATTGGCTATAACAGTGTTTAACATTCCATTAGTAGGCACTCGGTGAGTATAAAAAATTATGAGTAATTGGTTTTGTTCTCGTGATTTATTGTTCATGTCGAATGTAAGATGTTGACATACTTAACAATTTGGGGAAGCTAACTATGTTGAACATCAAAAGGGCTTAGTTCATGAGATAGGAATGCAATGTTTAAAAATAAAACTTAGTCTTGCATCACTTGAGATAAGTTAGATGCTTAGGAATAAATTATGAACTTGATACCTGGTGGTTCTGTGTCGATCGATGTGCAATTCTCCAGTCCATCTTGGCAAAGCAGTTAAGCCCTTTTGATGGCAATGGATTGTTTTGAATGCTAATGGACTTGGATCAATTGTCTCTCTAAACTGTTCTGGGCTCCTCAAGCTCCGTGGGGTTACATATCAGGGAGAAAAAACATCTAGCTTATAAAATCCCCTCCTCCCCCAAGCAAAGAAAGCTCTATTTCTTACAGCTATGACAGTTTTTAATGCCATTAGTAGGCATTCGGTGAGTATACAAAATTAAGAGTAATTGGCTGTGTTCTTAAGTTTTCTCACGCTTGTGTTGACATACTTAACAGTTTGGGAAACTTACTACATTTTACATGAAAAGGGCTTAGTTCTGACGAGATTTAGCTTTGAACTTGATGAATAAGCATTCCAGTAGCAACACACATGGTAAAATGATTGATAGTTGGTATTATTAACCCAGGAAATGGATGTATAAAAGAGAAACTTTGTTATTCTAACAAGTTCTGCTCCATTGGTAAGTGTTAAATCTATAGGGATGTATTTGGAACTTGTAACCTGGGGGTTCTATTTGAATGCCTAATTCTGCAGTCCATCTTGGCAAAGTAGTTGACTTTTTAAGGGTGATGAATTGCTTTGTATGCTAATGGCCTTAGATCAAGTGTCACTCATAACTGTTCTGGGCTTCTCAAACTCCATGGTATTACAGATTAGTAGAGATGAAACATACTGCACTCGTCAGCAGATATCTGCACAATTTTCTCTAGTTTTAATTCATTCCAAAGCTGAAGAATTGAGTGGTTAAATATTTACATTGCTATGTGCTGTTGATTTTCTTTCTATGTATCTATCAACTGTGGTCTCTCTCCATTGGTTGGCCAGATTTTAAGATTTCTCCTTTTTTTGAAACTTTAATGCAGGAAGACACGTGGAATGGGAGCTGGTCGTAAACTGAAGTCCCACCGTCGGAGGCAGCGGTGGGCTGATAAGTCTTACAAAAAGTCTCATCTTGGTAATGAATGGAAAAAGCCATTTGCAGGATCATCTCATGCCAAGGGGATTGTTCTTGAGAAAATGTAAGACCAATTTTGCAGGTCATTTTTTAATTATTTGTTTATCCATCTGTTTGTCTGCTTGCTTTAATAGACCCAATTTTAACTTAATGAATTGCAGTGGTATTGAAGCCAAGCAGCCTAACTCCGCCATTAGAAAGTGTGCTCGAGTTCAGTTGATAAAGAATGGCAAGAAAATAGCTGCTTTTGTACCCAATGATGGTTGTTTGAACTACATTGAAGAGAATGTACGAGTTCCCTTCTTTTCAAGTTTGTCTTTTTCTTTTTAATTTCCTTAATAGTATTCTGTAATGTTGAATAAATCTCATCTGATTGTCTGTAGGACGAGGTGTTGATTGCTGGATTTGGTCGTAAAGGACATGCTGTGGGAGATATTCCTGGTGTTAGGTTCAAAGTTGTGAAGGTGTCTGGTGTGTCACTTTTGGCCCTCTTCAAAGAGAAGAAGGAGAAGCCCAGATCTTAAATTACTTCCAGGTCAAGTGCAAGTGTCTTCTGAAGGAGTTTTTATTAGGATCAAAATGCTCTCTTCTTTTTCTTTTCCTTTTCCCTAATCTTCTACTAGTATAGTTTGTCATGCCGTTCCATGAAAATTTCAGGCCATTTGTTCCACCCTTTTGACAGTGAGCACACCATTGGTTTTCCTTCCCAATAAGAAAATTCCCTTCTGAAAATTGTGCAATTGCGTAAGTAAAATGCCTCTCATTTCTTCTTGGTTCAGAACTGGGCACATCACCATATGTATTTTACTGGTAATATCTTTTATGCAGACCAAACATTTAAGTTTAATTTTGAACTTTGAAGCCAAGGTATTATAAAGGTTCGGTTGGGTATGATATAAAGTACTCCCTCCATTTCACAATAATTGAATTGTTGGAATATGACACATGCTAAGATAAAAAACAACATAAATTAGACATGTTTTTCCATTTTTACCCTTTTGTAGGATAGTTGATTAATAAATCAAGTCCTTGGAACTTAACATTGGAAAGTTAATTAATGAAGGGTAATATGGAAGGAATTTTAACATTTATTTTGAATATTGAATAATTCAATTATTACTCAACAATTCAATTATTGTGGAATGGAGGGGTATTAACATTTAGTAGCTGTTTGGTCATGAATTTCTTTTTTTTTTTTTGGAAAATTATTCACTTTAGTGAAAAAAGTAAAAACAAAATGCGTTTGGCCATGAAAATTTCTTAAAACAAGTAGTATACTTCCATTGCAAAATTTCAAAAACAACTTCAAGAAATGATTGTTGCTAGTTTTCACATTTTGTTCCCGCCCAACGAGATCTTTAAGAAATATCACTTATTTTGGAAAAAAATCGATAGGCAGAGCTTTTGTCCACCAGGCATAAGTTCTGGTTGTATTTGTGTGAATTGTGATTTTTTGCCAATTGAGAGTTTCAATTTGAGACGGTTCAATAAATAGCAAAGATTGAAAATAGTGTAATTTCTTATCTATTAGGTATGACTTTTCAGTTGTATTGATCAATACTTTATTCGTAAATTCATAACAATAATCAATTATTATTTTTCTAGATTAATTTAGCAACAAACATTTTCAATTTAAAAGTGTAGAATAATGTGGAATATAAGAATCTCTTTGTAGAGTGGAGGAAAAAGTTGTGGACGGTTGAATAATACAAGCAATTTTTGTAGATACATCCTCACTTGTGATTAATTTACACAATGTAGAATAACTAATGTCAAGTTTTACCTGCCCGTCATAATTTGTGAATAGTCGAGCGGCATATAACATATGTGCCTCATAATTTATTGTAAATTGTGTAGGTTTACTCAACTTATAGAGTGAAAGAAAAATACAAGCAATTTTTAACTGCCCGTCATAATTTGTGAATAGTCGAGCGACAAATATAACATATGTGCCTCATAATTTATTGTAAATTGTGTAGGTTTACTCAACTTGATTTTAAGAAGATTTGAAAACTTTTTGCCCTTGGACATAAAATTATCTTTTATATTTAAAAAACACTTCTTCCTTAATTTAGTATAAATTCAATAAATATTTTTTTAAACAAATATGCGACTTTTTCCAAATGAGTAATTTTCCTTATTTGAGTAATCAATTAATTTTCCTTGTCTTTTAGTTTAATACTCATGTATATTGAGAGACAAAAAATATATCCTCCCACATATGATAACACAAAATTTCCTTTGAAGGGTAAGTTATGGATCTTTGGTATGACGCATCACGTGAGGCAAGGAGAAGGTCTTTATTGTTAAGATTTATATAAACTAATTCACCCCGGTTTGTGTATGTTGATTAGTATTAATTTATTATCTATACTATATACTTCATAGATTTGTGATTCAAATAAGTTTATTTTTTTTTAATTTTTTCACATATCTTTTAAATATTTTAAATTGTCAATTATCTAAGTTATACGTAATCAATTCTATTGCATCTAGAATTCTTCGTCTATGTAATTTGTTTTTGATACCAAACCAATATTGAGTCCAAGTTAAAATCAATATTAAATTTTATGTTTGTTTCATAATAATATGTGTATGTAATTAGTTATGTTCATATTGATTTTGTAACTACAATCTCATTAATTGCATCAGGTGTACGTCTCACAGGCTTTCACTTCCATCTCGACACACTGAGATGATTCTGCATTAATTTTTGTGTAGGTCTTTATAATTACTAATACTATATAACTTATTCAACTAGAATTTGTTATAATTGTTCCTGATGTGACATAACAGGTATTTCATAAAATTATAATCTTTTTTCTTAATTAATTAATTAGGTTTACTTATTCTACAAAAAATATTGCGGAGGTGGGCTGGGGGTGGGGGTGGAGGGGTGGGGTTATTTTAGTAATACTTGTCATGGAAACGTTAAGTTAACTATATAATGAATATTGTGTGTTTAAGTTGCCTTGGCATGTATTCATAATGAAAATTATATGTTCATTGATATTGAATCAAACTCAGGAAAATAAAATTATAAATTTAAGTTAACATTACGAAGATTATCAAGTGCATGCTCCAGTAAATAACTTTATTGTTGACTAGTAGCAAAGGCATTAACTGAATTATTAAAGTCATTGCTTTTCTAATTTTTAACACATTTTTATATTGTCAATGATATTAAATTTTTAATATTATAATTCTTGACTTATGTTGTAGCTAAGAAGCCAACCACGCACGTTGCAAGAGTGTACGACATTAGTCAAAAAATATTACTCAAATATCCAAGGTTAGAATTGATGCTTGTAAAATTATTGCTTTGCTTCGTTTCGACGAGTTATATGATCAATTCCTTCAAGACTAAAGATGTGAAGCTTCTACGAGGTGAGCATTTATCTAGGGGACAAAATTTGCTATTAAGAATTTGACAAGAACGACAAGAAGTATATCGTAGATATTAAGATACATATATTGAGGGTTTTTTTTTAATATTAAGATTGCTAGAAATTCAGTCTGTTGTCTTATTTGGGGTCTTCTGTCGGAAAGGTTTATTCAAAGTTCAGAAATGTTGCTATCGGGTTGAGATGCTTAATTTTTATCCTTGAATTATAGAATGTTTAGAGTTTCAAATTTTGAGCTTTCTTGGAAATAGATTTTTCTTCAAATTATTAATGCGTTTTATTTTGTAAGGGATAAAACTCCGAATATATACTTCCTCCGTTTAAAAAAGAATTACCTACTTTTCTTTTTAGTTCATTTAAAAAAGAATGACCCCTTTTATTTTTTGATAATACTTTAATTTCAACTTTCCACATAACATGCTTAGGACCACAAGATTAAAGGACATTTTGATACATTTGATACAACTTTAATTTAAGGCCACAAGATTCAAAAGTTTTCTTTATTTTCTTAAAATTTGTGTCAAGTCAAAGTAGGTCATTGTTTTTGAATCGGAGGGAGTAGTACTTACGATCGACTAAAACTTAATTTCTTAAATTTTTCGTTATATGAATTATATGCGAAGTCCTTTTTTTGTGACAACACAAAAAAAATTTCACTGCCTTCAATTTCTTTTTTTGATGTGGCTTTATTTTAGATTCACTGTAGGTTGGAATTCTTTATATCAATTAACTAGTATAGGTACCCTGCGTTGCGCGAATTTTTTTTAGAAAAATAAATCATTAGAAATGTTATCTTATTAGTTTGAAATAATAAATTAATTTTTATTGTATCACTTTAATATATTTTAAATTAATATATTGAATATGTTCTATAATAAATAATTCATAAAATTACATAGTTCGATTAATTTAGTTGAACTATGTATTCTCCCTTAGACGCTATCACTCCGCTGCGCCATCCCCACCCGTCTTCAACCCTCTCAACCTCTCCTCCAGACAATTTCATAATCAAATCATATGAAAAAAAAAAAATGAATCATATAATTATCAAAAAAACAAAAATGACCAATAATTTTCTTTATTGCATTGTTCACTATCGAATATTATTCGATTGTTAATATTGACCTTATTAACTTATCAAATTGTTTAATATAATTATCAAATGATTTTTTGTTAGTATGAAATTATAAATTTATTTTGTTTAATCATGTATTTTTTTTTTAATATAAAGGATAGTAATTTGTCTATTATCGAATTTCAATTAATTTCTTTACTAAAATTCTTTTATTTAATTTATTCATTATATTCTCAAAATTAATTCAAAATTCTTATCTCTCACCCCAACCCTCCAATACTTGTTAAAAAATACTGTATTTGAATTATCTTCTCCATAATACATTGAATTATTATTTTTTTGTTACATTTCATAGGCAGCTGGACTTTTTTCTCTTACATTTCAAAATATAAGATATTGAATTTAAATCTAAGTCACTTAAGTTCTTATATTTTAATGTTCATTTAATTTATTGTTTATTGATGCTTTATATGACATACAAAATTCAAAATTTTACTTGGTATGATTTAAAAAATACTTTCTCGTTTAACATATTAATTTTATTATTACTACTACTACACATACTAAGTACTACTACTAATACACATATATACTATGTACTACAGCTACTACTACTATTTATGATTATTATTATTAGTAGTATATTCTTATATTTCATTTAATATTTTAATAAATTATATTTAGATATACTTTTAATACATTTAATAATTAAATGTACCTATAATTATTTTTGAAACAATTATAAGCTTATCTTTGAGAAGATATTGTATCTCCAATTCAAATTTTAAAAAAGGAACAGATAACAACAATAAGAATCCAATTAGAACTCTTTAGTATGATAGCTAACTACTTTTAATATGTAATTTCTCTTTTGGTAATTAGATATATTATTAATCACCAAAGTAATGCCATTACAAAACTGAAACATAGCCAACACAGCTACTTTCCCAGCTCCAAAACTAAATAACTATCTATACTAATAGCTACATCTTTCCAGACTGTGTCGTGCCAATCCTGTAGCTCTAACACAACATACACTTGCAATTTTCTTAGCTATATCCTCAACATTATGTTCAACTTGTTGAAAGATCCTCGAATTCCTTTCTTTCAGGATGGCATACGTGAACTCTATGTAGATCATTTTCCATAGTTGTGCTCTTGGGGTCTTTTCCTTACTTCGTTGGACGATACATTTCATCATAGTATCCCAAGTTGTTTGTATGGCTTGTGCAACATCTAATCAGTGTACTAATCGCTTCTAGAGTATCATTGAAAAATTGCATTCCATAAACAAGTGATTTTTTTTTTCATATACTTTTAATTTACCTTTAATCTTTTTTAAACCAAATAACTCTCTTAACTTGAATATTCAATCTCTCCTCCCCTACCAATATCTTGTGAATAAAATGATCATATAAATTTTTTCGAGATAAACACAACTAAATATGAAAATAATTGTAACTGACAAAAATAAAGAAGAAGAAAATAAGAAAGCTTAAATCATATATGTATTGAAGGGGATATATATAGGAGGTTACAAATATGAATATTTATGTCAATCAAAATTTTAGTCAAATTCAAATTTTAAATATATCAGTTTGCTAGAAAAGATAAAATTCTAATTATCATTATGTAATACTTTAGAATTTCAACATTTTAAAAATAAAAAATCATTTAAGATGTTACATTCAAACTTGAAAACTACATAGTTAGCATTTTATTAGGAACTAAAACTCATTTAATTGATTTTTAAAAAAAAAAAAGACACTTGCTCTTAAAACAACAATTAATTAAATTTTTTTTTTAATTAATTGCTGTCGTAAAGTAGGGAAATTGTTTAGTATTATTATTTAATTCAAATATTTAATAAGATTACCAAAACTTTTTTTTTAATGAATTGCAGCATAACTATAATTATATAAAGTTAAGGAAATTTTTTAGTATTATTATTTAATTTAAATATTTTTAAATTTAATTTTTTTTATAAAAGGAGATAAAGATAAGAGTTGGGATAAGACCTTTTAAAATTCTAATTCAAATCAAGTCAGGATAAGCATTATGAGTTTGAGATAAAATTAAAAACTGCAAAATTATAGAGATAGTTATAATCAGTAAAAATTCAAAATTATTATCTGATAAAAATATCTTTTTAATTGGTGAAAGTTAGATTTTTAATTATTATCTGCCGGGGAAGTAGGATTAATTCAAATATTTAATATTATCAAAAACATGCTGCCTAACCATAATGACGTAAAGTAGGGAAATTTTTAGTATTATCATTTAATTCAAATATTTAATAAGATTACCAAAAATTTCTTTTTAATTAATTGCTGCCGTAAAGTAGGAAAATTTTTTAGTATTATTATTTAATTCAAATATTTCATAAGATTACCAAAACTTTCTTTTTAATGAATTGCTGCATAACTATAATTACGTAAAGTTAGGGGAATTTTTTAGTATTATTATTTAATTGAAATATTTAATTTTTAATTAAAACACTTAAGTTTTGTCCTAAAAACTGGCACGTGGCTTCTTTCGATGCTTCGTCCTCTGTTTTATAATATATATAGATGTTGAATTTTTGTCTATTAATTTGAAATGTAACAATGCCAATTACTTCTATAGTGCTACTCCTTTCATTCTTTTTTATATGTTTTTTTTTTTTTTACAGTTAAATGATATAAATTTTGATCAACATTTTAAAGATGTATTTCTTAATGAAATTGAAAAAATAAAAACAATAATTTATAGTACTTTTCATATAATTTTTGTATATCTAAATTTTAATGTTAAAAATTAAATTAATCTAACCTATTTTAATTATGAATCTTAGTGAAATTGACTCACAAAAAATGAAGAGTGCATTTAAAAAAGAATAGAAGAAGTATTTGTTAAGCGATATATTCACATAATTATGGCACGTGGATGTTCAACCATCTTTATTATAAAAAAATTGACAGACACGACAAAGAACTGAACGATCAACTAAATTACCAAAAATTGAGGAGAATTGAGTTTATGTTTTAAAATTTCAAATATTTTTATTGCTAAATAGGAGATGAAAAGAGGAAGAAAAAAACTAAAGAGTGAAGATGTGAGTAGGGGAATGAGGGTCTAGCGGCGAGTTTTAGTGGTGGCCGATCAGTGGTGGTTTGTCGGAGATGGTGGAGGAGGTGGTTGCTTGTGGTTATGAGGTTTCTGTTAATGGATGAGGTTTCATTTTTTTTTTTTTTTCAAATTGGACATGCTAGGTGTGAAATCATTTGAGTGTAGGAGGAGAAGTGGAAATAAGAGAAGAGTGAAAGGAATAAGAGTAGGGACTGGTCGTGTGCGTCTGTAATGGGGCAATAGTGGTGAGTCTATGAGTGTGAGAGAAGAGAAATGGAGAGCAAGGGGAGCTAAAGGAAGAAGAAGTTGAGGGACGACACTGATGGTAGTTAATTAGAAAACAAATGAATGATGTTTCCTATACATAATTACATATTATAAGTACCTTTATACACTATTTACACTATAAAGATATACTACATAACTATTTATATGATATTGATACATTACATATGTACACCAAATAACTATTATACTTGATATACATGTTATACATCATTTATACAATATTGATAAATAACTATACACCATTTAAAACAATATCTATAAATTACATATACATTATATATACATTAGTCATTACATAAACAACGTGCGAGACGTTAACATGAATTTTCTTGATAATTAATATAATTATTAATTATAAAAAAAAGTCACATATCCATAATTTTCATCATTTTAGTGGGGTCTATGCACGACTTACATATGAGTTTTTTTTTGGAAAAATTACAGAAAGTAGCATATTAAAAACTATAATTACAATAAAATAGCAACACTTTTGTAAAATTATAGTTTATAGCAAGAGTAACATTATTTTGCTCATTAACTAGACAAGTTCATGTTTTACCCTCACTGCTTTACATTTTCTTATTTTCACTCAACTATTTCAATTCTCCCAAATATAGCCATATCTTTTACCTTTTTTTTTTTCATTATTTTTTTTATTTTTTTATTTTTTTATTTTTACTTTATTTTCTCTCCTCTATTTCTCTCTCTCTCTCTCTCTCTCTCTCTCTCTCTCTCTCTCTTTTAATCTTTTTCATTTTTTTTTTCTATCTCCATGATCTTCAAAATTTCAAAATAAAACATCATTACTGTCTTTTACTCTCTTATATCTCTACCTTTTTTTTCTTATTAATTTTTTTCCATCTTATTTTTTATCATTTTATTTTTTTATTTTGATTTTTTTTTTCTTTCCACTTTATTTTCTCTCTTCTATTTCTCTTTTTTTTCCTTTTTCGTTTTCTTTTTTTTTCCTTTCTCATATCTTTTTTTTTTCTTTTTCTATTTTCGTTTTCTTCTTCTTTTTTCTATTTCATTTTGTTTCTTTTTTTATTTTATTTTTACACTTCTATTGCTCTTTCTTCTTTTTTTTTTCTTTTTCACTTCTCTTTTTTCATTTTTTTTTTATATTTTTGTTTGTTTTTTGATTTCTACTCTTCTATCTCTAACTTTTATTTTTAAAAAGACAAATATGTATATCGCATACACATGTTCAAAAAAAATACAAAATACATAGCCATACAAATCTGGATATATATTTACAGTACAAAACATACATATGTATTTATGAAATACATATCATATTCACATTAAACAGTAACAAACATAACTATACTATATATCTTCATATGTATTTGCAAAATACAAATGTGACTCATATAAAATAAGAATATACATATGGATCAGGTATGTATTCTATAATTACATATGCAGAGTATGTATTTTATACGATGTTGAATTTGTCTTTGAACTTTACATACTATGTCATTTTAGAGGGTAACATATGTACTTATTTATTTTCTTTTACTGTTTTAAGATATGTATATGTATTTTTTTATTACCTATATGTATATGTATATGATTGTCATTTTTGTTAAAGAGATTTTATGTCCTATATGTTTATATATACATGTGAGTCAGATATATATTTCTGTAAATAGATATGCAGATATATATGTATGTTTTTTACCGTAAGTACATATGCAGATCTGTATATCTATTTATTTTGTATATTTTTTTTGAATATGTATATATGATATAAATATTTTTCTTTTAAAAATAAAAGATAAAGATAGAAGAGTAAAAAAAAAAAGAAAAAAAAAAGAAAAAAATAAAAACGAAAAATAAAAATTCAAAAAAAGAAGAAGTAAAAAGGAAAAAAAGAAATAGAAACTAGAAATAGAAGTGTACAAACAAAAGCGAAAAAAATATAAAAAAAGGAAAAAAAATGAAAAAAGGGAAATCCCTCAGAACTTCTAAAAAGATTGCCCTATAGGGGAATTAAGCATCAATTTGATTTTATCCCAGGGTCCAAATTGTCAAAAACACTGGCTTATAGATATAATCCAGTGGACATAAAAGAATTACAAAGACAAGTGGAAGAAATCCTTAAGAAAAGGGTGGTACAGGTGAACAAGAGACTGTGTATGGTACCACTGATTTTGGTTCCCAAAAAGGGTAGCACTTGGCGCATGTGTATGGATTTTTGAACCATCCACAAACTAACCATAAAGTATCACTGTCATGACCCAAAAACTAAGGATCATGATGGAACTTGTCATGACAAGCCTTAAAAAGTGAGCCTATCACCCAAACTGATATGAAAAGAGAAAACAACACCAAAACCTTCTGTAAGGATTCTAAAATAAAGCCGAACCACACATATACAATAATGACTGAAAAATATGTAACAAAGATACCATAAATCTCTCAAAATCCGGCGCTATTATGTAAGAACAAACTAGGTAAATCTCAAAATAAAAATATACAAACTGATAATAAAAAAAGGAACATAATCCGCCTCTTAATGCAAAATAAGACATGAACTAGATAAGAAGACGTAGTTCATCAACTCTACAAGCATAGACCGATCGTTACCTTAAAATACTCTAAGCTCCACCTTAATCAGCTATTGTACGATACTCTCGTATTTGGATCGACACCGAAAGGGCTCAGTTGGAGTAAGTATGCTCCACTTGTACTCAGTAGATATTATAGGGCGACTGAGTAAAGTAAAAAATAAAATATATATAATACACTCTATGGGCATGTCAGCTACACTCAGAAATGTCCCAAATGGTAACCCACGATGTCTCCACTAACAGTTCTACAACATACACATATACAAAAATACAAGTACAAGAAAGAAGCACTAATATATTGATATCATATTAAGAACAGATATACAACACAAAATGTACACTGTGTATGAAATCTAATGAATATGATAATGATGATGGTGATGATGTGATGCACGAGGTGGTCGCACAACCTTGTATGTACCTACCGAGATGTGCTCCTGAGGTAATACCTATGGGTGGTCCATAACCATATACTATGTAATATCCAACACAAATCCACTATTCATAACTCCTTTCCCGCACAAACATCGGTAGAGAATTTTTAAAGATGTCTTATATCAAAAAGCCAGTATTTCCATACTGGTACCAATGTTACATGAATATGTATGATATGAGGATGTAATGCTCACAACTAACAAGAATGAGAATTTCCAAATACACAAAATATATCAACCATGTGAGCTGAAATCCACTCAATATGCCAACTATTGATGAATCCAATATAGTCCATAAACCAATAAAGTAAGATATACAAAAAATAAGCCATTTGATACAACATAAATAAAACCTTAGACCTAACTACTGATGTACTATAAATTTATGGTAGTTTTGACACTTAAAACTATGAAAAAATGCATGCTTCTTAGGTTGTTTTGTTAGATATGATGTTTATTGGGTATGTTTTGCAGGAAATTATATTTTGGATACTAAATCCAAGAAAAAGATGAAAAATGAAGTTTTTTGATACTTACTTTGTCTTTTTGGGCGTATGTGACCAAAGCATGTACAAGAACATCAATTCCAGAGGCTTAGATGAAGGAATTTGAATACCATATCACTTACTAAGGCCATTTTTGGTTCGTATGTAGCACATGCGGTCCATATATGTCTAAGATAAGTGACAAAATCCATGATCCAGAAGTGCAAAAGCTGAAGAAAAATTTTGGGCACTTAACTATGTCCACTTGTAGACCGTATATAGTACATACAAGTCATATGTGGCCCAAGTAAGGGTCCACCGACTCCATTTTTCCTTTTTCGTTCGGGTTTTGATTCCTAGGTTTCCATGCAACCTAAATATTCTCCTATGATGTTTTTAAGTCTTATTATGTATCGTTATTTAAGTTTTTCTATTTTATTTAGGATTTAATTTATAGGATTTCTTGTAATTTATAAATACCCTTTAGGCTTTGTTTAATTAATTCATTGAGAGAGAGAGGTCCTTTAGGGATAATTCATTCAGAAAGAGGCCCGTTGGGTCTATGTTCACAAACATCTTATTATTCTTGGTTTGTTATTCAACTTAAGACTTTGGGATTTCTTCTTTCATTATTGTGAGATTGATTCTGTAATTTTTTTTGTGGATTTCATGATTGATCTCATAACTATGAGTGGCTAATTCCATTAGCTAGGGTTGTTGGAACCTTGACGGATTAACGAAGTAGGGGAAGTGCCAAGTCATTCAAGATAAAGATTTTTTCATATATTGGGATTTCTTTGCTTTTATTTCCTTCTTAATGGGTGCACACGTTAAGATCCTATCTATATCTTGCTACTTCACAAGAGGAGAAGTGACTAGAAAAAGAAGACCACAATGGTGATTTAGGGTTAACTGCTAAAATAAGCTTATCTATACTATGTTCTTAAGACGGTTAACTTTTATCTAATAACTTGAGACTCAAAAGGTATTAGTTAAATTGGGATCCAGGATAAAGGTTAGTAAGGTGACACCCTGAGAATCAAAAGGTAAAGGGTGAGATTCGTCAATTAGTCCACAAGATAGTTAATGGTACATAACTTATCATATTCTACATGCAAGGTATTAGAATAGTTTGATAGTGCACGATAAATATGCAGAGTTGAGAAACCAGGGAGAACACAAGCCTAGTGTTCGTATTAGATTGTCTACAACCAAAAGCAACCAATTATTGTTACTTTTTGCTAGTTACTGTAAATCCCCCTTTTACTTTTCTGCACTGCCTGGTGATTTCAATAATTTTGAGAAGGATTTCTGGCCAATTCCCTATGGGATTGACCCCAACCTAGTTGGGTTACTATATTTGATAGCAACCACTTTATCCTTCTAAGAAGGGGTAGTTTGGGCATTATTAACAACCATTTATGTAATTAGTAGGACAATAACATCATATAAGACCCCACTCAATTACACATAGCAAATAATATTTCAAACCATAAATTAACGACAACACAGGCCCCCACACAGGCACACAAAAAACATAAATAAATTTTTGTGATTAGTTCCTACACCCATAATATTATTTTATACCAATATTTACTACTCAGCTTAGTCTGAAGAGAGTTAAGCCATAACCTACCTCAAATGCATAAAACTAGTCCAAAAGTCCTTTAATACGGTGCTTTCTCCTCATGAATGGATCCAAAATCAACTAAAATATACAAATATAGAAGCTACATGTTAAAGGAAGCCAACTATCCCCATATTATCCCATTTTTGAGTTAGGATCAAAACGGACCCCCAAATAGATTTAAAAAAGAAGAAAGGTAAACTGGAATTCTAGTCCAAAAATATGTTAACCTTCATTAACGAATGCCATAGAAGCAAACCCAGGTGAAAATAGGGTGGATTTCGGGTTTAAATCAAAGAATTACTAAATTAGTCTTTCCAGGCCAAAATTTCCAAATTCCACTTTTGAATTAAAGTTGTGACAAGAATCAAAGAGAAATAATTGAAATAGGGATTTGGAGCTTACCCAAGCTTGAAAATTGAAGAAATCGTTCAACAACTCAAAAAACCCAAGCTCCAAGTGTCAAAAATGGTGAAAAATTGCAAAAAATGGGGCATATAATCAACCCAAGCAATGCTTAAGCTGCACTAGGCTGCTTAAGCAGCCAAGTGTTGGTTAAGAGACTCTCGCCAATGACACCTAGGTTGCTTAAGAAGACACAAGGCCTCTTAAGCAGTACTTCATGGTTCAAGCCAGGTCACTTAAGCGACCAAATGGCTGCTTAAGCGGTTGCAATAGTTTAGTGGTGCATCATTTAGAGACATGGAGAATCCCAATTCTCGGTGAGCCCCTCGAGATTCATTCAAAATCCAAAGAACCCAAACATCCTATGCTACCCTATAAAATTCGATGCTTCGAACTCAATAGCAATATCAAATTTTTGAAAAAAATATCATTTTCACAAAGTTGAACCTCGAAACTCAATTTTCCAACTTTACAAATTGAGGGTCGAAATGAGATACAAAAGTCATAAAACCACACCAAGCATGTTACCAACCAAAAATCAACGTTCTGAATCTACTGGCACAGTTCATTTTACCATCCAATGCATAGATTAATAAATGTCTAATGAAGTCAACTAATAAGTTTTTTAACTATTAAAAACCACAAACTCGCACAAATCACACCAAAATACATTAGAAATCATGTCAATTATCCCTACACCCCATAAATACCACAATACAACCATTGGAAGGATAAAATGGTAAAATCACATAGAAATGAATAATTCACAATACCACAAAAAATTAAGTCATATAGTTCATCCTAAAACTAAAGGCAAGGGAAATACCCAAATAAGTGAAAAACTAGGGATAACTACCATGCATATGAGACTCAAAATCCTTATTATCCTCATCTACAGGTCGATATCTCAACTGGACCTTAACCACTGGAATCTCTAGAATTCAACCACCTAACATCCATGGCTAGTATGGAGACGGGTTCAACAACAAAATACAACCTCTCATCTAAATAGACTGAATCCTAATTAATGACATGAGACTTTTCCTAAATGTAACACCAAAGCATGGAAACATGGAAAACTTGATGAATAACTAATAAATTACGGGGAAATAATAATTCATATGCCACATACCCAATAGGCCAAAGAATCTCAAAAGGTCCAATATATCTGGGGCTAAGATTTCCCTCTTCCCAAACCTCATGACTTCTTTCATGATGGACACTAAATGGAAAACTCAATCATCAAAACTAAATCTTGAGGCACAAAGTCTACGATCCATATAACACTTATGCCTACTCTAAGCTGCTCGAAGTCTATCCTGAATGATCCAAACTCTATCTAAAGACTCACAAATAAAGTTCATATCACGATGATACAATCCAAATGGGTGTCAATATTTTTTAATCACACAACTCAAGGCCGACATAAGGAAGTCTAAGCCATGATTAACCTAAAGATTCAAGAATGTGCTTAGAAGGCCTTCTTTGAGTTTCTAATTAAATAATGTCATATTTGGAAGATAGCTTGGAGCTGAGGAAAGTGATGGCACAAGGAATAAAGATAGCCCTTGTGGGTTATTTCTAAAATAGCTACTTTTAGTTTATTTTTGTAATAGGTTATTTATGCAAAGGTAAATACTATTAATAGGTGCCTTAGACATTTCATTCCCTTAGTTTTTGGATGAATTATGAATGATTACTTATTTATGAGTAAGTTTCAAGCTTGGATTAGCTTTTGTTGATCTTTGTTTATAAATGTGGGATGCTTGGGAATCTGATTCCCTTGTAGTCTACGCAAGAGCTAGGTTCTCGTAGGCAATCAATAATGGATGTATTTTGGATTTGATGCACCCTTTTCTTGGCCTTTTATTATCTTCTTATGTCTATCTATCTATCTTATCTTCATATCCTATACTTTGTTGTTCTTTCAATTTCATATTTTTGTTTAGTTTCTATTTTCGTACTATGCTCTCGTATCATTTGGTATTTGATAACGCTCAATCTACAGCTCTCGTGGGAGTGTAAAGTGGTCGTTAGCAAATATAGAACCCAACCTGGGTTGGGTGTCGATCCCACAGGGAATAGCTTGGCCAACAAGTAAGCAAAATTACTAAATTTTTGGTGCAAGTCTCGTAAAAGGGGGGATTGTAATGTGTAACGAAAACAATAAAGTAAAAGTTGAAAATAGCAAAGTAAAGAGAGAAAGATTGTTACGTAAGTTGGAAACAATGAGAATTGAAGCGTTGGGGGTATGTCCACCTTATGAGTTATACGTCTCTATTGGCTATGAGTTGTGCGGAATTCAAACATGCATGTGCTTATAGAGAATTGTATTCGATGGTAAATCCAAGCGTCTTTTGACCTCAACAAGGACTATTTCACTTTAACTCTTTCGAGCTTAAAGCGTATCTAACGGTACAAATTCTCCAAGAGGTTAATCCAGTTACGGCACTAACTTTTTAATAGGAAAGGGTGTCCTACTACCTTGACACTATCTCTATTCCAGACAAATAACCTTTCTTTCGAACAAGTTAAATGTTATACTGGCGTATTCTTGCGTTTGCAACCACAAAGAATGTAGATTAAGATGAAGAGAATAATGATATAAGCAGTATACGTGTTGCGAACTCACAAACTCACAGCAATAGATAGTAACTCATACGGCTTCCATAACCCCAACAGAGAAGTTTAGTTACCCTTGAATGCAAAGGAGATCACGATTGACATTGTTGTTATACCACAAGATTGAGTAATTTTCGTGTAGCTTAGGTGGTAGGCGTGTGGCGTGAATTCCAAGGCAAAAGTAACAATTCTCTTGTTGCGGTAAATAAGAATAGATGAATAGAAGAAGAAAAATAGAATTAATGGAAAGATTAGAAGAGTTGTAGAATTGTTGTGGTGGAAGAAGAGAGGGATTGAAGAAGATTAATTGTTGAATAGAAGATGAATAAAAATCTCTAGCATGATAGGGTATTTATAATATCCATATCCTAATCCTACTAGGTAAATAAATATCTAACCAAATCCTACTAGGCTAATGGAATACTTAACCCAAATGTACTAGGTTAATGTAACATTATCATAATCCAAATAAACTAATGAAATACATAACCCAATTGTACTAGGTTAATGTATCATTGTCCAAATCCAACTAAGTTACTGCAAGTCCCCAAAGTCTTCAGAAATACTGATTTAGCCCGGGATAGATTTTCCATGCAGCGTTTTTGGTCCTTAGGCGTGTAAACTCCCTTTCCTTCCTTCGTGAGCTTTCTTTTGTGTCAAGTAAGCCATAAAATGCTGAATTCTGCATCATTTATACCTGAAACTTTGCTAATCATGTTCGTTAGCTCACTTATAGGAAAAAGGACTAAAAGTGCATGAAATATATAATTTGTTCTCAAAACTAGGCTAAAATATGGGCAAAATATATTGATATAGGCGTGTAAATTCGCCTATCATCAGTATTAAAGTCGAGCTTTATTTTATTCCCGTAAAGTCAATCTTGGGTTTGTTGTCTTTGAAAATATAAAAATAAGTTTCAATCTACCTTGCATTTGTTTTGGAACTGCACCTAACCTGCTAAAGTAGGTCCAAGGAAGCCCAACAAAGTATATTACGTGTTGGAGATGTGCCCCAAGTGCTCATTATCTGCCTTACATCTGCTTTAGCATGTTCCAACACAAAACAAGCCATTCCAACTCACTTTTTGCATGGTTTCAACCATCTAACTTCATTTCTTGATCCTTAATTCCATTTTCTTGAAACTTAAGGTACTCAATAACTAAAATTCATATACTAAGTTGATTGATTAGTTCTTTAGTCATATTTCTTTTATCATCCAATTTTATTCAAGCTTTTCTTATATTCAATTCATTGTTAGTTGTTGGTTCCTGTCCGTACGCAATTTTTTATTATGAGTTCTTCAAACAAGAATCCATTATGACCTCAAGACACAATTGATACCAATCAAACTCATTGTAGTGTAAATTATTTATCAATGCTTATGACACCAATTGGTATACAACACAAAAGTGTGAACTTCAAGAGCTTGTGATGTTGATTTCTTAACCTTAACTTGTTTGTTATTTTTGTGTTTTGTTTTTGTTTAGTAGTTCTATTATTAGGTATCATGGATGAAAACACCTCAAATTCTATCTTAGGGACCTTGAATCTCTCCACCGTAAAAAAGGTAACATGTATGAGAGGATGGATAACATAACAGATCATCTAAACTATTACAACTCTAACCTTCAAGCTCCCTTTAGTGGAAATGCTCCAAATGTACTTCAAGGTAACCAAGATAACTCTTGTGGTCTATTATATGTGAAATATCATTTTAAGTCTAGTAAAAAACTAAGTGTGAATGATATTTTATCATTAGAATATCCTAATGTCTCTTTAATTCTTGATGATAATATATAACTTGAGAGCGTGGATACACTAGTTGATCCTAATGATGAAAAAATTAACTCTTCTAGTAAGATCAATTTTTGTCCACCTAGTGTTGAAGCCAATGTGATGAATGATGGTACATTGTATTATGAAATTTGTGTTGATCAACTTGTCTACAAAACTAGCCCACCACTTGAGGATGTTTGTGATGTGATTAATGAACCTCAAGTGAGTGATGATATTAAAAATGTTTGTCAAGTAATTAGGAGTGACCCTTTGAGCATGAATTTTAGTGAGGATCCTATTGTTTGTTTTGCTCATAAGGATAACCATGTGTTTGAAATATTTTGACACTTGATAGTTGTATTTTAGAGAGTGAATTTGCATGTTATAAATCCTTTTTATGGATATATCCTTATTTTTTTTAGAACAATATCTTGTTTGAAGATGATGAAATCACACCTAGTGGATTACCTAGTGGTGTAGATAGCATCGATGATGTAGCTCACCTTGAGGGATATATCTCATATGACAACCCACTATGGCGTGACAACATCCCTCCTAAGGATGGACATCTCTTATTTGAAGATGAGAGTACTCTTAAGAGAAAGGGATGTGAAGTTTTTGAAAGAAATAATCAACTGGGTGATGATAACTTTGATTTACTTGAATGTTTGAGAAACCCAATTAGTGATTGTTTGTAATACCCCATACTTTTCTTAGCTTAATTTAGATCCTAGTGTGTCAAGGGTTAGCTTTGAAAATGAATAAATCTTGATACGTGTGAAATTTTCGAGCTCTAGACTCACCAATGTGTAGATAATTGAATTAACTTTCCAACGATTCCAATTTTGCCTCAATCCAATACTCGGTTAAAAATTTATGGAAATTTTAGTAAAATCAGTAGATCACCATAATTTCACTGCATCGCGGTGTAGGACAAATTCATAATTGTCCGATTCTAGTGAAGCACCATGATTAGCTCGCGACGTGGTAAAATTCTAGTTCTCAGTCGTCCCCTTCCAGTAACTCACTGCGATTTCCCATATCACGTCAAAATCCTTAATTGGACAAGCACCACACCATGGTGGAGTACAAAATAGAAGTAGTCCTTTTCCAGTAAAGCAACGCAATTTCACTGCATCTAGCCAAAGGCCAAAATGACAGTCATCCATTTTATAGTAAGCCACCGCGATAGCGGTGCATCACAGTGGTGTGCCAAATGGGGGTTTTCTAGTTCTGAATTAAATTTTAAAGGGCAATCTAGTATTTTTCCCAAGCTCCAATCATGCAAAACAGAGAATCTAGCCTATTCTAAGCATATTATGCATGCTTTTCACATAATTTCTCTCCAAGAAACCCTAGAACATTCAAATCTTAAACCCCAAGAAATCTAAATTCCACCATTCTTTTTCCAAAATAACTCAAGATTAAGGATTCCCAATTCAAGAACTTCAAGAATCAACCATCAAGAGCACAACTAGAAACTCAATTTTCAAGCTTCCTCACCTATTCATCAATTAAGGTATGTGGATTTTTCCAACAAGGATAATCCTTTCATCCTTGTGCCCAAAATTTGTTTTAAAGTTGATTTCGTATGAAAATTTCATGAGTTTTAAATTAGGGTTCTTACCCGATATTGCTAATTGAAAGATTATAAAAGTTGAAGTGATTTAGATTATGAAATTGCATGTTTATTTTCATATTTTCATGCGTATTGTAGTAATTTCCAGATTTAGACTTGAATTAACAATATTTTTATTATCTAACATGAATTTTATAATGATTTGATATGAAATAGATGCATGGGTTACTATCCCTAGTTTGAATATTGTTACTTCAAGATGATTATGCTTTTAAGCATCTCATGATTTGTTATATTCAGATTTTGAATAAATATTTGATCTTTTGATCTCAGCTTAGATATGGAATCCACTATACCGATTTAGCTACAGTTTACAGTAAACAGATTTACAAGAGGTTTTTATTGTAAACCCCTATATTAGTTTTTAAAAGTGGATTTCTAATAGAATGAGCCTACAGATTAAAGGAAGTAGTATTTAGCACCGATTTGGGTATGTTTACATGTCCCAAAACTATGAGCCAATGTAGGTTCAGATTATCAGATTATTCCCATTTTTATATGGATGACAGATACAGATGTGATTACTTAGATTAGGTTATACTCCTTGAAAAGAGTATGACACCTATCCCTAACGTGAGGTTTTCACATAAGGAAACTAGATGTTGGACACTATGATAGCTCACATAGTGTATATCAGTTAGAAGAACCACCCTAACAGTAAAGACTTTTAGAATAGTTTTGAAAAGTATTTTCCTACAGCCTAATAGCAAAGACTTACAAAACAACTTTTAGAAACTAAGTGTAGAGGCTCACAATTTTATTCAGATATTGCTTTACATATATGACATTAGCTATGAGATTTTAGGTTTTAGTTTATAGATACAGAAATGAGTCCTTTCTACACTTAGACAACATGATTTAAAGACAGGATACCAGTACAACTTTTAGAAACTAAATGATATGACTCACTAGATTTATGCAACATGTTTTGGTATTCATGATTATGAATTTCAGTTTTTAGATATTCCAGCTTATGTGAGTCATCTACATTTGGCATGCATTCTTTTACAAATTTATAATAATATTGAGATATTATTTTACTTATGCATTCTCCCCCATATGCTCAGTACATTCCAAAAGTACTGATCCACATATATGTCTATGTGCTACTTTGTTTAATAATGTAGGCACCAATTCAGTTGTAGTCTACTTATTACAGTCAGACAGTTGTAGATTCCAACCAACAGATAATGAGTCCTCCTATTTTGTGGATTCCAGTTACCTTACTTTATTACTCATATGTATTGATTAATACTAGTTGGATTCACGCCCTGGCTATCTATACTCAGTATAGTAGAGGCTTCATAGCTATCAGTCAGAGTCAGTCATGGAATTTTAGTTCTGCTCTTTACTTTTATTAGAATGTAAAATTGTATCAGTATTGTAGTTTTCCTTGATTTCATCATGATTATATTTTTGCACAGTAAAATCAGTTATTTTATACAAATTTAAATCAGTTGCTTAACAGTATGCCAGTACAAGGGTTAGCTTGGGATCACTTGTGGTCCTAAGCGCCATGTGATATCTCGGAACCTATTTTTGGAGTGTTACAAACTTGGTATCAGAGCCCAGAGTTCAAGTTTCATAGGGTATCTATGAAGCCGTGTCTAATAGAGTTTTGTGGAATGATATAGAGATATCTGTAATTTTCTTCAAAAGGTTATAGGACAATTTAGAAAAGTTTTCTTTCTTTTATATTCTAGGTTATGCTATAAAGTTGTTCTCTCAGAAAATCCTCTTGATTCATGCGTAACTCCATAATTCTCCATCTGTGACCTATTTTTGAGATAACATAATTAGCAAGTTCCAAGTCCTCCCAAGATAATGCTCTTACATTTACTATTAGTAACTTCAGAAGTCATATAAGGGGCTTGAGAGGATCTCCCTAGTGTGATAAGTTCCTTACGTTGAAAGTTTATGTCCTCATCCATACGAGTTTTTCAGTTAATATAGAGTAAGATATATATTCATTTCCTTGATAACTCTCTAATACAGATAGTGCTCATGAGAAAAATAGTGTGAACCTAGATTGTTAAATAGAGTTTGCATTCGACAAATATTGCAACCTAGCGTGTTATGATTTATAAGTAGTAGAACTTTCTTATAGTTAGAAGTATGGGTATAGAAATGTAGTGGAAGTAAAGGTGGTAATGGCGATCGAATGTATATAGATGAGCTTATGCGTGTTATAGAGTTCGTGTTAAGGTGATATGTCTTTGTGTGTTAGTTTAGAGGTAATGAATAGAGGTAATGAATGTGGTACAAGTTCCTTGGTAGAAGGTAGAGAAAGAGCGATTAGTTAAGGTGAATTGATGTTTTCTTAAAGTATGAACAAAGTTATTGAGGGTACTTATTTTGTTAGAAAATGTATTGGTTATTAATGAAAGTATTTGCTTGTTTAGTATTATTAATTTAGGCTTCCCTTAAGGTTACAAAAAGAAGTTTAGTTGAAACTTATAGAGCCATAAAAGTAATTCAGATATATAGAAGGGTAAGTACTAGAGATGTGTGGAAGAGGGGGTATGCTAACAGATTTTAATAGAGTATACCATAGGATTGTGATCCATTACAGTTGTTATAAGGTTCGCGTGGACTAGTGTTTTTTGACATTTTATTTGTAGCTTCCAAGTGAGAATAATATTTGAGATTAGGTTGTAAATTATGTTTAGCACTAGAAATTAAGTTTGAACAGTGGATGATCATCAAGGTGGAAGTAATGATTGCTCAGTTAGTAATGCTAGTTATATAGAAGTGATCTAGTAGGCTTGAATAGTATATGCAAAAGTTTAAATCCATTTATTCATAATTAAGTATGATGTTGTGCGTATGATGTAGACGTGTGCCCAAGTTGATATGGGGTTGCTTTATTTTCTAAGGTTATTACGCATTGTGTGTGGTTAGTAGTACCGTTAAGTTGCTAAGTAGAAGGAGGCTAGTTATATAGTATATGATATTCTTAATAGCTAAGTTAAGAAGTTTGGATAGATGATGTTGATCCTTTTTGGTATGATTTTGATTCTCATAGTTTAGTAGGATATGATAAAAGCAGTATGGTTCATTAAAAGGTTTGGGGATATCCACGTTATGTGGTAGAGTTTAAGTTTGAATCTTTGAAGATTGAGCTAATATAAATAAGAGTTGAAGATTAGATGGTGTGAACTCAAGATATGGTGATACTTATGAAGATTCTAAGTTAGTAAGTGTTTAAGAAATTATATGATGACTTTTGGGGATATAGAAGGATAGACTTTTATCTCAGATAGAAGTATTAGAAGTGGGTTTTACACTTACAGGTGTAGTCTTTCAAAGCAAGTTTATTATTTACGTGTATTGTTGTATTCTAGACTCTAGAGTACAGTGAGTGTAGTGTTTAGTAAGGCTTCCACAAACTTAGAATGATGGATTAAAGCTAAGGGGGAGATGATACAATAAGGAACCAAGTCAAGCTCTCAGATTCTAGTAGGGATGTCAATATGTTATAGAACAACAGTAAGGCAAGAAGATGTCTGACCCATTCTTATCCCGATGCGAAGTTTTCAGTCATCACAATATCTACTCATGCCTTACACATCATGTCCATGACCATAGGTCATATTTATGCACCTTATAAGAAATCATGTACACCTTTAATTCCCAATATAAGGAATTCCAGTTCATTCAGCAGTCGGAATCACATTACTTAAATTATGAACTCCAAATTTAGGTCATACAACTCATGACTCATGTACTCATGCTTTACAGTATGTTTAGTTCCAATACTCATGCAACACTCTTAGCGATCAGGGAAATTCAATTTATATTATGTATGTCCTCAGATTAGATCTCTTTAATGAATCCATGTCATGAATACTTTATTCCTCAAGCCTCAATAAAGTCTAAAGTTATGCTTAGTATCCCTTCATATTTCAGGTCCTGATATTACAACCTTTCAGTGACCTCTCCTTAGGTCAAGATAGTGATGATGACAATGGTATAGATGGGAGAGAGTGAAAATGTTATGTTGGGAAAGATGGTTATATGCTTGTTTTATGTAAGTCTATAAGTGAAGGAATATTGAGGTGAAGATTTTTTGTGTATGATTTGGTTAGTTGAGAATATTTTTATACGTGTCTTCTTAAGAATAGTGCATGAAAGTTGTTATTGATAGATGTATTAGAGAATATAAGAAAGATGATTCTATGGGTGTTTGTTTAGAAGAGCACGTATGGTTATGAAGATAAGCTTGAATGCCATGTTGGTATATAAGAGGATCGGTGCATTGGGCACTAATGAATTTCTAGTAAGAGACTGAATTTAGCTGTTAAAGTGATAAGAAGAATTATCTTAGAGGTGAGCAGTTATGATAATGCTTGGGGTACTAAATTCATGGTTCAAACTAGTATTATGGTGTTATGTTATGTGTAGTACCTTGTGGTTTTGAGTTAGGCTTGACCATGATGAGAGAATTTAGTTTAGTTTAGGCTTTAGTAGACGGATTTATCAATGCCCCTGTGACAATTATAATCTGAATCAAGTAAATATGGTATTTAAGGGAAATAGTATAGTTGAGGAAGTTTTTGAGAAATGTTGCTAAGCTTGAAAGTAAGAAGTTGCATTGTTTAAGGCCTAGTAATTCTATCCTAGCTTTTGATTTATAGGTCTATGTTCCATACTATAGAGTTGTAGCAATGTTTTAATTTCTTATTCAGATGTCTTGTTCAGATCATGCCCAAAGTTCTTTTCTCCCTAACGTTGTTAGAACTTCCTAGAAGAGCATTGAAGAAATACACCATTTAGGTATGGGCATTTAATATGATCCAGTCCATATATCCTGCAATTGCAATCAAGTTTAGCAATCAAACAGATAAACTCCCATCGATTTCCAACTTTCCATCTAGTCGTACTACCCAAAGTTTTGCGAGTAAGGCCATTCCATGAGGTAAAATATTCGCATTTGTGCAAATTATGAATTCATCTCAGTCCAAGCGCCAGACATCAATTTCATATTCAAATATTTAGTCATGATTTAGTTCATAAGTATTCAGTAAATGATCTTAGTTTTTCCAAGTATTCCAGCCCAAATAGTGCAATACCCATTGTATGATCTTAGCCTCGTTTCCTCATGATTCGTGCCTATATAATTTATCACTTTGCAGTTCTATGTGTATGATTGTATCATGAACACTTCAAGAAAATTCTAAACTCTCCGCATGAATCAGCTCCTTATAGTAAGTAAAGGCAAGTCAGCTCAAAAATTAGTTTTGTGATAGAGGTTTCTAATGTTTCAGACTTAGCCATGTAAGTATGTTCCTAGATGTGCATGTTCAGTATATGATCTCAGTTACCTTAGTTAAGGACTCTCAGTCCAATCATTCACTTCGTGTGATTTAGATTCAGACATGCAGTTTTGTTTCAGTTGTGCATGCTAGCATATAGCCTCAGTTCCTCAGTATCTTCAGTTTAATTAGTCTCATTCGAGGCATGCTATCATATAGCCTCAGTTCCTCAGTATCTTCAGTTTAATTAGTCTCATTCGAGGATGAATATTCCCAAGGGGGAGATATTGTAATACCCCATACTTTTCTTAGCTCAATTTAGCTTCTAGTGTGTCAAGGGTTTGCTTTGAAAATGAATAACTCTTGATACGTATGAAATTTTCCAGCTTTAGAATCACCAATGCGTAGATAATTAAATTAGCTTTCCAACGATACCAATTTCACCTCAATCTGATACTCGGTTAAGATGTTATGGCAATTTTAGTAAAAGCAGTAGATCACCGTGCCGAGGTGAAGGAAAAATTCGTAATTGTTTGATTCTAGTGAAGCACCATGATTAGCTTGTGTCACGGTGAAGTTCCAGTTCCCGTTATTCCCTTTCCAGTAACTCACTGCAATTTACCCATATCGCGTCAAAATCCTTAATTGGATCAGCACCGCATCGCGATGTAGTGCAATATGACACTCATACTTTTTCCAGAGACACAACTTGATTTCACCACATAGCGCCCGAGGCCAAAATGATAGTCATCCATTTTTCAGTAAACCACCGCGATAGCGGTGCATCGCGGTGGTGTGCTAAATCGGGGTTTTCCAATTCTGAGTTAAATTTTAAAGGGCAATCTAGTATTTTTCCCAAGCCCCAAATCGTCTAAAATACAAAATCTAGCCTATTTTAAGCATATTATGCATGCTTTTCATATAATTTCTCTCCAATAAACCCTAGAACATTCAAATCTTAAACCCCAAGAAATCTAAATTCCACCATTCTTTTTCCAAAGTAACTCAAGATTAAGGATTCCCAATTCAAGAACTTCAAGAATCAACCATCAAGAGCACAACTAGAAACTCAATGTTCAAGCTTCCTCACCTATTCATCAATTAAGGTATTTGGGTTTTTTCAACAAGGATAATCCTTTCATCCTTGTGCCCAAAATTTGTTTTAAAATTGATTTTGTATGAAAATTTCATGAGTTTCAAATTAGGGTTCATACCCAATATCGCTAATTGAAAAATTATGATATTTGAAGTGATTTAGATGATGAAATTGCCTGTTAATTTTCGTATTTTCATGCGTATTGCAGTAATTTCCAGATTTAGACTTGAATTATCAATATTTTCATTATCTAGCATCAATTTTATAATGATTTGATATGAAATAGATACATGGGTTATTATCCCTAGTTTGAATGTTGGTATTTCAAGAGGATTATGCTTTTAAGCATCCCATGATTTATTATATTCAGATTTTGAACAAATATTGGATCTTTGGATTTTATACACCTTTTGGTTACCCTTTTGTTATCTTCTTATGTCTATCTATCAATCTTCTCTTCTTATCCTTTACTATATTGTTGTTTCAATTTTGTATCTTTGTTTAGTTTCCGTATTCATACTTTGCTCCTATATCAGTTGAGGTCTAATCTCAAAAACCTCAAACTAACCAACTAAAGAGCGACAACATCTACCATACAAAGCCTCAAAGGAAGCCATCTCAATACTTGAATGGTGGCTATTATTGTATGTAAATTGTACCAAAGTTAGATATTGATCTCCCTAACCTCCAATGTCCATCACATATGTGCAGAGCATATCCTTCAAAATCTGAATAGTCCTGTTTAACTGACAATCAGTCTGGGGGTGAAAGGTTCTACTAAGGTAAACTCGGGTACCCAACACCTCCTAAAATGTCTTCCATAAGTGAGATGTGAATACTTAACCTCAGTCGGAGATGATACACACTGGCACACCATGAAGATGGACTATCTCATGTTAATAGGTACGAGGGAATATCTCAGCACTGAAAGAAACCTGAACTAGAATGAAATGAGTACACTTGGTCAATCGATCTACAATGACCCAAGAACTATCAAAACCACAAGAAGTATGAGGCAACCACGTTATGATGTCCATGATGATCCGTTATCATTTCCACTAAGGAATAGGTAACCTCTAACATGAACTACCAGGATTCAAATGATTGGCTATCACCTGCTGGCACCATAGGAAACGAGCTACAAAATCTGCTAGATCTTTCCTCATACCATCCCACCAGTAAAGCTACCTTAATTCATGATACATTTTAGTCACTCCTAGATAGATGGAATACCCAGATCTATGAGCCTCATCCAAAATTAATCTTATCCAATCACCCACTCTCTGCACAGAAACTCGATATCCAATTCTCAAAACACCATCTGAATCAAGTGAGGCTGACACGACCAGAACCAGGGCCTTGTTGTAATGGGAATCTTAGGCCCAACAATGACCGGAGATCACCCCATTTCCCAAACTGATAAACCCAACAAATAACCCGAGTCTGATGAATTTTGAACATATACTAAGATAGAGTATTTGACAACACAAAGACTTAGGGATAGGTTTACAACCGTGATCAACCCGAACAAGTCTAGCCATCCAGTGCTAATCCAACAACCGTAACCAACCCAAAATAATAACCAAGTCCATGTCCATAACATAATAGAATGGAAAAATCATAAATAGAGTCAAACACTATCAGCCATAATACAAATAACAATGCCATGGGTGACACTAATGCCGACACCGCCCATACCACCCATAGTATTCCACAAAGCCCATATCCGAAAGTAAAACAATATCTAGTCGGGACATGCCCCCGATCATAGCCAAAACTTGTGTCCAAGACTAAACCAAATTTAAATATAAGAAAACAAAATAAGAAATAGAGCCATCTGAAATTTGAAAGCTCACCACTGCAAGTCAACACAAGCTGATCCTGAGTCCAATCACTGAGTATGAGGTGTATTATGACAAACACCTGTATCACTTAGAGATATGACATCGAAGATGGTTAGTGGTTGTAGAGCTAGCATGTAACTCAAGGATAAGGATAAAATAGTGCCAATAGCTCAAAACTAATCAATCAATGCATATAATCCATGCAATAAATATATATATATATACATACATACCATGACGGGATAGGGAACAAGATTAACACAAACTTTGAAAGCATTAACCTTTGCTGTGTAGCATAGTCGTCATAGAATAAGGCACTCACGTGCTATATGGGTCTAGATCTCCCCTAGCTAGAAGGGCCCTAGTGTGTGTAGCCACACAAACCTAAGAAAATCCATAATAGTATATGCCTATATGGAGGAATTGAACCTTCCGACATAATTAAGGTGACTTAAGCACCATTACATGTGTTATGGGGGACTCAAACCTCCCATTCATATATTCATTCGGGGGACACAAACAATTCGATCATAAGACACCCACATTGTCTAACGTTGTGTCTAGTGTTAGTCCTTCAAACTCCACTTTCATGACCCGACTACACATCCTGCCATTAATCCAAATTTAAAGCCATCATTCCATATACACAACCATTAAGCCAATTACATACCAAAACGTTTTCTTGGTATCGTCATACCACCACTACTTGTAAGCGTACCAAGTGCCATTACCATTGTCAATAAACCAATCATTCATTTGACTTTGGGACTTAAACCTATCTTCTAACAAAGACACTTATTCAATTCAAAGTTTAGGGACTCAAACTCATTGTCTAATAAAGGCATAATTCATTTAATGTTTAGGGGCTCAAACCCATTTAACTAATTAGACGACCAAGGTTACACTTTAAACCAATACATGGCCAACAAGGCCTACCCAAAACTATTTACTAACCATTCATATTAATTAGGCCAAGCGTTAGTTAAAAACACCATTGTCATGTGACTATTTTATTCTCTTAGACATTTTCAAAAACACTTTGAGGCCGTGTTATTATCAAGACCAAAATCAAAGAAAAAGCCATCAAGTTTAGGGTAACCCAGGACCCATTTGTTAAACCACAATTACCAAACACCCACACATGCAAACCATGACCAAAAACATATACAAATACAAGTTATACCAAGAGTAAACAATACTCAATCATATGCAACAAAACACTCAATTTGGTTTCCAAAACCTCCAATAAAGAATCATAATCACACTTTAAATCACATGATATCTTAGAAATAACAATGAGGAAAGAGTCACATTACTTATTCAAGAAGATTCATGAAAGAAATTTGACTCTTAAGACTCAAGATAACCACCTTTGAAGAACCCTAGCCCCAAACTTCAATAGAGAGTTTAGAAATTATTTTTGGAGTGTTTGATCTTTCAATAATGGATTAAGACGTGGGTATATAAGGGTTTTTGGGTGGGAAATGTATGGAATACCCGTAGCTTAAAACATAAAAACATACACGCAGAAAGATACGACTATGGGAGTGCACCTTAGATGCCACATGGTGCTTACGACTACATAAGACCATAAGCTAACCCCTCAGCTGGTACCTGCTATGAGCACTGAATAAAACTAATTACAAAAGCTACACACTTACGGAAATAACTGAATTCGCTATAAGGTTTAAAGTACTAAAACATAACTGAAGTATAAGTCTAAAAACAACTTGTCTAAACAATGATAGAAATTATGACAAACTGACTAACTATCTGAAAGCATCCGAAAGCCTTTAAAACTGACTGAATAAGAGTTGATGGGACATGCCCCAACTAACTTCAATTGTCTAAATGAAATAAAATTCTAAAATAATCATGATCGACCCTCAAAGTGTGAGGACTCACCACTAATACCACTGTTGATGCGCTAGAATGCCTAAGTGCAGTCGGGAACCTGAGCGTTTGAACCTATGATATAAGACATCATAGCACAAGAAAAGAGTATGTGGTCAGTACCTAGAATGTACTGGTATGCTAGATGATGCTAGGGTGATATATATGGGCCCATGTACATGAATAATAACTGACTGAATGAATAGCATAAGATAACTGATGCATGGTATGCATAAAAACTATAAAATCAGAGGATGCATTACCAAGCTTATTACATGATACTAAAATAGTTCGTAAACTAAAATCACTAAAATCTGGTAACTTAATAACTGATAATTGTATGCCATGGTCAATATAAACCTAAACTGAATTATACTGAAGACTAAACTAAAACTATGGGAACTAGCTATAAGAGACATGCCCTAACATATTATTAGAATCCAACCTATAACTCCAACTGGAAGGGTATGAGTACCTTACCACAGGTAATAGCACTAGCTGTGTGGATCTACTATCTGATGTCTCAAAGGACGAAGGTGTCATGCCTATCTGATGGGGGACCCATCAAAGTCTATAAAGGCACCGTAGGTCTGGAACCTAGGGACTACTACTAATGCCTCATGCCTAACAGATGGGGGAGATTCCATCCCTAAGTTTACTCAGTGCTAATTGTTACTCCCAACTGAAGATACTGATTTTTGAACTGATCTAATCATGACAAAACCAACAACTGACCATAGTAACGTATTAAAGGACAATTCTTATAGTTTATATTAGATCATTCTACAAACACTAAAACTATGTAAACAACTATGTTTTTGGGTATTCATAACCCGATATTAATATCAATAAGAACATATGAGAGCAATTGGAACCATAATAAGTAAGAATTATTCCAAAAATCATTGCTTAGGCATTTTACCAAACACTTGAGGGTCATGAGTTAAAGAATGAAAATAGTTTAAAAGATGTGATGGTAAGATAACTTCAATATTAAAATCATGAGTTAAGGATTTAACATGCAACTTTCATCCTTCAAACATGTCAAGGCTAATTCCAACGAAAACACATGTAAACATGGTATAAAATCAAAATTCATGGGAGTTCATGGATATAATTCATGCTAACATGTAAAGATCGTGAATTTAAACTTAAAAATGGATTCTTGGACTCCATTGGTAAAAACGACCCATTGATGAACATCTAACATACCTTTCTTGAAGAGTACGTGAGACTCTTTATGAATTTCTTGAAGATTGATCTTGAATGTTGAAGGGGCTAGGGCTTGTTCTTGGGAGGGAATGTTTTCAATTGAGAGAAAATATGAAATAAGAGGCAAATAATACTCTTTTGAGACCCTAATGCCGTGTTATGGCTGAGATAAAGTGAGAGAAAAGACTGAAATACCCTTTTAGACCCAGAATCAATTAAGTTGGTCATAGCCAATGACTTGATAAGTGATGCATCACGTTGCTCAGCCGACGCGTTAGGCGATGCACCACGTTGCACCCCACCAACACAATAAGAGGCATGCCGCATCCATATCGTACTGACTCACTGGTTTGAACATCCAAACCATTCTCAAACCTCATTCAAAAAGCCCTAAACTTACTTGAGACATGCTATCAACCACCCCGATCATGAACAACTTAATAATCGACGTTCTAAGGCCGGGAAGGTTAGAATTAAAATCATCAAAATTTAGGAGGCTTTGGAAATGACTAAGTCTTAACACTTAGTGAAATTTTTTTAAGTCTGGGACCCCTTTAGCATGCAATAGTAAGCTGAAATAAGCTAGGATTGATGGGGTCTTACAACATATCTCCATTGGGAACATTCATTCTCGAATAAGACTGATTAAGCTGAGAGTTCTGAGATACTGATAGTACATACTAAATGTGCAAATCTGAAAACATGGTTACATCACTAAGCCTAAAATATGATATATAGAACAGAACTGAACTGATTCACAAATGTATGCAATGTCATGAAGATGATTACTTTTCTCAAACTGAGAATGGAAAAGATATAATCTTAGGTACACTGTTACCTTGTTTTGAGTCCGAGTTCGCGGAGAAGAGGTGAGGGTACTTGGTTCACATATCTGCTTCTGCTTCCCAAGTGGCTCCCTCTACAGACTGATTTTGCCAAAGATCTTAGACCAAGGGAACTTCTTTGTTCCTTAGTCTCTGAATCTGATGATCTAGGATCTCTTCATAAGAAAGTCTATCCTGGACATCTATACTTTCTAAGGGAACAACTACAGCTAGATTACCAATACACTTCTTTAATAAACAAACATGGAATACTAGATTAACGGATGACAAATCTGCGGGCTACTTAAGCTCATACGCTACCTTCCTATAACGATGCAAGATCCTATAAGGGCAAACATATCGGGGACTGAGTTTCCCCTTCTTGCCAAACCTCTTCACTACCTTCATAGGAGAGATCCTCAAATAGACTAAGTCCTAACCTCAAACTCAAGATCTCTTCTCCTCACATCTACATACGATTTCTATCAACTTTGGGCAGTCTTAAGTGTCTCCCTGATCAACTGAACTTTTTCCAAGGCATCAAACACTGAATCTGGCTCTATCAACGCAGTCTCACCTACCTCAAACCAACTAATAGAAGATCTAAATCTCCTTCCATAAAGAGCATTAAATGGAGCTATCTAAATACTGAAGTTATAATTATTATTGTAGGCAAACTCAATCAAAGGTAAGTGATCATCCCAACTACCTTTAAAGTCGATATACACTTTCTCAACATATCCTCTAAGGTTTGAATGGTGCTCTATTCATGACCATCTATCTAAGGGTGAAAAGATATACTGAGATGAACTTGGGTACCAAGACCCTTCTGAAATGCCTTTTAAAACAGAGAGGTAAACTGAGTACCCCTATTCAAAATGATAGACAAAGGGACTGCATGCAATCAAACCAACTCTTTAAGATAAATCTTGGCATAGTCCTCGATTGAATAAGAAGTATGGAATGGCAAGAAATGAGCTGATTTGGTCATCTTATCTACTATAACCCAAATCGAGTCGTGCTGACGACGCATACGGGGAAACCCTATCACAATGTCCATGTTCACCTCTTCCCACTTCCAAGTGGGAATGCTGAACTCCTGCATCATACCACTAGGCCTTTGGTGTCAACCTTAACCTTCTAATAATTAGAAAATTTAGCTACAAACTCTGCAATATCTCTCTTCATGCCACTCTACCAGTAGATTTCCCATAAATCACGGTACAACTTAATGTCTCCTGGGTGAATAGATTAATGCGTACCATGCACTTGTGCAAGAATTCACTGCCTCAAACCATCTACACACAATACACATAGTGTACCCTGGAAACAAAACACACCATCTGCCCCTTGGCAGAAAACTTCTACTTTTTGATCTCTGACTGACTCCTTCAACTTCACTAGACTGGGATACCTATCTTGCCGTTCTTTCACTTTGGCAACCAAAGAGGATTCAAAACTATTTTGGACCCAAACACTACCCTCAACTAAGTCAACCAAACAAACTCCTAACCTATCCAACTGTTAAACCTCCTGAGCCAGCTTCTTCTTATTATTCTCAACATAAGCCATACTACCCATAGACAATATATTAAGAGCATATGCCACTACATTAACCTTTCTCGGATGATACAAAACACTTATATCATAGTTTTTCAACAATTCTAACTACCTTCTCTGATGGAGATTTAACTTTATCTACAAAAATACATACTGCAAGCTTTTGTAATTCATGAACACATCAACATGCACCCCATATAGATAATACCTCCAAATTTTCAAGGCAAAAACAACCGCTACTAACTCAAGATCATGGGTAGTATAATTCCTTTCATGGGGCTTAAGTTGTCTAGAGGCATAGACTATGACCTTAAACTCTCTACATTAAAACACAACTCAAACCAACTCTGAAAGCATCACAGTAAATAGCAAACCCATCTGAACCATTTGGCAAGGTCAAAACAGGTATTGAGGTGAGTCAAGCCTTTAACTCTTGAAAACTCTTCTCACAAGAATCTGACCATTGAAACTTGACTTTCTTCTGAGTCAATTTGGACACGGGGGATGCAATAGATGAAAAAACTTTAACAAACCATCTATAATAGCCAGCCAAACTAAGAAACTCTCAATATCTAACGGACAAATTGGTCTGGGCTAGTTTCTCACTTCTTCGGTCTTTTAAGGGTCAACTCTAGTGCCATCATCGAAAATAATATGGCCAAGGAAAGCTGCTAACCTTAGCCAAAATTTGCACTTACTAAATTTGGCAAATAACTGATGGGTTCTAAGAGTCTGTAATACTATTTTGAGGTGGTCCGCATGATTATTTTCATTATGGGAATGGACAAGGATATCATCTATGAAGAATATGATGAATATGTCTAAGTACTACTTGAACACTCAGTTCATCAAGTCCACGAAAGCTGTTGGGGAATTGGTTAGACCAAAGAATATGACTAGAAATTTAAAGTAACCATACCGAGTTCTGAAAGCTATTTTCAGTATGACATATTCTCTAACTCTGAGCTAATAATAGACGGATCTAAGGTATATCTTAGAGAAGTAACTGGCACCCTGAAGTTGGTCGAACATGTCATTAATCTTGGGGAGTAGGTATTTATTCTTGATTGTGACTTTGTTCAACTGACGGTAATCGATGCACATTCAGAGAGAACCATCTTCCTTTCGCATGAAAAGGACCAGAGTAACCTATGGGGAAACACTAGGCCTGATGAATCCTTTATCTAAGAGATCATTCAACTGCTCTTTCAACTTTCTAAGCTTCATTAGAGCCATTCTATAGGATAGAATGGAGATGATCTAGGTATCTGGGTGAAGGTCTATTCTGAAGTGAATTTCCTTTTTAGGAGGGACTCCAGGAAGATCTCCTGGGAACACATCTAGAAATTCCCTCACTACTGAAACTGAATCAAGACTGGAAGTCTCTGAACTAGAGTCTTTGAATCAGACAAGATGGTAAACACACCCCTTGGATATTATTTTTCTCGCACTAAGTTATGAAACAAGCCGAACCCTAAGCGCTAAAGTTCTACCCCTCTATTCAAGGATTGGTTCATTCAAAAACTGAAAATGAACAACTCTGTTTCTACAATCAACTAAACCATAGCATGAGTGGAGCCAATCTATATCGAGAAAGACATCAAAATCAGTCATATCTAACTCCACAAGATCAATTGAAGTGACTTCCTGGGATATTGTGATAAAAAAGTTCTTGTATACCCACTTGCCTATATTCGAGATACCTACTAGAGTGGACACTGAGAATGGTTTTGATATGGTCTCAGGACTGACACTAAAATTAACAGCTATATAGGGGGTTACAAAAGAAAGAGAAGCTCCGGGGTCCAACAAAGAATAAACACATAAATGAAAGACCTGTAACTTACCTGTAACAACATCGAGAGAACTTACCTGATCAGGATAGGGCTGGAGTGCATACAATATGTTCTGGCATTGACCGATGGTGGCACTAGAAGTGGCACCCTACTTAGTTGGGCGTCCTGCTGGTGCTACTAAAGAGTTATTCTTACCATGCTGGCGATCATTCCTACCTTTCCACATACCTATTAGACATTCTTTCAACCTATATCCTGGCTTGCTATATCTAAAACACTCATCGCTACCAGCCCTGCAAACCCCTTAATGATTTCTACCTCACTTCTGGCAAAGGGGATTAGTCTGACCACTGTTCACACTATCCTGAATCTTAGAGCCTAACGCCTTATCTCGATTATCATTTCTGTACTTTGGCATTGGAGCACTAGCTGAAGATGGAGCTGGAGCTGAATATTTCTAATGGAATTAGGGATAGTTACTACCCTTCAACCTCGACTAAGTAAAATTAAAACTACCAGTCCTAGCCCACTTGTTCTCTCTTTCTTTCTCCTTAACCCTCTCCTTCTCAATCTGCTGAGCATAGACCATAAGCCTAGAAAAGCCCATCTCCATAATCAATATTGCGGTCCTACACTCTTTAAACACACTATTAGATATACCAGACATAAACTTGCTCATCTTAGATATGTTATCAGCTACCACATGAGAAGCATACCTTGCCAGTTTAATAAACTTAAGAGAGTACTCCTTCACGCACATACTACCCTAGATGATATCTCTTAAAAGGGGCATGTAGGTATGGAACCTAGGGACTGTTACTAATGCCTCGTACCTAACTAATAGGGGAAATACCATCCCTAAGTTCACTCGATACTAAGTGTTACTCCCAATTGAAGCACTAATTCTTGAACGGATCTAATTATGATTGAACCAACAACTGACCATACTAACTGATTGAAGGATAATGCTTATAGTTTATATAAGATTTTTCTACAAATACTAACACTATGTAGAAAACTAAGGTTTTGGGTATTCATAACCCCCAGGACTCGATATCAATATCAATAAAAACATGTGAGAGCATTTGAAACCATAATAAGTAAGTATTATTCTAAATATCATTGCTTAGGCATTTTACCAAACACTTGAGGGTCTTAAGTTAAAGAATGAAAATAGTTTAAAACATGTGATAATAACATAACTTGAATGTTAAAATCATGGGTTAAGGATTTAACATGTAACTTTCATCCTTCAAACATGTCAAGGGATAATTCCTATGAAAACGTATGTAAACATGGTATAAAATCAAAATTCATTGGAGTTCATGGATATAAGTCATGCTAACATATAAAGATCATGAATTCAAACTTGAAAACGGATTCTTGGACTCCATGGTCAAAAAGAACCCATAGATGAACATCTAACATACCTTGCTTGAAGAATTCGTGAGAGTCTTGGTGAATTTCTTGAAGATTGATCTTGAATGTTGAAAGGGATAGGGTTTGTTCTTGAGAAAGAATGTTTTTAATTGAGAGAAAATATGTAATAAGAGGCAAATAAGTCTCTTTTGAGACCCTAATCCTATGTTATGGCTGAGATAAAATGAGGGAAAAAGACTGAAATACCATCCTGGACCTAGAATTAATTAAGCTTATCGTGGTGCATCGTGTTGCTTAGTCGACGCGTTAGACGACGCACTGCGTTGCACCCACTAACGCGATAAGCGGCATGCCGCAGCCATATCGCGCTAACTTTCTAGTTTGAACATCTAAACAAGCCTCAAACCTCGTCCAAAATATTTAAAACTTACCCGAGATATGCTATCAACCACCCTGATCATGAATTAACTTAAAAATCAATGTTTTAAGGCTGGGAAGGTCGGAATTAAAATCATCAAAGTTTAAGAGTCTCTGGAAATTACTAAGTCTTAACACAGTGATATTTTTCTAAGTCTTGGACCCCTTTAGCATACAATAGTAAGCTGAAATGAGTTATGATTTTACGGGGTCTTACAATTCATCCTCGAATGACGGGTAAGGCAAGGCAAGCACAAGCACGAGTTAATACATTATCACATATCAATCTAACCTTTAACTAACTTCAAAAACAAATATGTAAGGAAATCAATCTTCCCTTTAACAAAGTTTGAAAACAACAGAATATTGAAGAACACATACCTTCCGCATGAATTTCGAGAGCAAAAAACAGGAATGGATACTTTGACTTCATGTCCTCTTATGCTTCTTAAGTAGTTTCTTCAACCTTATGGTTCTTACAAAAAACCTTAATCAAAGCTACATCTTTGGTCCTCAACCAATGAACTGGATAGTCCAAGATCTCAACCGGGACTACCTCATAAGTTAAGGAGCCCGAGATACCTAATCCTTTAAAAGAAACAACCAAAAAATGAACACCCACAAACTTTCTCACAATGGAGACATGTAAAATAGGATGAATTTAGATAAACTAGACGGCACCTCCAACTTATAAGTAACATTGTCGGCCATCTTTAAAATCAAGTAGGGACCAACATACGAGGGACTTAACTTCCCCTTCTTACAAAACCACATCGCTCCATTCATCAAAGATACCTTGAAGAATATCCAATCGCCAATATTGAACTCCTAATCTCTATCCCTTATATCTGCATAGGACTTTTGGCAAATTTGAGTGGCTTTCAGTCTATCCTGAATCACCTTCACCTTGTCTAAGGCTTGGTGAACCAAATCAGGTCCAAATAACTTACCCTCACCAACTTTATACCACCTAATAGAAGAACAACATCTCCTACCATGCAATTCCTCAAAAGTAGCCATACTAATGATAGAGTGATAGCTATTATTATAAGCATACTCAATCAAAGGCAAATGGTCAAACCAATTACCACCATAGTCAATCATACAAGCACAAAGCATGTCTTCTAATGTCTGAATGGTCCTCTCCGCTTGTCCATCCGATTGCGGGTGGAAAAGGATACTAAGGCATACTTTAGTTCCCAACCCTTTCTGAAATGACTTCCAAAAGTGAGATGAGAACAGAGTACCAAGATCTGAAATAATAGAAATTTGAGCACCATGCAACTTCATGATCTCCGCAAGATACAACTTAGCATAATTCTCTGCAGAATAACTAGTCCTCCCCGGCATAAAGTGAGTGGACTTAGTCATCCTATCACTAATGACCCAAATTGAATCACCTTAATTATGATACTGAGGAAGACCGATAATGAAATCCATGTTAATCACATCTGACTTTCATTCAGGCAACTCTATATCTTGGTATAAACTACCGGGTCTCATGTGCTCAGCTTTTGGTTGTTGACACACCATACACTTAACCACAAAGCTAGCCACATCTCGCTTCATATTGTTCCACCAATAGAACTCATTAAGATCATTGTACATATTAGTAGAAGCAAGATGAAAAGCATAAAGAGATTCATGAGCTTCGATCTAAATCCTTTCCCTCAATTCATTGATGTCATAAACACATGATCTACCTTGGTACCTCAGGATACCATCACCATAAATCACAAAGTCAACAACCTTTTGCTTAGCCATATTAATATTAATCTTTATTAATTTAGGATCCAATATTTTCTTTTTCTTTATGTCCACAACAAGAGACGACTGGGATACATGATGCAAAAACACACCAACACCTTCGGAGTTCGTGAGGCGAACTCCAAGACTAGCCAAATAGTGAATATCCTTCACCAACTTCCGCTGATCCTCATCCACAAGAGCCAAATTTTCTATAGATAACCTACTAAGAGAATCAATAACTACATTCGATTTACATAGATGGTAGTGAACACTTATATCATAGTCCTTCAACAATTCAAGCCATCTCCTTTTCTTGAGATTTAGCTCTCTCTGAGTGAATACATATTGCAGGCTCTTATGATCAAATAAGATATCAACATGAACACCATAGAGATAGTTATGACAAATCTTCGGCACAAATACCATTGCTAACAACTCTAAGTCATAAGTGGGATAGTTCTTCTCATGACCTTTCAATTGCCTAGAAGCATAAGCCACCACCCTACCATGTTTCATCAACACACAACCCAACGCAACACGAGAAGCATCACAATACACTACTACACCATCACTACCCTTAGGCAGGGTCAAAATTGGAGCTAATGTTAACTTATCCTTTAACTTCTCAAAGCTACCTTCTTTTGGGTCAACTTAGTCAATGGGGAAGCTATAATCAAAAAACTTTCCACAAATCTCCTATAGTAATCGGCTAAACCCAAGAAGCTCCGAATATCGATTGGAGTTGCAGGTCTAGGCCACCTCTTAACCACCGCAACCTTTTATGGATACACCATAATCCCATCACTAGATATAACATGACTAAGAAAACTTACAGCCTTTAACCAAAACTCACACATGGAGAACTTAACAGAAAAATACTGATCTTTCAAGGTCTGCATCACAACATAAAGGTGATCGACATGATCCTTCTTACTCTTAGAATAGACCAATATGTCATCAATGAAGATAATGACAAAAAAATCTAGAAACTGAATGAGGACCCTTTTAATCAAATACATAAATGTCACCGGAGCATTGGTCAACCTAAAAGACATAAATAGGAACTCATAGTGACCATATCGGGATTTGAAAGCAGTCTTAGGGATATCCACCTCTGTATTCTTAAGATGATGATAACCTGGTCTAAGATCAATAATTTAGAAACACTTTGCACCTTGAAGATGATCAAACAAGTCATCGATCCTAGGAATAGGATACTTATTATTTATAGTCACCTTATTCAACTGACAATAGGCAATGAACATCTAAAGGGAACAAGCCTTCAGAAGGGAACCAACTTTCTTGCACACAAACAACATTAGAGTACCTCTAGAAGACACAATAGGATGGATAAAACCTTTATCTAAGTGATACTTCAATTACCTCTTAAGCTCGTTCAAATCAACTGAAGCCATCTATACGGAGGAATGAAAATAGTATGAGTTTTTAGAATAAGATCAATCCCAAAGTCAATTTCCCTATTAGGAGGAACAACAAGAAGATCATCAGGGAAAATCTTGGGAAACTAATTGACCACAGGGAAAGATTTTAGAGGAACTTTAGAGTTAGAATCTTTAAACCAGACCAAATAATACAGACACCCTTTGAAGATCAACTTTCCAGCTCTAAGATATGAGATGAACCTCTCCTTAGGTACGAAAGAACCCCCTTCCCATACAATAATTATCTTATTAGGAAATTTGAACATTAACCCATGGGTCTGACAATCTAAGAAAGCAAAACACGAATGTAGCCAATCCATCCCCCAAAAACATCTAAGTCAATCGATCCAACTTTATCAAATCCATAAAAGTTTCTCTACTGCTATCATATAACACACCCTCCATAAACTCTTTTAGCAATCATAGAGTCTCCAACTGGGGTAGACATAGAAAAAGGATCAAAAATAAATTTAGGACCAAAACAAAAATGTACAGCCACAAATGGGTTCATATAAGAGTGGACCGTAGATCAAGTAAACAATACACATCATGGGAGAAAAGTAACAACATACCCATGAAAACATCAGGAGATGCCTCAGAATCCTGGTGAGATGTAAGAGCATATAACCGATTTCGGACAGTGCCAGTACCAGAAGCAAAATAGATGCAGAAAAAGCACCCTTTGGTGTAGGAGTAGATGGAGAAGCAGCATGAGCCTTACTATCCCTAGAAGCCATCCTAGCACAATAATCACACTACATGTGACCAATCTGACTATGATAAAAGCATCTGTTCTTCTATTTCTCACAAAACCCATGGTGAGAACGCCCACAAAATCTACATAGAGGGTGGGAAGGAGCCAACTGTACCCCACTAGCCTGCAATTAGGTTCTCTATTCTTGGGACCCACCATCATGCTAAGACCACAGATCACCTAACGATGTAAGGTAAGGAGCACTGCCTGTGGATAAAAAACTAGAGCTCCCCCACTTCTTCTTTGGTCACTTACCCCATATCTACCACTTTGCTTAGAAGGCCTAAATTTTTTTTCTTGCCTCTTACTAAACTTAGACTACTACGTTTTTCCCTCCTCCACGTATTTCATATAGATAACCAGCCTAGAGATATCCATGTACTTGATCAGCAAGTTAGCTTTACCTTCAAAGATCAACTCATGAGATAGTCATAAAGTGAACTTCCTCATTTAGGCTCTCATATCAGGCACCATCTCCAGAGAATACTAAGACAACTGGTGAAACTTCAAGGCATATTCCTTGACCGACATCTTTCTTACTTTAGATTAACAAACTCTTCCATATTTTCTTGCCTTAGCTCTTGAGGAAAGAAGAGGTCCAGAAATGCATTAGTGAAATCCTCCCATAGCGATGACTTATAAGTGTCACCCCTTGCCCGATTTCTTTCTTTTTACCACTGGTATGCCACATTCATTAGTTGATATGCCACAAACTCCACCCCTTCCATATTCCTAGCATGCATAACTCTAAAAATATTTTCCATCTCATCCAGGAAATCCTGAGAATCCTCCTCCACCTAAACACCCATAAAAGTCAGGGGATTAAACGTCATGAACTGGCCAACCTTTGTGACCTCAAAATATGGAGTACCAGATGCACCACGCTCATCTTGAGAATCCACCACCTAAGAAATCATATGAATCAACTAATGAAACTTAGAATTCATCAGATTAGCTTTAGAAGGACTAGAGGGAATCAGTGGAATTCCAGGATAACCAAGAACTAGAATCCTAAACCAAGTATGGATCTAATATGCAAAGCGTGTTCCATCAACATTGTCCTCAGTTGGGACAAAGGACTTTTATGAGCTTCAGATTGTCATGGCATGTTATGAAGGGCAAGTAAACAAAAATCAGAAGAATCCACGATCTTAGACTCTATATCTCAAAATAAGACAACAGGAAAGTGGAACATTCCTAAATATCCCGCAGCCTCTCTCTTATGAGTGTGGCACGCTGCACACCATTAAAAGAGACTCTACTGAAATAGTTTTGTGGACTTCTAATTGAACATAAACCTGGATCTGATACCAACTTAACATGACTCAAACCAGGGCTTTGTCATATGGTTATCTCAGGCCCACAATGACTGGAGATCACCTTGTTTCCCAAATCTACCAACCCAACACATAACTTGAGTTAAATAAATTCCAAATATATAACAAGATAAAGTATTTGACAACACAAAGACTTTGGGATAGGTCCACGACCATGACCAACTCAGATAAGTCTATCCATCCAATGATAATCCAACAACCATAACCAACCCAAAATAATAACCAAGTCTATTGCCATAACAAAAAAAGATGGAATAATTATAAATACAGTCAAATGATATCATCCATAGTACTAATACCAATATTAAGGCTGACACCAATGTCGACACCGTCCATAGCACCCATAGTAGCTTCACAAAGCCTCTATCTAAAAGTAAAATAATATCCAATCGAGACATGCCCCTGACCATAGCTAAAACCACTATCTAATACTAAACTAAATGAAAACCATAGAAACCAAAATAATAAATGGAGCCTTCTAAAATATGGATGCTCACCACTTCAAGTCAACATAAGATGATCCTGAGTCAAATCATTGAGTAGGAGGTGTAGTATGACCAATACCTACATTGTGTGGGGATACAGAGTCTAAAAAGATTAGTGGTTGGAGCGCTAGCCTGTAACTTAAGGATAAAGATAAAATAGTGCAAACAGTTCAAAACCAATCAATCAATGCATATAACCCATGCAATACATATATATATACACCATGCTGGGATAGAAAACAAGATTAGTATGAACTTTGAAATCATTAACCTGGGATGGGTTATATGGGACCAGCTCTCCCCTAGATGGAAGGGACTAAGTGTGTGTAGCCATACAAACTAGAAAAAATTCATAACCATATAATGCTATATGGTGGACTATAACCGAATAGCTTAATCAAGGTGACTTAATCACCATTACATATGTTATGGGGGACTCGAACCTCCTATTCATATATTTATTTGGGGAACTCAAACCACCCGATCATAAGACACTCGCACCAGCTTGAGCAATTTCCAGTGTTAGTCCTTCAGACTCCACTTTTATGGCCCGACTACCCATCCCACCATTAAACCCATTTAAAACCATCATTCTATATACATAACAATTAAGCTAATTGCTTACCAAAGGCATTTCATTAGTATCATCATACCAACACTACTTGCAAGCATACCACATGCCATTAGCATTATCAATAAGCCAATCATTCATTTGACTTTGGGACTTAAATCCATCATCTATCAATCACACTTATTCAATTAAAATTTTAGGGACTCAAACCCATTGTCTAATAAAGGCATAAATCAATTTAATGTATAGGGACTTAAACCCATTTAACTAATTAAACAACCAAGGTTACCATTTAAAACATTACATGTCCAACAAGGCTTTCACAAATACATTTACCAACCATTCATATTCATTAGGCCAAGCCTTAGTTCAGTACACCATTGTCATGTGGCTATTTAATTCTCTTAGACATTTTCACAAACACTTTGAGGGCATGTTATTATCAAGACCAAAATCAAAGTAAAAACTATCAAGTTTAGGGTAAACAATGACCCATTTGTCAAACCATAATTACCAAGAACCAACACGTGTAAACCATCACCAAACACATGTATAAACACAAGTTATACCAAGAGTAAACAATACTCAATCATATGAAACAAAACCCTCAATTTGGTTTTCAAACCTCAAATTAAGAATCATAATTATACTTCAAATCACATTATATTAGAGAACTAACAATGAGGGTATTCACATGACTTATTCAATAAGATTCATGGAATAAATTTGACTCTTAAGCCTCAAGAAGACCACCTTTGAAGAACCCAAGCCCCAATCTTTAAGAGAGAGTTTAGAGAGTGTTTTTGGAGTATTTGATCTTCCAATAGTGGGTTATGATGGGCCACAACATGTTATAAGCTATGGAGACTTAAGAGATTTTGGGTGGGAAATATTTAAAATACCTCTAACTTAAAAACTCAAAACATGTATACAGGAAGGTACGCGCATACCCCCTAAACCGTACCCTAGGGTACAAGTCGTACATTTATCTTATACCCTAGCACTACCTTTGTCCCCTGTATTGACCAATATATGACAATAATGGCCTAACTCGTGTCTTAACATACGAGCAGTACCCTATAACTCGTACGCCAAGCAGAATCACCTAGGACAAGTGTAGAGCATCATACAACCCAACAACATACTGCTCGCACCTTAAACTAATTGTAGTAAGGTTCTTAGACGTATCTTTGACTGAAACCTATCAAAACTCACAGATTAACATATGACTTGGAAGACCCTAAACCATATCCAAGCATACGACTAGTATGCTCTAACCGTATATTGTCCATAGAACAAAAACTCTGGAATTTTCTAAGAGTCAAACCACAAGGTGTTTTAGAGGATTCCTTCGCATCTCCACTCAACACCTTATCCTAAATCCCTGTCAACTCGATATTATCAAAACTGATGGGCCCAAATCATTGCTGTCAAAGAAGAACTAGTTTCTACAAATGCAAAAAATATATCTAGGTGTCAAAATATCAAGTCATACCATATGGTTAGAAAAAAAAAAACCTCTAAGGTCAAAGGCCTTTCTTGGGTCAAAAGATACACTAAGCTACCTATGCTATTTGACTTTGGTCTCAAGGTATCTGCAACCACAATAGCCTTGCTCAGATGATAGAGAAAATAAGATAATAGTCCTTAGGAAACTCAAGCCAATGAAGCTTCCTCATATTTAGATGAGTGCTGGTTGAAGAAATATTAAAGGCTATAATGATCCGAGAAGATCTTACAATGGAATCCACACAAGTAGTACCTTCATATCTCCAAAGCAAAAATAATCGCACCTAACTCCAGTTCATGGGTAGGTTAATTCCTTTCATGGGGATCCAATTGCTGAGAATCATGTGAAGTTGCCCAAAATTACACCTCCTAGAAAGTATAATACAGTCACTGTCTAATAAAGAATCCTATAAAGGTTGGGTTCGATCCCATAGGGAATAGGTCTAATATCTATCAAGAACTTGCTAAAGTAGTCAGAAAGTGCATAAATTAAATAGGGAGATTTTGTGAAAATAGTAATAGTAGGAACAAGTCTTGCTCACTTCAGGTTGAAATTAATATGCATGAATACTAGGACCGTATTCCACCTGACTTCCTAACTCCACAAACTTATCACACTTGTCAAACTATATTGATTCCTTAAATACAAAATCTATCAATTATGTATCACCAACCACCTTTTGAACATCTATGGTCAGTTTAATTTATCTCCTTTTGGGTCTCAGAGTGCCGCTTTACTGGTCCTTGTCCTAGATCCCAAATTAACAATCTTCTTTTAGATCTCAAATTAATAAGATGAAGGTTGATAACTTCAAATTATTTTTGTAATCTTATTTTCCTAATCTCGACCTGTCTTTTGGAATTTGTATCGAATGCAGGTATGTTCTTGACTTTTGCAAACATTAAGAATGCACTAAAACCAAAGAACATAGCAATATATTTAAGAACATTAATCAAGAAAGACTTATGGACCCTAAAAATCACATCTCATAATAAATATAATGTTGTAAGTATATAGAGTGCATAAAATAAAAGAAAAACATTTATAAGGTGTTTATAGGATACATTTGAACCCTAAAAGTCTGAGTAAAAATAAAATTGAAAAAGCTAGGTCGGCACCTACCTACGGACCCATTTACGGGTCATAGGTACTACCTACAGACCCTAAGTGTGTTCGTAGGTCTCAGAGATATAAACTAATTTCAAATCAACCACCTACGAGGGTACCTATGAGGGTCATATATGCCCCTTATGCCTCGTAGGTGGCCATTATAAGTCTTAGACTAAACTTCAGACTTTCAGAATCTTCCTCTGTCATATACGGTGGAAATTACGAGGGATGTAAGTCCTATTTTGACCCATAAGTGGGTTCTCTGTACCACTTTCACTCCTTTTTCTCCTCTTCAGACCCTAACCAATTTTCTTGTGAAACAAATACAAAAATACATTAAATCTAACAAAAAAGACCCAAGTACTTACATAATTTATTATTTTAAGCATCGAATATGCCATGAAACCATGGCACATCAACACCCTCGACTTAGATCATTTGTATGTCCCCAGTAATAAACACGACGGGATACTCAACTAAGAGAAACCTAAAGAACCTATGGCAATCAATGTGAATTAAAGGACATAGGCTTGCCCTTATTTTCTATTCCTTAATTCTTTAGACAACTTGACTAGGATCATTATAGGACTTTGGTCGGCTTGTAATGAAGGTTTGGGGGTAGTTACATCAAACACCCTTCTGCATACCCAATATATATTATGCATCCCTATGGTATCCACCCTCAACTTAGGCAATTTTCCTGTGTGCACCGTGTCTAAGGAGGGACCACAACCAAAATAGGTTCATTGTAATCAATTAGTAAGGTCAAAAGGTGAAAACCAAAAAATAGGTCAATGTAGGCTTAAATCAGGGATCAAACGATAATTGTTAATGTTTGGATGATTATTTAGGCTAAAAGTGGACTAAGTCAAAAATAACCTATGATCATGTACTGACCAACTATCCTCTAACCTAGGCAAGACTAACCAGGCAAGTTCTGGATTAAATGCAGAAAGGGAACTAGGTAAGTACCTCACACACAATGGTACAAGGTTATATCATCAACTACTACCTATTTAATTTATGCAAATGCTAAACTATGATTACTTTTTACCTAATCCTAATGCTATAAGAATATTCACAATAGTCACAAGTATATTTACATCACACAATTCAAAAATTTTAGAGGTGCATCTTTTATTTAAAAAAACTTAAGAACAAACAAAACATATTAACTGCCCTTAGGTTTCTTATTTTTTCTTTTACTTAAATAGAAATAACACAAAACAAAAAAATAAAACACCATATGACCTAAACATGCCAATTCTACTTTGATAACGCAACCTATAGGAAAAGAAACATGGCAAAAAAAACCCTTAGTTATGGTATGCCCCCACCCAACTAAAGACTATACACTATCCCTAATGCATAGCTACAAAGTAAAAATAAAGAATGAGTTATAACTAGGAGGATCTAGGCATTTGAATCTAACTTAGCCCAATCTGGGGCATAATATGGCTCAAGTGAAAGAGGTGCTGCTTGACTAGAAGAGGCGCCTGCTGCTAAATTGATTTGCCTCTGCTCGTCCACTGAATGTGACACAACTCAATCATGAGAATCCATTTTTAAAGACTACTTATAGTCTATGGCCAGATCTTATAACTCTTTCTCACGACCTCTCCTGACCACAACAACTGAGGTTGCCTCATCCTCTAGAAAAAGATAAAATACCACAATAGGAACTTGGGGGAATTGCTGCATATATGTTATGATTACTAGAGGGACAATCAAAATATGGCTCTCAATAATGATCAGGACTCTGAATGCTAAGTATCCATCTTCTTACGTAGGCTCAATAAGTTTGGTTCATGGACCTAACGTAGTCGTTCACTCATCCGAGTCTCAAAGTTTTCTATGTATGTATGTATCTCTCTAGTATATTCCTCTATAATTGCCATCACCCTCCTCTAAAATCTAGCCTCAAAATCCTCTAAAGTAGTTCATATTTATGGATGAATTTTCTCAAATAACATGGCTAACTAAGTCTCTATTTGGGTGAGGTGCTCAGTCACCTCCTAATACTGCTCAACCATCTTTTATAGGAACTCGCGTGGTATTCCTATAATTCCAGAAGCTATTTGGCGAGGGGGTAAAGTAGTTACCTCAGTTGGTGCAGAAGAAGGCACCGAGGCTAGTGCAGATATAGGCGTTTCCCTTTTAACAATAGTAATTATGGGCTTAGCTCTCTAATAATCCATCTCAAGATCAATATTCACTTCCGACCTCTCAATATGCTTGATTGGAATAGAAGGCCCCTTAAAATTGGCCATACCAGAAGTAAATGGTGGTTCTGCTTTATGTGCAAGGATCGTGTTTACCATATTCTTAGACTAACTAATATCGTCAATGCATGTCACCTCGATCAAATGATCTACCTCTAGAATAGGTGGCATTCTAACAACATCATAAAATTGTTGTAGTAAACACAAAAAGGGGAAGGTGTTTGTCTAATTGAATGCTCTGACATAGATCTCAGTCTAAATCCATCTGGCTAAAACTATATCATATCCAAAAATAAGCCGAGAAATCAAAGATGGTTTGTCCAAGGTATGTACATTGTCCACAGAATTTAGACTCAATCTATGACGTACCATATCCTACTAGAACTTTGCTGCAAAGTAAAGCAACACCTTCTTTATCTCTTTTTTTCCTCAAACCATAGAGCATCAGTGCCTAACTCAGCTATCTATGTCGATATCCATCCAGTGAAATCCAGTCTCAACGCTCTATGTTCTGTATTCCTTATAGTATGCCTACTCCATATAATCATCATGTGATAGTCAAACTTAGCTATCATGGCTGGTACTATATAGAGACAGTTTGAATGAAGGTCACATGTACAGGCTATGGCCCTGCCTAAGGTGTCGGTAGGGCTTATGGAGACTGTGATAATGGAGGATGAGTTCCCAAATCAGCCACATCTACTACAACTATAACCTACCTTTGTGATTAACCCCGTATCTATTATGGGACCAATGATGTGCTATCTTGACTTATGGGGTACTTCTTAATGGAACCTCTCTATTTTTGAGACTCATCATGTAGACTAGACTGAAATACCTTGTTTGCATAACTTTTAGTGCTATCATACATAAAAAAGCAGTTGTTAGTGCTTGAAACACAAGAATGGAACAAAGCTTTTTTAAAAATATTGATGACCCAAGGTAGGGGCTATCTACGACCCCTACCTTTGGGCCGTTAAAAGTTTTTAAGGTGGTTGTAGGTACCCTCATAAGTAATAGACAAATCTCTGAGGATTTAGGGCTTTAGGTCTAGTGATCATGAGGCCACTTATGACCTTGTAGGTGCTACTTACAAGGCTCGTAAGTGGCTTCGTAAGTTTCCCTCTAAGAGAAAGTTATTTTTTTAAAATTTCATCCCAGCATAGTTACAATTTCAATTTTAGGCCAATTTCGTACACTACAAAATGTAACAATTTAAGTTCATCAGGTATTTCCACTTTATACAAGTTAAATCACTTGTACTTCGAATTTTTTAGTGACCCACAAAACAAATTATTCATCAAAGTAATTTTTACCCATATAATTCCCGAATTATGAGAATTTATCAATTCCATGTTAACGTTAAGAATACTCTCAAGTTGATATTGCAAGGACAATATTTTAATAAGTTGGAGCCATAAAGTTCTTGTCTAAAATATGGATTTTAGAAGTAGAAGATGATTGAACCTATTGTTAGCCCTAAATTTTGCAGATTATACTTGTAAGTGTGGTGCTTGTGAGATAGATTTTGCCTTTTACATATTAATAGGGAAGTTGAGAAGGTTGAGTGTAAGTAGAGTTTTAATGTTTAATAAAATAGGGTAATGAGGGTAATGGGGGTTAGTTTTAGGTTTGAAATGAAGGGGTAGGGTCCAATTAGGTTGGGTCACATGGGCCTGACCTAGATTTCTAAAATTTTGACCCCTAGAATTTTTGTCATTTATGGGGCTGCTTAAAGCCTGTAAGTATTACTTACAACCCCCATAAGTGGGTTTATAAGTAGGACATGCAACTTGTTTTCTTCTCTAAATCCTATGACCCTCACTTACAGGGTCTTAGGTTGTACTTATGACTAAGTACAACTTTAGAGACCTAAAAAATCATTGAAGTGCTTTTGACACCTACGACATCACTTACCTATCATAGGTTGGACCTAAAACCCCTATAAATAGTGTCGTAGGTCTACTTACCTGGATTTATCTGAGTTTTACAATTATTTTACCTTGTTCCAAGTGTTTTCTCCATGCTTCAAACCTACAAATGGAAAACAAAGTGAATACTAATAGCTGTGGTTGCCTCCCAAGCAACGCTTGATTTAATATCGCAGCATGACATAGCTATGTTGGATACACAAATTTCACCAGCAAACCCATGGGGTACCTCTCATAAAGCGGCTGATTTAACATCATGGCACAACTTAGTTTCCTTGGCTACTTAGACTTTGCCAAGTCTTACATCATCACATGACTTTAACTCCACCATAGTCACCTTATAGAGCTTAACACAATGCCCGTTCACCTTGAATGGGGCTTCTCGATCTCGTTAAAGATCAGTTGCACCATTCAAAAATTCTCTAACAATGATAAATATGCTATATCAACTAGAGTTAAAATTTCCAAGAAACAATCGAACACTCAAATTATAAAAGAAGACCATATCACCAGGCTAGAATACCCTTTTCTCAATTTTCTTGTCATGACATAGCTTTATCTTTTCCTTGTACAAAGCTGAATTATCATAAGCACGGAGCCGAAACTCATCCAACTCATTCATCTTATTTTCAGGATTGTAGCATTGCTCCTCTAAAAAAATTTCTTTATCAATGCCAATAGTGCCTTGTGCTCAAGTTCGATGGCAAGTGGCATGCCTTGCCGTACACAAACTGATACAATGAGGCATTTATTAGGGTTCTGAAAACTATCCAGTAATCCCAAAGTTCATTGTCTAGATTTTTTGACCAATCATGGTTGGCATTCAAAGTCTTTGCCAAGATGGAATTGATCTTACGATTGGAGACCTCAACTTTCCCACTTGTTTGTGGATAGTATGATATTGACAGCTTATGTTTCACATAATGCTTCTCAAGTGGGAACTTTAGTAGATGATTATAAATATAGGACCCACTATAATTAATGATAGAATGTGGAGTACCAAACAGAGAGAATACATTCTTCTTAAAGAATGCTATGACACTGTGACCCTCATTATTAGGAAGCGCTACCACTTCCACCCATTTAGAAATATGCTCAACTACCACCAATATATACTTTATACCATAAGAACTCACAAACGGACACTTGAAATCAATTCCCCTCACATCAAAAAACTCTAAATAAAGTGTAGGTGACATGGGAAGCTCATGCTTCCATAAGGTACTTCCTTGATGCTGGGATTAGTCACAAACATGATAATAGTCATGTGTATCATTATAAATCATTAGCAAATAGTAACCACACTATAAGATGGGCCTTTTGATTTCCACTATAGTGACCCCTAATTAGAGACGAGTGACACACCTTAAGAATATACATCAAATCTTCTTTGAGAATACTCCTCCAAACCAAACTATCCACACACACCTGAAATAAGAATGACTCATCCCAAAAAAACTTGCAGACCTTATGCATAAATTGTTTTAGCTGCTTAAATGACAAGTCTTCCCGAATAAGGTCACTTGCCAAATAATTAGCAAAATTAGTAGACTAGTGGATTAAGTCTTGTGATGTTGCCAAGAACCGCTCATTGGCAAAAGTACCATTAATTTCAAGATCATTCCCCAATTTGAGCATCACACCTTCTTTTAGACAAAACAGATGGTCTGCAATCTAATTTTCTATACCCTTTCAGTCCTTGACCTCAAAATTAAACTCCTGCAGCAATAGTATGCACTGAATAAACCTAGGCTTTGAATCTTTATTCACCATAATGTACCTCAGAGCTTCAAGATCAGTATGCATTGAATTTTGTCCCAATATGATACAACTAAAATTTCTCAAAAGTTAACACCACCGCAAGTAACTCATGCTCTATCACCATATTATTTTTTGATATGGGGTTGAGTACTTTGCTGGCATAATATATTGGATGAAGTATTTTATCACGATATTGGCCTATCACTACTCCTAGGGCCACACCATTGGCGTCACACATCACATAAATGGAAGAGACCAATCTGGAGAAACAATTATATGAGCAGAAATGAACTTCTCTTTTAGGAACTCTAAGGCCTTGAGATAAGTATTATCAAAAACAAACTTCAACTCCGTCTCAATTAATTTGCACAATGGATTTGAAATTTTAGAGAAGTCCTTGATGAACCACCTATAGAATCCTGCATGACCCAAGAAACTCTAAATACCTTTGACCGAAATAGGTAGAGTCAATTTTTCAATCACCTAAATTTTAGCTCTCTCAACCTCTATATATTGAAATCTTGTCTCTCAATACTGTCCCCTCTTTCACCATGAAGTGATACTTCTCCCAATTTAACAACAAGTTACACTCCTTATATCTCTAAAGTACATTAGGAAAGTGGGATAAACAATCATCCAAATAGTCACCCATAACCAAGAAATCACCATAAAGACCTCTATAGTATCCTCCATATATCAAAAAATATGCATATTATACAAGGCTGAAAGATGACGAGAGCATTACAAAGTCTAAAAGGCATCCTATTAAATGCAAAAGAATTATATGGACATGTTAAAGTGGTCTTCTCTTGGTCTTTGGGGCAGTAGAAATCTGACTATACCCTAAATAACCATCAAGAAAATAATACTATCCTCTACTTGCAAGACAGTCTAACATATGGTCCATGAATGACTATGGAAAGTAATCCATTTTCACCAGTAAGTTTTCATCTTTTCATAATTAATACAAACTCTACATCCCGTAACTGGTCTCATGGGAACTAACTAATTCATCTCATTCAGGACCATAGTGATCCCACTCTTCTTTGGCACACATTAAACCAGACTCACCTACTTACTATCAGCAATTGGGTAAACCACACCAACATCTAACTACTTAATAATGTCTTACTTCACCACCTCTTGCATAGATGGATTCAGACAATGCTAATGATCAATGCTAGGAACACACTTTGGTTCCAGCTAAATCTTATGAGTATAAATTCTAGGTGGAATTTAACAATTTCTGCAATGGTCCAACTAATGGCCTTTTTAAAATTTGTAATACATTGATTAAGGCCTCAACCTATGTATCAACAAAATATAAAGTGATAATAACCAACAAGGTATTATTGCCACCAAAAATGCATATCGCAAGTAAGAAGGAAGGGACTTTAATTCCAAGATTCGTGGCTCCTCAATAGATGGCCGAACAAGTGGACTCTCTCTATTATTCAAGTGCAAATCCAACTTCTTTGGCTCATAAGTATAAGAACTTCTACCAATAAAACCACTCACCGTCTCATTATACTCATCAATGCCATCAGTATCAAAGTTCATGATCACCGTCACTAATGCCTCTGCACCAGTCTCCCATCAATACATACAATAAGTGGATTTTCACCAATAATATCTATCATAGACACCACCCTTATATATTTGCGTTGCCGTATCAAATAACCCATGTTAAAAGTAACTTGTTGGCCATTGAGCCTAAAATTTATATGTCCTATCTCTATGTCAACTAATGCCCTACTAGTGGCTAGGAAGGGCTTTTCTAAGTTAATAGGAACATCAAAATCCACCTCACAGTCAAGAATCATAAAATTAGCCGGGAATATGAAGGAAGCAACCTTCATCAACACATCACACAACATATCAACCAATTTTATCATAGTCCAATCATCCATCATTAATCTCATCGACGTTAGTTTAGATAAACCCAATCTCAACTGCTTGTACAAAACTAGCGACATTAGATTAATACAAGTTCCCAAGTCATATAATGCCCATGCAAAATTTAGAAACTTAATAGTGTAAGGAATAGTAAAAGCTCCGGGATTCTCTTTCTTCTCAACCAAAGATCAGGAAACAATAGCATTACAATGGTGCATATTATTATCAGATAACTTAAAATATACCATCAGTTTCTTTGTCACTAATTTCTTTTTGTACTTTGTATAACCGACCATCTGCTTTAATGCTTCTACAAGAGAGATATTAACAGACAACTTCTTTAATTTTGACATGAATTTTTTATATTTCCCTTCTTCTTACATCTCCATTAACTTTTAAGAAAAAGGTGAGGGAGGCTATCGAAGGATCTTTAAAATTGGCTTGACCTCCTTACCCTTTATTTTATTAGTTTCAACTTATTTCTTAATACCCTTCGACATCTGTGGCATCTTGCCATTAGTCACCAACTTCTCAATTTCATTTTTGGGTGCATCATCAAGATCAATAATATCATTCCTCACCTTATCAACTACAAACATAGGAGGATTAATAGTAGCCTACCACTTTGAGTGGTGATTCCTAAATAATGATTGACATTCTTTTGATTTTAAATGGTACTACTCAAAAGAGTGTCCGGTTGACACTAATTCAATAGAGCTGACATCTGACCAAATTGGTGCTCCAGCTTCTTAATCATATTATCATACGATTCTACCTTCTAGCTTGGTCCCAAAATATCTGCCTTATCTCCTTAAGACAACTCTCTTGATTCTCTAAACCTTAACTAGTTTCACAAGCAATGCTTTCATCCTTACATCCTTCTATCCTAATCATCTTTCATCCTCCATTCACCATCCCTCTTTTCCTCCTATCCTGTTATATATCCCCAAACTAGTTCCTCCCTTGATTCCTATGCCTTAAGTTCCAAGAGTCTAGACCACACCCTAGGCCTTTGGATAAAAAACCCACCATCTCTCTCTCTAAATACTTAGCATCTTCCTAAGATTCAAACTCATCATTTCTAGATGACTTACCTTGTACGCCCACTATATTCACCTTTTTAGCTTTCATAGTTGCAAATTTTTTGGTAAGTAACCCAATCTCCATCCTCAATCGAGCCACCTCTTGAGGCACTATATTATCTAGGGCTCTCTGCTCACTGGAAGCACCAACATTATAAAGAGCGGCTCTTATTTCTTTCTCTATAGTATGCCAACCTTAGATGGTATTAGATATCCGATCTATGATTTCTACATCTAGCTTCTAACAAAGGCTTATAAAATCCCATGTAGTAGTAGTGTCGATAGTAACTTTAGTGTTTGCATTCAAGCTCTATAGAATATCTCGAGAAAATTCCTCTATGAAATTCTGTGATTTGGAACTGTAATACACCGTATGTTTCTAAGCTAGGAGACGAACTATTTTTCCTATGTATGAAACCTCCTATCCTGTGAGTAGAATTTTAGTGCATGACTTACAATGAGTATACTAGAGATAATATAGCTTATGACACATTAAGCATGTTCATATGAGTCACTTAAGGTAATACAAGCTAAGAGTTTTTGAATCCAGCAAGTTTTAGTGTTTGATTTTGCAAGGATCATCTTTGAATAAGTATAACTCGATGTTAATGTGGTATTTTGGCTGATTTAGACCCACCAAATTGTAGATAATTGAATTAGCTTTCCAACGATACCAATTTTACCTTAATCAAAAACCCGAGCGAAAAGTTATGCCCATTTTCATGAGAGACAGTAAGGATAGGCGATTGGTTAGACGCCGCCCAACCAAAGTTAGGCGATTGGTTAGGCGCCACCTAAGTCAGTTCCAATGCCAAAAACATTCCGTTTTGAGTTATTTTGAGGGTAATTAAGTCTTTTAATACTCCTTACATGTCCCTAAACTTAATCCTACGAAATATATAGCTTCTAAAAACATTACAACCCTATTAACATCACAAAGCTCATCATCCAAGAGCACTAAAAGAGAAAAAAAACTAGGGTTGCATAATTAAGCTTGAAGAGCCAATTTCAAGGAAATTCCTCCATCAATCATCAAGAACCTCCCTTCCAAGGTATGCATAGTGTTCATCCACGGATTCCTTTAGTCCGTGGAGTTCAAGAATCAATCTTTAAAATACAAAAACTTGGTTGATTGTGGTGATATGATCATACTCATGTTGATGCTTGTTTGTTTTGCTATATAATAGTATTGTGACTGTATATCTCAAGAAAGTTATGTTGTTAGTTGAAAAACATGATCTTTAGATGGATTGATATAATGCAAGTATGAAATCCACCTATGCCTTAAAGAATGCATGCAAGGTGTTCGATAAAATGCCTAGTATGTTAGAACTTCATATTTACATGATTTCATGATATCTAAATAACAAGTCCATGTTAGTCATACACTCTAATATGAATTTCCATGCAAATTATGTGTTGTTATTGTTGTGATATAAAGCATGTATGATAATGGAGATATAAATTATGTACACAAAATATATCCATTCTTTCCCTACCATGTTTGAGATGTTGAATAAATACATAAAGTATAATATCCCCAAATCATTACAATATGAACTAAATGTTACATGTTCCCATTCCCTTACGCTTGAATGGTTTTCATGCGATTGCTATGAATAGTATATGCTGTTGGAATGCCCATGATATTAGAATATGATATTTATGGCTTGATTATAAGCATTTTTATTCATGATAGATATTATGATGAACATGTACTTCATGAAATCCCCCACTCATGTATTATGGATTTTTATTGATGGTCATGTACTCAAGAAATTCAAGTTGTGTCAGTTTCCTTCCATCAAGTCCTAGGGGTACTTGTACCCGTAAAATATAGCTGTGTGCCTAGAGCCATGTGATGATAGGCAAATTTACGCGCCTATATCAATATATTTTGCCCATATTTTAGCCTAGTTTTGAGAACAAATTATATATTTCATGCACTTTTAGTCCTTTTTCCTATAAATGAGCTAACAGACATGATTAGTAAAGTTTCAGGTATAAATGATGCAAAATTTAGCATTTTATGGCTTACTTGACACAAAAGAAAGCTCACGAAGGAAGGAAAGGGAGTTTACATGCCTAAGGACCAAAACTGCTGCATGGAAAATCTGTCCTGGGCTAAAACAACATTTCTGAAGACTTTGGGGACTTACAGACACAAAGCTGGATTTTGACAATGATACATTAACCTAGTACAATTGGGTTATGTATTTCATTAGTTTATTTGGATTAGGAGAATGTTACATTAACCTAGTACAAATGGGTTAAGTATTTCCTTAGTTTAGTACGATTTGGTTATTTATTTCATTAGCATAGTAGGAGTAGGATAGGAGTATTATAAATACCCTATCATGCTAGAGATTTTTAATTAAGTCCTCCCTTAGTGGAGAGGAAAGTCCTCCCTTAGTGGAGAGACATTCATTCTTCTATCTTTCAATACATCCCTCTCTTAACAATACATCTATTCACTCTTCTAATCTTTCCATTACTCAACAATTAAATTCCACAACAAGAGAATCGTTACTTGCTAAGGAATCACGCCTATCACCCAATCTACATGCCTATCACCTAATCCACACGCCATTACTCAACAATAACAATGCAAATCGTGATCTCCTTCGCATTCATGGGTAACTAAACCTCTCTGTTGGGGTTATGGAAGCCGAATGAGATACTATCTATTGCTGTGAGTTTGTGAGTTCATGACACGTATATTGCTTATATCATTATTCTCTTCATCTTAATCTACATTCTTTGCGGTTGCAAACGCAAGAATACGCCAGTCTAACATTTAACTTGTTCGAGAGAAAGGTTATTTGTCTGGAAAAGAGATAGTGTCAAGGTAGTAGGACACCCTTTCCTATTAAAAAGCTAGTGCCGTAATTGGACTAACCTCTTGGAGAATTCATACCATTAGACACGCTTTAAGCTCGAGAGAGTTAAAGTGAAATAGTCCTTGTTCAGGTCGAGAGACGCTTGGATTTACCATCGACTATAATTCTCTATAAGCACATCCATGTCAAAATTCTACACACTCATAGTCAATAGAGACGTATACCTCAGAAGGTGGACATAACCCCAACGCTTCAATTCTCATTGTTTACAACCTACGTAACAACCTCTCTCTTTTTACTTTATTATTTTCAGCTTTTGTTTACTTTACTTGCACGACAAGAATCCCCCTTTTTTACGAGACTTGCACCAAAAGTTTAGTAATTTTACTTACTTGTTGGCCAAGCTATTCCCTGTAGGATCGACACCCAACCCAGGTTGGGTTCTATATTTGCTAACGACTGATTTACACTCCCATGAGAGCTGTAGATTGAGCGTTATCAAAAATTGGCGCCGTTGCCGGGGAATACGAGTGTCAATTAAGTTCGTGATAATTACTAGACCCTTTGGTCAAAGATTCTCGTACTTTTACTTTTAGTTTTTGTTTTTGTTTCTTGCAGGTTTTTACTTTAGTGCATGCCCTATACTAGAAGTTCTGGTCAATCGTTATTACCAATCAATCCTGAACCACAACGAATTAGAAGAATGGAAGCACAAGCTGAAATCGACAGGATGGCTGCTCAACACGAGCAAGCAAGATTAGCTGCTCTTGCCGCTGCTCAAGTCCAACAACAAAACATTGATAATCCTGGGCGAGCAACAGATCCTGATGATGAAGATTTAGGTGATGACGAGTTACTAAACCCTAGGCGTGATGCTGAAATTATAACACCTGCCAACAGAAGAGGTCGACAAGCTCGGTATAGGTATGATCGCCAACCTTTGCAGCCAGCTTTCGACGATGATGATGATGATCTTGATGGTGCCGGAGCCACTGGAGCTATAATTCCACCACCATTAGCGCCCGGATCCAAGTTCAACATCACAAGCACCATGATTCAGTTATTGCAACTCAAGGGATTATTTGGTGGACTAGCAGGCAACGATCCGAATATGCATCTCATCAACTTTATTTCTACATGCAAGTCTTTTGACAATCCTGGTGTTGGTCAGAATGCTATTCGATTACGTCTATTTCCATTGTCTCTGTCTGGGGAGGCAACACTATGGTTGAATGGGCTGACTCCTGATTCAATTACAAATTGGAGGCAATTGAGAGACGCTTTCCTAGAAAGATTCTTTCCGCCATCCAAAAGGGCTCAATTGAGAGATAAAATCAGCAACTTTCATCAGCTTCCCTCTGAAGCTCTTCATGAAACATGGGAGAGGTTCAAGACAAAGCTAGCGAGATGCCCAAACCATCACATGACTAATGTTCACCTCATGGAGATTTTGTATAGAGCCTTGAATTCAATAACTAAACCAGTGGTGGACAACGCAGCTGGAGGTTCTTTCATGGACCTCACCTTTGGTCAAGCAAGCAATATGCTAGATCGCATGACAAAGCAAAGTAGAGCTTGGCATACCAGGGATTCTGAGGTAGCAAGCCCCACTTTATCTATTAGCATGTCTGCAGACCAAAGAAGAAGAGAAGAAGAACGTGAGCAAGACATGACGCACATGAAAACACAATTGGATCTTCTGACAAAGCACTTATTATTGGGGAAGACCGAAAAAGTAAAAGCTGTAGCGCTAAAAGGAAGAGACGAATCTGATTCGGAAGAGGAGGCCAACTACTTGAACAATCAGGGGGGTTTCCATGGGAATGCCCAAGGAAACCAAGGTCGGAACTATTATGATAAATCAGGAAGCAAAGACCAAGGTAGTTGGAAGAAAAATAATGAAAAGAGTGGTTTGTACGTTCCCCCTGGTAGACGTGATACCACCACATCTAATGCTGGGAGTATGGAAGACATGATGGCTAAGTTATTGAAAGGAGTGGAAGCAACGAGCGCGGGAGTTAAGGAGGTGATTGATGATTTGTCCTCCATGAAGCAACTAGTTGATTCTCATTCCACTTCTATCAAGCAAATAGAGCAGCAATTGAGCCAACTTTCAGCAGCATTCAATCAAAGAAAGGCTGGCACCTTACCGAGCGATACTGTGCAAAACCCAAAGAATGATGGGTCATGCATGGCCATCACTACCAGAAGTGGTAAGGTGCTGGAAACTTCAGCAAAAGGCAAGCAAGTGGTTGACAAAGTTGTGGACATGGACATTACACCTAATGACGTTACAAAAGGAAAAGACCCCGCAACAACTACTCCCAACGTTAGGGACGATTCACCTAGTGACGTGCAGCCTGAAAAAGTGGAAAAACGGAAGTAAGCGGAGAAGAAAGCCGTGGAGAGAACACTTCCATACCCACCACCACCTTTTCCCCAAAGATTGAAGAAGGTGGCCGATGACACTAAGTTCAGCAAATTTATGACTATGCTAAAGCAACTGACCATTAATGTTCCATTGGTAGAGGCACTTGAACAAATGCCTGGGTATGCGAAGTTTATGAAAGATCTTTTGACTAAAAATAGGGCAGCAAGTTATGAGCTGAAGGATGATGTGCATCATTGTAGTGCAATTGCTACCCGATCGATAGTTCAGAAGAAGTCCGACCCCGGAGCTTTCACTATTCCTTGCACCGTCGGATCTTTGAACTTTGCCAAAGAATTGTGTGACTTAGGAGCCAGCATCAAATTGATGCCATTATCAATCTACAAGAAGTTGGGGATAGGAGATCCTACAACAACTAATATGAGGCTTGTTATGGCGGATAGGTCGGTAAAACGATCGATCGGTATTCTATGCGATGTCTTGGTAAAGGTTTCTTCATTTATCTTTCCAGCAGACTTTGTCATCTTAGATTGTGAAGCATATTTAGAGGTTCCCATAATCTTGGGACGTCCTTTCCTTGCCACGGGAAGTGTGCTCATATATTTGAGAGCTAATGACCTTTCATTCCGAATAAATGACGAAGTGGTTCGCTTTGATGTTTGCAAATCAATGAAGCAACCCAAAGATCTGAGTGTATTTTCTGTGGCTGATGTTGTCTTTGATGATGAGAAAGAGTTACTTGCAGAAGAGCAAATTTTGATGATCCTTTGGAGGTTTTTCTCATGAAAGGAGAGAATGATGATGCTGAAATTTTTGAAGATATTTGTGCTCTATCGGGATTAGGGACATATCACTATACTCCCAAGAAGCTGGATCTTGATCTCAAAAATCGACCCACACCACCAGCCAAGCCATACACTGAAGAACCACCCACGTTAGAACTGAAGGAGCTGCCAAGCCATTTGAAGTACGCATTCTTAGGAAGCGGAAACACTCTTCCAGTCGTAGTGGCAGCCGATTTGGGTAAGCAACAAGTTGCAGCTCTTATTGCAATGTTACGCAAGTATATTAGAGCTATTGGATGGACCATTGCGGATATTATTGGTATTCCACCTGGGATTTGCACACATAAAATTCAGCTTCAAGAAAAATGCACACCCACCATTGAAAATCAAAGGCGATTAAACCCACCAATGTAAGAAGTGGTGAAGAAGGAGATTATCAAGTGGTTAGACACAAGAGTCGTATATCCTATCTATGATAGTACATGGGTGAGTCCCGTGCAATGTGTTCCCAAGAAAGGAGGTATGACGGTGGTCGCGAATGCAAAGAATGAGCTTATTCCACTCAGGCCCATTACTGGATGGAGAGTATGCATGGACTACCACAAGCTGAAATCTTGGACGCTTAAGGATCACTTCCCCATGCCATTTATGGACCAAATGCTAGATCGATTAGCGGGGAAAGGATGGTTTTGCTTCTTGGATGGTTATTCAGGTTATAATCAGATTTGTATTGCTCCCGAAGACCAAGAGAAGACAACGTTTACATGCCCATATGGTACGTTTGCCTTCAAACGCATGCCATTTGGCCTATGTAATGCCCCAGCCACCTTTCAACGTTGTATGATGTCTATTTTCTCTGATATGGTTGAAGACACTTTGGAGGTATTTATGGATGAGTTTTCAGTCGTTGGTGAGTCCTTTGAAGCGTGCTTGGCAAACTTGAGCATGGCATTGAAAAGATGTGTAGAGTTTAACCTTGTGCTGAATTGGGAGAAGTGCCACTTCATGGTAAAAGAAGGAATCATTCTTGGACACAAGATCTCCGAAAGAGGAATAGAGGTTGATCGCGCAAAAATAGAGGTAATCGAGAAGCTACCACCTCCAATTTCGGTGAAGGGAGTTCGTAGTTTTCTTGGCCATGCTGGGTTTTATCGCAGATTCATCAAAGACTTCTCTAAAATTTCTAGTCCATTGTGCAAACTATTGGAGAAAGATGCGAAGTTTGACTTTAATGACAATTGCTTAAAGGCATTCGAATGCCTTAAAGGAAAACTCATTGAAGCCCCTATCATGGTAGCACCAGATTGGACGCTCCCGTTCGAAGTCATGTGTGATGCTAGTGGTGTAGCCGTTGGTGCTGTTCTTGGACAGAGAAAGGAGAAACTATTTCATCCTATCTACTATGTGAGTAAGATCCTAAATGAAGCCCAAAGGAACTACACTGTTACTGAACAAGAGCTCCTAGTGGTTGTGTATGCGTTTGAGAAGTTTCGCGCCTATCTATTGGGTACTAAGGTAATCGTTCATACAGACCATGCAGCTCTTAGGTATCTAATGACAAAGAAGGATGCAAAACCAAGGTTGATTCGATGGGTGTTGCTGCTGCAAGAGTTTGATTTCGAAGTCAAAGATAGAAGAGGTTGCGAGAACCAAGTGGCGGATCACCTATCTAGACTTGAGAGTGAGCAAGTGGCGCAACCTGAAATTCAGATTGATGATGCATTCCGTGACGAAGAGATATTAGCAACAACAATGGAGAAATTACCATGGTATGCCGACTTTGCAAATTTCGTGGTGAGTAATATGCTACCCGCCAATTTATCTTACCACCAAAGGAGGAAGTTTATGCATGACGTTCAACACTAATATTCGGATGAGCGTTATTTGTTTCGAAGATGCGCTGATGGTATCATTCGACGATGTATATCCCATGAAGAATTGCCTACTATATTGGAATCATGCCACACTTCGCAAGTTGGAGGACATCATGCAGGCAATCGAACGGCAAGAAAAATATTGCAAAGTGGATATTATTGGCCTTCGATATTCAGGGATGCATATGACTATATGAGGAGGTGTGACCAATGCCAATGGCAAGGTGCTATTTCAAAACACCATGAAATGCCCATGTCCAAAATTCTTGAGGTAGAACTCTTTGATGTGTGGGGTATTGATTTTATGGGACCATTCGTAAATTCGTTTGGAATGAAGTACATCTTGGTTGCTGTGGATTATGTTTCAAAATGGGTTGAAGCTGTAGCATTGGCCGACAACGAAGGAAAGCGTGTTGTAGTGTTCTTAAAAAAGAATATCTTCTCTCGCTTTGGAGTCCCTTGTACTATCATCAGTGATGGAGGATCTCACTTTTGCAACAAGCTGTTCAAATCTGTATTGGCCAATTATGGTGTCAAGCAACACAAGGTAGCTACGCCTTATCATCCCCAAACTAGTGGACAAGTAGAGGTTTCCAATCGTGAGATCAAGCAAATCCTTGCAAAGACGGTTAATGCGAATCGGAAGGATTGGTCTCGAAAGCTAGATGATGCACTATGGGCGTATAGGACTGCATTCAAGACACCCATTGGCATGTCTCCTTATCAACTAGTTTATGGAAAGGCTTGTCATCTACCCATTGACCTCGAGCACAAGGCATTGTGGGCATTGAAGCGATTGAACTTGAATTGGGAAGATGTGAAGAATCTGAGGTTGGAGCAGCTGAACGAACTAGATGAATTCCGTCTCCATGCATATGAACGATCGGATTTATACAAGGAGCGGATGAAGAAGTATCATGATTAGTGGATTGTTCGACGGAATTTCCAAAAGGGTGACATGGTACTACTCTTCAACTCCAGATTTAAGCTCTTCCCAGGTAAGTTAAAATCAAAATGGTCTGGTCCATTTACGGTTATCCAAGTCTACTCGTCTGGAGTAGTCGAATTAGAAGGCATTGAGGGTGTCGTCTTCAAAGTGAATGGCCAACGTGTTAAGCCATATCTCAGTCCTCTTGACTCGATGAATGACATGGCCATCACTTATCTCGACGAAGTCTAAGTACTCGAGATTACTACGTCGAGCCACGACAATAAATAAGGCGCTAGATGGGAGGCAACCCATCGTTTTATTGTTTTATCGTTTTATCATTTTGTTGTTTTAGTATTTTTTTTGATAAAAGAAAATCCAAAAATAAGAGTCGTGCCACGACCAAAACCAAGGCGCTTGGTGGGAGGCAACCCATCATACTAATCGTTTTCATTTGTTTTGAGCAAATATAGGTGCAAGAAGTATTCAACGAGGAGATCGATTTCAATTGACGATTTGGACGCGTTGTATGGTAAAGTTGGTAAAGGACCGGTGATGCATAAGGCTATGGATTGAGCCTTTTCCTCGACAAAATAGGCTTCGAGGAAGGCTAGGCTTTGGTACAACTAGGCCACGAATGATGCACAACCTATCCTATAGCCTAAGGTCTCGGAATCTAGTGTGCTATACACTATGCGCCGCCTATTCCTAGGTATGCTTTTGACTATGCGCCGCCTATGCTATGGCATTTGGTCTCAGTATCTCATATGCCATAGACTATGCGGCGCATATGTCTACAAATGCCATAGACTATGCGGCGCATATGTCCCATTATGCCATAGATAATGTGCTGCATATGTCATTGATATGCTGAGTATTATGCGCCGCATATGTGGTGTTTTTGTCTCCAAATCCGATTGTAAATGGGTCATAACCCAACCCATACTCTTTCTATATAAAGGGGACTTAGTTTTATAACACAACCACATTAGAAAAAACCCTAAGGGCGCCGCATAACCTTCCAAATCCTCTTAAAATTTTCTTCTTTTGCTCTTCCAATTCACAACACCATCTCCACAAGCTTCAAACAAGTAAGTACTCGCATATTCTTCATTTATTTCTCGTAAGTACTACGTTGCTATGTTTATGATAAATTGCTAAATCATATATGATTGTTGGTGATGTTTATGTATTTGGATTATTGTTACAAAATCATGTGAGTAACCATATACGTAGGGAATTCTTGGCTTGTTTCCGACTTGAAGTTGGTCTCAATAGCATTGTTATGATAATTTTTGAATTGATATGGCTATAAATATTGCTTAAGATTGTTGTTTGGATGCTTACATGGTAAACTATCCCGGTCATTGGGATAAGATTATAGTGCCTATCGACTTAGGAGGTTGTGCTTGTTATAAGTATAACGATTCTATGTGGTAACCCCTATGTCGTAGTGTTGCTATATCTACCATGAAAGTAGTCCAATGGCTGCAAATACATGATGCAATGCTGATTTTCTTGTCAGAATACAATCCTAAAACGTATGTCGACGTAATCTGAAGTAATCGACTACTTTCACCTCACTGATTTGCGTAACAAAATTAAGTGTGGGGTGTTACCCCTAGTGCTTTCATATAGATTGTACTACGTGAGATTGTGCTGCAACTTACATTATTTCTAGTCTCAGGTACAATGGCACCTAAAGCAAGGCAAGGAAAGGAGAAGGCTACCACTTCCCAAAAGGGCAAGAAGAGAAGTCGAAAAGACCAAGGAGAATCATCCTCAACACACCTACCACGCAGAATGTTCGGAATAAAATGGGTTCTTGAGAAAGAAGCCAAAGCATGGTACAACAGCAACAAAGAAAGAAAATATGTGCACGTTGACTTGATCAACAAGGAGACCTTAGCAAAGAAGAAGCCGCGAATGTTTGCAAAAATAATGGCTTTGAAGCTGGATTTCATCTTCCGCGACATGGGAGAGTGCAATATTGACTTGACAAGAGAGTTTTATGCCAACTGGTCGCCGAACACAATAGGCAATGAAGTCAAAATTCGGGGCCAAGTGTTACAGCTCACCGCGGATTGGATCAACTCTTTTCTTGGCTTACCTTCGGTCGACACAGGACCATTCAAAGAACTGTACAGCAGGCCTCCTTATAGAGCGATATGACACACGCTTTGTGGAAGTAGATCAATGGCAAGGTGGGGCAGACATAAAGAAACAGGTCGACACAACACCTTTCCCTATGCTCCACTAAATAGGGAAGCACGAATCTGGATACGTATTGTCAACTCATGTCTTATTCCTGGGACTCAATACACCAAGATATCGAGAGATAGAGTGTGTTTGGTCTATGCTTTGATGATGAATGTCCCTATCAACTTTGGGGCAATCATTCGATCTACCATGAGGAAGGCCAGACTCCACAAAAGGTCCCATTTCACATTCGGCAATTTGTTGACAGCAATGTTGTGGAAGGAGGATACCGAAGAGGAACCAGTTGACCACAAACTTCCCCATAACCCAAAGAAGGTTGACCTCACCAAGGTCAAAGATGCTGAAACAACTCATGGAGTCAACCTTACTACTGCGGAGAGACATGATCGTGATGAGAGTTTCTTTCGTCATCTCTATGGCATGACACGACTCACTATGATGAGTGGTGGACGTATTCCAACTGCTGAAGAGCTCCAACAGCTGGACCACGACTACCCAATGAACATGCATGCACGAGAGATGTGTGGAGTGGGCGTATACTTTGAGGAACCTCTAGAGGATGATGTGCCGACTGATGACGATCGACGCTTTCCTGATTCTGACGAAGAGGAGAACTCTGACGACGACTCTTATGATGATTCAGACGAAGGGGGTATGACCCCCGACATTGAGGAGGAGTCCGACTAACCAGGTTCTTCGTATTTATTTTCCACTGAGGGCAGTGTCCCGACTAAGTGTGGGGTGGTGGTATCGCATGCTATACTTCTCTGTTTGCACCTATGTTTGTTTGTTTACTTTGTTTATTTGAGTTCGTTTTGTTTTTTTTAAGTTTTTTTTAGGAGTAAATTTTCTAGCTTCGCATGAAACTATTTTTGATAGGCAGCATGAGATTATAACAAGAGTATGTGTTACAATTGTGACTATTGAGACGTTTAGGCTCTAGTTGTGACTCATTATGTGATATTATGTGATTAAATTCCTTCAATTGTTGGGTCGAGAGTCTATATTACTTCCAAACAAGTCGACCATGTGCCTTGTGTGTGTGAGATAATAGTATATTCTATGTTTGTGGCTGATGCTAGAACTTGCCTGGTATGTATGCAAAGCGAAAATAAGGAGTGTAAGTTTAGGATATGATTTAGGCATTTCTTTGGCAACCTATATTTGTTTACCTTCAGTTTTACCTACCCATGGACATCATCCTAGTTAAACCGTTTTGAGCCTTTAGCCTATTTCTTTGACAACCTTGCATGCAAGCCTAATCCACATTTTTTTCAAGACCGTAATTTGATCCAATTTCCTAAGTGCTTTAAATTAAAAACGTCATGTGACAACAAAAGAGGAAATTGGGTGAGTATGATGCTTTAAATTGTAATGGTGCTTGAATGTGTTATGAAAAAGAAAGTGCTATCATAAGAGGTATGTTGTGAAAAGAAAAAGGAAAAGAAAGCTGAAAAGTGAGTTGTGCTTAAAATTGAAAAACAAAAGATGAGAACAAGGGTGGAAGAATAAAATAAAGAAAGGTTGAAAGAAAAAAGTGTCAATAATACAATGTGATGTATTAAAGTGCTTAGGAACTTAGTCACTATTTCTGGCCAAAATAGTCCTACCCGTCCCTTAGCCTACATTACAACCATCAAAAGACCTACTTGATCCTAATCTTAACATTCTGACATTTAGTGGAGTACTACACTAAGGGCAAGCCTATGGTCATCAGTTGCTACATATGAATTCTTTGTGAGAGTGAGAGCAAGGACACTTTGATACCCATGTTTGAAAAATATGCTATATTTGTGAGTGATTATGGGTACTATATTGTGAGACACACATGGTTGATGAGCTTTGGATAGTTGTATATGATTCTATGCACCTTAAAGTTTGCATGCGAGTTGATCACCATAACGAGTCTATGTTAGAGGTTAAATTGTTTCTACTTATAATCGAAAAGCTACTCTTTGTTGATAATTGTTGTGCTTGTCTTGATAAATGTTTTGTGTTGTTGTTGTAAAAACCCTAAGTTGATATTTAGAAGGACATGATATGTTGTTCGAGGACGAACAAAGCTCTAAGTGTGGGGTGTTGATGATAGGAAAATTTACGCGCCTATATCAATATATTTTTCCCATATTTTAGCCTAGTTTTGAGAACAAATTATATATTTCGTGCACTTTTAGTCCTTTTTCCTATAAATGAGCTAACGAACATGATTAGTAAAGTTTCAGGTATAAATGATGCAAAATTCAGCATTTTATGGCTTACTTGACGCAAAAGAAAGCTCACGAAGGAAGGAAAGGGAGTTTACACGCCTAAGGACCAAAACTGCTGCATGGAAAATCTGTCCCGGGCTAAAACAACATTTCTAAAGACTTTGGGGACGTACAGACACAAAGCTGGATTTTGACAATGATACATTAACCTAGTACAATTGGGTTATGTATTTCATTAGTTTATTTGGATTAGGAGAATGTTACATTAACCTAGTACAAATGGGTTAAGTATTTCCTTAGTTTAGTAGGATTTGGTTATTTATTTCATTAGCATAGTAGGAGTAGGATAGGAGTATTATAAATACCCTATCATGCTAGAGATTTTTAATTAAGTCCTCCCTTAGTGAAGAGGCAAGTCCTCCCTTAGTGGAGAGACATTCATTCTTCTATCTTTCAATACATCCCTCTCTTAACAATACATCTATTCACTCTTCTAATCTTTCCATTACTCAACAATTAAATTCCACAACAAGAGAATCGTTACTTGCTAAGGAATCACGCCTATCACCCAATCCACACGCCTATCACCTAATCCACACGCCATTACTCAACAATAACAATGCAAATCGTGATCTCGTTCGCATTCATGGGTAACTAAACCTCTCTGTTGGGGTTATGGAAGCCGAATGAGATACTATCTATTGCTGTGAGTTTGTGAGTTCATGACACGTATATTGCTTATATCATTATTCTCTTCATCTTAATCTACATTCTTTGCGGTTGCAAATGCAAGAATACGCCAGTCTAACATTTAACTTGTTCGAGAGAAAGGTTATTTGTCTGGAAAAGAGATAGTGTCAAGGTAGTAGGACACCCTTTCCTATTAAAAAGCTAGTGCCGTAACTGGACTAACCTCTTGGAGAATTCGTACCGTTAGACACACTTTAAGCTCGAGAGAGTTAAAGTGAAATAGTCCTTGTTCAGGTCGAGAGACGCTTGGATTTACCATCGACTACAATTCTCTATAAGCACATGCGTGTCAAAATTCTACACACTCATAGTCAATAGAGATGTATACCTCAGAAGGTGGACATAACCCCAACGCTTCAATTCTCATTGTTTACAACCTACGTAACAACCTCTCTCTTTTTACTTTATTATTTTCAGCTTTTGTTTACTTTACTTGCACGGCAAGAATCCCCCCTTTTTACGAGACTTGCACCAAATGTTTAGTAATTTTAGTTACTTGTTGGCCAAGCTATTCCCTGTGGGATCGACACCCAACCCAGGTTGGGTTCTATATTTGCTAACGACCGCTTTACACTCCCATGAGAGCTGTAGATTGAGCGTTATCACCATGTCATGTTTTCATGATACTCTCAGTCAAGCCATGATCTATAGAATTCAATCAGTCATGTGACTCAGGAAAACTCAGAAATCTCAATAATTTTAGTAGTCCAGTAATCTCAGTAATCTCAGTAATCTCAGTGCTCATTAACCTCAATATTCACAGTCAATCTCAGTAACTTCAATACTCTCAACCAGTACTCAGAACTCAGTACATTCTGTCAGTCATTGGAATCCAATAAACTTACTTTAGCTTTATTAAACAATACCACTTGTATCAGTCCAGTTAATCAGTATCAATTCAGCTAATTAGTTCAGTTCAACTATTCGGTTCAGCTTAGTTATTCAGTTCAGTGTCCTTCAGATAGGAGTAGAAGTTAGCACCGAGTGAACCCAAGGATGGGAACTCACCCGCTAGTTCAGGGTGTGATTCTTAGTAGTCATCCTTGTGTTCCAGAACTACGTAGCCAGCGTAGGTTTAGACATCTTAACCCGTCAGATTAGGGTTGATGAGGTGGATTAACTTGTTAGTTTAGGGTTCCCACCATTCTCATTGAGTATCCGCTAGTATAGGGTTCTCATAGCTATCCTTACTAGTGGCGCGATATTGACACCCCTCTAGTCGGGGCAGAGATTGGACCCCAGCTTAGCTATTATAGCGTATTTGGGGCATGTCGGTTAGATAACTACTTCCCACAGTTTCAGTTACAATTTTTAGGACTGTCAGCTATAGCTACCCAGTCTCAGTAGAGAGCTCAGATAGCTCTTCAGATTTTAGTATATCAGAGCTGTCAAATACAGTCAACTCAGAAATAGAATAGAACTCAAATAATTTCCTTCAGATTTATGGACTGTGAGATATATTCACTTATGCTATCAATTACAACAGTTATTAGAACTCATGCTATCAGTACTCAGCTTCAGGACTGTCAGATACAGTCAATCAGACTAGTTCTTCATATTTCAAACTGTCAGAAACAATCATTCATTTATCAGTAATGCAATATCAGTCTCTTAGTATTCAGTAATACGGTATCAGATCCATCACTTATTAGTGATTTATATATCAATATCAGTACACTCAATCTTTTAAAATCTCATTATCAATACACTCATATTATCAGTATTCAGACTCAGTAGTCCGTATCTCCACGAGTTTAGTTACAGTTATGTATGCATATATGTACTCTTACATTCATATCAGTCAGTATTGTCCATGCATATAACCCTTTGCATTTAGCCTACCTCACTCATATACTCAGTATATTCAGACATATTGACGCATTTACGCTATGGTGCTTTCTCTTATGTTACAGCATAGGTTCAGAGGCATGAGCTCCAAATCAATAGTAGATTGTAGGATCAACAGTCAGAGTTAGACGTGAGTCCTCATCCTTTGAGGACATGATGATTTCATTTTTATTTTTATTTTCACTTTATTTCAGTAGTTGGAGTTAGTTAGGGACATGTCCCATCAACTCCTTATTCAGTTCAGTTAGAGGATTTCAGACTAGATTTCAAATTAGATGTTCTGACTTCAGTATTTATGTTCATTTTTGGTATTGATATACCATATTTTTCAAATATGTATTAGTATTGAACCTTATGGCCTTATAGTTTACGTTTCTGCATATTTTATGAGATATTATGTAGTTTATAGGTACAGATATCAGTCATGGGTTAGCTTGTGGTCCTTTGGGGTCATTAGCACCGTGTAGCATTTTGGTTCAGAAAATTGGGGCGTTACAAACTTGGTATAAGAGCCTAAGGTTCAACAGTGTAAGTCTGAAAGCTGCATCAAGTAGAGTCTTGTACATGGGCGTGTTGTGCACCACACTTATGTGCAGGAGGCTATGAGATGTTTTAGGAATAGTTTCCCTTCTTTTATGTCTCAAGATCATGCTATGGAAAGTTTCTTTAAGGAAACCATGTAGATTCATATCATGCACCCCTCATGTTCACTTTACCTTACTTTCAAGGTAATAGAAACAGTGAAGTTCAAAGTCCTAAAGACAGGGCTTTCTCAGATAGTCCCTACGGTCAGTTATAAGATTAGCAACAGACTCAAATAGTATTCCATCAGTTCATTATTGTTCAAAGGTCATACAAATTTTATTCATTATCATGATAACTCATTCTTGAACCCAGAATTTTAGCAGTAGTAGAGTTGGGATACTATTATTCTATTTGATCAGATTGTGTATTCATGGGGATTCGATCAGTAGTCTTGAACAGTACGAGCTAAACACTTAAGTTTATTGACTCAAAATTAAGCATGAAGGTGTGAATGTGATATTAGCAGTATGTGAGAAAACAAAATAAGATGATGTATTTAGTAAGACAGACAGGTGTTAAACATAGTGTAGGTATGTGATGGTAGATCAAGTACCTAAGCCAGGCCCTTAGATTTCAGTAGTAGAACCAGTATGTATAGAAAGCAGTAAGGGAAGACAATTCCAGACCCATATTCATCTCAGTGCAGAGTTTTTCACTTTAGCTATCACAAAACCAACTCAGGCATTGTATACCAACTCTATCGTCACGAACTATAATCATGTACAAATTCAATTTCCAGCATAAGGAGTCCCTTTTACTCCACAGTACTAGTGATGTTCCATGAGAACAATCTACTTTCACACACTTTCTATGGGATTATGTGCGCCTTCAGTTCCCAGTATAAAGGGTTCAGTTCCAGCTCCCTCAGTATTCGAATCATGTCCCACGAGTACAGAAAACTCTAGACTCAGGTCATGCAGTTCATGACTCATGTACGTATATCATGCTTTCTAGTATACTTATCTTCCATGACTTATGCTATGCCCCTACAGATCAGATACATTTAGACTAGGTCATGTATATCCTCAGTTCAAACCTTATTGGTAAATCCAAACTATTGATATTTTATTCCTCAAGTTTCAGTTATGTGTCAAGTTTAGTTTGTATCTATTCTTGTTTCAGGTCCTCCTAATTTACTCCTCCAGTTAGCTCTCCTTATGGAACAGTGTAGTGATGAGCAGTTGTTTAGATAACAGAAGATTGTTGCATGCTTACTTTGCACGAGGGTGTAGTTGTGAAGATAGGCTTGAATGTCATGATAAATGTGCAAGAAAGCGTTTAGTAAGGGGTCGTATTTAGAAGTTGGGAAAGTAAAAAGTGTAAGTGTACATTTAGATCCTTGACTTATGTCAGTCCCCACCATGTAGCCATCAAAAACTCAGTTGCCAACTCAATTATAGTTTCAGTATCCAACACTCAGTGATCAGTGTTCAGTCCTTGAATTCAGTACTTCTGTACTAGCTATAGGCTAAGTTATAATGTCATCTTCAGTTCAGTAACCAGATTTGAAACTCAGTTCAGTTCCATACATGCTTGACCATAACATTCAAGTTGTCAGTACTCACTTATTAGTGTTTCAGTACCCCAGTTTATAAAATACCTCAGAGCCATGTCGTACGCTTGGTCTCGCATTCGAAAATAATATAGACTTTATGAATCCGTGCTCAGATACCTCATTATACTCAGTTAGTCCTTATCTCCTATGCATAAAACTCAAAAATCCCAGCCCAGCTATTCAGTCTAAGTACAGTTTAGCTTTGCAGATCTAGTATTCAGCTATCAGTTATTCAGTTAATTAGATAAGTTAGTGTATTTATGCACTCATGTTCAACTCAGTTCATGTATCACGTCTCAATTTCAGATCCTAGCTATTCAGTCATGGCTCAGTTCCTAGGTGTCTTACGCATCGCCTCAATTTCCCTTAGTAGCTCATCCAAGTCAGTATTCTTTGAGGGACATAGTGTCCCAAGGGGGAGATACATCATACCCCCAAAATTTCATGACATAAACATGCTGCTCTATTTTCTTTTGATGAATCTAGTTTGGAGAAAGGGTACTCACAAGTTAACCCTCAAACTCCAACTTCAGTCGTATGCCATGTTTTCAAGATTCAGTTCAGATTATGATATTCAGTATATCTACCACATCTTAGACTTAGTTATGTTCTCATGTTTCCGATCATGCATATAGAGTAATTAATCTCAAACTTATTGGTATTATCAGTTCAAGGTAACAGTTTTCCTTAAACTTACTCGTTTTCATGTTTATATTTCAGTGCCAAACTTGGTATTCAGTTCCATGCTCAGTTTTCAGTTCAAACTTGATACCTTTACCATTGCATGTTCATGAGTAAGTTTAGTCATGAATTCACTCATCAGATATGTGTGATCAGCTTATTAGTACTTTCAGTCATGCATTCACGTATTATGTCAGTCATATAATCATGGATCAGATATGCATGGATTCAACCTTTCAGTTGTGCATCAGATATGCATTCTCATTTTAAGAAAACTTAATTTATTAGAATCCTCAGTCTTATATTCATGAATCAGCTTCCTATGCATCAGATATGCATGTTCAGTATGTTGTGCTCAGCTTTCAGTCATGCCAGTCATGAACCCGTGTTTCAGTAGTGTATGTCTTGTACGTACTTTATCTTATCATCTCTCTCGCTTTAGTTAATTTCCATTCAAGGACGAATGTTCCCAAGTGGGAGATATTGTAATACCCCGTATGTTTCTAAGCTAGGAGACGAACCATTTTTCCTACGTATGAAACCTCCTATCTTGTGAGTAGCATTTTAGTGCAAGACTTACAATGAGTATCCTAGTGATAAAATAGCTTATTATACATTAAGCATGTTCATATGAGTCACTTAAGGTAATACAATCTAAGAGTTTTTGAATCCATTAAGTTTTAGTTTTCGATTTTGCAAGGGTCATCTTTGAATGAGTATAACTCAATGTTAATATGGTATTTGGAGGCTAATTAAGTCTTTTAACACTCCTTACATGTCCCTAAACTTAACCTTATGAAATATATAGCTTTTAAACACATTACAACCCTATTAACATCTCAAAGCTCATCACCCAAGAGCACTAAAAGAGAAAAACAACTAGGGTTGCATAATTAAGCTTGAAGATACAATTTCAAGGAAATTCCTCCATCAATCATCAAGAACCTCCCTTCCAAGGTATGCGTTGTGTTCATCCATGGATTCCTTTCATCCGTGGAGTTCAAGAATCAATCTTTAAAATACAAAATCTTGGTTGATTGTGGTGATATGATCATACCCATGTTGATGCTTGTTTGCTTTGATTTAATAGTATTGTGACTGTATATCTCATGAAAGTTATGTTGTTAGTTGAAAAACATGATCTTTAGATGGATTGATATAATGCAAGTATGAAATCCACCTATGCCTTAAAGAATGCATGAAAGGTATTCAATAAAATGCCTAGTATGTTAGAACTTCATATTTACATGATTTCATGATATATAAATAACAAGTTCATGTTAGTCATACACTCCAATATGAATTTCCATGCAAATTATGTGTTGTTATTGTTGGGGTATAAAGCATGTATGATAATGGAGATATAAATTATGTACACAAAATATATCCATGATTTCCCTACCATGTTTGAGATGTTGAATAAATACATGAAGTATAATATCCCTAAATCATTACAATATGAACTAAACATTACATGTTGCCGTTCCCTTACGCATGAATGGTTTCCATACGATTGCTATGAATAGTATATGTTGTCGGAATGCCCATGATATTAGAATATGATATTTATGACTTAATTATAAGCATTCCTATTCATGATAGATATTATGATGACCATGTACTTCATGAAATCCCCCACTCATGTATTATGGATTTTTATTGATGGTCGTGTACTCAAGAAAATCAAGTTGTGTCAGTTTTCTTCCATCGAGTCCTGGGGTTACTTGTACCCAAAAAATATAGCTATGTGCCTAGAGCCATGTCATGTTTACACGATACTCTTAGTCAAGCCATGATCTATAGAATTCAGTCAGTCATGTGACTCAGGAAAACTCAAAAATCTCCGTAATCTCAGTAGTCCAGTAATCTCAGTGCTCATTAACCTCAATATTCACAGTCAATATCAGTAACTTCAATACTCTCAACCAGTCCTCAGAACTCAGTACATTCCATAAGTCATTGAAATCCAGTAAACTTAGTTTAGCTCTGGTAAACAATACCACTAGTATCAGTCCAGTTAATCAGTATCAGTTCAGCTAATCAATTCAGTTCAGTTATTCAGTTCATCTTAGTTATTCTGTTTAGTGTCCTTCTGATGGGAGTAGAAGTTAGCATCGAGTGAACCCAAGGATGGGAACTCACCCGCTAGTTCAGGATGTGATTCTTAGTAGTCATCCTTGTGTTCCAGAACTACGTAGCCAGCATAGGTTGAGACATCTTAAACCATTAGATTAGAGTTAATGAGGTGGATTAACCCATCAGTTTAGGGTTCCCATCGTTCTCATTGAGTACCTGCCAGCATAGGGTTCTTCCAGCTGTCCTTACTAGTGGCACGGTATTGATACCCCTCTAGTCGGGGCAGAGATTGGACCCCAACTTAGCTATTATAGCATATTTGGGGCATGTCGGTTAATAACTACTTCCCACAGTTTCAGTTATAGTTTTTAGGACTATCAGCTATAGCTACCCAGTCTCAGTAAAGAACTCAGATAGTTCTTTAGATTTCAGTATATCAGGACTGTCAGATACAGTCAACTCAAAAATAAAATAGAACTTAGATAGTTTCCTTCAGATTTATGGACTGTGAGATATAGTCACTTATGCTATTAATCACAACAGTTATTAGAACTCATGCTATCAGTAATCAGCTTCAGGACTGTCAGATATAGTCAATCAGATCAGTTCTTCATAATTTGAACTGTCAGAAACAATCATTCATTTATCAATAATGCAATATCAGTCTCTTAGTATTCAGTAATACAATATCAGATCCATCACTTATTAGTGATTTACATATCAATATCAGTAAAATTAGTCTTTCAGAATCTCATTATCAGTACACTCATGTTGTCAGTATTTAGACTCAGTAGTCCATATCCCTATGAGTTCAGTTACAGTTACGTATGCATATATGTACTCTCACATTCATATCAGTCAGTATTGTCCATGCATATAACCCTTTGCATTTAGCCTACCTAACTCATATACTCAGTACATTCAGATGTACTGACGCATTTGCGCTATGGTTCTTTCTCTTATGTTACACCATACGTTCAGAGGCATGAGCTCCAAATCAATAGTAGATTGCAGGATCAGCAGTCAGAGTTAGACATGAGTCCTCATCCTTTGAGGACATGATGATTTCATTTATATTTTTGTTTTCACTTTATTTCAGTAGTTAGAGTTAGTGGGGGACATGTCCCATCAACTCCTTATTCAGTTCAGTTAGAGGCTTTCAGACTAGATTTCAAATTAGATGTTCAGACTTCAGTATTTATGTTCCTTTTTGGTATTGATATACCATATTTTGCAAATATGTATTAGTATTGAACCTTATGGCCTTAAAGTTCATGTTTCCATATATTTTATGAGATATTATGCAGTTTACAGGTACAGATATCAGTCATGGGTTAGCTTGTGGTCCTTCGGGGTCATGAGCACCGTGTAGTATTTCAGTTCAGAAAATCGAGGCATTGCAGGAATATTTTATCAACTTTTTCTTAAACCTCGAGCATGTCTAGTACAATACCTCTGAATGCAATTACCAGAAATTATAAATCTCATCTTCAACTGCAATATTCTAGAGGGTAGGAAGAATCGGTCCAAGAACTATTTCCGCAACTTATTCCAATTAGTGATATACCTATAAGGTAGTTCCCTTAAATATAATATCACTTCTCATTAAGAAGGAATTAGAACAACTTGAGTCTCAAAGCTTCCTAACTCACCCTAGATTAATTATATGATGTGCAAATCCCAACAAAATTCTTGCTATGTGTGTTCGTGTTATCAGTTGGCAAACCAACAAAAACACCCTTCATATTAAGCAATTAAATCATAGAACTCATAATATGAAAATTCACCCCTTGGGGCAAATTATAAGGAATGATAGATCCTCTCTTTCATAGGCTCAACATAATACAAATCTTCTTCTAGTTCATCAAAAGAAAGTAAGTACTGATAAGTTGGGGGCTATTAAGCTCTATATCTTCTGGCTTATCTCTGTCGAGTGTTGCTCGATGCTTTTCTTCCAATCTTACTCTTACCCAGCAGTGGTTTGCACAATTTTTTCTTCAAGACTATACAAAAATGGTGGAATTAGATTAGGGTCATCTTGAACCACATGCTCATGCTATTCCATCTTTTGATTCTGTCCTAAGGACTGTTATAGATCAGTATCAAGTGGGATCAAGGGATTTTCTTCACTTTTAGTACTGAAAATTTATTGGCGTATTCTCCAAGTACAATAAAAAACAAAAATTAACAACCTTAACAACACTAATCAATCAATCCATAATTGTATTCCCTGATGATAGTGCCAAAATTTGATGTAGCCTAAAATTACACATCCTAGAAAGTATAACATGGTTGCTGACAAATAAATAACCTAACAAAGGTTGGGGTCGATCCCACAGTGACTTGGTCGAATCTCTAACAAGAATTTTCCTTAGTAGTCCAAAAGTGCAGAAAGTAAATAAGGATTTTGTGAAAACTATAACAGTAGTAACAAATCTTGATCACTTTAGGTTGAAATCAATATAAGATTAATACTAGGACCGTGCTCCCTTTGTTTTTCTAACTCCGCAGAATTATTATGCTTGTTATATTATCTTGGAGAATATCACCAACCATCTTTTGAATGCATTTGGAGAATTTCTCTTATCTCCTTTTGGGTCTTTTGAGTGTCGCTTTACTAACCCATGTCCTGGATCCTAGATTAACTATCTCCTTTTGGGTCTCAATTTAAATAGATGAAGGTTGATAGATTCAAATTACTTTTGTAATATTATTTTATTAATCTCAACCTCTTTTTTGGAGTTTGTATTAAATACAGGCAGGTTCTAACTTCTGAAGTCGTTAAGAAAGCTATCAAACCCAAGAACATCATGATACATGTAAATACATCAATCAAGTAGGACCTTGCACTTCCTCTAATTCATTATCCCATGAGGGCTTCCACAACCTTAGTAAGAGGTTTAGCCACTCATTCTTTCAAGAACACCCATAGAATTCAAGAAAGAAAGCATATAAATAATCTTACTAGAAATTAAGAATGAAACCCAGAATCTCAAATTAATCTCAATTCATAAAAAAAGAACAAGGATTCCAAGATCAAAATTGTATCTCAGAATAAATATAATGTTTTAAGTATACAGAGTGCATAAACTAATAACAAGTCCTCAATAGGGTATTACATGATACATCATAACCCTAAAAATCCTAACCAAAACAAAATTGGAATAGTAACTAATAGGGCCCTCTACACCATTTCAATTCATTTGTCTCCTCCTTAGATCTTTGCCTTGTTTTCTCAGGAAATAAACATAAAAACACATTGCATCCAACAAAAAGGACGTAATTACTTTCATAACTACCGATTTTAAGCAACAAAAGTGCCATGAACCATGGTACATCAACATAATGAATCACCCTATCCTCTTACATCAACACAACACCTAACCCAACACATGAAGCATTAAAAAATGGTAAAACCCATGCCCTTTGTAACATCCCGTATCTTGCTTGTACTTATTCTAATTATATGGAACCTGGTATGGTCATATGGTATAGGTAACAGATGAGATTTTTTATGCAATTATTAATGGTGTAGATGGAATTATAGAGGTTGCCCGTATAGTTTAGTGTGATGCGACTAAGTTAACGTTAAGTTAACTATTTAAACTTGGAATCGCAAGCTAGTATTTGAATCTAAAGTTTAAAGTGACCAAGTGTGTATAAGTTGAAGGTTAGACTAAAGGGGTTGGAAGCTGAAAATGGAGCAAAATATTGAGGTGCTTGCTTGACTTATTTAAGCTAGTAGGTGAGTCACCTACTTAAGTTGTTTGAACCAAATTAATGGACCCATGGCTATGGATCAGATTTGGGTCTATGCTAATATACTCATTTGGGCCAAATTGAGCAAAAAAAAAAAGAAAGAAAATGGATAAGTGACCCAACACACCAATCTGCCAAGGCCCAAATATAATTGAGCCCAACAAGAAATTATGCAAGTAGGTGCATCACCTACTTTGAAGTTTCAGCAGCTTGGACCCTTAAGTAGGTACATCACCTACTTGGACCAATTTGACCAATTTTATGGTCCAAAATGCAGCTAAGGAGGTGGACAAGATAGGGCCTTTAAAAAGGCCAAGTTGCTGGTCATTTTACTTCACTTTTAAGTCACAAAAAAGGAGTATATTTCAGTAAATCTCTCTACTCTCTTAAAAACAACAAGAGCAGCAGCCCTATTTTCCTTCTAGGGTTCTTGAAGAAACCCTCCCCTTTGCAGCCCAAGGTAAGTGAAAAACACTTAAGGTTTTGTTTAATTATCTCATAGGAGATTAGGGAAACAAGTTATAAGTGTTTGACTATAAGTATATGGCTGATTATAGAACAAGCTGTTTGTTCATGTTTCCTTGTTATTGAGGAACCTTTTTCTTCTTCTTTGGTTTAAGTGTGAAGGAAAGTTCAAGCTCTTAAAAAGTTCAATTAAAAGAATAAGTTGCTGGATTGAGGTACGGTGACTGCCCCATTTTATTTTTCTTATATATGAATTTGAGAGGGGATTATGGATGTCTTGTTATTGAGAACTCAAGAGATGAGTAGATCAATAATTGATTGCTACAATAAAAGGGGTTTGGGACTGTTTTGTATGTATATGTTATGGGATGCCAGGTTGAAGTTGGATAAAGGTGTGATGAGTTTGTAATGAATTATAGAAGAAAGATGTGGTGATACACCACCGAACTAATGCTTGCTGTCCAATCTATTTTGCGTATTGTTTAGAATGTGTAATGAAGTCGAGGTGGTTTTGGTGAACCTTATAAGAACCTATCTGGTATGTAGGGGTAATTGGAGGAAAGAAAAGGGTTAAACTAACACCCTTGTTTAATAGAGTAATAGTTGCTGCCCGGTTACTATTTTGGGTGAAATTAAGTACCTCAAATGTATTGAGTGGTTACTAATACTAGTTTACCATATATTCTATTGTCGATAAATAATCTAAAAGGCAAGAAGTCAAGTCGGGTTAGTCTCGGAGTCAAATGACCAGGTATGTAAGGCATACTCTATTTCACACTCTTTGGCATGAAATCGTACAATTGTTCCATCAAGCAAGTTTCTGAGGTTATCCTATAACAAAGTGATACATAATGGCAGAACATTACCCTCCATGTATCCAATGACCTTGTTCCCACTCTCTAATGCATTAGCACACCTCAATACGTGCTTATTATTAAATTTGTGCGTCTATCTTCACTAGAAAATTTCAGGAGTTCTCCGTTTGTTCAAATAAGACCCATGTGTTATTTCAGCTCCTAAACACTTTATTTGTGTGCCAACAGCTCCCTAGCTCATTGTTGTTGCGTTAAGCATCTATTTACATGTCTCTTATTAGCGTATTACTGGTTCAAGGTACCATAATGTGATGACCACCAAAGTAACAATCTCAAAGGCTAAATAAACTAAGTATTACAATCTGTAAAATGACGAGTGGCATCTCAGGGGCACTTGCCTAGCATGGGCCGATCTCGATACCTTTATGTGTGGGTGGCAGCTCAGGGGCATAAGCCTAGCATGGGCCAATCCCAATCTTTTTATAGGTGGCAGCTCAGGGGCGTAAGCCTAGCATGGGCCGATCCTAATTTATCTTTTTTTTATCACTGATCAGTTGGTCATTTGCATTATATGGATTACAAAGATTATGAAGTAAGAAGGTAAAATGAAGAAAGAATGTAATGTACATTGTCCCACAAATATTTATAAAGGTGGTCTACTAGTACTCCTTATACACTTGTATCGGATTTCTATTGAGCTTTTGTATCAAGTGTGTTGCTACTTTCTGCCTTACATATTCAGTACATATTTTCGTACTGACGTCCCTCACGGGGGACTTGCATTTCATGCTGCAGGCAGAGGCACTTCAGCTCATACAACTCACTAGTAGAAGCGTAGGTTGTTCAGGGACTATTGGTGAGCTCCAGGTTAATTCAGGGCTTTCCGATCCTGCTCTATATATTTTGGTATTGTACAGTAAGTCTAGAGAAGGGCGGGGGTTTGTACCGACCCTGACTAAGTCTATGTATCTTTTAGAGGCTTTGTAGACTAATGTAAAGTTATGGTAGTGTCCTGATTTTAGACATGGTGGCCCCACCGGCCAAGTGTTGTACATATCAGTTTTGGGAGTGTATGTGTAGTTAATTTCATCGATGCATAATATTATGTCATCAGAACATTTGGTTGTTACAGTTACATGCATGGGAAGTATAAGGTTATGAATTGGTTCTCTCGGGCCTTTACGGCTATGGGTGCCTGTCCGCCCCAATAGGATTTGAGGCGTTACACCCTTCTTAGTCAAGGTCAAGATAGGAGATGACGTTACCAAATTATTGAGATTTTGGAAGCTCATTTCACAAGTATCAAACCACTAAAAGGAAGTTTACTTCTACATCAACTAAGTCAAAGGAGCTGCACCAGATGAAAAAACCTCAACAAAGCACCGATATTGACCAACCAAACCAAACAAACTCTCAATATTTGTAGAAGAAGTAGGTCTAGTCCAATCACGAACAACTAAAATCTTTGTCGGATCGATCATATCACCATCCATGGTAACCACATGACCCAAGAAATAAACATTTTCTTGCTAAAACTCATACTTGGATAACTTAGCATACAACTTCTCATCCCTCAATATTTGAAGTACAATCTGTAAATGCTCCTTATGATTGGCCTCACTCTTGGGAATAACCAAGATATCATCTTTAAATACAATGGAAAAAGATTTGAGATATGGTTGAAATACCTAATTCATCAACTTCATGAATATGGATGGGGTATTGGTCAACCCAAAGGACATGAACAAGAACTCATAATGACCGTGCCGATTCAAAAAAGTCATCTTTGGAATATCTGAAGCGCTAATCCTCAACTGGTGATACCGAAATCATAATAAATCTTTGAAAATACTTAAACGCCCTAAGTTGATTGAACAAATCATCAATACAAGGAAAAAGATACTTATTCTTAACCATCACATTGTTCAACTATCTATCATCAATACACATATGCATAGACCCTTCTTTTTTCTTCCCAAAAAAGACCGGCATACCCTAAACAACTCCTACAACTTATCCTTCAATTTCTTCAACTATACTTGGTCCATCCTATAAGAAGAAATAAAAATAGGATTTTTTCCCAGCTCCACATCAATAACAAAGTCAATATCATGATCCTACGGTATACCAGATAAATCCATAGGGAAAACATCTATAAATTCATGAACAATGCTAATTGAATCTAAAGGAGGTTGTGAAGCAACACTAGTATTATGAATTTGAGCCAAATAAGACAAAAATCCCCTCTTAACAAAACGACGAGCCTGAAGAAAAGATATATCTCTCTTAGGACCCAAATGAAGTACACCCTTTAATGCTATCCTCAACATATCTGGCAAAGTTAAGGTCATGGTCTTAGAATAAAAGTCTAGGAAAACACGATAAGGAGATAACCAATCCATACATATGATAACATAAAAATTTACCATATCTGGGATAATTAGATCTACTTAAGTCTCACAACCAGCAAATATCATTGGACAAAATTGATATATCTAATCCATCAATAAAGAGTCTCCTACAGGGGTAGATACATAGATAGGCATAGCAAAAGACTCACTAGCAGAATCAAAATTCGAAAAAAAATATGTAGACTCATCGCGAAAGTTAATCTAGGGTCAATTAACATAGATGTTGATTTGAAATAAAAAGGGATGATACTTGTTATAACAGTGTCAAAAGACTCTACCTTGAGTCTGGTAGGTATAACATTGCATTGTCCACGACCAACACCCAACTAGTAGCCCCGCAACTATTACCATGGGTGCCACAACCTTTGCCTCGTACACTTATAGTAGAACCTCTACCACTCACTACAGACATAGGAGCAGGATAAAAAATACTATGGGGATAGCCCTTAGCCAAACAGCCAACCTCATCACATATAAAGCAGCCTCTTCAACCCATCTCAATAGAAATAGGTACAATTAAGCTAGAATGACCACCCAAAGATGTTGACATAGAAGACCAACTACCCGAACCTTATAAGACCACTTGAACTGTCTACCATGATACCTACAGAATCTTCTAGAATCTCTACCTCAAGAAGTGTGACCTATGAACTCACCGTAGGGGTACACCCTTTTGACACCTCCCTGAGATACTCAAAGAATAGATAAAGTCATCTTACCATGATCCACTATACTCTAAAATGATGCCCCTTGCACTACCATATGGGCAATTACAAGATAAAGCAAAGCATCTAACCCCTTTATAAATTTTTTAATGTTCTGAGACTTTGTGGAAATACTAGTATAATAATATCAAGATAAATCATGGAAGCACTCCTCATACTTTACAACAGTCATTAAACTTTGATGTAAATGATCAAACTCATCTCTCGTCGGATCCTTGAGATTGTATGGCATAAAGATGTCCAAAAAGGCTTCAACAAACTGATCCCAAGTCATCTCTAGAGAACCAAGATGTTTGGAACTAAAAAATGACCTCCACTAATCCTTATCTGCATCTCTCAACCAGTAAGTAGTGTAACCAACCCCATACGACTCAAGTGATCAAACATTATGAAACTTCTCCTACTATCAATAAATAATTCATAGACATTCTCGCCCACAAAACCACTAAACTTAGGAGAACCTAAAGGAGAGAATCTCTTAAACCTCATCTAATTCTCAAAATACATAACTATACTCACAATAATAAGAGGCATAGTGAATCTGGCTAGCTAAGATCCCACTAGAGGAGGTAATACAGATGAAGCTTGAACTTATAATATCAAAATACCATACTTAGATGCTATTCAACACTTGGAGTCCATTGATTACCATAAGCAAATATTGGTACCATTGGATGATCTACACTCGCAATAAGAGGAATACCATAGGCAGTCTCTACTAAAGATAGAGGTTCAATACTCAAAGCTAGAGGAACACCATGTGAACTCAAGGGAGCACCCTCAAAATAAGTCAGCAAATGAATCTAAAATCCCTCCAAGAATGGGGTAAAAGAACTCTATGAAACTAGAGTAGGCCTCGATCTCTACCATGCTCAACCTGAGGCTCAAGGAAGAGCCCTCTAGTCCTACCTCTAGATAGGGCATGCTTATCCACTTCCTCGGGCCTATCTATGGCTCACAAAATTCCCTATATACCTAGCTATCTCCTTGAATAATAACTTCATATCACTAAGTACCTAGCTAATAACATCATATAAGACCTTAGATGGTCACACATAGAAAATAATGTCTCAAACCACAAAATAACAACAACACAGGCCTCCACACGGGTATGCAAAAAATAATAAAGTTCTTTTTATGATTAGTTCCCATATAAATATGATGATTTTGTACTAATATTAACTACCCTATTCAGTCTGAAGAAAGTTAATCCATAACCTACCTCGAATAAAGAAAATTGATTTAAAAATTCTTTAAGACATAGCTTTCTCCTCACAAATATACACATAAAAAGAAAGCTAATGATACTCGTATTATGCAATTCAGAGAAGTGGTCAAGATGGACCACCAAAATGGGTTTAAAAAAAGATAAGTGATACTGGAATTTTAGACCAAAAATATGTTACCCTAATTAAATGAATTCATAGAAGAAAATCCTACTGAAAACGGGTTGAATTTGGGGTTTGAATTAAAGAATTATCAATTTAGGTCATCGGGGCCAAAATCTCCAATTTTTACTTTTGAATTAAAGTTTTAATAAGATTTAAATAAAAAGAATCAGAGCAAAATAATTGAAATAGGGATTTGGAGCTTAACCAAGCTTGAAAATAGGGGAAATTGCTCGAAAACTCAAAAACCCTAAGCTTCAAGTGTCAAAAATTTTGCAAATGGAAAAAAAGGGTATATAACCCACTAAGGCATCACATAAAAGATCACTAGTCAGCTTAAGCGGTCATTCCTTGAGCGACCAAGTATCACTTAAGCGATACCCACTAATGCTGCCTACATTGCTTATGCGGACCAAGGGTCACTTAAGGGACATTTGCTTAAGAAAAAGATGTAACCCAAAATTACACCTCCTTAGAAGTATAAAGCGGTCGATTTCAAAATATAGTAACCCAACTATGTTGGGTTGATCCCACAAGGAATAGGTCGAACTCCTATTTCAAACTTGCTGAAGTATTCAAAAGTGCGGAAAAGTAATTGGGAAAATTTGTTGCTATCAATAAAACGTAACAAAACTCAAATGCTTTTGGTTGTAATAAATCTAAAACGAATGGTAGATTTGTGTTGCCCCTGGATTCTAACTCGGTAAGTTTATCATGCTCAATTCAATTAACTTACTGCTACATACGTAGAATCTGACTAGTTATTTCTCACCAATAGCCCCTCAACATCCTTTTGTAAATCTCACTTATTTTCTCTCGGTATTAGATTGTCGTGTTACAAACTCTTGTATTAGATTCTAATTTAACCATTTCTTCTTAGTATTAGGTTATTAGACGAGGGTTAATCGCCTCAAATCAGTATTGTGACCTTTTTTTCCTAATCTCTACCTCTGTCTCAAGTGAGTATCGGATATAGGCCAGTCCTAACATTTGCAATCATTGAGAAATCAATTAAAGTGAAGAAAACCATAATACACGCAACAACAATGATTTATAAGGATTGCACACTTCCTCTAATTCATTAATCCGTCAAGTTCCCAAAACCCTAGCTAAGGGAATTAGCCATTCATCATTATGAAACAATCCATGGAATTTAAAAGTGAAAGAATACAATCAATATCACAATAATATATGACAAAAACCAAAGTTTCAAATCAATAATAACAAAAGTTTTCAAGAACACTAGAATTTCAAGATCAAAAGTCAATCTTGGAATCAAAATACTTTTTTTAATCATAAAAGTGCATAAACTTACCCTCCAAGGGCATATCACAGCCTCGTAGGGCTTATATCTAATGCAAAAATATGATAAGGGTATTTGTAGATTACATGGAAACTCTGGAATCAAATATTAAACAAAAGAGGAACACTAGAGTTTGTGAAAAACTACGGTAATACTTAAGGGCCATAAGTAGCACCTATGGCCAGTAGGTCGCAGGCCGTAGGTAGTAAACAAAATTTTCAGCTTCTAATTCTCCGAACATTAGTATATTTTCACCCATAGTCTATCAAAGCAGGTTGTAGAAAATTTTATCTCTCAACTTTTTCTTTTGATTAGCTCCTAGAGCCCAGTTTCCTGCAAAATCAACCCCAAAATACACCTAAGTACTTGAATATTTCTTTGTTTTAAGCATTGAAAGTTCCATGAAACCATGGCACATCAACACCCTCAATTTAGATGTTTTTATGTACTCATTTAACAAAACACAACAAAACAACATACAATGCTTTACCAAGAAAAACCCAAGATACCTACAATAGTCAATCATCAAATTTAATCTCAAGAACATTACCACCTCCAAGTTTAACATTTTAAAACCAACTGTATGTATCTATGAATTACAAAAATATGACACAAAGGAATCAAGATATGGTATTACATTAGCATCAAACAATCATGTATTTATACAAGTTACAGTACCTGAATAAATAAGCAATTAGCAACACAACCCATGTACCCTCACAACAAATAACTAACACTCACTTAGTAGAATTATACATATTAATGCAGGGACGACTATGAGACACTCACACTCACACTCACAAAGTCGTTACGACAGTGTGCACAGAATACCATATGCTTGCCTTTATTTTCTTTACCTTAATTTCTAGATAGTCGTGATAGGATCATTATATGACTTTACTCAGCATGTAAAGTAGGCTTAGAGGCTAGTATGGTATATATGAGACTTTAGTGACTAAGCCTCCTTGGCACCACACTTACGTTAGGTGTCCATATATCAACAAATTTTTTTATTCCACCCGTCTTTCTCTCTTTTTATTGCTCCTTCAGGTTGGGGATAGTTTCATTTATTCTTTCTTTATTTTTTTTCAATAATTCACTTATTTTAACTATTTTCCCAATTTTTTCTACCACACCCAACGTTATGTTTTTTTTACTCTTATCTACACCCTTCTTCATACCCACTTCTAATCACCATCCCCATGATATCCATCCTCAATTTAGGAATTTTTCTTGAGTTAAGGTGCATAATGTCCAATAAGGATCAGGACAAAAATAGGTTCATTGTAACAAAGATGAAAAGGTGAAAGGTGAAAACAAGTAAAATAGTCTATCAGGCGTAAAATTGAGATCAGGGGATGCTTGTTCCTTTTTGAAAAGTCGTTTAGGCTAAAAGTGGACTAGTTCAAGAATGTCTTATGATCCTTTCATGATCGACTATCCTAAAACCTAGTCAAGACTAACTAGGCAAGTTTTGGATTCAACAAATAAAGGGAACAAAGTAAGCATCTAACACACACTTGACATAGGGTTATGTTACAAACTACTACCTATAGGCTTCATGCTAATGTTAGATATGGTTATTATGTCCCTAATACTAATTCCATAGTAAGATTCACAATGGTCACATATATCATATAGTTTAAAAACAAATTTTCTTGGAGGGGTATCATTTTTCTCAAATTTAATTTAATCATAAACAAAACCCATCAACTGCCTAAGTTATTTATTTTTATCAAGTTAAACATAAATTGAACATCATGTATCAAATCATAATACATCTTAAAATATGCATATTCTACTAAGAACAAACTCTAGAAAAAAGAGACACGACAACAAAAGCTCCAAGAGGACATTTAGACCCATAAGTAGCTCCACCCTAAACTTATAAATATGCATTATCCCCAATGCATTAAGCCTCTACAAAATCAAGATAGATATTAAAATCTTATTCTTTCTCCATTTTTATGGTGACCTAAACATCACCGATGAAAAGATTTTGAATTGGCAATTAACATTACAATACGTCAAATTCAAAATCAAGCTCATTTTGTTTATGTTTTCTAGTGGGGTTTAAGAATCTTCCTGGTTCATTTTTGTATCAAATTTTTTATTTGAGTTTTTGGGTTTTATCTGATTGAAGTGTTCGTAATAGGAGTTCATTGAGGCTTGATTTGAGGTTTCATACGTGGCTTGGTGGATTAGCAGTTTTGTGGTATAAAGAACACTTTAAGAGGTCAATTTTCTAATCCTTATTTAATTTAATTTTTAATTATGGTAATTTTGAGTTTTAAATCTATTTTGGATTGACTTTGGTTTTTTGGATGTTGATGAATGAACTCGTTGAAGTGTTATTTTTGGATTTTTGTTAGCCTTCGAAACATGTTGATTTTTAGTTGTTGAATGTTGAATCAGTTAATGAAAATTCATAGTATCGAAAGTTGGTAATTTGGGAATAAATATAATTAGTTAATTCATATTACTTGGTTTTATTCAAGTCTATTTGTTATACTTATTTAAATTTGTTGAGACTCATAGTAGCATGTATGGTTGAGGTTGGGTAGGAAAACTTAGGATTCAATTTTGGATTGTATTAAAATCACTGGTTTGTGTGTCTATTTATTGTTTTGAATCAAATGTATTTATTAGCTGAAAAATTCTCTTAGAAATTATGTATTTGGAGGAAGTCCATGATTAAGACCCAAGACATTGGGTAAAGAATGGATTTAGGATAGAATAGACTAGTATAGGTTTATTTTTTGCCCCTATTAGTTGTTTTCAACTGTATAATCGAACTGGACTTTATATTTGTTTTGAATTATTTTTTTCTTTATGTGCTTTTGTGAGCCTATTCATTTATAGTGTTCAATTAGTTGATATAATTTAACAAAGCTACCGTGCCAAACCACGAGATTGAAGAATTCCTCACACATTCTCCTTGGTAAAAGAATTCCTTAAGCAAAATCTGTATCCACTAATCACTATTATTTTGAGTCAACTATTTTGCAAAGAAATTTTTAAAACTGACTTGAGACACCAAAGTAATGTTAAGTAGTAAATCTGAGTTATAAATGGAAATTATTTTTTGAAACACTTTATTTTAGTCACTTTGAATAATTGAAAATCCTTTTGAACATTAATTTTTTTTGTAAAAAAGGTGTGTGACAGCTCTGATGACTCTTTTGTAATTTAGGAGTTTGAGATTTGTATGTTGCGGTGCATCCGGTTAGTTGACAATGTATTTAAATAGATACCTTATTTGTTTTACTGTCTTTTATTATTGGAGGATGCCTGCGTACTACTTGATAACTATTTTTCTTATCATTTATTGTTTTATAACTGTCAGCAAATGCATTATTTAGAGTCATTTTTTGTAAGTCTTGGAGTTTGTTGTGAGTATACATGAACCACTTGTTGAGTTTTTCAAAATTTTTAGGAGGGGTGGCATGCGAGCATGGAGAGGCAGACAGCTAAAGTAGCCGCTATCGACTACGTGCCACCCAAAATGACCTTACTCTATTAGTGGACCCCAACTTAGGTTAGCCTTTAGGAAAACAATATGTGCATCATGCTGAGACCTAGTAGGACTTATTTGGTCCTTTGTAGGAGACTCTTTCCAAAGCACCTCTAAGTGTTACTTATTGTATTTATTGAGGGTAAAAGGATTGTTTGGTGGATTTATTTGAAGCAGGTGTTTAAATATGAAAGACGGGATAGAGTGGAAACAAAGAAAAAATGAAAAGATATTTCTTATTTTTAGGAGTCCTTTATTGTTTTTGTTTAAAAAACATAGAAAAATGATTTTCTTATTTTCTTGCAGTTTTTATAGCCTTTGTTTTTACAGACCAAAAACTTATTTTCTTTCTTTTCTTCAATAATTTTTTAAAATAAAAAATAAAAAAAGATTTTCCTTTATTTTCATTGGTAAGAATTTATAACAATTTTTTTTTAATTTTTTATTTGGCAGGAGCTTTATGCATTTTTATATAGTGGAAACTAAAAATATTTTTATTTTTAGTGTCCTTATTCTTTTCAGAAATAAAATAGTCTTTTGTTTCCATTCGCATGTATTTATACAAAGGAAATCCAAAATGATTTTTTCTTATTCCATAGAAACTTTTGTACATTTTATATAGAAAAATACTTTTTTTTTTTATTTGTAGTGTCTTTATGCTTTTCCAATTAAAAAATATCAAGAAATGTTTTTGCGGTTTGAGTCTTTGTTTTAGAGAAATTTCGTGACAATGATACAAAAAAGATTTCATTTTTGTTTATCATGTTGGTAGAAGTGTGTAGGGGTCTAGTCTTTCATTTAGTTCTTAACTGTCCAAACTGGAAGAACTACACACACTCAATTCTCTTCTTTCGAGTATGAGATATGCAAGACACTCCTTTTTGGGCTCACTGATCTTATATAAAATCCAAAAAGAATTCTTCATTGTTAATTAGATTAGGCATTTCACAATAGTCATTATAAGAAAAATTCAAATAGATTTTTCTTTGGGTATCACATGTTTCATTTTTCATAGGGAATTCAAAGTGGAAATCTCAAAAAAGATTTTGGTCAATTTCTTTTGAAAAAATAGAGAAAAAAAAAAGAAAAGAATTATTTCTTTATCTGTTTTTATTTTATTTCCTCTAAAGTTTCAAAAAAGAGAAAATTTCATTGGTTATCTTGTATCAAAACTTCACAAATTAAGCACACCTGATTTTCCTTTATCAAGGGTGAGATATGTAGGTGCCCTTCTTAGGTTTCGATGATATTTTATAAGAAAATATTAAAAAAAAAGAGATTTTAATAAATGTTGAAATCTAACACATTCATATCTCTATAATTTAGTTAGTTTAATGTTCTTGATATGTGACAAGCCGGCTAGTCATTCATTTATTATACCAATACCTAGGAAAAATTAGACATGTCCAACAAGGATATTGAGGTTGATATCATTGATTAGAGACATTTTGAAAAATTGAGGGTTTAAGATTTAAAAAAAGATTTGAAAACTAAGACAACAAATGACAAAAATTCATCGAGCCTAGGTTCCTCAGTAGACTCAATTCCCTAGTATTGACCTACAAATACCCTAATTTTAACCAACATCATAAACTCAATTTCCTATTATTTTGGACACACCACAATATGCATCAAAACTCACTCCACACCAACGACATTCTAATACTTCCACTACTCATTTTCTAGTTCCTCGGTATAAATATACCATATTCTATGATGACCCACCTGGTTATTTTCTTAATTTCCATGCATTACCAACATTTCAAGTCTTCCTACAATGAAAACAAGTCATTACAAGTTGCCTAAATTATTGATTCGATTATCATATAGTTCGTTAGGATTCTAGGCTCATTTTTCTATTTTTGAACTTTCACTATTAAGAAATTGGTTTTAGACATACACTCCTAGTAAATGACTTTAAATAAAAATTCTGATAGTACCATCAACTCTGGAGTATTGATTTTAGGCTAGGGTGACCCCTGGTTCAGGTACCGAAGCTTCCAACCATATATTTTGTTATTTGATAGATTGGATGAAAAATTAGACTGGGTGAGGGACCTATATATAATCTAAAGAATCTTGGATGAAAATTTTGATGGTTTTGTTGAGTCCATAATGTCGAATTTTATATAGTAGCATTGTTCATTTGTGCACACGGGGTTCCAAATGAATATCGAGCACTATTCGAAGTCCATGTGGACTTAGCAAATCTGGTGCAACCAAATATGCCCGCATTTACAGGGTTGGGTCTGCATTTTGTAGAGTTTAAATTTTGTTCGACACGATCACAATATTTTCTCTCGCATTTGTGATGAAGGTTCAACTAACCTAATTTGCTTTTCTTATTCACGATCGTGACCCTCAGTTTTGTGTTCACAATAGTCTAGCTCCTTTTCCTTTGCATTCGCTACCCATTTTCTATGTTCTCGAAGGTTAACTTCACCAGGAATCGTAATTGTAATGGCCAATTACCTGACAGTATTTAACCTTTCTTCTTTATGATTTTCTTTATTTTCTCAACCTTAATCTCCATTAATGTCATTGAGAGCTCAAGAAAAGTGTGGAAATTAATCATGTGACGTTGGGCGTGCATAAAGAAAGTGAAAGTGACAAATTTAATAGTGCATCAATTATTCTCTAATTGTGTTCAACCTTTGAGTACATATTCCTTGTCCTTCGATGGACCTCATGACAAATTCAATTTTAGAATTTTGTTAGCGGACCCTACAAGCCCATTATTGACAAAATTTTGGGCCCAAAATTTTATATAACAATATGGCTATCGTTGTACTCCTATTACTATGTATATTACTATTTTGATAATGCGATGTCATTTTAGAATCATGGATAAAGGATGAGCAAATTACAGATGATTCAAGAATGCAGTTTAGCATCAACGTAGGCTTCAGTGTACTTTTCTCTATGAGATTTTGTATAGTATAGATTGCATGCTAGGTTAGGATTTTATGATAAATTGATGACTAGTATACCATAACTTAGGCTAATTAGGGGATTTTGAATAGAGATGTGACCCGAGTCGTCGCGTAGAATAACTTTTAAGGCTATAAGGCCCTATTATATATGTTGATGGTTTTGATTAACTATATATTGACATAAGATATCTTTAAAATTATGACTTAGCATATTACTTTGTATTTGCAGTGATAATTATTGATTAAACCCTTGTAATAGATTTATGGATTTACTTACATTAGAGTTTGGTTTATGGTGTTAATGTTCTATTGAATGGTATATTATGGGCTCTAGGACACGATAACGATGCAAGTTGAGCACCTTGTTAGTATTCTATCCATTATGATGAAGTGGTTGTGGTTTGTAGACCCTTATAGTTGTATTATTTGGACACTGGTGATGGAATACATACTTTTAGGTGCATTCCTGCTCTCTTACTGGTATGATTCAAACTAAATCCTTGATTTTACTACTATTTTCAAAAGAAAATTTATTGCCACTTTTTACTTTTAAAAAAGGATTTCTTGTATAATAAGAACCGTAAAAACTTATTGAATGAATTATGATCATGAAACTAAATGGTATATTCTTCAAACTAGATAGAGATTGATACCAGTCCATTACTTTTCCACTTGTTTTACCACTACTAATTACCCTATTCGAGAAATATTTTAATCCTTTCTATATTATTACGCTAATTTATTTCTTAACTTGATGTTAGTTAATGGATTTATAAATTTACACTCTTTTAGTCAATATTCAATTTGTGCACTTATTATAGATATCTATCTCTATGATACTAGAATGAGTAGATTCATTATGATGGTTATTAATTGGGACTAAGTAGTGTATACAAATATCCTGAGTCCCCTATAGTTCCTTTGATTTATGGGCAATAGTGCTAGAGAAGAAGGGTATCCATAGGTCCTACCTTCACGAGCTATTGATCATGATAAGGACTATATACTTAGTATATTTGGAACTTAGATTGGAAATGGTTTACTATTAGTTTATGTCACATTCATTAATTTGCATTTCCTATCACCTGTATGATTGTTTGGTTCATATATCTATGACTTTATGGGGGGGGGTTGTAGCTATAATTTATGATTTTTGCTTGTTGTTAGGTTTCTTGAACCTTTCGAGCTGATGGGGCACCCAAATAGTTATTATTCGTCTGGACTAGCCAGTTACTTTATTATTAGCTTATGGTTAGTTCATGGTAGGACGGTTATGGACTGGTACCAAGGTTGAAGCTATGCTTTTGATTCCTTATCTTCTTCCATTATTTCAATGTTTCATTATTGATTGGTTATGTTATTTTAAGTCATTCTTTGGTTAGAGAACCTGATTATGCTAGTATTAGCTTTCTTTCTTGGGTATGATCCTTGAGAGGTTAGTTTAGTTCCCTCAGGTTATAATCTCTGATCTTAGTCCTATACAAGTATGTGTGTGTGTATAAATATATACATATGATACTATAATATATCTCCATCTTTCCTTATTTATTCATATCATATATGTATCCTTTGGCCTTGTATTACTATTATATATCCTTTCTTTACTCTTTATTTGTATACTAGCTGGTGATATATAGTATTATACTTTTATTTTTGGATACTAATAGAAAAGAATAGTTTACCCTTTTTGATCCATTATTATGGTTATGCTTAGCTTTCTAGATAGTTTCCTCTATTTTATATCCCCGTCTTACATTTTATTTATGTGTGCATTATCTTTGGAGCTAAGTTGGTTGATGCCTACCGAGTATCATGTGTTTGGTACTCATACTACACTTTTGAAACCTTCATATCATAATATAAGTTCTTTTCATTGAAGTATGTATCATACAAATCAGCTATGGATCTAAGATTTGGGGTGAGATCCTAATGTTCAGAGTATTCTTGCTCACTCTCAAATTGATGACTTGTTTATACTTTGTATTTTGGAGATAATTAGTGCATGTATATTTATTTTGTATTTCCTATGTACTCGGATTATATTAGAAGCTCTTGTATTAACTTCATCATATCATGGGGCTACTTTATATATATTAGTCTTTTTATCATATTCATTTAGCTTCTTTCGTTCATTCTCTTGATAGTTCATTGCAAGGTGTTCTGGATTATATGCTGGCTTACCTATTAATGGGTTATAGTAGGTTCCAACTTTACATGAGAAATTGGGTCATGATAAATTGGTATAAGATACTGGTCTTACCTGTATGGTGGTACAAGATCTACGTGTCTAGTAGAGTCATGCAAATCTTTGTGAAGATATTCATATCCTATCTTTGGGAGGCTATAAGACATTCTAAGAATATTGTATCCTTGGTTCCTTGTTGTGTTTCCGTACTTATATAAATAAATAGCAGTTCTTTTGACTCTACTCCTTCCAAAAATTAATAACACAAGGTTATCAAAAGATGCAGATAAGACTTTTGCACATGTTTCTAAAGTTTCAGTTCAACATCATGCTAGGGAGTTAGAAATATATATTGAGGATCTTCAGCATTAACTAGAGGTTGTGGAGCTAGTCTAGGATCAAGTATAGTTTTTACTACCTCAGTTCTTTAAGATTTGACATTATGTATTTTAAGTATTTTAGTTGATACTTCATAGCCATAAATGGTCCCCGGTATATCAAGGGGTTCTTAGACTAGAATTGGCATTTGTTAGTGTTTAGCAGGGCTCTATATTATTTTTAGATTATGAGATTGGATTTCTTAAGTGGGAAAAGACATACCCTTATACTATATCTTTCAGTGTATGAGTTGGTACATGGATATGTTCGAGGATTAACCTTTACCACTTTACTTGGCATTATGATATTTAATAGATTTTAGGTCTTCTTTTGTTTATGGGGTTAATCATGCAAAGATTAAAAAGAAGGCATGTATTGAGACATTTTGAGGTGGTGGTAAAAAGCCATGCCAATTGTACACTGTAAGTTGTTTTCCTTTCAGAGATAAGGATCCTTCCAGCAAAGGTCATCATCACTTGTAGCTTGTCAGGCCTATACAGGTAGTACCTCAGGTTATATATGAATATCAGATCAATTGTGGTGGTCACATTGGGTAGAGTTCTTATGAGATTTTATGTAATATTCAGTATAGATCTTTAGGTAGTGGCTTCTATTCTAGATTCATAAGTGCAGTATTTGAGAGTTTTAGGGGTATGTATAGATCATAAAGAGAATTGTAATTGGTCTAGGAAATGCCCAGTCATAGGTTGGTTGCCCAATATGGTTAGCACATATTACTTTCCAGCAAGAGATCTTAAGGTATGTTATGGTTATGGGTATAATAATCACTTCAGTGAAGAGTTTCCCAGGTATTAGTTGGTCATCCAGTTGAGGATGAATCATATTTGTCATCAGTTTAGAGATTTAAGAGTTTGTTATAATCGTAGAAAGATTGGTCAATTGTTTGAGAAGCGTTCCTGACATGGGATTATTAGTCATTAAACTCATCTAGATCAGTCTCATAGGGTTGTGTCATCTTTAGATATAGTAGCTTAGTTCCTCCATCGGTGATTCAGACACTCAGCTTGAGTTTTGACATGCTCTAATTTATACCCCTTCAAGGACGTCAAGATTATGACTTCAGACTTGACTTGTATAGGTGCATTTTTATTTACTATCTTTTGATTTCTAATTGTTTGAGTTGGGGTCTTTCATACCTATCGGCGGTTATATTCTTTGATATTAATATGTGGATTATTGTATGCCTTTATGTGGAGGTAAACATATATGACTATCCCCTATATATGAATTCCTTTAGTTATGGAATGAGTGGATTAGTGTTATTTTCTTTCTTGGGGTGTAGCATTTTAGTTCCAGTCCATTTTCTTGGCATAGTGGCCTTATTATGGACCTAGAGTGGTATTTGTTATGTATTTTTATTTTTGGTTCCACCTATGCTCATTTTTTATCTTTGGTACCACCTGCACCTTATACTGGTGTCACCATTTCTATTGTTATTATTGTCATAGTTTTGACATTGATTAGTTCTTGCATGATAGATATCTTGATTAGCCTTATATAGTTATAATTCCTTTCCTTGCAATTCTTATCATTGGCTCAGACAACTAACTTAGTTGGTTGGTTCTCTCTCTATTAGTGCGGTGAGGTTGGTTATTTTCTTCTCAATTATCAATGTTAGATCGGTTATTAAGAGGGAGTAAAGATAGGTTGGCCTTCTATGGTTTTGCTGTGGTCCTAAAATTAGCAATCTGTAACTATTTACCATTTTTATATGGAAAATTCGAAGGCTCCTTTTTATGGTTTGTTGATAGTCTAGATTTGGTTATCCTTTTCTATAGCCCATTCCCAAGGTTGATGAATTTGAGATATGTTCTTTTAATTTTTATATCTCATCGCCCGATAGTGGTCTTGGCCTTGATATTAAAAAATATAAGGTATGTTTTACTAGCTTGTTGGGTTTGTCTCCTAGTGATAGTCTTTATATTGGCATTCGGGTTGAGTTGTGTCCTCCATTCTTGCTATGATATAGCCCATGAGTCAGCCAAGTTAAAGTGGGTGTAAATGGGTAAGTTCTGAAAATTCTCCATTTGATATTTGTTCAGCCTAATGTGACTTCATGGAGTGCTTTTTCTTGGTAATATGTGCGTATGGTTTTTTGTTGTTGTAGATTGAGTATTAGATTGACTAAATTCAAGCTAAGGTTCTATTTCTCTTAGTTGTTTTGTTTATACCTAGTACTATTTGAAGCCTTGGTGATCCCTTGGTTATGCTTAGATATATCGTGCCATCTATCAGATGTGATTTGATTGCTCGTATCTTTACTATGTAGTTTCCTTTAGCTGTGATTATGTCTTCTATGATATTTTAATTTTATCCCTTGTTAGAGCCATTGGATATATGCTTAGTCTTGGAATGTGAGATGGGTTAGGGATTTATGTTTTAATTTTGGTAATGAGATTGATCCTAGGTATATGATATTCTTTAAGATTTATTGACTCTAGTTGTGATATTTTGCTATTTTGAATGATGACTTAGCAGTTAGATGGATTTTGATATGTGGAAGCTTGCTCACCAACAAGATTTATTAGATTAGTTAAGGCCAAGTACTTCATCTTTAGTGTTAAGATTATAGCTATGGATTATGGAACATGGTTACAACCCATTGCAAAGTTTTTTTTAGAGAATTCAATTATAGGCTGACTAAGCCTATTCTTTACTTATCTGTTTGGTCATCTTAAGTTTAGATAGGTTATGCTTGATAAATGCTCAAGGAATAGTCCTTTTCGCAAACAATAATGGTTTCTATTGCTCTTGACCTCGGTTCTCGGTGTTTGTTAGAATTTTTAATGCCTTCTCAGCTGAAAAAGTATTAAGGTTAGCTTAGAATGATTTCATACATAGTTGGTGGGGTATTTTGAAGAAGATCATTTATCTTTGAGAGACTATGCCTGTGATTCATGAATAGTGGTTTGAGGGTCACCCGGACTAGCTTTATCTTAGACTAGAGATCACAATCTTTGATCAACTCTATTTGTGTGTCTAGGTAGCATCTTATGGCCTTCCACTTATTCTTTCCATTATGTATTTTGGATGGATTAGCTTCAGTTCTTTGAGGATATTGTGATGTGATTGGATGGGCATGGTTAAATAATAATTCTTATAGATCAGAGTTGATACCACATTTGGGTTTGTGTGCATCAGTCGTTCTCGGTTCACTTGGAGGCCAATTAGTTGTTGAGGTTGAGTTTTTTGATATTTATGAAGTGAAGTAAGGAAGTTGATTTAAAAATGGGTACATATAGAAAAATCCCATGAAATCAAGGTTTTTTCTTAGAAGTTATCTTGGGTATCATGCTTGGGGCATGCAAGCCTAGTACCTTATCCTTTCGAGCTTTTGGACACTCCCTACCGATTGACTTTCACAGACAAAAGTCCGTTTAGTAGTGTATACTGTAATGATCCTCCTTGTTATTTTCTCGATTCTTGTGTATTTTTGTCCTTACGAGCTGTACCATAGCAGTAACATGTCATTTATGAATTATCGAAACTAGCAGTTTAGTTATTGGAAAGTTTATTTGGATTTTAAGATTATTTTCCTATTTTGGAGCTTTCCCAATTAAGGAATTGATCTCAGACCAAAACTCTTAGTAAATGACTTTAGATGAGAATTCCAATAGTGCCATATTGGAACATTGATTTAAAGCTAGGAGGACCCCTTGTTGAGGTCCCGAGGCTTCCAAACTCCTTTTGAGCTTTTGGGTACATTTAATGAAAATCAGAATTAGGTATGGGATACATATGTTATTGAAATGGTCTCAAATGAAATTATCAATGGTTCCATTGAGTCCAAAATTTCAAATTTGGTATGGTAGAATAGTTCATTTGCACGCATAGGTTTTCGAACAAATCTCAAACAATTATTTAGAGTCCATGTGGTCTTAGGAAAGTGGTGCAGCTACATATGGTGCATCCAATCATTTCCCTTCGCATTTACAAGGTTGGGGATGCATTTATGAAGGGTAAACCTTTTGATAGTCGCAATCTTAAGCTTTCCCTTCACATTTGTGATGAAGGGTCGACTGATGTGCTATAGAAATATAGCACTTTCGATTCTTAAAATGAGAAATATGCAAGTTTTTGAGGGTTTTTGGTTAGATATGATGTATTTTGGGTATGTTTTACAGGAAATCATGTTTTCGATGCGGACTTATGGGAGCAATTATGCATTTTCGGGATACTTTGTGGATTGTTCGTTACCAAAACATGTGCAGGAATTGAAGAAGAGCTAAGAAAATAACATTCGACACATGTTAAGTCAACATGCGGACCACATGCGGAACGTTTGTGGGCAAAGCATGTGTCAAAAGTCTATGATCTCGAGAGCTGAGCTACATGATTGTTTGATCTTGGGATATGCAGTCACTACATGCGCCCTCTCTACATGGCATGTGTGCCACATGTGCCCAGGGCCAGGGTGCATGTAAGGACCACAAGTAGTCACTGACCCTTTTTTCTCCTATTTCATTCAGACATTGGTTTTAGGGCTTCCACATGTACTATAAGTACCCTTTGTGTGTTTTTAGTAGATTCTATGCACTTTTGATATTTACAAACATATTTTGAATCCGACAATTGATTTTAGTATTGGAATTTTCTTGTATTGACTTTGGTTGATTAATTAAGTTACGATTTTGAGTTTTTACTTCTTTTTGTGATTTCATATTATTCTTTCAATCATGAATGTTGTTAATTACTTAACAAACATGAGCAACTAAAAACACTTCTCTAGGGTTGTGGAAACTCGACAGATTGACGAAGTAGGGAAGCACAATCGTTGTTCTAAACCAATACCCATGCATGCATTGTACTGTCTTTAGTTTAATCGTTTCTTTACTAGTGCACTCATCAGAATCCCACCTTGATTATTACTACTTACTCCAGAATATAATGACAACATTAATTTGGATTTTAACTATTGATCTACGCTTCTAGGTTTTATCTGCGTCAGATGGTTAGATTTCATCTAATAAATAGAAACTCAAAAGGTAATAATTAATAGTGATCAAGATAAGGGTTAGTAAGGAGACATCCTTAGACTCAAAAGGTAAAGGGTGAGATCCTTATGCTCATCCAAAAGACTGTAGAAAGTACATAACTTATCAATTCTACATACAAGGTATCGAGTTGGTTCAACTAAGCATGATAATCTTATAGAGTTAAGAAGCCAGGGGGAACACAATCCTAGTGTTCACCTACGACTGATTACAACAGAAACAAATACTCACAACTATTTTTATATTACTATTCAAAACCCCCTCTTTACTTTTCTAGTTTTGCCTATTCATTACAATAGCCGATAGCCAAAATTCCACATATTTCCTTGGGATTTGAACCCAATCTTTGTTGGGTCACTATATTTGGCAGCAACTGTATCATCTTCAGTGTGGAGGTGTATCTTGGATGTCACCAAATTTTTGTGCTATTGCTGGGGAGTTCAGTATTTATTTATGAATTAAAGTTTTTAAAGCTTATGGGGTTTTTCTTTATTTTATTTTTGTTCTTAGTTAGTCATACTCCGGTGTATGCCTAGCACACAGAGTAGAGGCAATCCCTTACTCCTAGTGCATTCAAATCAAGAGAGGATCCTACAAACACCTAGTAGGATGGTGGAATAGAAAAGAGATGATAATCCTGAATGGATTTACGATGTTGTACCTTTATCTCCTCCTGAAGGAGTTTAGGATATTTTGATCGATAGTTAGCTTAATTTAAAATAAGAGGAGGGCAATAGATAAAGCTCGGCAGGTAGCTCGAAAGGTAGATCTAGTTAAGCAAAGATAGGAAGAAGATCGTCGAGTAGAACTCTGTGGAAATTAGAATAGATCTAGAGGTACCCGTGTTTAAGTGATCCTAGCATATCAATATGTGCAACCATATATAGATGATAAAGAAGATCTAGGATACATTCAGCCGATAGAGACTGGATCTATTATTCCTCCTATTTTACCCTCGAGCATCAAGTTTTACATAACGAGTGCAATGATCTATCTCCTAAATTTGAAGGTTGTATTTGTGGGTTTGCCTGTAGATGATGCAAATATGCACTTTGCTAATTTTATTGGGATCTACAATTCCTTTACCGTTCATGGGGTGAATCACAAAGCGCTCAGATAGATGTTTTTTCCTTTTTCACTTACAGGAGAAACATCTTTATGGTTAGGGGAAATGATAAAAGGCTCTATCACTACATGGACCGAGTTGTGCAGGTAATTCTTAAACTGGTTATTTCCTCAATCTAGGTTGTTGAAGTTCAAGAATGAGATCTATATTTTTAGGTAGCTGTGGTCAGAATATATGTACGAGGCATGGTTCAGGTTTAAGAAGATATTGAGTATGGTGCCCACTCATTAGATGCCAGGGATGAGTTTATTAGATATATTCTACAGATCCATGACCATCAGCCCTGGAGCCATGACAGACACTATATCTAGGGAAGCTTTTTCCAGACTACATTGGGAGGTAGCTTCGGAGATGTTGGGTCAGATTTTGCTCACTAATCGAGTATGGAAAACTCAGGAGGCCGAGAGCAGATCTGGCACATATTCTATTAGTGCCTCTTGAGACCAAAAAGCAGTAGATGATTTAGTAGTGCAAGAAATTATGCTGCTAAGAACTGATCTAGGGGTACTAAAACTGCATCATGCCTCAGTGACATCCGAGAAAGTGAACGCAGTAGCAACACAAGGTTCAGCTTATAAGGCTTATGAATTAGAATTAGAGGAGAAAGCAAACTATCTGGAGTGTTAGTTGGTGGGTTTTTAAGCCCAAAGGCAAGGTAACCAAGGTTGAAACTACTATGAAAGTTATAGAGACCATAGTAGAGAGCGAGATGGTTATTAGAGGAAAAAGGATGAACAGAGAAAGAAGGGAGATAGGTATATTACGCTTGGCAGATAAGATGCAGAATTGAGAATGGAAGAGATGCTGACTAAGGTGGTAAAGTGTCAAGAAAATTAGGAGATCAACCTTAAGGAGATTAAGGCCAATAAATCAGGGTTAACCCAAAAGGTCAAATCCCATGCAAATGCTATCAAGAAGTTGGAGCACCAATTCACGGATATGTCAACCTATGAATTAGAGGAAGCCAGGTACCCTTTCAAGTAATACTATGCAAAATCCAAAAAATGACTGTCATATTCTTTTCATTACCACGAGCCATAGGCGCAGATGTCTCGATATGCCAGGTTAATGAAACAATTGGTCACAAAGAATAAATGAGATATGCTAAAGGATGTTAATGGCTTACACCATTATAGTGCAATTACTATGAGGTCTTTGGCTCAGAAAAAGAGTAACCCTGGAGCATTTACTATATCATGTACTATTGGGTCATCTAGATTTTCCAGAGCCTTTTTTTACTTATGAGCCAACATCAATTTGATGCTGCTGGATGTATTCAAGCAATTGGGTTTGAAACCTCCTGAACAGACTTCAATGTGGCTGTTAATGGCTGACGGCACGGTGAAGAAACCTGTGGAAATTATGTTTGATGTGATAGTAAGAATTGATAATTTTAAATTTTTGACAGACTTTGTCATTCTGGACTATGAGGTTGACACTGAGATGCCTATGATATTGGGAAGACCATTTATAGCCATAGGTAGAGCGATGGTCGACATAGAACATAGAGAGATAAAATTCAGTGTCAAAGGTGAGAAAGCCAAATTCAACATCCAAAAATCAATGAAGCAGCCAACTGACATGTGGGTGGTGTTGGTGATCAATTGTATTGTTAACCCTGGAGGTTAGTCCTATGGATATCTTGATAAATTTTGAATAATCAAGATACATGCGTCGTGGCACGATATTAATCAAGCACTACATGGGAGGCAACCCATGGTATTATTGGTGAAGTATGAGTAACAAACACAGCCACATCGTGCCATGATATTAAATCAAGAAATGAGAGGTAGGCTACCTACTATTTTTGTGTTCCTTTTTTTATTGTATTTTTATAGGTTTATAGCTCTTGGACTTTCCCAGAATATGGTAAAATTGCTACGTTCATCGATTTCAAAGAAAGGGGACTGTATGATTGTAACGCCATGAATCTGATACCCGAAATGCTATACAATGCTCATGACCCCAAAGGACCACAAGCTAACCCATGACTGATATCTGTACCTGTACACTGCATAACATACTGTATATAATGCAGAAATAAAGGGTAAAAGGCCATAAGGTTCAAAACTGAGACACAGTATCTAATAAAATATAACATCTGGGTGGGGTATGAAATACCCAAAATAACTAAAATAAACTATCTAAACATACTGTAGTCTGAAAAGCCTCTAACTGACTGAACTGTCTGAATAAGGAGTTGATGGGACATGTCCCCAACTAACTCCAATTACTGAAATAAACTAAGTAATGAAATAATAAAGTAATGGTCATGTCCTTGAAGGATGAAGACTCACTGCTACTAATGCTCTGGAGCTCGTGCTTTTGAACCTATGGTATAAAACACCATAGCACAAATATGTCAGTACAATTGAATATACTGGTATACATATGAGATAGGTTGAATGCAAAGGTTTCACATACATGAACTGTACTAACTGGATGACATGAACATGAGAATACATGCATGAATACATAATAAATTTAACTGGGGTCTTGATGACATGATTACTGAGTCTGAGTACTGATATCATAAGATACTGAGAATGGTATAACTGAAATAACTGATATTGAGTGATTGTATCTGACAGTTTAGTTTCTGATAGAACTAGCTGAGTTCTGTTTTATTCTGAGGTGACTGTATCTGGCAGTCCTAAATTTTATAGAACTATCTGAGTTCTATTACTGAGACTGAATGACTGTATCTTATAGTCATGATTATGTACTAAAACTATGGGAAGTAGTCATCTAACCGACATGTCCCTAATACGTTTATAGCTGAGTTAGGGTTAAATATGTAACCTTAATTGGAAGGGTGTTAATACCGCATCACTGGTAAAGACAAGCTGTGGGTGATCCTCATCTGATAGTGTCCCTAAAAGAGAACGGTAGGACCCTCATCTGATAGTGTTGATGTCTAAACCTATGCTGGCTACATAGTTCTAGAATGCAAGGATGACTTATAAGAATCACACCTCATCTGACAGTGTGTTTCCATACTTGAGTTCACTCGATGCTAATTCCTACTCCTATCTGAATATACACTGGACATGGATTACTGAACTGAACTGGACTGAATTAGCTGAGTTTTGTTAATTGACAGAATAGTATTGAGCTTACTAGATTACTGAGCTTTCATGAGTCACATGACTGACTGAGTTCTATGGATCATGGCTTGACTGCGGATATCGTGAAAACATGACACTGGCTTTAGGCACATATCTATACTTTTCGGGTACAAGTACCCCCAGGACTCGATGGGAAGAAACTGACAAAGCATGACTTTCTTGAATACATGAGCAACATCATAATGCTTAATATAATAAGTTGGAGATTTCATGAAGTACAAGTTCTAAAGCACCACAATAGCTACACATATATCCATAATTCATTGACTAAGATATTTCATCAAACACTTGACATGCATAAACATGTACATGAATGGGGATTTCATATTATTATAATAGTATGGCACTTTTCTTTCACATAGGCATTTAATCAAACACACGGGGAGCATACTTTTGTTATACCATCATCAATGCATCGAATTTTCATGGTTGCTTAAATAAATTTGTAAATTTTAAAGGTCTATCATGATTATTATGCAAATCACCACATACTGGGGTCAATCATTGGAATATGTAATTTAAAACATGAATCAGAACCCCATAACAACATAAACATAAATTTCAATTCAATTTAAATCATGAACATTCATCAATACGCAAAACTTGGATTTTGAAAATAGGTTTTTGAGCTTCATGGGTGAAAGAGACCAATTAATCAACACATGATATATCTGGGTTATGAGTTTCTTGAAGTTCTTGTACTTGAAGAACTTGAATCTCTTTGTTTCTTAAAGAAGATTTCGATCTTTTTTCTTGGGGATTATATTTGAGAGAAAACCCTAATTTGATATTGTAAATGGATAATGAACTTATGAACCCTAATATGATATTATTAGGTATTAGAAAAGGGTGGTAAAAGAACAAAAAAATCTTTTTAAAAATGACTTAAAATAGCTGAATGAAATATACGACGGTGGGTGCAACGTTTCGTTACTGGCTCAACGGTCTGTCGACCTAAGCCATCACTCTTAGGTAGAATATGGTCTCGTTGTCTCTGCTGAGAAGGCTTAGGCGATGGTCCATCACTAGCTTGATGGTCTGTCAGCTCTCACCATCGCACCTAGGCAGTTTTGACTGCTTTCTGTATTGTTGCCATAACTTTCTACTGCGATACCGAATTTTGACAAAATGGGTGTCAATGGAAAGCTTATTAAATCTAATACTCAACAAAAAGTGAAAATCTTAAAAATTCCACATTTACAAAAGTCTATTCATCTTTTAAAGTGAGTTTCTAACATTCTTGGGATGATTTCAAGATAGGTAGAAAAATGGGGTATTACAATATCCCTACCTTGAGAACATTCATCCTCGAATGATACTGAGTGAGAGGAGATAAACTGACGTACATACTGAACATAAATGACTGAAACATGACTCCATGACTAGCATGACTGATAAACTGAATATATATCATACTGAACATGCATATTTGATGCATGAGTAACTGAATCATGAATATATGACTGAGTGTTCCGAGAAACTAAGTTTTATCACAATAAGAATGCATATCTGATGCATGATTACTTGACTGATCTAAAACATAAATGCATGACGAAATAGGCAATGGTATTTAATACCAAGTTGTAATGGAATTCTGAACATAAAACTCAGTCAGCTTAAGGAGAACTGTTTCCTTGAGCATGATCTGAGTTGTGGAGAAGAGGTGAGGATACTTGGTTCACATATCTACTTCTGCTTCTGAAGTAGCTCCCTTAACGGAATGATTTTGCCAAAGAACTTTGACTAGAGGGACTTCTTTATTCCTTAGTCTGCGAGTCTGATAGTCTAGGATTTAAACTGGAATCTCTTCATAAGAGAGGCTGTTCTGAACATCTATGCTCTGAATAGGGACTGTAATAGCTGGGTCACCTATGTATTTCTTGAGCAAAAAGACATGGAAGACTGTATGAACTGAGGCTATATCTGAAGGCAATTCGAGCTCATAAGCTACCTTGTCGAATCGACTAAGAATCTTGAAGGGACCGACTTATCGGGGACTGAGCTTTCCCTTCTTGTCGAATCTCCTCACTCCCTTTATAGGAGACATCTTTAGATAGACATAGTCACCAATATCAAACTTGAGATGCTTTCTGTGGACATCTGTATAAGACTTCTGTCGGCTCTAAGTAGCCCAGAGTCTTTCTCTGATCGACTGGACTTTCTGTAAAGCGTCAAATACTAAGGCCCTATAACTGGGGCCTCACTAACTTTGAACCAACTGATTAGAGATCTGCATTTCCAACCATAAAAATTTTCCAATAGAGCCATCCAAATACTCGAATGATAGCTGTTGTTGTATGCAAACTCAATCAAAGGCAAGTGGTCATCCCAACTACCCTTTAAATCAATTGCATACGCCCTTAGCATATCTCTAAATTCTGAATGGTCCTTTCTACTTGATGATCTGTTTGAGGGTGGAAGGCTGTACTGAGATGAACTTGGGTACCAAGACCCTTTTAGAATACTATCCAGAAGTAAAAGGTGAACTGGGTACCTCTATCTGAGATAATAGATAATGGAACACCATGCAATCTGACTAACTCTCTGATATAGAGTTTGGCATAATCCTTATCTACATAAGAGGTATGGAATGGAAGGAAATGAGCTGACTAGGTCATTCTGTCTACAATGACCTAGACCTAATCATGCTGGCGACGAGTACATGGCAAACCCATCACAGAGTCCATGTTCACTTCTTCCTACTTATAAGTAAGAATACTAAACTCCTGGATGGTATCACTAGGCTTCTGATGCTCTATCTTAACCTACTAACATGTAGAGCATTTAGCCACAAACTATGCAACATCTCTTTTTATCCCACTCCACCAATAGATCACCCGCAAGTCGCAGTACATTTTAGTGGCCCTTGGATGAATCGAGTAGTGGGCACCATGCGCTTCTGCAAGAATTCATTGCCTTAAGTTAGCTACACGTGGAGCACACAGACAACCCTGACAACACAGAACGCCATCTCCCCCTTGGGATAAAACCTCTACTTTTTGATCCTTGACTGACTCTTTCAAATTGATTAGACTAGGATGTCTATCTTTCTTTTCTTTCACCTCAGAAACTGGAGGTGACTTTGATCTACTCTGAACCCATATGTCACCCTCTTCTGTATTGACTAAGTGAACACCTAGTCTTGTAAGCTAATGGACTTCCTAAACTAGCTTCTTCTTACTGTCCTCAACATGAGCAACACTACCCATAGAAAATCTATTGAGAGTGTTGGCCACTATATTTGCCTTGCCTGGATGATAAAAGACACTCATGTCATAATTTTTCAAGATCTCTAACTACCTTCTATGATAAATATTAAGATCCTTCTGAGAAAAGACATACTGAAGGCTCTTATTATCTGTGAAAACATCCACATGAACTCTGTATAGATAATGCCTCCAAATTTTTATGACAAATACTACAGCTGCTAACTCAAGATCATTAGTTGAATAATTCTTCTCAGAGGTTTAAGTTGCCTGGAGGTGTAGGCTATGACCTTACCATGCTGCATAAGGACACAACCCAAATGTACTCTTGATGTATCACAATACACTACGAACCTATCTTGACCATCTGGAAGAGCTAAGACTGGAGCTGAGGTGAGTCGAGTCTTCAACTCCTGAAAACTCTTCTCACAAGGATCTAACCACTGAAACTTGACTTTTTTTGAGTCAATCTAGACATAAGGGATGCAATAGAAGAAAATCCGTCAATAAACTATCTGTAATAGCCATCCAAACTCAAGAAATTCTTGATATTTAATGGAGAGATAGGGCAAGGCCAGTTTCTTACTGCTTTGGTCTTTTAAGGATCTACTCTAATGCCATCACAGAAAATATATGGCCAATAAATGCCACTGAATTTAGCCAAAACTCACACTTACTAAATTTGGAAAACAACTGATGATATCTGAGGGTCTGAAATAGAATTCTGAGATGGTCTGCATGATCACGCTCACTGTGGGAATACACAAAGATATCATCTATGAAGACTATGATGAATATATCCAAGTACTGCTTGAACACACGATTCATCAAGTCCATGAAAGCTACTGGGGCATTAGTAAGACCAAAGGACATGACTAAGAATTCGAAGTGACCATACCAAGTACAAAATGATGCTTTTGGAATGTCACATTCTCCGACTCTGAGATGATGATAGCCGGATCTGAGGTCTATCTTAGAGAAATAGCTGGCACCCTATAGTTGGTCAAACAAATCATCGATTCTGGGAAGAGGATACTTATTCTTGACCATGAATTTATTGAGATGATAATAATCTATGCATATTTTGAGAGAACTGTCTTTCTTGTAAACGAATAAGACTGGTGTACCCTACGGGGACACATTAGACCTGATGAACCCCTTATCTAAGAAATCCTTCAACTACTCTTTCAATTCTCTGAGTTCTACTGGTGTCATTCAGTATGGAAGAATAGATATAGGCTGAGTATTTGGAAGAAGGTCAATGCCAAAGTCTATTTCCCTTTCGGGAGGAATTCCTGGAAGAACTTCGGGAAAGGCATCTAAATATTCATTCATTACTGGGACTAATTCGAGACTGGGTATTTTAGAACTAGTGTTCTTAACTCAAACAAGATGATAAATACATCTTTTAGATATCATTTTCCTAGCCCAGAGGTAGGAAAAAAATTGGCCTTTGAAAACTGAAGTACTACCTCTCCACTCTAGGATAGGTTCATTCAAAAACTGATGCTAAACTGTTCTATTTTTGCAATAGACTGTGGCATAGCAGGAATGAAGCCAATCCAGGTCGATAATGACATCAAAACCAGTCATCTCTAATTCGACTAAGTCTGTTGATGTGACTTTCTGAAATATCATAACTGGGCAGTTCCTGTATACCCACTGGGCTATGATGGTTTTACCCACTAGGGTAGAGACTAAAAAGGACTCTGCTAGAATTTTGGGATTGGTTTTAAAATCACCTACTATATAGAGAGTAACAAAAGTCAAAAAAGCTCCTGGATCTATTAAAGCGTAAACATGTACATGAAATATCTTTAACGTACCAACAACCACATTAGGAGAATTTTCTTGATATTGCCTAGACTGGAGAGAATAAATTTGGTTTGTGCATTGCCCACTAGTAGCACTGGAAGTGGAACCCTGTTGATTTGGGTGATCGGACTGAGATGAGGAATATTTCTACCAGCTCTGCAAGCACCCTTATGGTTCTTACCATAAGTCTGACAAAGGGCATTAGTTCGAGCATTATGATACTGCCCTAAGACTTAGAGCCTAGTGCCCTATCTCTATTACCATCCCTAAACTTAGGAGATGGAGTATTGTCTTAAGAAGGAGCTGGAACTGATAACTTAGGACAAAACTGAGAATATTTACTCCTTCTGATATGGGCTGGGTAAAGTTGAAACTACCAGTCTTTGCTCTCTTATTCTGCTTCTCCCTTATCTTAATCTTCTCCTCTTCTATCTATTGAGCATGGGTCATGAGCCTAACTAAAGTCATGTCACTATTTAACTTTGCAGATTTGCACTCATTAACCACACTATCATTCACCCTATAAACAAACTTACTTATCTTCGCCCTGCTATCCGCAACCACATGAGGAGCATATCTAGCTAATTGAGTAAACTTAAGAGAATACTCTTTCACCATTATGTTGGCCTGACTGAGATTGATAAATTCTAACACCTTAGCTTCTCTTAGCTCTAAGGAAAAGAATCTATATAAGAATGCGGTGATAAACTCCACCCACTCTATGGACCGTGCATCAATTGACCTCTCTGACTTCCAGTGTTTGTACCAAGTGTGAGAAATATCCTAAAATAATATGTAGATAGCTCAACCCTCTCAACAGCTGTCATCCCCATAATGTCTGTAATCTTCTAAATCTGACTGATGAATTCCTGAGGGTCCTCATCTATCTTATACCCGAGAATGGATGGAGGATTCATTTTGGTGAAATCTCAAATCCTGGTTGTAGGTAAATTGGCCGATGAGTTGGTCAGAATGATAGTTGTTCATTCAGTCTGATTAGCAACTTACTGATTTAGAGTAGTGAAGGCATCTCTGAACTCTGCATGAGAAACATGTTTGACCAAAGGTTTTTCAGGCTGAGGGGCTAGCTGATTTCTGTTTCATCTTTTAGGAGGCATGTTCTATAGAAGAAAGGGAGAAAGAGATTTGACTAAGATATTATCTTTATATTATGCTCACTGAAATAAGGGAAACTATTCCTAAAACATCTTATAGCTTCCTTGTAATACCTTGTACTTTTTCCTAGCTAATTTCATCTCAAGAATGTCTAGTATTAGCTTCTAAATTTAATGATCATTATTACATAAGTAATTTTCAAGATTTTCCCTTTGTGTCATATGGGAAATTCAATAAGCTTTCCATTGATATATGATTCATCCAAATCCGATAACCGGGTCGGAAGTTACGACTATTTCAAGTTTCCGTCGTAAAACAGTGCCATATTAGTCAGTGGCGCACCACGCCACAAGAGAAAATGGCATTTCGAAAATTCCAGTAGGGGTCTGTGATTATGATGCGTTTCTCCAAGCCCAAATTTAGAATTGTCTATTTTCCAGTGTCAGCGCGATTTCTCCCGCGTCGCGCCAAAGTTCCATGTCACAAAGGAAGTGACAACGCGATGGCCTCGCATCGTGCCATCCCTGAATTTCCTAGTTGTCAAATTCCAGTGACACATCGTGATAGTGCTGCGTCATGCTAGGGATCCAATTCGGGAGATTTTTACAAAAATTAAATGACGCATTCAGGGATAAAAGGGTGAATTTCCCACCCCTATTTAAGCCTTATAACAGACTATTCAACCATTTTCACCTAAAATATACTAGTTTCCCTCAATTTTCTCGCAAGAACAAGTTAGGGTTATCATAGAAGATCCAATTTCAAGAATGTTTCACCGTAAATCTTTACGAAATCACGAACTAAGGTATGGATAGTGTTCATTCATGGACTCCTTTCATCCATGAAGTCCAATAATCCTTTTTCTAACTTTAAATTATGAATTTTATTTATGATTTCATGATTGGGCTATTCTTGTTCATTTTTATAAATGAGAAATTGAATTCTACTCCATGTTGGATGATAATTTCTATGTGGGTGTAATTATTATAGGTATAGATTCATACAAACCTATGACTAAATCCTTGAATGATGAAATTAGAATATGACCATGATGTTTAATTGTTGTACAATGATGTTTACATGTACCATGCCTACAATATGTTTGATTTAATGGCTAAATGAAGGAAAAGTTCCTAACTAGCATGTTATCATGAAATCCCAATTTATGTACAAGCTTATGCCTATCATATGTTTGAAGAAATGCTTCAGTAAATGCATTATGGTGATTATTATGTATTCAAGCAAGTCATGATTTGTCAGTTTCCTTTTATCGAGTCCTAGGGATACCCTTATTTAGATGAGTGCCTAGAGTCATTTCATGTTTTTACGATACTCTCAGTCAAGCTATGATCCTTAGACTTCAGACAGTCTTATGACTTAGGAAATCTCCTTGATCTCATTAACTCAATCAGTTGTCAGATATCAGTAGTATTCCTTCAGTCAATGGAATTCAGTAACTTAGTCCTTGTTTAGTTCAGTAAATCATGTTTAGTGTCTATTTAGATAGGAGTAAAAACTAGCAGCATGCAAACCCAAGGATCGGAACTCACCTGCTATATGAGGGTGTCACTTTTAGAAGAAATCCTTGTATTCCAGAACTATGTATCCAACATAGGTTGAGACATCATAGCCTATTATGTGAGGGTAGATGAGGTGGCTTATTCTACTATATGAGGGTTCCCACCGTTCTCACTAGAGTTACCTATTATATTAGGGTCACTCACATGTTATCCTTACCAGTGGCATGGTATTGACACCTTTCCAATCAGGGCATAGATTGGACCTTAATTTAGCTATAATGCATCATTTGCAGCATGTTAGTTAGATGACTACCTCCCATAGTATCAGTATCAGTCTCAGTAAAAAAATGTAGATAGTTTTTCAAAATTCAGGACTGTCAGATATAGTCAACTCAGATACTGAATGAAACTCAGATAGTTTCACCAGATTTTGGACCGTCAGATACAGTCACGCATGTTATCAGTTATATTCAGATTCAGTAATCATGTTATCATAGTATTAGTGTCAGTTGTTATGTCTCATGCATATATTATCACACTCATGATAGTTAGTCAGTTATTATTATTGTTCATGCATCTGAACCCCATGCATTCAGCCTACGTCATATGCATACCAATACATTCAAAGTACTGATGCATTTGCGCTATGGTATCTTATAACATAGTTCAGAGACACGAGCTCTAGAGCAATTGCAGATTCAAGATATCCACAGACAGAGTTAGAAGTGAGTCCTTATCTTTTGATGAAATGTTTATTTCCCTATTATCTCATTAGTCAGTTTATTGGTTGGAGTTAGTTGGGGACATGTCCCATTAACTCCTTACTCAGACAGTTCCATTAGTTAAAGGCTTTATAGAATATCATGTTTCAGACTTCAGTATGTTTAGTTTTGTTTTGGGTATTCTATTACCCACACAGATGTTATATCATTTAGATCATGTTCAGTATTAAACTTTATGGCCTTTCAGTTTATGTTTTCGTAGTATAAGTATTTTATGCAGTATGCAGGTAAAGATATCCATCATGGGTTAACTTATGGTCTTTCGGGGTCATGAGCACTGTGTAGCATTCTGGGTACCATATTTGGGGCATTATAAACTTCGTATCAGAGCCCAAGGTTCAATAGAGTCCAAGGAAGCCTAAAAGCCACATCTAGTAGAGTCTTGTGCATGGGTGTGTTGCGTGCCACAATTATGTACAAGAGGCTATAACTTGTTTTGGGAATAGTTTCCCTTCTTTCGGTATTCATGTCGTGCCAGTGAGCATAATCTCAAGTCAATTTCTCTGTCTAATCTGTTTCCCCTTTTTTTCTATAGAACATGCCTCATAAAAGAAGAAATGGAAACTAGTCAGCCCCTCTGCCTGAAGATCCTTTGGGCGATCATGTTTCTCATGCGGAGTTCAGGGCCGTATTTACTACTCATGCTCAGTCAGTTCCTGCTCAAAATAAATGACCAACAAACGTTCTGTCTAACCCAGAGGCCAATTCAGGCACAACTAGGATTCAGGACTTTACTCGAATAAATTCTCTCTTCTTTCTTGGGTCTAAGATAGATAAGGACCCTCAGGAATTCCTATATCAGGTGGAGAAGATTACAGACATAATGAGGGTTACATCTAGTGAGAGTTTTGAGCTAGCTGCTCAGTTGTAGGATATTGCTCACACTTGGTTCAAGTAGTGGAAGTCAGAGAGGGGAGATGATGCAGGGTCAGTTGAATGGGAGGAGTTTTCTTCAGCGTTCCTTGATAGATTCTTTCCCCTAGAGCTTAGAGAAGCTAAGGTGCTAAAATCCATCAACCTCAGGTAGGGCAATATGAAAGTGAAAGATTATTCTCTTAAGTTTACTTAATTAGCCAGATATGCCCCTCATGTGGTTGCATATAGCAGGGCGAGGATAAGTAAGTTTGTTTCAGGGGTGAATGATAATGTGGTTAATGAGCATAGATCCTCCATGCTGAATAGTGACACGACTTTAACCAGGCTCATCACTCATGCTCAGCAGGTAGAGGAGAAAAAGATTAAGATGAGGAAGAAGCAAAATAAAAAATCGAAGATAGGTAGTTTCAACTTTGCTCAGTGTAAGTCAGAAGGAGGAAACCATTCTTAGTTTTGTCGTAAGTCATCAGTTCCAGCTCCTTCTTTATCCAGTTCTCCAGTTCCTAAGTTTAGGGAGGGTAACAAAGCTAGAGTGCTAGGCTCTAAGTGTCAAGGTAGTGTTAGCAGTGCCCACACCTATCCTCTTTGCAAAACTTATGGCAAGCACCATCAGGGTATTTGTAGAGCTGGCAGTGGTATTTGTTTTGGATATGAGAAGCCATGCCATATAGTTAGATATTATCCTCAGCAAGGTCCTCAGAAAGTCACTTCAACAGACTTAGTTAAATTAGAGATGACTAATTTTGATGTCATTCTCGGCATGGATTGGATTCATTCCTGCTATACCATAGTCATCTGCAGAAACAAAATAGTCCATTTTCAGTTTCCAAATGAACCCGTCCTTGAGTGGAAGGGAAGTATTTCTACGTTTATAGGTCAGCTTGTTTCCTACCTTCGGGCATGAAAAATGATATCTAAAAGATGTGTTTATCATCTTGTTCTAGTTAAGGACACTAGTTCTGAAACTCCCAACCTTGAGTCAGTTCCAGTTGTAGGTGAATATTCAGATATCTTTCCCAAAGATCTTCCAAGAATTTCTCCTGCAAGGGAAATAGACCTCGACATTGATTTTCTTCTAGATACTCAGCCTATATCTATTTTACCATACAGAATAGCACTAGCAAAACTCATAGAACTGAAAGAATAATTGAAGGATATCTTGGATAAGTGATTCATCAGGCCCAACACTTCTCCATGGGGCTCTCCAGTAGTATTCATGCACAAGAAAGATAGTTATCTTAGGATGTGTGTAGACTACCATCAAATAGATAAGGTCACGATCAAAAACTAGTATCCTATTCCCAAAATCGATGACTTGTTTGACCAACTTCAGGGCGCCAATTATTTCTCTAAGATACACCGCAGATTCAGCTATCATCAGCTCAGGGTTAGAGAATATGACATTCCAAAAATAGCTTTCCATAGTCGGTAAGGTCATTTTGAGTTCTTAGTTATGTCCTTTGGTCTTACCAATGCCCTAGCAACTTTTATAGACTTGATGAACTGTGTGTTCAAGCAGTACATGGACATGTTCGTTATAGTCTTCATAGATGATATTCTAGTCTATTCCTGTAGTGAGTGTGATCATGTAGACCATCTCAGAATAGTACTTTAGACTCTCAAAGATCATCAACCATTTGTCAAATTTAGTAAGTGTGAATTTTGGGTAATATCAGTAGGATTTCTTGGTCATATCATTTTCAGTGAAGGCATTAGAGTGGATCCTCAAAAGACCAAAATAGTAAGAAACTAGCCTTGCCCTATCTCACTATCAGATATTAGGAGTTTTTTGGGTTTGGCTGGCTATTACAGACGGTTTGTTAAGGGATTTTCCTCTATTTCATCCCCTATGTCCAGATTGACTCAAAAGAGAGTCATGTTTCAGTGGTCAAATCCTCGCGAGAAGAGTTTCCAGGAGTTGAAGACTTGACTCACCTCAGTTTCAGTATTAGCTCTTTCAGATGGTCCAGATGGGTTTGTAGTGTATTGTGATGCATACAGAGTAGGTTTGGGTTGTGTCCTCGTACAACATGCTAAGTTCATAGCCTACGCCTCCAGATAGCTTAATCCCCAAGAGAGGAATTATCCTACTTATTATCTTGATTTAGCAGCCGTAGTCTTTGCCTGGAAGATTTAGAGGCATTATCTATAAAGTGTTGATGTAGATATGTGCACTAATCATAAAAGTTTTTAGTATCTCTTTTCTCAGAAAGATCTCAATCTTTGCCAGAGAAGGTGGTTAGATCTCTTGAAAGATTATGACATGAGTATCCTTTATCATCCTAGCAAGGACAACGTAGTGGCCGACGCTCTCAGTAGACTATCCATGGGTAGTGTTTCTCATGTTGAGGATAGTAAGAAGAAGTTAGCTCAGGAAGTCCATCAGCTTGCTATACTAGGTGTTCACTTAGTCTATACAGATGAGGGTGGTATATGGGTTCAGAGTAGCTCAGAATCATCTCTAGTTTCATAGGTGAAATAAAAACAAGATAGAGATCCCAGCCTTGTCAAGTTGAAAGAGTCAGTTCAGGATCAGAAAGTAGAGGTTTTCTCCTAAGGGGAAGATAGTGTTTTGTGTTGTCAGGGTCGTCTCTGTGTTCCAGGTGTAGATGAATTAAGGTAGCAAATTCTTACAGAAGCACATGGTGCGCTCTACTCTATTCATCCAAAGGCCATAAAGATGTACCGCAACTTGCAGGAAGTCTGTTGGTGAAGTGGGATAAAGATAGATGTTGTAGAGTTTGTGACTAAGTGCTCTACATGTCAGCAGATTAAGATAGAGCATCATAAGACTAGTGGTCCTATGCAGGAGTTCATTATTCCTACTTGGAAGTGGGAAGAAGTGAACATGGACTTCGTAACGGGTTTACCTCGTCGTCATCATCAACATAATTCAGTCTGGGTCATTATAGACAGAATGACCAAATTAGCTCATTTCCTTCCAGTCCATACCTCTTTTTTAGTCGAGGATTACGCCAAACTCTACATCAGAGAGTTAGTCAGATTGCACAGTGTTCCGCTATCTATTATCTCAGACAGAGATACCCAGTTTACCTCTCATTTCTGGAAAACCTTCCAAAAGGGTCTTGGTACCCAAGTTCATCTCAGTACAACTTTCCTTCCTCAGAAAGATGGTCAAGAAGAAAGGACCATTCATACTCTAGAAGATATGATAAGGGCATGTGCAATTGATTTCAAGGGTAGTTGGGATGACCACTTGGCTTTGATTGAGTTTGCATACAACAACAGTTATCATTCTAGTATTCACATGGCTCCATTCGAAGCTTTCTACGTTAAGAGATGTAGATATCCAATTAGTTGGTTTGAATTTAGTGAGGTCTTAATTATAGGGCCTGACTTAGTATTCAATACCTTAGAAAAAGTCCAGTTGATTAGAGAAATACTCGGAGCTGCTCAGAGTCGATAGAAGTCTTATGCAGATGTTTGTAGAAAAGATCTCGAGTTCAAGATTGGTGAATATGTATATCTAAAGATATCTCCCATGAAGGGAGTGAAGTGGTTTGGCAAGAACGGTAAACTCAGTCCCCAATATATCGGTCCCTTTAAGATTCTTAATCGATTTGGCAAGGTAGCTTATGAGCTCGAATTGCCTTCAGATCTAGCCTCAGTTAATCTAGTCTTCCATGTCTCTTTACTCAAGAAGTGCATAGGTGACCCAATAGTTATAGTCCCCATTTAGAGCATTGATGTTTACAACAATCTCTCTTATGAGGAGATTCCAATCAAAATCCTAGACTATCAGACTCGTAGATTGAGGAATAAATAAGTCCCTCTAGTTAAGGTTCTTTGGTGAAATCAGTCCATCAAGGGAGCTACTTGGGAATCAGAGGCAAACATGCATACCAAGTATCCTCACTTCTTCTTCGCCAACTCATAGAAATCTCAAGGTAATAGTTCTCTTTAAGCTTACTTAGCTTAATGTTCATTGTTCATCACAAACTTGGTAAGCAATTTCATGCTCATGTTCCCATTAGAAACTTGGTAGTACCATTGCATATTCAGTTATGCACTCATGTATCAGTTTAATTATGTAATTATGCATCAGACATGCATTCTCATTGTGAGAAACTTAGTTCTTCAGAAACACCAAGCCATGCATTCATGAATCAGTTACACATACATCAGATATGCATGTTCAGTATTATATGTTCATCTTGTAAGTCATGTCCGTCATGAGATCATGTTCCAGTTATTCATGTTCAGTATGTACATCAGTTGTATTTTCTCCCTTTTCAGTCAGTCTCACTTGAGGACGAATATTCTCAAGGGGATATATTATAATATCCTGTACTTTTTCCTAGCTAATTTCATCTCAAGAATGTCTAGTATTATCTAAAAATTTGAATGATGGTTATTCCATGAAGAATTTTGAAGATTTTCCCTTTTTGTCATGTGGGAAATTCAATAAGCATTCGATTAATAGAAGATTCATCCAAATCCAATAATAGGGTCAGAAGTTATGACTATTTAATGTTTCCATCATAAATTAGTGCCATATTAGTCAGAGGCAGGCCACTCCACAAGAGAAAATAGAATTTGGTAAATTCCTGTAGGGGTCCGCACTTATGGCGCGTCACGCCAGGGCCCAAATTTAGAATTGTCCATTTTCCAGTGTCTCAGTGAGATTTTCCCCACGTTGCGCCAAAGTTTCAGGTCACAAAGAAAGTGAAAACACAATGGCCCCGCATCGTGCCATCCCTCAATTTCCCAATTGTCAAATTCCAGTGACACGACGTGATAGTGCCGCGTCGCGCTAAGTATCCAATTCGGGAAATTTTTACTGAAATTAAATGACGCATCCAGGGTTAAAAGGATCAATTTACCACCCCTATTTAAGCCATTTAACATTTGATCCAGTCGCTTTTAACCAAAAATATACTAGTTTCTCTCAAGTTTCTCTCAAGAACAAGCTAGAGTTTTCATAGAAGATCCAACTTCAAGAAAGTTTCACCGTCAATCTTCATGAAATTACAAACTAAGGTATGCATAGTGTTCATTCATGGACTCCTTTCATCCATGAAGTCCAAGAATCCCTTTTCCAAATTAAAGTTATGGATTTTCTTTATGATTTCATGATTGGGCTATTCTTGTTCATGTTGATAAATGAGAAATTGAATTCTACTCCATGTTGGGTGATAATTTCTATGTGGGTGTAATTATTATAGATATAGGTTCATGCAAACCTATGACTAAACCTTTGAATGATGAAATTAGAATGTGACCATGATGTTTAATTGTTGTACAATGATGTTTACATGTATCATGCCTACAATATGTTTGATTTAATGCCTAAATGAAGGAAAAGTGCCTAACTAGCATGTTGTCATGAAATCACTATGTATGTACAAGCTATGCCTATCACATGTTTGATGAAATGCTTCAGTAAATGCATTATGGTGATTATTATGTATTCAAGTAAGTAATGCTTTGTCAGTTTTATTTTATCGAGTCCTGGGGGTACTTGTACCTAAAACATTAGTTGTGTGCCTAGAGTCATGTCATGTTTTCACGATACTCTCAGTCAAGCTATGATCCTTAGTCTTCAGACAGTCTTATGACTCAGGAAATTTCTATAATCTTATGAACTCAGTCAGTTGTCAGATATTAGTAGTAGTCAATCAGTCAACAGAATTCAGTAACTCAGTTCATTAAATCATGTTCAGTGTCTATTCAGATAGGAGTAGAAATTTGTACCGTGCGAACCCAAGGGCAGGAACTCACCTGCTATACGAGGGTGTGATTCGTAGAAGTAACCCTTGCGTTCCATAACTATGTAGCCATCATAGGTTGAGACATCATAGCCTGCTATATGAGGATAGATGAGGTGACTTAGCCTGCTCTATGAGGGTTCCCACCATTCTTACTTGAGTTACCTGTTATATTAGGTTCACTCACATGTTGTCCTTACCAGTGGCACAATATTGACACCCTTCTAATAAGGGAATAGATTGGACCCCAATTCAGCTATAACGCATTATTTGAGGCATGTTGGTTAGATGAATACCTCCCACAGTCTTAGTATCCGTCTCAGTTAAAGGACTTAGATAGTTCTTAAGAATTCAGGACTATCAGATACAGTCAACTCAGATACAGAATGGAACTCACATAGTTATATCAGATTCAGGAATGTTACATACAATCAATCATGTTATTAGTTATATTCAAATTCAGTGATCATGTTATTACAGTATTAGTGTCAGTTGTTATGTCTCATGCATGTAATATTACGCTCATGATAGTTAGTCAGTTATTATTATTGTTCATGCATATAAACCCCATGTATTCAGCCTACCTCATATGCATACCAATATATTCAAAGTACTGACACATTTGCGCTATGGTGTCTTATATCATAGGTTTAGAGATACGAGCTACAGAGCAACAGTAGATTCCAGATATTGGCAGACATTGTTAGAAGTAAGTCCTCATCTTTCGAGGACATGATTATTTCCCTATTATATCATTAATCAGTTTATTAGTTGGAGATAGTTGGGGACATATCCCATCAACTCCTTACTCAGACAGTTCAGTCAGTTAAAGGCTTTCGAGACGATCATGTTTCAGACTTCAGTATGTTTAGTTTTGTTTTGGGTATTCTATTACCCCATACAGATGTTATATCATTCAGATCACGTTCAATATTGAACCTTATGGACTTTCAGTTTATTTTTCTGCATTATAAAATATTTTATGTAGTATGGAGGTACATATATCAGTCATGGGTTAGCTTGTGGTCCTTCGGGGTCTTGAGCACAGTGTAGCATTTGAGGTACCAGATTTAGGGCATTACATTCCTGCACATAAATGTTGCACAGAACATACACATGTAGAAGACTCTACTAGATGCGGGTTTCAGACTTCCTAGGACTTTATTGAACCTTAGGCTCTGATACCAAGTTTGTAACGCCCTAAATCTGGTACCCTAAATGCTACACGGTGCTCATGACCTCGAAGGACCACAAGCTAACCCATGATTGATATCTGTACCTATACACTACATAACATACTGTATATGATGCGGAAATAAAGGCTGAAAGGCCATAAGGTTCAAAACTGAGACCTAGTATTTAGTAAAATATAACATCTAGGTGGGGTCTGAAATACCCAAAATAACTAAAATAAATTATCTGAACATACTGTAGTGTGAAAAACCTCTAACTGACTGAACTTTCTGATTAAGGAGTTGATAGGACATGCCCCCAACTAACTCCAACTACTGAAATAAACTAAGTAATGAAATAATAAAGTAATGGTCATGTCCTCGAAGGATGAAGACTCACTGCTAACTCTGACTGCTACTGATGCTCTAGAGATCGTGCTTCTGAACCTATGGTATAAAATACCATAGCGTAAATACGTCAATACAATTGAATATACTATTATGCATGTGAGGTAGGCAGAATGGAAAGGGTTCACATGCATGAACTATACTAACTGACTGGTTGCCATGAACATGAGAATATATGCATGAATACATAATAACTATAACTGGGGTTGTGATAGCATGATTACTTAGTCTGAGTACTGATAACATGAGATACTGATAACTGTATAACTCAAATAACTAATACTAAGCGACTATATCTGGAAGTCTAGTTTCTGATGGAACTAGCTGAGTTCTGTTCTATTATGAGGTGACTGTATCTGGTAGTCCTAAATTTTGAAGAACTATCTGAGTTCTATTATTGAGACTAATTGACTGTATCTGATAGTCCTAATTCTGTACTGAAACTATGGGAAGGATTCATCTAACCGACATGACCCTAATATGCCATTATGGCTGAGTTCGGGTCCAATCTGTAACCCCAATTAGAAGGGTGTCAATACCGTGCCACTGGTAAAGACAATCTATAGGTGACCATCATCTGATAGTGTCCCCAAAAGAGAATGGTGAGACCCTTATATGACAGTGTTTATCTACCTCATCAACCCTCATATGACAGTGTTGATGTCTCAACCTATGTTGGCTACATAGTTATGAAATGCAAGGATGACATCTAAGAATCACACCCTCATCTGACAGCGTATGTTACCATCTTTGTGTTCACTCGGTGCTAATTCTTACTCCAATTTGAATATACACTAAACATGGATTACTAAACTGAACTGGATTGAATTAGCTGAGTTTCGTTGACTAACGAAATAGTATTGAGCTTACTAGATTACTGAGCTTTCCTGAGTCACATGACTAACTGGTTCTATGGATCATGGCTTGACTGAGGATATCGTGAAAACATGACACTGTCTCTAGGCACACAACTATACTTTCTGGATACAAGTACCCCCGGGACTCGATGGGAAGAAATTGACAAAGCATGACTTTCTTGAATACATGACCAAAATCACAATCTATAATACAATAAGTTGGAGATTTCATGTAGTACAAGTTCTAAAGCACCACAATGGATACACATATATCTATAATTTATTGACTAAGACATTTCATCAAACACTTAACATGCATAAACTTGTACATGAATGGGGATTTCATATTATTATACTAGTATGGCACTTTTCCTTTATATAGGCATTTAATCAACCACATGGAGATCATACTTTGGTTATACCATCATCAATGCATCTAATTGTCATGGTTGCATAAATAAATTTGTAAATTTGAAAGGTTTATCATGATTATTATGCAAATCACCACATACTAGGGTCAATCATTGGAATATGTAATTTAAAACATAAATCAAAACCCCAGAACAACATGATCATGAATTTCAATTTAATATAAATCATCAACATTCATTGAAACACAAATCTTAGATTTTGAAAAGAGGTTCTTGAGCTTCATGGGTGAAAAAGACCGATAAAACAGCACATGATATACCTAGGTTATGAGTTTCTTGAAGTTCTTGGACTTGAAGAACTTGAATCTCTTAGTTTCTTGAAGAATATTTTGATCTTGTTTCTTGGGGATTATCTTTGAGAGAAAACCTTAATTTGATTTTATAAATAGATAATGAACTTATGAGCCTTGATATGATATTATTAGGTATTATAAAAGGGTGGTAAAAGACCAAAAATCCCTTTTTAAAAATGAATTAAAATAGATGAACGAAATATCCGATGGTGGGTTTGATGGTCCATCGTTGGGTCGATGGTCCGTCGATCTTAACAATCGAACCTAGGCAGAATAGGGGTACCTCTCCTATGATGGCTTGGGAGACGATTAGTCGCTAGCTAGATGGTCCATCAGCCTGAGCTGTCACTCTTAGGCAGAATGTGGTCTCACTATCGCCGCTGTGGCAGCTTGGGTGACGGTCCGTCGCTAGCTCGATCGTTTGTCGGCTCTCACCGTTGCACCTAGGCAATTTTGCCTGCTTTCTGTATTACTGCCATAATTTTCAACCCCGATACCGGATTTGGACGAAATGGGTATCTATGGAAAGCTTATTCAATCTCCCACTCAACAAAAAGTGAAAATCTTAAAAATTCCATGAGTACAAAAGTGGATTTATCTTTCAATGTAAGTTTCAAACATTCTTGGGATGATTTTAAGATAGGTAGAAGTATGGGGTATTACAGTGATTAACCCTTTATGGTTACAAGTCCCACATGGGCCAGGTAAGTTGAGAAATAATTGAAAAGATAAATTTTGAAGATGAGAATGGAAAATTGTGAACTTTGGTACATTTTTTTACTTTTGGGAAAACAACATGATTACATGGCTGGTGTCATAAAGTTGAAATTTAACATTGAATTCACTTGAATAAATCATGGTAAACTCAAATTCATAGCATGAGGAATTCAAAATCTTGCATGGAATCATACATGGGCTTAATTAAATAAAAATTACCATGAAAACATGAATTTCGACCCTTCTTAAGACATAAAATACCATAATAATAGAAAAATCCATTCTTTAATTGAAAAGAGGATTTTTGGGCACCATGGATGAAAGGAACCCATGAATGAACACCCCACATACTTTAAACTTTTAACTTGAAAGAGAAACACCAATCTTGATGCTTTCTTGAAGTTTCTTGAACTTGGGGAACTTGAATTCTTGATTTTTTTGGGGATAACGGAATTGAATTTGTGTTTTTGGGGAAAGGGAATGGTTTTCTTGGAAAAAAAAATGTAGAAGAAGGGAAATATTATGAACTAACTGATGCCCAATTCGTGTTATGAATGATTGGGTTGAGGGGGAAAAGACCCAATTGCCCCTCTATATTTAAATTCATAACTGGACGTAACAAGCTTATCGTGTACAGACTTATTGTAGTCGTACATTTCCATCACCGTGACATGGTCTGCATGCCATTGAGACTAAGGCCGTGTCATGGGATTATCACAGTAATCCACTGGTTTCATGATCGAAACATGACCCAAAACCCATCCAAAAAATCCAAAACTTCTCTAAGACATGATCTTTACATCCCTGAACATAAATTAACTAAAAACCAACATCTCGAGGTCGAGAAGACAAAGTTAAAAATCATCCAAGTTTAGAAGCCTTTAAAATGACTAAGTACCCAATACTTAGTAAAACTTTTAGGCCTTAAGCCCCTTATGTATGAAACCAGAAGCTTAACTGAGCTAAGAATAGTATGGGGTATTATACTATCTCCCCCTTGGAAACATTCATTCTTGAATGAGACTGGTTAGACTAAGAGTTCTGAGCTAAGGTAACTGAGATCACATATTAAACATGCATGACTATAAACATGTTTATATAACTGAGTCTAAAACATGATGTGTGACCTGAACTGATGTCGAAAATGCATGCAATAACATAAGGATGTTTTAATAGCTGGAACTGAGAATGGAAAAACGTTAATCTAAGGAAAAATATTACCTCAAGCTGAGCCTGAGTTTGTAAATAAAAGATGAGGGTACTTGGTACGCATATTTGCTTCTACTTCCCAAGTCACTCTCTCTATAGATTGATTCTTCCATAGAACTTTAACCAAGGGAACTTCTTTGTTTATTTGTATAAAAATCTGACGATCAAGGATATCAACTAGGACTTCATTGTAGGAAAAAATATGCTAAAATCTGTGCTTTCTAAAGAAACAATAATAGCTAAAACACCAATACATTTCTTTGACAACGAAACATGAAACACCGGATGCACTAAAGCCAAATTTGCAGGAAACTCTAGCTTATAAGCTACCTTCCCAAAATAGCTAAAATTCTATAAGGGCCAACATATTAGGGACTGATCTTTCCCTTTTTACCAAATGCATTCACTCCCTTCGCAGGAGATATTTTCCAATATACTATGTCACCAACATCAAACTTAAGATCTATCCTCCTTATATATGTAAAAGATTTCTGACGACTTTGGGTTGTCTTCAGCCTCTCCCTAATCAACAAAACTTTCTCCATCGCATCGACCACTAAATTTGGCCCTATTAAAGCAGCCTCACCTTCCTCAAACCAACTAATAGGATATCTACATCTTCTCCCATAGAGATCCTCAAACGAAGCCATTTAAATACATGAGTGATAGCTATTATTGTAGGAAAACTCAATGAAAGGTAAGTGGTCATCCAAACAACCATTAAAATCAATAACACAATCTCTCAACATGTTCTCTGAAGTCTGAATGGTCTTTTCTACATGAGGATGAAAAGTTGTACTAAGATGAACTTGGGTACCACGACTCTTCTGAAAGCCCTTCCAAAAGTGAGAGGTAAATTGAGTACCTCTATTTGAAATAATAGATAAAGGAACTACATGTAACTTAACAAACTCTCTAATATAAAGCATGGCATAATCCTCAGCTGAATACGAAGTATGAACTGGTAAGAAATGATCTGATTTGGTCATTCTATCTACAATAACCAAAATTGAATCATGCTGATGATGCGTACACAGCAAACCCATCACAAAATACATGTTCACTACTTCCCATGTCCAAGTAGAGATAATAAACTCCTGTAATGTACCACTAGGCCTCTAGTGCTCACCTTCAACTTGCTCATAATTTCAACACTTGGCTACAAATTTTGCAATGTCCTTCTTCATACCATTCCACCAAAAGATTTCTCACAAGTCACGATACATCTTAGTGGCTCCTAGATGAATGGAATATCACGCACCATGTGCTTCCACCAAAATCCATTACCTCAAACCATCAACACATGGAACACATAACTTGCCCTAACAATGAAGCACACTATCTCCCCCTTATGAGAAAACCTCTACTTTCTGATATCTAATTGTTTTCTTTAACCTAACCAAACTGGGATCCCTATCTTTCTTTTCTTTTACTTTAACAACCTATGGAGATTCTGAACCATTCTGAACCCATATACTACCCTCAGCTGAATCAAAAAACTGAACACCTAATCTAGCAAGCTGATGAACCTCCCAAACTGACTTCTTCTTATCATTCTCAGCATGAGCAACACTACCTATAGAAAATCTATTAAGGGTATCTTCCACTAAATTATCCTTGGCCGGATGATACAAAACACTCATGTCATAATCTTTTAACATCTCAAGCCACCTTCTCTAATGAAGATTCAAATATTTTTGTGAGAATATATACTGTAAACCTTTGTGATCCATGAACACATTAACATGAACCCCATAAAAAATAGTGCCTCTAAATTTTCAAGGCAAAAATAACAACTGGCAACTCAAGATCATGGGTAGGGTAATTTTTTCATGTGGTTTAAGCTGTCTAGAGGCATAGGCTATGACCTTACCTCTCTGCATCAAAACAAAACCATGACCATCTCTGTAAGCCTCACAGTAAACTACAAACCACTCTAAACCATCTAGAAAAGTCAAAACTGGGGATGAAGTAAGTCAATTCTTCAACTCCTAACAACTCTTTTCATATGAATCTGACCACTAAAATTTGACTTTCTTCTAAGTCAATCAAGACATGGGGGATGCAAGAGTAGAAAAACCTTCAACAAATCATTTGTAATATCCATCCAAACCTATGAAACTTCTGATATCTGAGAAAGATATGAGTCTAGGATAGTTTCTCACTACTACATTCTTTTGAGGGTCAACTCCAATGCCATTACCAAAAATAATATGGCCAAGGAAAGATACTGATCTTAGACAAAATTTGCTCTTACTGAATTTGGCAAACAATTGGGCTCCAAGAGTCTGCAATACAATTTTGAGATGGTCTGCATGATCATTCTCACTATAGGAATACACAAGAATATCATCAATCAAGACTATGACTAACATGTCCAAGTACTACTTGAACACTCTATTCATCAAATCCATGAAAGTTGCAGGGGCATTCATTAGTCCAAAATACATAACTAGGAATTTAAAGTGACCATACAGGGTTCTATAAGTTGTCTCAGAATGTTATATTCTTTGATTCTAAGTTGATGATGACTAGATCTAAGGTCTATCTTAGAAAAGTAACTGTCACCCTGAAGTTGGTTGAATAAGTCATCAATCCTGGGGAGTGGATACTTATTCTTGATTGTGACTTTGATCAACTGGCAGTAATCGATGCACATTCTGAGAGAACTATTTTTCTTAAGAACAAAAAGAACTGTAGTGCCTCATGCGGAAACACTGGGCCTTATGAATCCCTTATCTTAGAGATATTTCAACTGTTTTTTCAATTCCCTAAGCTTAGTTAAAGCTATTTTGTAGAGAATAACAGATATAGGCTAGGTATCTAGAAGGAGATCTATTCAAAAGTCAATTTCCCTTTTAGGAGGAACTCTAGAAAGTTCTTCAGGGAATACATTGAGAAATTCCCTTGATACTGACTTAGAGTCTGAAAACTAGAGTCCTTGTCTTGAACAAAATGGTAAACACACCCTTTAGATTCATTTTTCTTGATTTAAGGTAAGAAATAATATGACCCTAAGCACAGAGGTACTACCCCTCTATTCAATTATTGGTTCATCGGGAAACTTAAATTGAACGACTCCATTTCTATAATCAACTGAGGTATAGTATGAATAGAGCCTATTTATGCTGATAATGATATCAAAATCCATCATCTCTAACCACAAAATCCACTAAGGTAATTTTCTGAGATACTGTGATTGGGTAATTTCTGTATACCCATTTGTCTATAATAGATTTAGCTAATGGGCTAGACACTGAGGAAGGTTCTACTAAATATTTGAGATTGACACCTATGTTGATAGCTATATAAGGAGTTAGAAAGGAGAGTAATGCTCTGGGGTCAAATAAAACATAAACATAGAGATGAAAGACCTGTAATGTACCTATAACTACATTAGGAGAACTTTTTTGATGAGTATACAACCTATTATGACACTACCTACTAGTTGCACTGGAGGTGGTGCCTTGCTGAGTCGGGTGACCTATTGGAGCTGACAAAAGATTAGACTGACCTTGATGGTGCAAATCCTTTCCTCTCTTAGAAAATAAGCAATGTTATTGGATCCTGTGGCCCGGCTTACCACATCTAAAGCACACATCACTTCCATCTCTACACTCACCTTGGTGATTCCTACCATATCTCTTGCAAAGAGGATTAATGTGACCATTGTTCACGCTACCCTGGGACTTAGAGCCTGGCAACCTATTTTGAATGTCTTGCCTAAACATAGGCACTGGTGCATTGGCTGAAGAGGGAGCTGGGGCTAAAAATTTCTAACAAAACTGAGAAGGTTACCACCTTCCAACTTCGGCTGAGAAAAGTTAAAACTACTTGTTCTAGCACTCTTATTCGCTCTATTTTTCCTTAAGATTTTCTTCCTCAATCTGATGAGCATGAACCATAAGTCTAGATAAGTATATGTCCTTAATCAACATGACAGTACTATACTCCTTAACCATACCATTAGTTACACCAGACATGAACTTACTCATTCTAGACCTATTATTAAGCATCATCGAAGGAGCATACCTCACTAATTGAGTGAGCTTAAGCGAGTAATCCTTCACACTTATACTGCCTTGCTTCAAATTTATGACCTTAAATTTAATGGGAAGTATTTGTCAAAGAAAACCAGGAAAAAATCATTCCACTCTATAGGCACTGCATTATCACATGGTCCTTCTTCCACTGCTTGAACCTAGTGTGAGCCACATCCTACAACTGATAAGAACCCATTTTTTCACTCTTACTTAACGTGGAACACATAATATTTGTTACCTTTTAAACCATATCAAGTAATTCCTATGAATCCTTCTCAGACTTAGATCTAAAAAATGAAGGGGGATTCATCAGGGTGAAATCTCTAATCCTTGCTGCAGCTATATTTGCCATATGATTGGCTGGGGAAAAATTTTAATGGTTATTCCAAGCCGCTACTGAATGAGTTATGGTATTAAAAGAATTTATAAATTTAGTGTGGGAGATATGCCCATTCAAGAGATCTTCCTGAACAGGCAAAGGTGTGGGCTGGTACCCATTTCTTCTTTCGTTGTTTCTTCTGGGAGGAATGGTTTGTAAAAGGAAGTAAGAATTATTCAAAAAAAGAGTTTAAATTGAGATAATTATCATTCACATAACACGAATACTGAAAGAAGGGAAACTTTTCCTCAAATGTCATGTATCCTCTTGTCTATAAGTGTGGCGCGCCTCACACCCATGCACAAGACTCTACTTAAAATGTCTTTCAAAAACCCTAGGACACTATAAGACTATAGGCTCTGATACAAAGTTTTTTCATGACCCTAGGATACCTTCAAGTTTCAACAATGGTGCTTACGATCATAAATGACCATGAGCTAACTCATGAGCTGGTACCTGCTGTATGCACTAAATAAAATAACAGTGGTAAACTTGTGTGGAAGATAATCTGCTAAATGTAATACTAATCAAAATACTAAAAATAAGGTTCAACTATAAGTATGAAAAATACTAAAAATCTAACTGTCTATTTAAAACACACGCAAAGACTATAAAGACTGATAAGCTGAAAACTATCTAATTGTATAAAAAGCATCTAAGACTGACTAAGGAGTTGATGGTAAAAGCCCCCAACTAACTACGACTAACTGAATGTACTGAGCTACTAAAATAATCAATGCTATTCTCGATGGATGAGGACTCACCACTAGTGCTGCTGAGTACGCTGAACTATCTAAGCATAGTCATAAAACTGAGCGTCTAAACCTATAATGTGAATAAAATAGTGTTGTTATAGTATGTTTACAGGAAATCCCCATTTAGGTACAAGTTAATGCATTCTAAACACTTGATGAATTATGACACACTAATGTGCATTCCTATCCATGTACGATTTCATGAATCTCAAATGCTTGATAAAATGCCTCATTGATTGTATTGTGAGTTGTTTACTATTATCAAATATGAAAGTGTTGTCATGTATAGTTAGTTTCATACTATCAAGTCCTTGGGGTACTTGTACCTAAAAATTTAGTTGTGTGCCTAGAGCCAGTGGTAGTTTTTGAGATACTCTTAGTCAATCCATGATCAGTAGAATTCAATCAGTCATGCGACTCAGAATACTCAGGAAACACTGTATCAGTCCGATCCCATTTACTAATCTCAGTAATTTCAAGAATCTCAGTGATCTCAGTTAGTCATCCTATCTCAGTAGTATTCTGTTTATACCTTATAAAACACAGTCAGCTAGCAAAAATCAGTAGCATTTTGCTAATTAACAGAATTTAGTAGTATTCCTTCAGTCAATAAAAATCCAGTAAACTCAGTTCAATCTAGTTAATCAGTAAAATCAGTAATAAATCAGTCCAGCTAGTATGAACAAGAAAATCAATTTTGTGTCTATTTAATTATGAGTAGGATTCAGTATCGAGTGAACCCAGGGATGAGGACACACACTGTCACCTAGTAGAGGTTATGATCCTTAGTAGCAATCCCTGCATTCCAGGACTTTGTAGCCAACATAGGTTAAGATGTACCCCTACGAGTCTAGGGACTATACATCTCATTTGAGTTTTCCTTATAGGAGGTGTTGACAGAAGAGCTCCCTATCAGAGAGGGTTTACTCATAGCTTGTCTTTACCCATAGTATGGTACTGACACCCTTTCAACTGGGTTACAGGTTAGACCCTACTAGTTTAAATTCGAGGAATATCAGTTAGATGATTACCTCCCATAGTTTTAATTTTAGATTCAGTCTTCAGAATAGAACTCAGTCTTGTTCTATAGAAATCAAGACTGTAAGACATAGTCACTCAGTTCAGTATAGAAATCAAGACTGCATTACTACTCTAGCCAATTTAGTCACAACTCAAAGTGAATGGCCAGATGTTATTCCGGCCAACCAAGTGGCCAATTCAGCTGCATCTAGTATTTAGGACTTCACCTAAATGAATCCTTCCCTATTCTCCAGTTCTAAGTTCAAAGAGGGTCCACAGGAGTTCCTCGACCAGGTTTAGAAAGTCACAGATATCATGGGAGTGACTTCCAGTGAGAGTACCGAGTTAGCCACCTATCGGCCACAAGATGTAGCCCATACATGGTTTAAGCAGTGGAAAGCAGACCGGGGTACAGATGCAGGGCCCATAGAATGGGAGGAGTTTACTACGACCTTCTTAGATAGATTCTTTCCCCTAGAGCATAAAGAAGCCAAAGTGTTAGAGTTCATCAATCTTAGAAAAGGTAGCATAAGCTTAAAAAAATACTCCCTCAAGTTCACCCAGTTAGCCAGGTATGTTCCCCGTGTAGAAGCAGACAGTAGATCCAGAATGAGTAAGTTTGTGTTTGGGGAGTGGTAAAGGAATTTAGGACTGTGATGTTGATTAAGGAAATGGACATATCTAGACTTATGGTCCACGCTCAATAGATTGAAGAGAAGAAATAAAATAAAAAGGAGATAGAGCATAAGAGATCAAGAATAGGTGGTTATAGTTTTGATGGTAACAGTTCTCAACATAGCAAGAATTTTTCAGTTCCAGCTCCTTCCTTAGCCAGTGATTTAGTTCCTAAGTTCAGAAATGGTAGCAAAGATAGGGCGCCAGGCTCCAAATCTGAGAATAGAGCAAGTATTATTCACACTCATCTGCTTTGAGAAGAATATGGTAAGTATCATAATGAAATGTATAGAGCCAATAGTAATGTCTATTTCGGATGTTGTGAGTCAGGTCACAAGGCTCGAGACTGTCCTAACCCCAATCTATAAAGTCAACACGGTCGTCCTTTAACTCAGTTCGGTTGCCCAAATCAGCAGGGTGCCATTTCTAGTGCCGCCAGTGGGCAATGCAAAAACAGATTCTATGCACTTCAATCTCGACAAAATCAGGAAAGTCCTCCTAAAGTAGCCACTGGTATGTTATAGATCCCTTATTTACATGTTCACGCTTCTTTAGATTTAGGGACTTTTGTTTTCTTTTGTAACTTTTTACATATCAGTCTACTTTAAGGTCAGACTTATGATACCTTAGAAATTCAAGCCTTTAAGTTCTAGTAGTAATACCAGTATGGGTAGGAAATCAGTAAGGAAAGATGATTCCCGACCCATTTCTATCCAAATATAAAGTTTTGTACTTTAACTATCATGATACTTATGCATGCTTCACGTCACAATTCTATTCACCCAGTTTATGTTCACGCGCTATCCATAAAATAGTGTGTGTTTTAAGTTCCTATTATAAGGAGTTTATCTTACTCAGCGTTACAAATCATGTTCCATGAGTACAAAAATATCAGACTCAGGTCATGCAGCTCATGACTCATGAACCCATGTCCTGTCTTACAGTATGTTCAGCCCACATGACTCATGTCCAATCCTAGTGATCAGCCAACCTCAGATTATGTCATGTATACTCTCAATTTAGGTCCCTTGGTGAATCTGTGGTGTTAATGTTCCATCCCTCAGTCCTTACTTACAGTGTCAGTTTGGTAATCAATATTCAATAAAGGACTCAGATAGTCCTGTAGGACTATAGCTTTCAGCTATTGGTTACTTAACCATCAGAATTTAGTATGTCCGTATTAGTCTAAACCTTAGTTATAAGAAAACCAACATTTAGTCCCAGTTATAGTCTTAGTTATGGTTACAGTCTCAATTACCATCTTAGCTACAATCCCAGTTCCAGTCCTAGTCCATCCAGATCAGAAACTCAGTTTACTTTCAGGATTAGCCGATATAGCATATGGCCGTTAGTTACTCAGTTATTAGTATTTCAGTACCTCAGTTACATAATGTTTCTAAATCATTTCATACACTTGGCCTCGCAATTTTAAGTAATATAGTTTTCATGAATCCATGCCCAGTTACCTCATGTCACTCTGTCAGTCCTTACCTCTTATGCATAATTCTCTACAGCCTCAGGCTAGTTATTCAGACTAAGTACAATTTAGTCTTATATGCCCAACATTCATCTATCTGTTATTTAGTTAATTGAATCAGTTAGTATATTTATGCATTCGTGCTCAACACCGTGTGAACCTTTTCAGTAGTCTCAGTTGCAGTGCATAAGGTTTAGTCACTTTATCTTAGATGATGTTTCATAGGTCTTTCCTCTTAATAGAAGAATCCCAACCATGTAGCGATCTCCCATTCAGATGTCCTACTCAGACCAGACCAAGATTCACTTTCTCTCTATAGTTATTAGAACTCTATAGAAAGAGTTTCATAGAAACGCTCCAGTCGAGTATAAGTTTTCAGCATGAGTTAGTCTATAGAGCCAGTAGTTTAATTTAGCAGTCAGGCGAACAAGTTTGGACGATATGGTTTCCATCTTTCCATTTAGTCGCACTATCCGGAGTCTCATGAATATGATCATTCTAAGATGGACTAACCAGGTAGTTACGTGTTTAACCCAGTTCATGCATCATGTCTTAGTTTTAGATCTCTGATATTTAGTCATGATTTATTTCCTAGGTTCCTTGTGCATCATCTTAGTTTTCCTCATAGCTCAGAAAAGTTAGCCCAGCATTCTTCAATGGGGTATAGTGTCCCAAAGGGGAGATACACTATAATTCCTCAAAACTTTCATGACATAAGCATGCTCTCTTCTCGTAATGAATCCAGCTTAGGGTAAGGGGTGCTCATGAGTTGACCCTCAGACTCTGATCTCAGTGATAAGCCACGTATTCATGGTACTCAGTCCAGATCACAATATTCAGTACATGTATTATGTTCCAGACTCAGTTACGTTCTCATATTTCCGCTCATGCATATTTAGTAATTAATCTCAGGCTCATTATCATTTTCAGTTTAAGTAAATAGTCATCCTTGAACTTATTTAGTTTCATGCTCAGATTTCCATTAAAAACTTGGTATTAGAAATTTACATTACAAACCTGGTATCAATTACCATTGCATATTCAGTCATGCAGTCATGTGTTAGTTCAGTCATGTATTCATGCATCAGATATGCATGTTCAGTATGATACATTCAGTTCATCAGTCATGTAATCATGTCCCAGTTTCTCATGTTTAGTATGTACTACAACTTATCGTTTCTCCCATTTCAGTAAGTCTTATTCGAGGATGAATGTTCCCAAGGGGGAGATATTGTAATACCCCGTACTTCTACCTAGCTTAAAATTTTCCAAAAAATGTTAAAGACTTTCTATGAAGATGGATACACTTTTGTAAATATGAAATTTTCAATATTTTGATTTTTTGTCTTTTGGGAAATGGAATAAACTTTTCATCGATACCAAATTCGCCCAAATTCGACACCCGGGCAAAGAGTTAGAGCCATTTTAGTAAGACAGTGTGCCACCTAAGCCATCATTGTATCGCGAATCATGCCAAAATAGAAATCATCAAAATCTAGTAGGCCTCCATGATTATGGCACATCGTGCCAAGGCTCGAATCCAGAGTTTCAATTTCCAGTGTCTCAGCGCGATACCACCACATTAAGGTAATATTCCAAGTCCTATCCAGTATTGCAATACAATTTCATCGTGTCGCGCTGTCAGCCCAGTTCCCAGTTGGCAATTTTCAGTGGCACGATGTGATAGCACCGCATCACGCCTGGCGCTCGAATTGAGTTTTTAGTGATGAAAAATAAAAACTTTCTATGGTCAATTGGGTCTTTTTCCATGACCCAGATCATCTTTTAACCATGATGTTAAACCCTAAAAAGACCTATTATCTCATTGTTTACCCACATCTCTTACGAAATAAATTACTCTCTCTCAAAGATAGAAAACCATATCCCCAAGTTTCAAAATCAAATCTTAAGAATCCCTCCAAGAACTTTAAGAAACTCACAATCAAGATATGTCAAGTGTTTATTCATGGGTCCATTTCACCCACAAATCTTAAGGATACCTTTTTTATTCGAAGATTGTGTATTTATGAATTTTTATGATTTAATTGAATTGAAATTCATGTTTATATTGTTGTTAGGTTTTGATTCATGTCATAAGCTATTAATTACAAGAATTGAATCTAGTATGTGATGATTTACATAATGTTCGTGATGAACCCTTCATTTGCATGTTCAATGATGTAGCCATAATAATAAGATGGATTGATTATTGTGTGATCAAAGCATGCTCCCCATATGTTTCAAAAAATGCCTATGTGAATGAAATAGTGTTGTTATATTATGTTGAAAAGAAATCCCAATTTAGGTACAAGTTAATGCATTCTAAGTTCTTGTTAAAAGGTCTCAGTGAATGAATTATGAAATACTAATGTGCATTCCTATCCATGTAAGAATTAATAACTCTCAAATGCTTGATAAAATGCCTCATTGATTGTATTATGAGTTGTTTACTATTATCAAATATGCAAGTGTTGTCATGTATAGTTAGTTTCATGCTATAAAGTCCTGGGGGTACTTTTACCCGATAATTTCACTGTGTGCCTTGAGACAATGTCAGTTTTCAAGATACTCTCAGTCAAGCCATGATCAGTAGAATTTAGTCAGTCATGTGACTCAGGAAAACTTAATAAACTCAGTATCAATCCAGTCCCATTCAGTAATCTCAGTAAACTCAGGAATCTCCGTGATCTCAGTCAGTCATCCTGTCTCAGTAGTATTCAGTTCATACCTTAGTAAACTCAGTCAGCTAGCAGAACTCAGTAGCATTCTTTTAGTTAACAGAATTCAGTAGTATTCTGTCAGTCAATGGAAATCCACTGGACTCGGTTTAATCTAGTTCATCAGTAAAATTAGTAATAGATTAGTCCAGCTTAGTATGAACTAGGAAATCAGTTCTATGTCTATTTAGTTGGGAGTAGGATTCAGCACTGCGTGAACCCAGGGATAAGAACACACACTGTTAGCCAGTAGAGGGTGTGATCCTTAGTAGCAATCCCTACATTCCAGAACTACCTAGACAACTTAGGTTGATATGTACCCCTATGAGTCTAGGAACTATACATATTATTTGAGATTTTCTTGCAGGAGGGGTTGACGGAAGAGCTCCCTATCAGAGAGGGTTTACTCATAGCTTGTCTTTACCCGTGGCACGGTACTAATATCCTTCCAGCTGGGGTTACAGGTTGGACCCCACCAGTTAAAATTTGGGGCATGTCTGTTAGATGATTACCTCCTATAGTTTCAATTTCAGATTCAGTCTTCAGAATAGAACTCAGTCCAGTTCTATAGAAATTAGGACTACCATACATAGTCACTCAGTTTAGTATGAGACTAAGCTAGTTCCATCAGATTTCAGGACTATTAGATACAGTTATCTAGCTCTGTATAACTCTTTGATCAGTTATTTATAATCAAGACTGTCAGAAATAGTCTTTTAGATATAAGTTACTAGTGAACTCAGATATCAGTAAATCCATGTTGTCAGTAGACTCAGTAGTTAGAACTCAATATTCAGTTCTATCATGACCTCAGTGACAATTACGTATTCATGCATGTATTCTCACATTTATGTCTACAGTCAGTTAGTATTGTTCATGCATATGAACGCTATGCATTCATCTTACCTCACTTGCATACCAGTATATTCAATCGTGCTGACGCATTTATGCTATGGTGTTTTATACCATAGGTTTAGAAGTATGAGCTCTCGAGCATCCTTAGTAGATTATAAGTTCTGTAGCCAGACTAGCAGTGAGTCCTTATCATTCGAGGATAGCATAATGATTTTATTACTTTATCATTTCATTAGTTCAGAGTTAGTTGGGGATATGTCCCATCAACTCTACAGATTTTAGACAGTTTAGAGGCTTTTAGACTACTACATGTTTTAGATAGTTTATTTCATTTTTGGGTATTGTTATAACCCATTACATACATTGTTTATATTTAGTATTAGTTTAGTTTTGAACCTTATGGCCTTACAACTTATATTCTACATATTTATAGTATATTATTTAGTGTTTAGTTACAGATATTAGTCATGGGTTAGCTTATGATCCTTCGGGGTTATGAGCATCGTGTAACATTCCAGGTACCAAATTTGAGGTGTTACATAACTACCCCACACTTTTCCCCTTCAATAACATTTATCACACACAAATATTTATTTTAGGAATTTTCAATGGGTGCTTTGTAAACATCAAATACCACCTATTCATCATCTACCCTCCTTTTGATTGTGCTTTCTCTAACATCAATTAAGGCCCCTTGGTTTCTAAGAATAAATGCCCCAAGATGATTGGTACCTGTTTATCTGCCATAAATTCAAGAACAAAAAAATCAACAAGAATTATAAATTTATCAACCTTTATGAGGATGTCCTCAATTATTTCTTCCGGATATGTTATGGATCCATCTGTGAGTTGCATAACCACAGGTGTAAATCTAGGCTCTCCTAAGCCTAATATTTTGAACAGTGATAGGGGCATCAAATTAATTCTCACCCTTAAGTCACTCAGTGCATGGACCTTTTTACTCCCAATTTGAATAGGGATAGCAAACTACCCCTGATCTTTTAATTTCTTGGGGATTTTCGGTGTCATTACCGCACTGCACTCTTCAGTGAGTGTTATTGCTCTACATCTTGAAATTTCACCTTTTTTGCCACCACATCCCTCAAGTAATTTGTATACTTGGGCATACTCTATAAAATATCTAAAAGAGGTAAATTAATATGAAGCTCTTTGAGTGTATCAATGAACGTTTTGAACAGGGCATCCTCCTTCGCTTTTATGTGCCTCTGAGGGAAGGGTAATGGTAGTGTTTACTTCACTTCTGGTTCAACAATTTTTGATTTCAAGTACTTAGACTTACTTGGATTATCAACAACTATTTCTTCAACCTGTTGGAACACCACCTTAGCATCTACCTCCTTTATTGCCTTTGGAGGTTTTTCTTGAAGCTCTTTACCTGTAATACCCCGCATGTTTCTAAGCTAGGAACTGAATAAGTATTCCTACGTATGAAATCTCGTATTCTATGATTCATACTTGAGTACATGGCTTAAAATGAATAGCCTAGTGATAGGATAGCTTATGATGCATTAAGCATGTTCATATGAGTCACTTAAGGTAATACAAGCTAAGATTTTTTGAATCCATCAAGTTTTAGTGTTCGATTGTGAAAGGTTCATATTTGAACAAGTATAAATTTATGTTAATGTGGTATTTTGTCTGATTTAGACCCACCAAATTGTAGAGAATCGCATTAGCTTTCCAACGATACTAATTTTGCCTTAATCCAATACTCGAGCGAAAAGTTATGCCCATTTTGGTGAGAGACAGTAAGGATAGGCGATTGGTTAGGCGCCTGCCAACCTAGATTAGGAAATCACTTGGGCACCACCTAAGTCAGTTCCAGGTACCAAAAATACTCTGTTTTGAGTTATTTTAAGGGTAATTAAGTCTTTTAACACTCCTTACACGTCCCTAAACTTAACCCTATGAAATATATAGCTTCTAAACATATTACAACCCTATTATCATCTCAAAGCTCATCATCCAAGAGCACTAAAAGAAAAAAACAACTAGGGTTGTGTAACTAAGCTTGAAGATCCAATTTCAAGGAAATTCCTCCGTCAATCATCAACAATCTTCCTTCTAAGGTATGCATGAGTTGATTCAAGGACTCCTTTCATCCATGAAGTTCAAGAACCATCTTCTAAATTTTGTATTATGATGTTTATGTTGTTGGTGGTTGATGTTCATGTGGTTGGAGTTTGATGATGCCTAAGATGGGATCTTTGTATGTTTATTGTGAGGATATGGTGGTATTTAACATATAAATATGTGAAATTGGTGGTTGAATATTTGTAATCTTGATCAATCCACCTATTCCTAAGATGTGCATGTAAGGTTTTTGTTAAAATACCTAAGGGAATAGAAATCATGCTTTTATGACATAATAAGTCCTAAATGACTATTCAATGTTCTAAGTTTATGTTCAACGTGGTCCTCATGCTATTGTCTTGAATTGAAGAAGTTGTACGAGATGCTCATGATATTGTTGCGATATGGACTGACCATGTTATTGAAGCCATTCAAGTATATACATGTTATGTGCATTCCCAATCATGTGATAGTTTTTTAGAATCATTCTTATTATGAAAGCCTTACTTATGATATTGTGAATTGTGGACTCAAATCTTGTGATCAAGTCATGTCATGTGTGTCAGTTTCCTCCTATCGAGTCCTGGGGGTACTTATACCCGAAAACTATAGCTGTGTGCCTAGAACCATGTCATGTTTCACGATATCCAAACTCAAGCTATTATTCCATAGACTTCAGTCAGTCATGTGACTCAGGTAAACCTCATGATCTTAGTCAGTTCTCAGATATCAGTAACATTCCAGTAGTCAACGTAATTCAGTGAGATTAAGTTATGCATAATCAGTTATTCATGTACAGTCCCTCCAGATGGGAGTAGTAGAGGTTAGCACCGAGTGAACCCAAGGATGGGAACTCACCCGCCAGTTCAGGGTGTGATTCTTAGTAGTCATCCTTGTGTTCCAGAAATACGTAGCTAGCATAGGTTGAGACATTTTAACCCGTCAGATTAGGGTTGATGAGGTGGATTAACCCATCAGTTTAGGGTTCCCACCGTTCTCATTGAGTTCCCGCCAGATAAGGGTCACTCACAGGCTATCCTTACCCGTGGCACGGTATTGACACCCCTCCAGTCGGCCCAGAGATTGGATCCCAGCTTAGCCATAACAGCATACATGGGGCATATCGGTTAAACACTACTTCCTACAGTTTTAGTATCAGTCTTAATAAAAGAACTCAGGGCGTTCTTTAGATTTCGGTATATACAGGACTGTCAGATACAGTCGTCCATGTTATCAGTTTCAGTATCATTCATAACAGTTATCAGTAAACCATGTATTAACTTACAGGTCATGCTATCACGTATTCATGGCCCCAGTTTCTATATATGTGTGTTTGCACTCCCACATTCATATTAGTCAGTCAGTGTTGTTCATGCATGAAACCCTTTATGTTCAGCCTACCTTCCTCGTATACTCAGTACTCCAGTTTTACTGACGCATTTGCTCTATGGTTCTTTATTTTCATGTTACACCGTAGGTTCCAAGACACGAGCTCCAGCCCAGCAGTAGCGGTAGCATTCCAGTCATAGAGACACAGTGAGTCCTCATTGATTCGAGGACAATATGATTTGATACATTTATTTATCTCTTCAGTTTTATTTTACAGAGTTAGTTGGAGACATGTTACTTTAACTCCTTATTCAGATAGTTTAGAGGCTTTTAGATTTACGTTCAAACTTAGCTATCAGATTAAGTGGTTTTGGGTAATTTCACCCATATGATTTTATTTAGTTGAACCTAATGGCCTTCCAGTTCTATGTATTCCAAATTATTATATCATGATTTTTAGTATACAGGTACAGATATTATTCATGGGTTAGCTTGTGGTCCCTCGGGGTAATGAGCACCGTGTTGAATTCCGGTTCCGCGAATCGGGGTGTTACAAACTTAGTATCAGAGCCTAAGGTTCAATAGAGTCCTAGGAAGTCTGAAAGCCACATCTAGTAGAGTCTTGTACATAGGTGTGTTGTGCACCACATTTATGTGCGAGAGGCTATAAGATGTTTTAGGAACAGTCCCCTTTCTTTATTTTTCATGTCATGCTAGTGAGCATAATCATAAGTTAAACTCTCAATCTAATACATTCTTCTCTTATTCTAGGCCATGGCCCCAAAGAGAAGAAACCATCCAACTCCTCAACCCAAAGATCCTTTGGGCGAATATGTTTCCCATGCAGAGTTTAGAGCTGCATTTACCACACTTGATAAGTCCATGGCTACACAGAATGAACGGCCACCAGTCATTCTGTCCAATCCAGTGTCTAATCCCAAAGTAGCTAGGGTTTGGGACTTCACCCAGATGAACCCTCTATCTTTCCATGGGTCTAAGTCTGATGAGGACCCCCAGAAGTTCATTAACCAAGTCCAGAAGGTCATTGACATCATGGGTGTTACTTTTATTAAGAGTGATGAGTTATCCGCCTACCAGTTACAGGATATTTCTTATGATTGGTACAAATAGTGGAAGTCTGAGAGGTTAGATAATACAGGCCCTATCGAGTGGGAGGAATTTATCACAGCCTTTTTAGATAAATTCTTTGCCCAAGAGATGAGGGACACCATATCTCTTAATTTCATCAACCTCAAGCAGGGGAATATGACGGTTAGGGAGTATTCTCTCAGATTTACTCAGCTAGCCAGGTATGCTCCTCATGTGGTTGTAGACAATAGAGCTAAGGTGAGCAAGTTCATGTCAGGGGTCAACGATAGCATGGTAAATAAGTGTAGGTTTGCGATACTGATCGGTGATATGACCTTAGCCATACTCATGACCCATGCCCAGCAAGTAGAAAAGCAGAAGTTTAAGACAAAGGAGAGGCAGAACAAGAGAGCAAGGTCAGGTAACTACAACTTTGCTCACACCAAGTCAGATGGAGGAAACCGTTTATAGTTTTTCTCCAAGTCAGCCATTCCAGCTCGTTCCTATGCCAGCTCTCCAGTGCCAAAGTTCAGAGATGGCAATAGAAACAAAGCGCCAGGCTCTAAATCTCAGGGCAGTGTTAGCAGTGCTCGAACGAATCCCTTTTGTTAGACTTATGGTAAGAACCACAAGGGCATTTGCAGAGCCGGTAGTGATGTCTATTTTGGTTGTGGCAAGCCAGGCCATAGGATTAAGAAGTGTCTGTAGTCAAGTCTTCAGTGTCAGCAAAATCATTCTACAGCTCAGTCCACTCGCCCAAACCAGCAGGGTGCCATTTCTAGTGCTACTAGTGGGTAATGCCCAAATAGACTCTATGCTCTTCAATCCTGGCAGGATCAGGAAAATTCTCCTGATATTGTTACTGGTACGTTACAGATTTTCCATATTGATGTTTATGCTTTGCTAGACCCAGGTGTATCTTTGTCTTTTGTTACTCCATCCATGGCAGGAAATTTTGGAATCAGTCCCGAAGTCCTAGTAGAGCGCTTCTCAGTCTCTACCCCAGTAGGTAAAACCATCATAGCCTAGTGGGTATACAGGAACTACCCGGTTATGATATCTCAGAAATTCATGTCAGCAAATTTACTAGAGTTAGAGATGACTGATTTTGATGTCATTCTTGTCATGGATTGGCTTCATTCCTGCTATGCCACAGTCGACTGTAGAAATAGGATAGTTTAGTTTCAGTTATCAAATAAGCCTGTCCTAGAGTGGAAGGGTAGCATTTCAGCATTAAGGGGTCAACTTGTTTCCTACCTTCGTGCAAGGAAAATGATTTCTAAGGGGTGTGTGTATCATCTCGTGCATGTTAAAGATTTCAGTTCTGAATCTCCCACCCTCAAAACTGTCCCTGTTGTTAATGAATACTCAGAAGTCTTTCCAGAAGATCTTACAGGAATTTCTCCTAAAGGGAAATAGACTTTGGCATAGACCTTTTTCCGGATACTCAACCTATTTATATTCTGCCATACAGAATGGCACTAGCAGAACTCAAGGAACTGAAAGATCAGTTGAAGGATCTCTTAGATAAAGGATTCATCAGATCCAGCATTTCCCCATGGGGTACGCCAGTATTATTCGTGCGCAAGAAAGACAGTTCTATCAGGATATGTATTGATTACCGTTAACTCAACCAGGTCACATTCAAGAATAGCTATCCTCTTCCCAGGATTGATAATCTATTCGACCAACTTCAGGGTGCCAGTTACTTCTCCAAGATAGACCTCAGATTAGGCTATCATCAGCACAAAGTTATAGAATGTGACATTCTGAAAATAGCTTTCCGTACTCGGTATGGTCATTTTAAATTTTTAGTCATGTCATTTGGCCTTACCAATGCCCCTGTAGCTTCTATTGATTTGATGAATCGTGTGTTCAAGTAGTACTTGGACATGTTTGTCATAGTTTTTATATATGATATTCTGGTCTATTATTTCACAGAGCATGATCATACAGACTATCTCAGGATTGTTCTTTAGACTCTCAGGGATCACCAGTTATTCGCTAAGTTCAGTAAGTGTGAATTTTCGCTAAGATCAGTAGCATTCCTTGGCCATATTATTTTCGATGATGGAATTAGAGTAGATCCTCAGAAAACCAAGGCAGTAATAAATTGGACCAGACCCGTATCTCTGTCAGATATTAGGATTTTCTTAGGTTTGGCATGATATAGTCTGAAATTATCTAATCAGTGGGGGCGTAGCATAAGTCATGGAAACTGAGTATACTGGGGAGCATGATACGTGTACATGAGTCATGAGTTGCATGACCTGAGTTTGGAATTTTTGAGTTCATAGAATATGATTTGTAACACTGAGTGATCTAGAACTGAACTTCCTATACGGGGAACTGAAAGCACATACAATTCTATGGAAAACGTGTGAACATAGGCTATATCCATAGAATCTGAGACATGAAGCAAGCATAGGCACTATGCTGACTAAAGTACGAAGCTTTACGCTGAGATAAGGATGGGTCGGGAATCGCCTTCCCTAACTGCTTTTCTGTACATACTAGCACTACTACTGAAATCTGAGAGCCTGACTTGGTTACTTGATCTATCATCTCTCCCTTAGCTTTAAGCCATCATCATAAGTCTGTGAACACTAAACTAATCTCTGAACTGAACTGCAATCATCATCATATACTTACACTCTGATCAGCACATGCTCACCTTACTAAACACATCATCTGCCTCAGTTTCCTCACATACTACTAATATCACATTCACATCTTTATACTTAATTTTAAGTCAATAAACTTAAATTTCTAACTCGTACTGTTCAAGACTACTAAATCATCATCGCACAACTATCCCCATAAATATATAATCTATTCAATCTGGATATCGTATCCCAACTTATCTACTACTAAACTACTGGGTTCATACTTCTAACTCTGGGTCACATGCTATCATAGGATCTTAAGAAGGGATCTGATGGCCTATCTAAATTTGGATTTGAGAACGAGTTCTCATGATCATAAATGAGATCTGTACAACTTTGGAATATAACTTAACTGATGGGATACTATCAGATAAAGCCCTATCTTTGGGACTTGAGCTTCACTATTTCTATTACCTTGAAAGTAAGGTAGAATTAACATGACTTAAGCATGATGAGAATCTACATGATTTTCTTAGAGATCCTTACTATAGCACGATCTAAGATATGAAAGAAGGAAAACTGTTCCTAAAACATCTTACATCCTCCTGCACATAAGTGTGATGCACAACACATGCATGTACAAGACTCTACTAGATACAGCTTTCAGACTTCCTAGGACTCTATTAAACCTTAAGCTCTGATACCAAGTTTGTAACACCCCGATTTTCTAAATCGGAATGCTACACACTGCTCATGACCCCGAAGGACCACAATCTAACCAATGACTGATATCTATACCTATAAACTCCATAATATAACATAAAAATATGGAAGCATGTACTGAATAGCCATAAGGTTCAAATCTAAATAATAACATCTGATAAGAATAATGTCTGAAAATGGTAGAATAATACCAAAACAAATCTGAAGTAACTGTCTGACATGCTATAGTCTGGAAAGCCTCTAACTATCTGAATATGGTGTTGATGGAACATGTCTCTAACTAACTCCGTCTAGCAAAACTAAACTGAAATAATAAATGAAGTAATAATCATATCATCCTCAAATGAGAAGGACTTACCGCAAAGTCTGAACACTGGAATGCTACTGCTGATCTGGAGCTCATGCCTCTGAACCTATGGTGTAACATAAGAGAAAGAACCATAGCACAAATGCGTCAGTACGTCTGAATGTACTGAGTATATGAGTGAGGTAGGCTAAATGCAAAGGGTTATATGCATGAACATTGCTGACTAATATGAACATGAGAATACATACATGTATACATAACTGTAAATGAACTCATGGAGATACTCACTACTGAGTCTAAATACTGACAACATGAGTGTATTGATATTGAGATACTGAATAGATAAACGACTATTTCTAACAGTTCAAATTATAAAGAACTGGTCTGGTTGACTGTGTCTGACAGTCCTGAAGCTGAATACTGATATCATAAATATTGATAACTGATGTGACTAATACATAAGTTCAAAGAACTGATATAACTGATATAACTGTGATGACCAGCCTAACCAATGTAACTGATGCTGAGCGACTATATCTGACAGTCTAAGTTCTGATGGAACTACTTGAGTTTCATTCTATATGGAGTAACTGACTTTAAGATTAGTCCTATCTAATAGGTGATCTTCAAATATAATGATTCTGATATTGTTTAACTATAGTAGAGATCAGTCCTGTCTAATGGGTGATCTTGAAGTCTATTTATAATGATAAGTATTGACGATCTCTAACAGTACTGAATCTGTACTACTGAACAAAATTGACCATATCTGACCATCCTAAATCTGTAACTAAAACTGTGGGATGTATTCATCTAATTGACATACCCCATGCTAAGCTGACTGGGGTCCAATCTCTTTCCTGACTGGAAGGGTGTCAGTATCGTGCCACCAGTAAAGACAACTGCTGTGGAGCCAGTTCTAATCTAGTGGGTGACTCCTAGGATTAGTCCTATATATATAAATGTGCTAACAGGTGACCCCTAAGTATGTTAGTCCTATCTAACGGGTGACATCTCGTACCTACACTGGTTATGTAGTTATGGAACTTAGGGATTGCTCCTAAGGATCTCAGTCCTAACCTAGTGGGTGTGTCTCCATCCCTAGGCTCACTCGGTGCTGAATCCTACTCTCATCTAAAAGAAACTGAACTGAATAAATGGGCTGAATTGAATAACTGAACTGAACTAATTAGCTGAACTAATACTAGTGGTATTGTTTAGCGGAGCTAAACTAAGTTTACTGAGTTCCCTTAACTGAAGGAACATACTAAGTTCTGAGGACTGATTGAGAATACCAAAATTACTAAGATTGCTAGGAATACTGTTGTTACTGAGATCACTGAGATTATTGAGTACTGAGGTTACTGAACTACTAAGACTGCTGAGATTTTTGAGTTTTCCAGAGTCACATGACTAACTAAGTTATATAGACCATGGCTTGACTGAGAGTATCTTGATAACATGACATGGTGCTAGGCACAAAACTATATTATTACGGGCATGAATACCCCAAGGACTCGATGAAAGGAAACTAACACAACATGACTGACTTGATCATAAGATTGGAGTCCATAATTCACATTGTCATATGTAGGGGATATTATACTTCATGTAGTTCTTCAACATCTTAAGTATGGTAGGGAGTGCATGGATATATTTTATGTATGTAGTGTATATCTCCATTATCATACATGTTTCACACCATAAAAATAGCAATATATCAATAGCATGGAATTCATATTAAAGTATAAGCTAATATGGACTTGTCATTTAGATATCATAGAACCATGTAAACATGAATTTCTAGCATCCTAAGCATTTTATCAAACACTTTGAGAGTGTATAAGAGAGCTTTTTGAGATGTTTAACTAAAGAGAATGAAAGATAATACGCTCCTTGAGGGTTATAAGTCATGGGAAGTAAAGGAAAAAGACCAAAATACCCTTAGTAAAATATCCCTCAATTGCTGGGAAAAATAGCTGATGATATTCGTGATAAGCCATCAAGTTGGTGATAGGTCATTATGAATTATCGTCACAAAAGGGAGAAATTTTGAGTTTTTGGTTAAGGTTGACGACATTGATGATAGGCCATCACGGGCGTGATGGGTTGTAACAAAATTTCGTCACCAGGGCTGACGACATTGGTGATAGGCCATCACGGGCGTGACGGTTTGTCATAATTGTCCTCACTAGTTTCCCAGCCAGGCATGCTAGAGTAAAATGGGCATAACTCTTTGCTCCGATATTGGATTTAGGTAAAATTGGTATAGTTGGAAATATAATTCAAAGATCTTTCATTTGATATATAGTAAGACACCCAGTTCGTCATATATAACTAGTTATGGTCGATTAAAGTTGACCCAAGTTTTGACGCTCACTAAAACTTAAATTATAGGAAAGCTTTCAACTTGTACTTGAGTTAGGGGACCTATATGATCTAAATTTATGCTCAAATAGATTCCCACACTACATAATTAATTAACACACTAAATTTACATAGGATTCGAGGATTTTGAAATGTCTACGTATAGGAATGATGGATTTTCATTCTAGTTCAAAATATGGGGTATTACAATTGTGATTAAGATAGGCCATATGATTATGATCGATTATTATTGTTATGACATCTGAGTGAGCTAGTGATTCTCGAGGTTTGGTTTCATAGCTTCCAAGTGAGAATTGTGTATGAAGTGGGGTTGTAAATCATATTGAGCGCTAGACATTAAATTTGAATGATTGGTAATCATGAAGGTGGATATGATGATTTCTTGGTTAATGGTACTAGTTATAGGGAAGTAATCTAGTAGGCTTGAATAGTGTATACAAGAGCTTAATTTTATTTGATTCGTAATCGAGTCTGATGTTGTAAGTATAATGTAGAAGTATGCCCAAGGTGCTATGGGACTGCATTTGTTTCGAGAATGATAGCAGGTGGTGTAGTTAGTAATACTGTGGAGATTCTAGTTGGATAAAGACTAGTTAGCTGATGAATGATGTTCTTGATAGCTAAGTTAAGGAGTTATGATTATGATTAAAGATGTTGAGACTTTTTAAGTATGATTTTGATTCTCATGGTTTAGAAATATAAGTTTAAAGGCGTGATATTGGTAGTCTATAACAAAAGTAGTATGGTCTGTAAAAGGTTTTGAAGTATCCATGTTAAGCATTAGAAATCTAAGTTTGAAAGTTTGAAGATTCAGCTAATAGAAATAAGAGTTGAAGCATTAGATGGTGTGCACTCTGACTATGGGGATGCTCACACAGATTCAAAGTTAGTAAGCGTTCAAGTATTATTTGATAATTTTTGGGGTCACAGAAGTTTAAGAGTCAAATCTTAGAAAGAAGTATTAGCTTTAGGTGATGTACGTAAAGATAAAGTCCTTCAGGGTAAGTTTAGTTTCCTGTGTATTAATTATATCCCAGACTCTAAAGCAAAGTGAGTACAATTTAGGTTAGATTTAATATAGTGGTTCAAAAACTTAGACTGATGGCTTAAAGCTAAGAGAGAGATGATAGAATGAGTAACCAAGTCAGTCTTTAAGATTTTAATAGTTGTACCAGTAAGTTGTCGAATAGCTGTGAGAGAGATTGATGCTTGAGCCAATCTTATTTCAGTATTTTCAGTTGTCCCAATACCTGCTCATGCCTTATGTGTTAGTTCCATGATCTTAATTCATGTTCATGCATATGATAGAGAATTATGTACTCTCCTAGTTCCCAAAAGGAGGAGTTCAAGTTCTTTCAATAGTTGGAATCACATTCCATAAGTTATGAACTCTAAATCTGGGTCATGCAGCTCATGACTCATGTACTCAAGCTTTACGGTATATTCAGTTCAAGTTCTCAAGAAATACTTTTAATGAGCATCGAAATTCAGCTTTGTATCATGCATGTCCTTGGGTTAGACCTCTTCGATAAGTTCATAATGCTAAATGCTCTATTCTTCAGGCCTCAGATGAGTGCCCAAGTTATGCATGGTATTTCTTCATGCTACAGGTCCTCGTGTTCTAACATTTCAGTCACCTTTTCCTTAGGTCAAGTATAGTAATAATGAGCAGTTGTGTAGATAGGAGAGAGTAAATGGGTCATGTTGGGGAAGATGGTCGTATGCTTGCTTTATGTAATTCTATGAGTCTAATAAAGTATTGAGTGAATTTTATGTATATGACCTGGTCAGTTCAGAATATATTATGTATGTCTTCTTCAAAGTGGTGCATGGAAGTTTTTCTTGATAGAGGTTTGTAGGTTGTGACAAGGGTGTTTTATGGGATTGTGTTTAGAAGTGCATATGTAGTTATAGAAGTAGGCTTGAAAATCATGTTTTTATATATCTGGATGAATGCACTGCACGTTAGTAAATGTCTAGTATGAGGTTGAATATGGTTATTAGAGTGGTAGTGAGAATTTTGCATGAGATGTGAAGTTATGAAGTGCAGGGTGTGTTGAATTACAGTTCAGACTAGTATTACAGTGTTATGTGGTGTATCCTCTGATTTTAGGTTAGGCTTGAAGATGGTTAGGGAATTTAGTTCAGTTTAGACATGAGTAGATGGAAATATCAATGCCCATGTAAGAATTAGAAGATGAATCAATAAGTATGGTTTTTAAGGGATAGGAATAGTTGAGAGAATATTTTAGAAGTATGTCTAAGCTTGCTAGTAAGGTGTTGCGTTGCCTAAGACCCATAAATTCTATCCCAGTCTCTGATTCAAAGGGGTCTATGTTCCAAGCTATAGAGTCGTAGAAATATTGTAGTCTCTTATTCAGATGCCTTTTTCATATCAAGCCCAAAGTTCTTTGCTCCCTCATATCATTAGAACTTCCTAGGGGGATGTTGATGAAATCCTCCACTTGAGTATGAGTATCTAGTATGATTCAGTTTGGATAGCCAGCAGTCCAGTTTAGTAATCAGACGGATAGATTTCTATAGTTTTCTATTTTCCGAACTGGTCTAGTCTTACTACCTAAAGTTTCATAAGTACGATCACTCCAGTAAATAGTTGTCGCACCTATAAAAATTTGTGAATTCAGTTCAGTACATGTATCAGGCATCAGTTTCAGAATTCGAATATCTAGTCATGATTTAGTGCGTAATATTTACTGAACGATCTTCGTTTTTCAAGTGTTCCAGCTCAGATAGTGTAATACCTATTTTGTAATCTTAGCCTCATTTTCTCATGATTTATGCCTGTATAAACTATCACTTCGCAATCTATAAGTGTTATCGCACCATGAGCATACCAAGCAAGTTCTAAACTCTCAGCATGAATCAGCTCCTTACGATAAGTAAAGACAAGTTAAGTTGACGGTAATAGTCTTCCTTCATTCAACTCCTTTCTAATCAAAGATTCATCTATATAGTTATTCTTATTATAAGTTCGTGCACTCACATAAGTACTCAAAGGTTTAGAATGAAGTAGAATCAGTTTAGCAAGTTATTTCAGCTGTGCACCCTCAGTTTTCTTCTGTATTCTTAGCCTAGAAAGCAAAATTTGTGGACGAATGTTCCTAACGGGAGATATTGTAATACCCCCAACTTTCCTTAAGCCTAATTTCGTCTCTATAAGATTGAGAAATGACTTTCAAAGTGAGTAATATTTAAATCATATAGAATTCTCCTAATTTTGTCTTTTTATCATGTGGGAAATTGAATGATCTTTCAAACGATATAAGATTTTCCCAAATCCGATAACCGGGCAATAAGTTATGGCTAATTAAAGCTCCTGTCATAAAGCACCATCATTTAGACACTTAGTGCATCGCGGAGAGGAGTAATATCACAATTGTCACTTTCCAATAGCCTAGCACGATTGTGGCACCGCGCGCTGAAGTTTCAGGTCCTAGCCAGTGGGATAATGCGATGACTTCGCGTCGCGGTGACCCTCAGATTCCCATTTGTCAATTTCCTGTGAGCCACCGCGATAGTGGTGCATCGCGGTGGCACATAAAATCGGGCTCCCAGTTATATTTTTGCAGTTTCATTCAGAAGTTAAAAAGGATATTTTGGACTTTCTCGAAGCCACTTAAATCGTCCAAACACCTTATTTAAGGTCATTACAAGCATCATATACCATTTTTCTCAAAATTCCTCAACCAAAAATCCTAGTTCATCAAATTTCTCCTCCAAGAAAGTTAAGATTTCTCCATCAATTCTCCAAATTGAGTCAAGATTCCAAGTTCTTAATGCAAGAATTCCAAGAACCCTCATTCAAGAGTTACAATAACATCTTGCAAGCATGTTATTCATCCAGGTTTATCAATCTAAGGTATGTGGGATTTGAACAAGAACAATCCTTGCATTCTTGTGCCCAAAAACTTCTTTTAAGATATAAATTTCTGAATTTTACTATGATTTCCATGAACATCAAGTTAGGTTTTATACCAATTACCATTATTTGCAAGATTATGTTATTTCCCATTGTTTAAAAGTTGAATTACCTGATTTTGTTTATATTTTCATGCCTATTTCCAAATTATCCAGATTTTAAGATGATTATGAATGTTTTGTTATCAAAGCATGAATTTTGAGATGTTAAAATCATGAGATTCATATTATGAGTTATTTTTTTCAATATCTTGATTGAGATGATTGTAAGCTTTTTAAGATGATGGTTGACCATGAAGTCAAAATATGATTTTTGATACATTAAAGCTTTACATTTTGAGTCCTAAGTACCAGTGATGAATCTTAACTTAAGATTGAACTATGGACCACTAAGCCCTACTTGATAATTGCAATTTTATGAACTTCTGTGCTATAAGCACCTATGATTTAAGTACTTTGAGATTATTGAGAAATATTTGACCTTTTTGGTCCTAATAGAGTTGGAGTCCACATTGATGTTCCATTAAAGAAAATAATAATACATTTTGGTCTTCAATATAGACCCTTGAGTATTTGAGATGGATTTCCTAAGAGTTCTGAGCTGAGTATGGGAGTAGTATTTAGCACCGAGTTGAGTATGATTCCGAGGTCTCATACCCCAGAACTACGTCCGCCATAGGACTGAGATTTATAGGCTCGAGGTCGAGATAGTGATCACTAAGTTAAGGTTATACTCTCTAGCAAGAGTATGACGCCTCTCCCTAATGTGACGTTTCTTCCTTAGGAGGACAAGACGTTGGACTCCATGTAGCTCACATGGTTTATGTCGGTTAAAAGAAAATCCTGAGTGTCCAAAGTTATGTAGTTCTAAGAGTCACAGAGTTCCCTAGTCTTAAAGTTTCAAAGAGTCCTGAGTCCTTAAGTTTCAAAGAAATTTTACTCTCCATGAGATAAAGTATGAGTTTGAAAGCCTATTTAAAGTTCCTTTAGCCTTCAAGTATTGAGAATAAGAGGAGAGTAGAGATTTTAGAAGTAAATAGAATGACTCACGAGATTTGTACTGTATGCTTCATTATACATGATTTATGTGATTCAGATTTTAGCTTTTACTCAAGTTATGTGAGTCATTTATATCAGCATGCAGATTTTCTATAAAGATCGATGATAATGTTCATTTAAATTCATACACCCCCATATACTCAGTACATTCCCAAGTGTTGATCCACATATATGTCTATGTGCTACATTGTCTCATAATGTAGATACAAGTTGTAGCATGTGCATTCTAAATTAGACAGTTGCAGATTCCAGCCAGCAGATGATGAGTCCTCCTATTTAAGGGACTTCAGTTAGATTCACTATTGTTCTTTACTTTCTTATTCTTATGTAATGATTAGTGATAGTTGGGGTCTCGTCCTTGCTATCTATAGTCAGTATTAGTAGAGGCTTCATAGACAGTCAGTAGAATTAATGTGTTCAGTTTCAATTTTCGTTGTAAAATCAAAGTTATAATCCTGTGAATTCAGTTTTGTATTGATTAGATTCAGAAAAGTGTTATCTTCCGTTGATATTGTACAAATTTATGTATTCTATTCAGTTGCTTATGAGTTTGCCAGTAGAAGGGTTAGCTTGGAGTCACTTGTGACCCTAAGCACCATGTGATGTCTCGGGACCCATTTTCGGGGCATTACAATAATATAGACATTCAAACCTTCATATAATTTAGATATTCAAATTTCCTTATGATTCAGTTATATAGTTCATATAATGATTTAAATATTCAAATTACCTTATATTTTCAGTACACTATTAATATCACGATCTTGTTATACATTCAACTTCATGTCTTAGCAATTTCGTTAGACCAAAGAGTAGTCATGCTTTCAAGTCCAGTTTCATTCAACTATTTTACATACATACATTTCATGGACTTACACTATTTTGGTGTTGAATCTTTTTATGATGCATACTCAAATACCCATACTCATGATCAAATGCCATGCTAGGCTCTTATGCTTTAACTCGGGTTTTGGTGAGCCTTCGTTACTTCTAGAGGGTTTAGTCTGCAGTTTAATTTTGTAATTGTTGGTTGAATTTTTATTTAAAAAAGGTAGTATCAGCCTTGTCCCCATAATCAGTACTCATTGTTATCATTAAAGGCTTCATATACAGCTAGTGGGTTAGTTAGTTGAAACTTATGTTCAAGATTCAGTTGACTCTTAATCCATTTTTAAAAGCATTTTCATTGATTTAAAGATTTAATATTATTCAATGCATCTCATTTATTTTGTTTATATTTTAGTAGATGTATGACATGCTAAGAATATGCTTGGGACAGTGGTGGTTTTGGGTGTTGACCACGCCAAAGATATAGGCTCTAAATTAAACCTTGCACCATAGGGAGATAAGTTTTTTCTAATGCCTTATGGAATATTGGAGCTAGCAGTAGCCTAATTCCATTAGAGATTTATAATGTATCTAGGCTAAGAAAGTCTAGATAAAGAAGCATATGATTGCTATATGGCAGATAAGTCAATCAAAAAGGTGATCGAAAAGTGAATGGTGTTAGTACAAGTGGAAAAATTCACATTACCAACAAAATTTATCATCTTGGATTTCATGGTTGACAAAGATGTCCTTATTATCCTTGGAATATCCTTTATAGAAATAAGAAGAGCACTCATATATTTTTAAAGACATGAAATTAAATTTGAGTTTGAAAGGATAAGGTTGTCTTTTAAGGTAGAGAATATCCACAAGAGCCAAGGGCCTATTCAACAATACTTATGTATATATTTCACAGAAACATAAAAGTAAAGTAGGCAATAAACTATCAATGCATAAAGGGGATTGATGAAGAACCTGACCTGGCCTACGACTAAGGGAGATTAAACAAATTATCTCAGCATCTCTGATAAACTTTGAAATGGGAAAGCTAAAGAAACTACTGCAAACAAATAAGGATCTGATTAATACAACAAGAGAAAAAGGAAAGCCATATTTGATAGGATACCTTGTCGAAGTTTGATAAAATTACCCCATCTGTCATGATCCAATGTTAAATCAAGTGCTACTTGAGAGTCAACTCAAGCTCTTTTATTTTTGCTTCTTATTTTCAAAAAAAATTGGGATATGCATATTTTTAATATATGCCAAAAAAAGATTTTATAATATAGGAATATATCATATAAAGACACGTTGAAAGAAGTCCTAGAAAAAATTCACTAAAAAAATATCAATCTGAACATTCTTACAAAGAAAAGTGCGGTCCGCAGAACACTTCATGGACCAAACCATGATGGAAAGTTAACACAAACGATCTAGTAAGAACTGCACAAACCGTGAATGGATTCTTGAACCATTTCACTACCAGGATTTTTCACTTAACCCTTGCAAAAGAATAAAAAATTCTAATACTTATTTCAGAACTTTGGGTCTGTTTTGCAATCATAGATTGGTCATAATAAAAAGAGATGGGTTATTTAAAAACCTAGACCCCACTTTTAGTCCCACCTTTTAATCTTGTTTACATAATATAAAAGTTACTCTTCATTTTCCCTCCTCCTATATCAACACCGGCATGCACGCTCCCACATACTCTCTCTCTCTAAACTTAAAAAGCAAGGAAAAAAATCAAGAAGAACAAGAATAATCTCCCTCTATTTCTCTTTATAGTGCATGAATGCAACTCTATATCCAAATCTTCTCATCCTCTAAACTGGAAAAGATTCATTACCATCATCGATATAGGGGAATGTTGAAATCTAATAGGTTCACAAACTGCAAAAACAAGGGTGAAATCTGTGTTTTGCATAGATCCTTGTAGATCCAGGTTAGGATAGTGATATGATAAAGAGTAGCTTTTATATTTTTAAATATAACCTTATAGCTTCATGTGTAAACATGTATCTATATGGTTGATATGAACTTTTAGGATCTGTAGACTTGATTTATTGTCGCATAAGCCTGCTATTTTCAATGGACGTGTTTAAAACTAACTCAAAATGCCAAGCATTATAAGTATTATAATAAATAATGGGTTGTATAGGTGTGGAGTGCTTTGAAAATGTAGATCCTAATGTAAAAGAATGAAAAAACTAATACTAAGGACTATTTTGTTTCACAATTCAAGTCGCGGTCCTGAAGTCATTCACGATCTGTATACTACCTTACATAAAATTTCAAAGAGGAAGTTTGATGACTTTATTTTATGGGAAGCTCATGGGCATAAGTCACTTTGCAGAAATTTTTAGATAGATACCTGGCAGAAGAATGCTTTGATAATGATGTCAATTGGTATACTTCTTTGTCATAATCCAATATCTTTTAGTATATATTACACATAGTTGTAAGTTATGTTTTCTAAATAGATTATTAATTGGGATAAGATAACTATGTCTTAACAAAGAAAAAGGATTATTTCATTAAAAAAAAGTCGAGGTTAAAGATGAGTCATCCAAATGTGCTGATATAGATTAAACATCTATCAAAATAAAATTCAAGAAATGGCAACATATCATCTTCCTGATGAAATTGGAAGACTCTGCTAACATACTTTTTGCTCATGTATGGGTACTAGTGCATGAAACTTATGGTATATAATAAGTTTTCTAGGAATTTGCCTATGATGAAGAAAGGTTGTTCTTCATAGATACACTCCCACAAACTTCACTGACATCGCTACTACACTCCGAAGTTTGATATCCTAAAGGAACAATGAAGACATGGACCTTGGAATGGATGGAAATTCTAATGAAACTAACAGGACTCTGGAGCAAATAACATAGCAAGACTGTCAAAAGAGTCTAGTATGCTAATACTATATAGCCCTGGCCTGTGCTGACCATGGGCATTTTTGGGATATTATTGTAGACAACAGATAGTGCTCTATGTTCTATAGATATGAGAACATAAAATCATCAACAGTAGGTTTCATTTTTCCAATACATCATATAAATATTCGGATAATACAATATTTGCACGAAGCATAAAATCACTTAACATGTTATTGCTGTTTGGTCGACCAGAGAGTAAGAAAGGGAAAGGAGTGGCCATTATAAAAATAAATGTCTAATGTTTGACTAATTTGTCAAATTATGGTCAGTTGGCCAAATAATTTTTAATTAATAGCCAAGTAGAGATAGGCATCAAGAAGGTAGATTTCGCCTTTTTGGATTTTGTTTTTCTATAAAATATTTTCGTCTTTTTCTTGATTGATTTCTTTTGATTCATATGTTTATGTAATTGGAGATTTGAATATTCCCTTTTTGAATTAGGTTCTTTTTAAAATATAATCTTATAAGGGGTTTCTTCTCCATTGTATCAACTCTGATTTACTATTGGATAGTCTACCTAAATTTTCTTATTCTTCTGTTCTTCTATACAATTAAATACAACTAGATAGAAACTATATAATTGTTGCACAGAATATGTATCTTTACAAGAAATAGTATAGGATGTGTATATAGACTATATAATTGTTGTATAGAATACATTTTTCATATATGAGGTGTATAAATATTGTAATATTGTTATATAAAATATGTATATGTATAGAAATTATATAGTTGTTGTATAATATATATATATATATATATATATATATATATATATATATAAATTGTATAGCTGTTGCATAAAATATATGTTTAAATAATAATTGTAGCTAAAGGTTGTATAGAATACGTATCGAAACTGTATAATTATTATACAAAATATGCTTTTGTATATATATAAATTGTATATGTATAATATGTGCAAAGAAACTATATAATTATTGTGTAGAATATCTATCTATATAATTATTGCAGCTAAAGGTTATATAGAATATATATAGAAATGGTACAATTGTTGTATTATCTATGTATACAATGTGTATAGAAATTGTATCATTATTGTATAGAATATGTATGTATATGTGCCAAATATATACTATATTATATCCATATGTATCATATTACATATGTGTGTTGTATTGTATCAATATGTATAAGATATATATTGTGTTTCATATATGTGTCAACATAGAATACTCATATATGTATTTGTATTGTATTGTATCGTATCAACATGTATCAATATATTAGTATTTGTATATATGTATTCTTCTTGTTTTAATTGTGTTTGGAATAATATACGTTTTGTATTTGATCATTTTAGAATTTAAAAAAAAAAAAGCCAAAAAAGAGTCATAAATTATTTTATACACTATATATATAACAAAAAAAGAAGCAACAAGAGCAATAACAAATGTAAATCAAAAAATATAAAATCAGCAATACTAAAAAGAAAAAAAGAAAAAGTCAAAGAAAGCTGTGACAATTAGCGAAATGGCTAAGAAATAGGATTTTGAATTTATGGGCCATTTTTGTATCATTTCTTTCAGCCGAGAGTTGTTTTTGTCCCTTTTCCTATAAGAAATGTTCCTCTTAAAGTACATTTTTTGTCCATCTTTCACCTTGAATATCTGTTACACTGCTGGAATGATAGTGCTAGAACAAACAACACAATGAATAAAACGTCATAAACAACTGATGTGTTTGGTAAAAAAAAATGTAGATAAACCACATTTTAAAAAGAAAGATTTGACTAAAACATCTATAAGATTTTACAAAAACTACAAATTCAACATCATCTTTGTAAAGATAACAAGAAACTACGGACAAACAATAAACATGAAGTTAGATCTTGTATTTTGGAAAAAATACTTTGAGAATTTTAAGAAACATCAATGATAAAATAATAAAACTCTAGATCAAACTAAAAGTACTTACAAATTGAAAAGATATTAATTAGGAGTGACCAACCTATGCCTTTTAACTAAAATTGGCTTACATGCACTTCAGATAGTTACCAAACACGTAAATAAGCTAAAACGGATTTATAAGCCTATTTAATCAGCTCATAAACTTAGCTAAACATCCTCCTAATCTAATCATTACAAACTAGAATTAAAAGTGCTTACAAACTGAAAAGTCATAAATTAGGAGTGATCAACTTATACCTTTTGACTAAAATTAGCTTACAAGCACTTAAGAAAATTACCAAACTTGTAAATCAAAAAAAAAAAATTACAAGTCTATTTAACCAGATTATAAGCTTATCCAAATATTCTCCTAATCTAAATATTAAAAACTAATAAAGAAATGTTAAGTCCTGGGATTATAGAATACCTCAAGAACTTCATGGAGAGATACGCTAAAAACTGACTGAACACCCAACATTGGTGCACCACTAGTTTTCCTATCAAAATAATTTATGCCAAGGAATCATCAATTGTATACTAAAAAAGTAAAATATACATCCAAATTAAATATAATTAACTTGATGGATTCATGGGTGCAAATAAATTATTTCAAATGGTTTTGAAATTCACTTACCCTCCACATTTCAAATTGATGTCATATTTGGAACCTTATTTGTAAATCCTTATAGGAAGTGTTATTTTTTTGTTACCTTTGAGTGCAACAATCAAGAGTGCGTTGTAAAGAAGTGTTAATGGTCCATCGATCTACACATGTAACAGAGAAGGAAAAGTGAATCTTCTAAACCAACATTTCTTTTGGCTCAAATTTTATATCTTATGAAATAATCACCCCATATTCACACCACATGTTAAGAAATATCGAGGAAAAATACAGATATCCGAAGGAGAATAGAGCCACACATTGTAATACCCCATAAGATTATAGACACGTTTTCAGCTCCTAGGCGCATGTTTAAAGGGGCCCAAGACATTTATTTTACACTAAGTACAAAATACATTTCCCCAAGAATGCGAATATTTTATTTCTTGATCTCCCGAGTCCAAAACATTTATTTTTGAGTTGATAACATGTTTAGGAATGTTAAAAGGGGCATCTGGAAGAGTTTTAAAATTTTTGGAATAGGTGCATGGTGTTTTTGGACCACTGGGGTAGAATACCTCCATGATATGGGCATGTCACAGAGGCAGGACCTCCGCGATACATGGTGTGTCATGGAGGTTAGCCTCCATAATACATGTCATGTCACAAAGAATAGCCTCCGGGATAACCTTCCTGACACAGAGATTGTGTTTTTTGTAGTATTTTTATCAACTTATTGAGGGGCATTTTGGTTATTCCCCTCACCCCAAACATCCAAATTGATGCCTTAAAGCTCAAAAAGGGTGTTATTTGCCCTATTCCCTATCAGTTATTATATGTAAAACCCATCCCCTTTTTCAAGAACGTAAAATCAAGCCTCTTCTCAAGGTTTCAATCATTCGATGTCCAAATCCAACCATTTTCTTCAAGAATTCAAGCAATTAAGATATGTGGTGTGTTCATCAATGGGTTCCTTTCACCCATTGAGTCTCAAAACTCTTTTTGTTCAAGTATGAATTCTTTATCCCTTTTTCATGATATTTAAATGTTAAGTATGAATTTACACCATAATTTCTTAGTAGTTTTGGATTCAAGCCATGCCAAGATGTTTTCCATGTGAATTATGTTATTATATGCTTTGAGTTTCAATCACCCATATCATGTTCAGTTAATACTATGTCAATTTGTCAACCTACGAAATAAACTATGTGATCATGTTGTTCTCATAAGTTTATCACATACTCATAATCATGAATTCCATTAGTTTAGTGAAATACTATAGTTTGGGGTTTACAAATCATGAATTCCCTTACAGTGTTATAAATGATGATTTTGTATTGAAAGTATTATTCAGTGCTAGAGGGTTATGAACATGATATGTGAGCTAATGCTAGCACATTTGATGCTTTTAACTAAGAGTAATTGTGAAGTCTTAAGCAACTTTTATCGTTTTTAATTGTTTTACGTTTGATTTTGCAGTAGAAGCTAATATGATAGAGAACCAACAAGAATGGAAGTAGATAGAGGCAAAAGTATGGCTGACGACATTGCTGATAAGTCGTCAGCCTTGTGATAAGCTATCAGATTCATCGTTATCCATAGACAGAGAATTGGCCTAAGATTGAAAGTTGTGATAACATTTTATAGATCTGATAAGCCGTCAAGAATGCAATCAACCTAAGGCAGCATATGAGAACTGAAGAAGAGACTTGACGATATTTTTTGATAGGTCATCAAGGAGCTGATAGTGCGTCAGTTTTTGTCGTTAGCGATAGGAAGCAAGCACCAAAAGCATAAAGAAAGGTGACGACATTGGTGATAAGTCGTCAGCCTCCTGATAGGCTATCACAAATGGCGTCACCTAATTTGAACAATCTATGAATTTTATTATTTGGTTTCCATAATTAGGATGGACTATTTAAAGCCTTGTTTAGGGTTTTCTTAGGAGTTCCGTACCTTGAGTTTTGAGAAATATGCTTTGATTTTTTTCTTTTTAACTTCTTGGCTTGAGAAAGCAATTACTTGGAAGAGATTATATTCATTATTTTGCGATTTCTCTTGTGAGTTAATCTGAGAATCTCTAGTTTCTATTCATCTTGTGGTAAGTTTATCTTTCAAAGCATGAATTCATCTAGGTGTTTCGATTATTACATCATGAGCAGCTAAATTCCTTTAACCTGAATTATAGGATCTAGGGTTAGGTCTTGATAAGGTGTTGAGTGTTCAAGATTCAAAAGGTGGTAGGACGTCATAATGATTCTGATGTTTTAATTACTGTCTGTTGGTTGCAAACAATAGATACCACCTGCTTTGATTTAATTGAGAAAGAAATCAAATATAGTAGGAAGTGAATTATCAACAGGGACTTGAAAATACTCTGTTTAATAATCAGCGCTATAACAAGGTTGGTTAAACTAAGGTAAAATCTGGGCAATGAATATAAATTCCCTAAGTCTGAGAGGATTAGGTAATTAAAGGCTTAGGTAGGTCGAGGGACATTTAAGCATAACTTTGATAAAGATAACTCGTTGTCCTACCTACATTGAGAATCTTGAACCACTAGTAGCATCTGTCAAGTACCAAAAGCCCTAGTGAACATAATTCTATTTTTTTTCATAAACTCTTGATTACGAACACTGAATCTAAAATAACCAACAATTACTTGTTAAACTAAACAACCCCTTTTTTTGAAAACATCCAACTATCAGTTGATTAAATCTCAAACGACTTATGTTCACACCATATTCTCTGTGAAATTCGACCTCAACCTAGTTGGGTTTTATATTGACAACGATCACTTACATTCTTATTAAAGAGGTATAGTTTGAGCGTTATAAAAAATGGCGCCATTGTCGGGAAATACAGTTGTAAACTGAAGTTTATGTGCGCAAATTGACTGTTAGTTAAGTTTCCTAGTTTTACGTTTATTTGTTGTTTTTGTTTATTGCAAGATCTTTATAGTGTATGCCAAGAACCAAAAGTTTCGGTGAACCATTATTACCACCTTCTTCGAAACCGCAAAAAATTGGAAGAATGGCAGAACAGCAAGAGGCTGACAGATTAGCATCCTTAGCTAGAACTCAGGTGCATGTGCAGAATGTCGGTCAACAAGCACTACATCAAAATTCTGAGGACGAAGATTTGGGAGACAAGGAGTTGCTGAATCCCGATAACCCAAGGCGTGCAGAGCAGATAGTTGCACCAATACGATGTAATGTTAACAGGAACAGTCCATTCCGAGAAAGACAAGAGTACCAGCCGGTCCAATATGATCTCAATAATGACAATGATAGAATGGATGGAGCAGGTGCAAAGGGTGCAATCATTCCTCCACCGTTGGCACCTAGAGCTAAATTCAACATTACTAGTACTATGATTCAACTCCTCAATCTGAAGGGGTTGTTTGGTGGCCTTCCTGGGGATGACCCGAACCTGCATCTGGTGAATTTTGTCACCATCATTAAATCTTTTGATAACCCAGGAGTGGGACAAAATTCTATCCAGTTGAGATTGGTCCCATTGTCACTGTCTGAGAAGGAAACTTTGTGGCTACATGAGCTGACGCCCGATTCTATAACCAACTGGAGGCAGTTGAAAGGATCTTTCCTATAAAGGTTCTTTCCGCCTTCCATGAGGGTACAATTGAGGGACGAGATTAGCAATTTTAGGCAGCTTCCGACTGAAGCCTTGCATGAAACCAGGGAAGATTTAAGAAGAAGCTGACATAGTGTCCGAACCACAACATGACGGACATACATTTGATGGAGACTTTGTACAAGGCTCTTAACTCTGATACAAAGCCAATTGTAAACAATGCTACTGGTGGTTCATTTGTTGATATTACATCCCCAGAGGCTTTAGAGATGCTGGACAGAATGACCAAACAGAGTCGGGCATGGCATACCAGAGACTCTGTGGTGGCACTCCCTACTGCTTCTATGGGTATTACTACGGAACAACGTAGAAGAGAAGAAGAGCGTGACCAAGATATGGCTCACCTTAAAACACAGATAGACTTGATAACCAAGAACTTGCTATCAAGAAAGATTAAAAAGGTGAAAGTTGTGAGATCTCAGGATAGGATTAAGGCTGATGCAGATGAAGAGGCAAACTATGTTAATAATCAGGGGGGTTTCCAACGTAATAGCCAAGGGAATCAAGATCGGAACTTTTATGATAAGCCTGGTTATAAAGATAGGGAGCAGGGAAATTGGAAGAATAACAATGACAAGAGCGGTCTATATGTTCCTCCTGGAAATTGTGAGGCTGCTTCAACAAGTTCTGAAAAGATGTCCATGGAGGACATGATGGCTAAGTTATTGAAGAAAGTGGAGGCTACCAACTCTGGTGTAACCACCAGAAGACCGATCTGACATCCATCAGCCAGTTGGTGCACTCGCACTCTACCGCAATCAAATAGTTGGAGCAGCATATAAGCCAACTCTCCATAGCATTCAACCAAAGGAAGAGCGCAATGTTACCAAGTGATATGGTCCAAAATCCATGAAATGATATGTCATGCATAGCTATTACCATTAGAAGTGGTAAGATATTACCTGGCCCTTCTATAGAAAAACCTGTAGCCGATGAGGTAGTTGATGTTGAACCGGAAGAAAATGGTCCAGTGAAGTCTGAGAAGCTGGATAATTCTAATGATGCTCCAGAAAGAAGTAAAGAGAAGGAGAAGGAGGTAGTGCTGAAAACTATCCCAAGACCACCACCTCCTTTTACTCAATGATTAAAGAACAAAATTAATGATGCAAAATTCAGAAAATTCATGGCAGTACTTAAGCAATTGACAATAAATGTCCCTTTGGTCGAGGCACTAGAGAAAATGCCAGGATACACGAAGTTCATGAAAGACCTTATGACTAAGAAACCGAAGGTTAGCCATGAGCCGTAGGACAATCTCCTTCATTGTGGTACAATATCTACAAGGTATTTAGTGCAAAAAAGGCAGATCCGAGAGCGTTTATGTCACGACCCAAAATCTCATCGGGCCGGACTGGCGCCCGAAGCCGAGAAGGCCCGGGAGAACCCGTTCAAATACCTGTACTTTCACTTACATGTCACCAAAAATTTGGACAGCACTTCGTTGCATATAGAAGGGTCTAATTACCTGTATCAGCACAACACGCACAAATATATATATATATATATAATATACTTGGCCGTCGGGGCCACCACATATAAAAATATAACATCACTATATAAACTTCCATGACTTTCCCCTTTCTTATGTCTACAAAGCCTCTAGGATATACATGACATAACTAGGGTCGGGACAAACCCCCTCCCACACATGACTCCTGTACAATAACAAAACATAAGAAACCGACTCGGAAATCTCTGAAGAAAACTGGAGCTCACCAACAATAGTTGTATGACCTGGCTCCTACTTGTGCGGTGTATGAGCTGAGGTACCTGTTCCTGCAACATGAAATGCAGGTCCCTATGGGGGACGTCAGTACGAAATATGTACTGAGTATGTAAAGCTGTAGATAATCACATATGATATAGGAGCTCAATATAAATCAGAAACAAGTGAATAAAGCGTAATAGGAGTGGACCACACTTACTAAAACTTGTGACAACCTGTACATTGCATTTATTCAATCACTTTACCTTCGTTCTTATCATCTTTGTAATCATTACTGTACTGTATTGTGACCATTAGGCTGCCTCCAGTACATATCAACTGGGATCGACCCATGCTAGTCTTATGCCCCTGCGATACCACCCATAAACACATAAATAGGGATCGACCCATGCTAGGCTTTTGCCCCTGGGATACCACCCGATAAGAGAGAACTTCCATCACTTAGTTTAATTAATCTTTGAGATTGTTATTTCGGTCACCACCACATTTTTGATACTTTGAAACAATGATACATCAATAGGAACCAAGTAATAGACCTTCTATACAATAACGATGAAATAAAGACTCATTGGTACATCAACAATGTGTTTCAGAATCATCAATATCACAACAATGAAATAGGAGCCTTTTGGTGTATCAACGAAACATTTTGACACTTTATAGAATGGAAACAACTTCGTTGGTAATGTAGAACAATACATGTTTTTGGACAACCTTGAAATATTACTTGATGGAACATTGGTGTTTTCATGCCAAAGAACATTGTTAGAGTATGCTTTGCATACCTCGTTGTAGATTCGGATACCAATTAAACACAACTTCCCGCCTTTACAAATCACTTATCTACAATGAAATGTTTGGCATCTAGTATTAGCAACCCAACACCACAATTCTCTTCCATAATTTCATACAACCAATATTTGCAAAGCATTCCAAAAACCAACTTGAACAATAGGTTTATGTGTGTATATATATATATATAATCATTATTTCAATACCACATCATCACACCAAATCCTTTCACAATTCAACATAATCCAACCATGCATAAGAATAATCCAACATCATTTCCAATCATCTTTCAACTACAATCAAATAACATATTTCTGATGCTCACATGCATATATATACATATCCATATAAATAACACCAACATAATTTACATCCTTACCATAAAATGGCCCTTTTGATTTTGAAGTCCTGTTGGCACAAATAAGGGGTGCTTCTCGAAGCCCTCGAGACGGTGAACACAACTACGGAATCAATTTGGATTTTCTACAGTTGAATCACAAGATAATTGGAGTTGAACTTAGGCTAGGGTTTCCTTATTCTTCAATAATTTGGATAAAAATGATGGATATGAGGCTAAGTATATGTATATAATGACCAATTTTCGTCCATGAGGTGATGGAAAATAACCATATTGCCCTTGAAATTTTATATAAATCCGAATCTGTCCATGGTGGACTGTTTTGATAGGCTAAAGTAAATCGGCCATAACTCTTTGCTCCGATATCGGATTTGGATGAAATTGGTATATTTGGAAAGATAATTCAAAGGGCCTTCATTTCATATAAAGTAGGAAACTCATTTCATCTTGTAAAAGGAGTTATGATCGTTTGAAGTTGACCCTAAAAATCTGTTTTGAGAGGCTGAAGTAAAACGAGTATAACTCCTTACTCAGATGTTGGATTTGGATGAAACCAATTGAATTGGAAAGAAGACTCAAAGATGTTTCTTTTCATAGGTCGTATCCCTCCCAGTTCATTATATTAAGGGAGTTATGATCGTTCAAAATTGACCCAAAAAACTGGCAGGCCTCAGTAGTTTGTGTGCAAGAAATTTTCCTGCACATTTACTATTCACCATATCCCGGCCACCGTTTTATAGTTTCGAACGTGCTCAATTATATCCAAAACTTATCCGCTTTTGGAAATCTTTATATTGTTGGAAAGCTTATTCAATAACCTTCGTATGGAGCCATCGATGGGCAAATTCCGGTATAAATAAAATAAAAAATTAATTCCATATAAATAAGACCAATGACGTACTTGAATACGCCAATACATGTACTTGAATACGGGGTGTTACATCATTCCCCCCTTTAGGACATTCGTCCTTGAATGTTAGCATAGTTATTCAATCAAAACAAGTTCAAGTCCACCATTAACATTCACATCATCACATAAATACTATGCATATATAAACAAAAACTTACTTGTTAATGTTCTAACTCCGTTTCTTGAACTTCCTCTTCATCTTTGAACAAACGAGGGTACTTAGATTTCATTGCTTCCTCAGCTTCCCATGTAATCTCTTTCCTTTGTTGATTTCTCCAAAGTACTTTCACCGATGCTACTTTTTTATTTCTCATCTTCTTAACTTGACGATCTAATATAGCAATAGGCATCTCCTCATAGGTAAGATCTTTTGTTACTTGCACATGTTCAGTAGAAGTAATAAGGGATGGATCTCCGATGCACTTTCAAAGCATCGATACATGAAATACTGAATGCACTGATGAGAGTTCCTGGGGTAGCTCTAATTCATAAGCAACTTGCCCACGTCTTCGAATAATCTTATACGGGCCTATATATCGTGGACTCAACTTTTCTTTCTTGCCAAATCTCATCGCCCCTTTCATTGGCGATACCTTCAAAAATACCCAATCGCCTAACGAAAACTCTAGCTCTCTTCTTCTACTATCCGCATATGACTTGTGTTGACTTTGAGCTATTTTCAACCATTGCTGAATCACCTTGACTTTTTCTATGGCTTGATACACAAGATTCGGTCCGAACATAAGAGTTTCACCCGCTTCGAACCATCCTATTGGTGATCTACACTTCCTCCCATATAAAGCTTCATATGGTGCCATTTTGATACTTGAATGATAGCTATTATTGTAGGCAAACTAAATAAGAGGTAAATGATCATCCCAGCTGCCTTTAAAATCTATAACACATGCTCGTAGCATATCTTTAAGTGTTTGAATGGTGCGCTCTTCTTGTCCATCCGTCTGAGGGTGAAAAGTTGTACTCAGATTCACTTGTGTTCCCAAACTCCATTGGAAAGACTTCTAAAATTTTGTGGTAAATTGAGTTCCTCGATCCGATATAATAAAAGTTGGCACTCTATGTAATCGGACTATTTCTTTAACATACAGCTTCGAATATTCTTCAACTGTGTAAGTGGTCTTAACGGGTAATAAATGTGCGGATTTAGTAAGCCTATCCACAATCACCCATATAGAATCAAATTTCCAAGCTGTACGAGGCAAACCTTTAACAAAATCCATGTTGATCATGTCCCACTTCCAAATTGGAAGATCGATGAATTGCATATAGCCTCCGGGTTTTTGGTGCTCAACTTTAACTCTTTGAAAATTTGGACATTCAGCTACAAATTCTGCAATGCTCTTCTTCATGTCATTCCACCAATACATATCTTTCAAATTTTGATACATTTTGGTTGATCCTGGATGAATGGAATACCTTGAAAAATATGCCTCTGTCATAATCTTCTTTCTTAGCCCGTCTACATCCGGCACACACAATTGGTTTTGGCACTGAAGTACTCCTTCTCGCCTAAGCTCAAATGCCTTGGTCGCACCACTCTGAACGTTCTCCTTAAGCTGTAATAAAATAGGATCTGCATATTGCTTCTCTTTCACTTTAGCTACTAATGAATATTCCGCAGCATTATGTACGTTAAGCTCTTTATTCGGAGTTTCAAGAAGGCGAACTCCCAAACTAGCTAACTGGTGAAGATCTTTAACCATCCCTTGCCTTTCTATAGGCACCATCATAGCCTTATGACTTAACGCATCAGCTACCACATTTGCTTTTCCTGGATGGTACAAGATATCAACATCGTAGTCCTTTAATAGTTCAAGCCATCTCCGCTGCCTTAAATTTAGATCCTTCTGATTAAAAATATATTGCAAGCTCTTATGGTCAGTATATATATCAACATGAACCCCATATAAGTAGTGACGCCATATCTTTAAAGCAAAAATAACTACTGCCAGCTCAAGATTGTGTGTAGGATAATTTTTCTCATGTGGCCGCAATTGTCTAGAAGCATATGCTATTACCTTACCATGTTGAATCAATAGATATCCTAAACCAATTCTAGAAGCATCATAATACACTGTATACCCTTCGGTGTCTTCTGGAAGTACCAACACGGGTGTAGAAATCAACTTGTTCTTTAAATCTTGAAAACTCTTCTCACATGCATCATTCCATTGGAATTTGGAGGCTTGATGGGTTAGCTTGGTTAAGAGTGCTGAAATGGAAGAAAAGTCTTTAACAAACCTTCTATAATAACCGGCCAACCCGAGAAAACTACGAATCTCCGTAGGCGTTGTGGGCCTTGGCCAGTTCTTCACAACTTCTATCTTTTGAGCATTAACCTTTATCCCTTCACTAGATACAATATGACCCAAAAATGCCACAGACTTTAACCAAAACTCACATTTAGAGAACTTTGCATAAAGCTTACAATCACGAAGAGTCTGCAATGTCTGTCGTAAGTGATTGGCATGGTCCTCTTCTGATCTAGAATAAACTAGAATATCATCTATAAAAACTATCACAAAAACATCCAGGAATGGCTTAAGCACCCTATTCATCAAATCCATAAAAGCTGCAGGTACATTTGTTAGCCCAAATGACATAACTAAAAACTCATAATGACCATACCGTGTTTGGAAAGCTGTCTTGGGTATATCCTTCTCTTTGACCCTCACTTGGAGGTAACCTGACCTTAAATCAATCTTAGAAAAACACTTGGCGCCCTGTAATTGATCAAATAAATCATCAATTCTTGGGAGAGGATATTTATTCTTAATAGTCTCCTTATTCAATTGCCGATAATCAATACACATCCTCTGCGAGCCATCCTTTTTGCGCACAAATAACACTGGTGCTCTACAGGGGGACATACTAGGCCTTATGAATCCCTTCTCTAGCAAATCTTTCAATTGCTCTTTCAATTCTCATAATTCTGCTGGGGCCATTCTATACGGCGGAATGGAGATTGGTTGGGTGCCTGGTATTACATCAATACCAAACTCTACTTCTTGTTCAGGAGGCAAACCTGGAAGATCTTCAGGAAATACATCAGGAAATTCATTTACCACCGGAATAGCGTGAAGAGTTGGTGGCTCCGCTTCTGTATCCCTTACTCTAACTAAATGATATATGTATCCCTGGGAAATCATTCTTCCTGCCTTAAAATAAGAAATAAATCTACCTCTTGGCGCGCTAATTCCACCTTTCCATTCAAGGACTGATTCATTTGGAAAATGGAAATATACCTTTTTCGTGCAGCAATCAATTGTGGCATAACAAGACGCCAACCAGTCCATACCCATTATTACATCAAAATCTACCATTTCTAACTCTACAAGATCAGTCATCGTATCACGACCATAAATAGTTACTATGCAGTTTCGATAAACCCTTCTAGCTATAATAGATTCCCTAATCGGTGTGGATACTTCAAATGGCTTAACTAATAGTTAGGGTATTCTTTTGAACTTTCCAGCAACCAATGGAGTAACATAAGATAATGTAGAACCGGGATCAATTAAGGCATATAAATCAAATGAAAAGATAGACAATGTACCCGTAACCACATCTAGGGAAGCCTCTAAATTCTGTCGATCCGCTAGAGCATATGTACGATTTTGAGCCCCGCTAGAACCCGTGGCTCCTCTATCACCTCTAACACGACCATTGGTTGTGCACCCCTTCCTGAATAAGGCATCGATGATGATGATGCAACAAATGACCCCGTAGGCCGTGCCATACCCCCTATGTCCCTTCGTGGGCATTCCCTCATCATATGCCCCGACATACCGCACCAAAATCAAACATTAGTCCCCAGCCGGCATGCGCCCAAATGGTACCTTCCACATTTATTGTATGGCTCTCGAGGAGGTCTTGATTGGCTCATATTCTCTTGCCCATGATAACCCACAGATCGCGAACTATGACCCTCACTTCATTGCCCAAATTGACTGCCTCTGAACCCCTGATGCTGTGGTGGAGCACTAGCTGCAGAATAAGAAAATAATGGCCTAGGTGGTCTAGTAGAAAATTGAGGTCTAAAACCTCCCTGTGGCGCCATAAACTGCCCTGTAGATCTAGCCCTCTTAGAAGATCCACTTTTAAATTCCTGTGTTCTTTTTCTTTTCCTCTGATCTTCTATTTTCTGTGCAAATGCTTGGATCCTAGATATATCCATGTCTTTATTCAGTGCAGCGATAGTACAATCCCTAACCAAATACGGATCCAATCCATTCACATACCGATGAACTCTGTCATCCATAGTAGCTATAACATTAGGAGCATATCTGGACAAGGAATTAAATCGAAGACTATACTCCCTCACACTTGTATTACTCTATCGAAGATTTAAGAACTGATCCGCACGGGCCTGAGGAGTCTCATATGGAAGATAATGATCAATAAATGCCTCTTTGAACTCTTTCCAAGTAGCTGGGGGTGCATCAATGCCCCTTGACCATTTCCAGTCTTCATACCAATATATAGCCTCACCTTTGAATCTATACACGGCTAACACCACTTCTCTTTGCCCGATACATACATCACCTCTAGGGCCCTTTGGATCTGATCAATAAAGTCCTACGGATCTTTATTAAGATCGGATCCAGTAAAAGTAGGTGGATCCTCTTAAGAAAATCTTGCGTCCGAAGACTAGCCGCCTTATCAGTACCGCTAGAACCCTAGGCAGGAATAGCTTGCCCTTGGACTTGACCGGCAACAATCCGGGTCAACAGTTGTACTGCATCCCTCATATCCTGATCAGCAGCATTAACAAGTGGTTCTGTGAATGTGGTTCGCCTCCCCCTTATTTCACCTGGAGTGGAAGACATTTAAGATACCCGCTCAGCTTGAGCTTCACTCTGATTAACTTGTGCAGGTGGTGACTTACTAGTCCCTTCTTCGGCAGCCACATCTACCCGTTCGCTGGTATTCTTACTTCCGGTATCCGACATTCTTACTGTAATAAGAAAAACAAATGGATTCAGTGGTCAACTATGACTTCATTTGCTATATAAACTCTATGGCACGATCTATGATCTAAAGAAAAGAAACAATTTCCTAAATGTCCATAGCCTCCTATTTATAGATGTGGCGCACAACACACCAATAAACCAGACTCTACGTAGACACGGCTTTGTAGACTCACTAGGACGAACCTCTCTGATACCACTTTTGTCATGACCCAAAATCCCATCGGGCCGGACTGGCACCCGAAGCCGAGAAGGCCCGGGAGAACCCGTTCAAATACCTGTACTTTCACTTACATGTCACCAAAAATTTGGACAGCACTTCGTTGCATATAGAAGGGTCTAATTACCTGTATCAGCACAACACACACAAATATATATATATATATATATAATACTTGGCCATCGGGGCCACCACATATACAAATATAACATCAATATATAAACTTCCATGACTTTACCCTTTCTTATGTCTACAAAGCCTCTAGGATATACATGACATAACTAGGGTCGGGATAAACCCCCGCCCACACATGACTCCTGTACAATAACAAAACATAAGGAACCGACTCGGAAAGCTCCTAAGCAAACTAGAGCTCACCAACAATAGCTGTATGACCTAGCTCCTACTTGTGCGGTGTATGAGCTGAGGTACCTGTGCCTGCAGCATGAAATGCAGGTCCCCATGGGGGACGTCATTACAAAATATGTACTGAGTATGTAAAGTTGTATAGAATCACATATGATATAGGAGCTCAATAGAAATCAGAAACAAGTGAATAAAGCGTAATAGGAGTGGACCACACTTACTAAAACTTGTGACAACCTGTACATTGCATTTATTCAATCACTTTACCTTTGTTCTTATCATCTTTATAATCATTATTGTACTGTACTGTAACCATTAGGATGCCTCCAGTACATATCAACTGGGATCGACCCATGCTAGGCTTATGCCCCTGCGATACCACCCATAAACACATAAATAGGGATCGACCCATGCTAGGCTTATGCCCCTGGGATACCACCCGATAAGAGAGAACTTCCATCACTTAGTTCAATTAATCTTTGAGATTGTTATTTTGGTCGCCACCACATTTTTGATACTTTAAAACAATGATACATCAATAGGAACCAAGTAATAGACCTTCTATACAATAACGATGAAATAAAGACTCATTGGTACATCAACAATGTGTTTCAGAATCATCAATATCACAACAATGAAATAGGAGCCTTTTGGTATATCAACGAAACATTTTGACACTTTATAGAATGGAAACAACTTCGTTGGTAATGTAGAACAATACATGTTTTTGGAAAACCTCGGAATCTTACTTGATGGAACATTGGTGTTTTCATGCCAAAGAACATTGTTAGAGTATGCTTTACATACCTCGTTGTAGATTCGTATACCAATTCAACACAACTTCCTGCCTTTACAAATCACTTATCTACAATGAAATGTTTGGCATCTAGTATTAGTAACCCAACACCACAATTCTCTTCCATAATTTCATACAACCAATATTTGCAAAGCATTCCAAAAACCAACTTGAACAATAGGTTTATGTGTATATATATATATAATCATCATTTCAATACCACATCATCACACCAAATCCTTTCACAATTTAACATAATCCAACCATGAACAAGAATAATCCAACATCATTTCCAATCATCTTTCAACAACAATCAAATAACATACTTCTTATGCTCACATGCATATATATACATATCCATATAAATAGCACCAACATAATTTACATCCTTACCATAAAATGACCCTTTTGATTTCGAAGTCCTGTTGGCACAAATAAGGGGTGCTTCTCGAAGCCCTCGAGACGGTGAACACAACTACGGAATCAATTTGGATTTTCTACGATTGAATCATAAGATAATTGGAGTTTAACTTAGGCTAGGGTTTCCTTATTCTTCAATAATTTGGATAAAAATGATGGATATGAGGCTAAATATATGTATATAATGACCAATTTTCGTCCATGAGGTGATGGAAAATGACCATATTGCCCTTAAAATTTTAAGTAAATCTGAATCTGTCCATGGTGGACTATTTTGATAGGATAAAGTAAATCGGCCATAACTCTTTACTCCGATATCGAATTTGGGTGAAATTGGTATATTTGGAAAGATAATTCAAAGGGATTTCATTTCATATAAAGTAGGACACCCAGTTTGTCCTGTAAATGGAGTTATGATCGTTTGAAGTTGACCCTAAAAATCTGTTTTGAGAGGCTGAAGTAAAAGGAGTATAACTCCTTACCCAGATGTTGGATTTGGATGAAACCAATTGAATTGGAAAGAAGACTCAAATATCTTTCTTTTGATAGGTCGTATCCCTCCCAGTTCATTATATTAAGGGAGTTATGATCGTTCAAAGTTGACCCAAAAAACTGGCAGGCCTCAGTAGTTTGTGTGCAGGAAATTTTCCTGCACATTTACTATTCACCATATCTCGGCCACCGTTTTATAGTTTCGAACGTGCTCAATTATATCAAAAACTTATCCATTTTTGGAAATCTTTATATCGTTTGAAAGCTTATTCAATAACCTTCGTATGGAGCCATCGACAGTCAAATTCTGGTATAAATAAAAAAAATTAATTCCATATAAATAAGACCAATCACGTACTTGAATACGCCAATACATGTACTTCAATACGGGGTGTTACAGTTTACCATCCCGTGTACTATTGGGTCCCTAAATTTCACAAAAACACTATGCAATTTGGGAGCCAGTATAAATCTAGTGCCACTCACTGTGTACAAGAAATTGGGTTTGGGGGATCCTACCCCGACGAACATGTGATTGGTGATGGCAGATAGGTCTGTAAAGCGGCTAGTGGGTATATTACACTATGTATTGGTAATAGTGGCAGACTTCATTCTACCTGCTAATTTTGTAGTCCTAGATTGTGAGGTTGACTTCGAAGTGTCCATCATTTTAGGTAGACCATTTCTTGCAACTGGTAGAGCGATCGTAGACATGGAGCTGAATGAGCTGAAGTTCAGGCTCAACAACAAGAAAGCAAGATTCAAAATACACTATCCATGACACCAGCAAAGGAGATGAGTGTTTTCTCAACTGTGGACGTATTCTATGAAGATGGTAAAGGGGTATCAACAGGTTGTCTTGATGAAGTTTGAGTAGTCAAGATAACCAAGTTGTGCCGCGATATTAAATCAGGCTCTATTGGGAGGCAACCCAAAATTTTTATACTCCAGTAAATTATTTATTTTTGTAGTTAGGATATAGTTCAAAGAAGGTGGAATCGATGTATTCAGCCAAGTGCCCCTGACAACATTTTTGATGGGCTGTCATGATTATGATAAGCTGTCAGATTTGTCGTCAGAGACCTCATCTCTGAAGAAGGGTCTGTCAAGGCTGATGACATTTATGATAAGCTATCATAATTGTGACGGCTTATCAAAAATGTCATCAAAAAAGCCCAACATTAGCTGAAACTGTGGGCTAAATTAAAAAGACCCAACCCAGCCCACAGCTTGGCCTTTCCACCTTCCCACTTAGTTTTTAATTCCTTTAAGTTATTTTCCTTCTATACTTAGAATATTTTCTTCCCTTCTTTAAACTCTTTCCAAGTAAAACAAAAAGAAAGCTTCCTTGTGTGTGGGGGGGCTTGTAATCAAAATCAAAAACCTCTCTTTACATCTTTCTTACGCGTGTAATCAAAGAGAAGGTCTCCATCAGGTATGCTCGAAACCTGACCTTTCTTTTCAATTGGTAAGTGGTAAGATGAGGTAAAATCAAGTTCCCAAGAATTTAAACCAAGTCCAACTTGCAAAAGGGCTAAAAATCAGAACTAAGGTTTGATGTGCAAGCCTAAGGCTTAAAAGTTCAGCTCAGAAATAAAACTCGAGTGATTTTAAAAAAAATAGGACCAAAAATTGAGTTGAATTTAAATTGGAGGTTTTGATAAGAGCTGACGACATTCATGATAAGCTATCACAACTGACAACTGTGACGGCTTATCAAAAATGTCATCAAAGGTTGCTAAAAATATTGTGGGTTCTGTTTAGAGCTGATGACATTTGTGATAGGCTATCAAGTTTGTGATGGCTTATCAGAAATATCATCGAAAGTTGATAAAATCTCATGGTTTCTATTTAAGGCTGGCGACATTCGTGATAAGCTATCACAACTGTGATGGCTTACCAAGAAATGTCGTCACACCTAGGACCTAACGTATTACTAAACCCTTTCAAGAGGTGTGGAATTTCAATGATTGATCTGTTTGTGTTTGTACTCTTGAGGATCAACTAACGGTTTTTCTCTTGCTACAGGTCTTGAAATGGCATCCAAAGGAAAGAACTCAAAATCAACAAATAAAGTGACCAAGGGAAGTATATCGCGGAGACTCTTCAATGAAGAGTCTGATTATGAAGAGAAAGAGCCTCTACTCAGGAAGAAAAAAAAGAACTAAAGCTCTAAAAATACTCCACCACCCTCACCAGTTAAGGTGGAGAAGAGTGAAGAGAGTGACATTGAGCTAACAAAATTCGAGCATACAGCTTTTAAGCAGTCGGCCTCTGAGCAACAAGAGTCTGAACATGTTGCATCTGAAGAGCATAATTTAGATCAACCTGAGTCTGAGGAACATGAGTCTGGGCAACCTGAATTCGAGGGACCATCAACTGAGTCCCCTTATGCTGAGCCACAAGATGACGAAGACTCTCTAAGTCGGGGAACTATGGTTAACTGCAAGAATCCTGAAGTCTGAGATGGCACTAGATGATAAATTCCCAAAGCTTAGAAAAGTTTCTTTGATGGGCTTCACAGAACCAACATCTTTGAGGAGAAGAGAATCATCACTAAAGGGTTGAGCAGGTATCCAAAAGTGGAGCAAAAATTTTTTGGCTATGATTTGGGATGGACTACCGGAGGAGGAAATTCATTTTTCCCTACACTATTTAGGGAGTTCTATGCAAACTACCAAGCTCGCTTGGAAAACATGTGTAGAGAAGGAGAGAAATTAGTTGACCAACCTTTGTTGGATAAAGTTTTGGTGCGGGGCGTAATGGTTGATGTTTCTGAAGCAACAATCAATAGGTTCCTTCATGGACCAAACTTCACTCCTCAGGCCACTTCATCTACTTTATATACCCAGTTGAAGCATCGGGAAAATCAACAAAATTGGTTAGCCACACTCATTGCCGATGGAGAACCAGAATGGCTAACAAATTTGAGTGAATGGATCTTCAAGGCCTTCCTAATTTCAGAGGCAAGATTTTGGTGGGGTATTGTACTTACATGGTTGATGCCCACAGATGGTGATAATATCCTCGGGGACGATAGAGCAATATTAGTCACAAGTTTTGTGGCTAATCTTAAATTGAATTTTGGAGAAATTATTGCCAAAGAGATAAAAGTTCATGTCTCGAGGTCTGATACAGCATATCCCTTCCCTTGTTTAATTATAAGGTTGTGCAGGGCAACAAATGTGCCAGAGATTGTGGGACTAGAAGAAGATCTCCTTGCCAAGAAGACCCATAATCCTATCAGAAATGAGGAAAATCAGCTGAGACTAATGTTTGGCAGGGGCGCAGAGATTCCTACTGACCCACCGGTCACAGGTACTAGTTCAGTGCATAATGCAGAGATGCATGATTCTGAAGTTGTACCTCCAACATCCACAACAATGGTAGAATCATCAGTGCCCAAAACTAACCCAAAACTAAGATAATTCCTCCAGTTCCAGTGCCTACAACATAATTTGCCTTCAACCTTATGAATTTTAGAAGAGTAGCAAAACAGTCCAAATGGTGTGAGGCTCAGCTTAAAATCTTTGCCAAGTAATTTGCGATTGTAGTGGACAAGAGGGTTAAGGCTGTACTCGAGCCTTACAAGGCTCTACCGGGCCGGATTGATGAATTAGAGAACTACTTCAATGCCCAGTCGAGAGAGAGGTCTACTCTAGAGATGCCATTATTCATATCAGACCTAGATAAAGTAAAGGCGAAGGTTGGAAAGCTACAGCATCACCACTTTATGGCATTAGTAGATGAGGTAGCTAAGGAGTCTAGGGGAGAAATCATGATGTTTAATCTTACAGAGAAGACAATGAAGAAAATAAAAAAGAAAGGTGAGAAGAAAAGCAAAGGAAAGAGAGAGAGGCCTAATAGTAATGAAGAAAGAAAAGTAGAGAAGAGGGCAAGAAAGAAGTCTAAAAATGAGGGAATGAAGAAGGAAAGGATTGAGTCCTTATCAGACAATGAGGATGGGAGGCATCCATCCGAGTGAGAGCAGTAGGTACCTCCACCAGTAAGCCTTCAAAGACTGATAGACTAATTGCACCCTAAGTTTAGATTTTCCTTGATTTTAAGTTTAGGGTGTAGGTTAAATTTGTTGTTGTAAAATTTTGTAGTCAACTAGGAGAAATACTTGTAATTGACGCAGTTGAATTGTTTTTGTGATTTTTGTACACCTCTTCAAGTGGTCGACTACTTTAAACTGAGTGATTTTCATTTAAGTGTGACCACCATGCACCTTTGTATGACATTAGTTCTAGTAACATAATAATTATTGCTAAACAGTGACATGAAATGAATGAGTCATAGATTGTGATATACTTGTGTGCCGTGTGTGTGTGAGCAACTACTTAGTTTTCTCGGTGAGCTAAAACCAGAACTTGCTCGGTTTGTCTTACCTAGGTTGAAGGATAGGGGTTAGGAAAGGATCATAGGCCATTTTAATATTAGCTCACTTTAGCCTAAATGACCTTCCCTATGCATATAATATCTCTTGATCCCTATTTTGATCCTAATTAGCCTATTTCATTTTATGACACATATCAGCTTTCCATTTAGATCACAATGAATCTGTTTTGGCCTTGGTCCTCCTTGGACACTTTGCACCTTGACTTAGACAAATGGCCTATGTTGAGGGTGGCTATCATAGGGGTGCGTAATATAGAATGAGTATGAAGAAACATAGCATAAAAGAAAAGAATCAAAGAAAAAGAGCAAGAAAAAGAAAAATTGTGAAAAATATTAAGTAATTAAGAAAAGACTGCACCCATCCTAAATAAGTTTGATCAAGAAAAGAGAAGAGAGGAAAAGGTTAACGAGTGAAACCTCAGAAAGCTAGTGTAGTGTCAAGGAGGCTGAGTTACTTTAAATACCATCAAGTATCATACCAGCCCTAACCTACATTACAAGCCTAAGAGAAGTCCTATAGTGATCCCAGCTGACCTATCTGAAGATTGGGGTAGTGAAAATAAGGGCAATCCTATGGTACTTATGATACACGGATTGGAACTTCGTTATGAGAGTGAGCGTTTTGATTGTCCCCATGGTTACATATATAAATATTGAGATGATGAGGGGGATTTCTTTGCTGTGAGGGAACACCAGATATGTTGCTAAGTACTAACTTGTTTGGAGAGTGTAATACTAGTATATACATGGTTAATGTAGCTGAATTAATGTCATAGACTGATGTCTATGTGTTGCATTGGTGTTCTTCATTGTACTTGAAATAACTAACCTAGGAGATGGTAAAAGTGTTTTGAGATAATATGGATGATTGACTGCCAAATGTGCCTTATATTCTCTTAGTTGTGTTGAGTTGCTTGAGGACAAGCAATTGTTTTAAGTTGAGGGTTATATCAGTATAGGTTGCATAACCAAGTATTCAGTTTATCAGCTATTCAGCCAGTCAGTTTTACAGCTTAACTCAGTGCATGTTTTACTTGGACTTGCATTATTTTTACATATTCATGCATTCATGTTTGATATCCATATGTATTTTTAATTAGTCCCTATCATACGTACCCATACATTCAAAGTACTGACCTTGTATTCTCTTTTGTGCTATATTGATTTCATAATATATCTTTGAATGCTTAGTTCCCCGATCGCCCTTAGTCAGCTCAGTGTCTCTCAACAATAGTAGTGGTGAGTCCTCATCCATCTAGGACAAGTTATGTTCAGCTACTTTCAGTAGTTCTTTCATTTCAGTCAGTCAGAGTTAGTTGGGGGTTTGTCCCATAAACTCCACATGTCTTAGAGGGTTTCAGACTAGATTTTAGATATTCCAATATTCATATTAGATTTTTAGCTATTCAGGCTTGTTTTTAATTTATTCTATAATTCAGACATGTTAGTATTTTCTTATATTTTATATCTTAACAGACTTTTATGAGTTTAACTTCCACACATAATGTTTCATTATTAATTTACTCTGTTCTCACAAAAGGTACCAATAATGGGTTAGCTTAGGGTTAGTTGTGTCCTTAAGCACTGTGTTAGGACTAGGGGTAAGCCTTGGGTTGTGATACATAATTTCTTCATTGCACCTAAAATAAAGTAAATTCTACAAGCTGCCTAACTTTCTTGACAAGCTCCTCCAACACCACTTTTCTTCATATGGAAAAAACATATCTATATGAATATCAACTTTAAAATATGGGGATATATGCATAAAATAGTTGTGAAAATATGAGTATCAACTCATAAAACATAAATTATCACTTCTATTTGGAAATATTAGGAAAGATGATTCAATGAATTCAAATAGGTAGGACCTCTAAAAATAGAGCTAGGTGTTGTACACGTAGGCATTTACAATATTCTTTTTTCAAATGAACCTTAAGGATAAAATGTCTATATATCAATATGTTTTTAATTTTATCTAAGGAAGAGCAACATTACATCACTTAAAGTTACTGAATCTCTCGAAAGAAGAAAGATATTATCAACAAAAATAATTGTAATAACCCTTCAAGTCATTTTTAATACTTCCACTTATTTTCACCATTACAGATTTTCTATAGATGTCTTAAGTCATTTATGACTTGATGGAACTAACAGCTTGGTTACCAGGCAGCTTATTTGATTCTTAGAGTCAGTTCTCTATTTTGAAGTCTTTGTTGGTTCAAATTGACTACTGAGTGAAAACTGTAGTTAAGGAAACTCATAGCCAATTTTGACTATTCTAGTAGCTCCAGAATATCGATTTTAGGGTAGGTGTATTCTTGATTTGGTTCTCAAGTTACCCAAGCTCATTTTGACCTATTGGTCAGAAAGTTAAGAAAATGGAAATTGGTTATGGGAGCCACTTTTAGTCAAAATGACCTTGGATGAAAATTTTGACCACCCCATGAAATATGAAAAATTGATTTTGGTTTGGTAGCATAGTCCATTTGTGTACATGAGATTCTACATGAATCTCGATGGGTTGGTGGAGACTTAGAAGATTCCAAGTCTTAGTTGTATCTGGTTCCACTGCAGATAGCAAGGTAAGGGGGCACAATCATGACTTCATTGGAATGCCACCTATATTCTGTAATTATAGTGCTCTAGGTCAATATCATGACTATCTTGGACAGCCACAATATGCGTTAATCACGAGGCTCGATTCGTGATAGCAATACCCAAGCACTTGGGATTGGTATAAATAGACCATTTTCAGGTCATTTTTGTCCATTTCTCACCCATTCTCTTGAGACGTAAAGCATAAATAGTGAGATAGCTTTGGATTGAGGCTTGTGGGTGATTTGTGGATCTTGAATAATGATTACACAATTAACCTTTGATTTGAGGTAAGATTTCACCCTTTCTACAGTGGATTTTCCCATTTATTGTTCAAAATTTCTAGAACTTGGGGGCTTAATTTTTGTTTCAATTCATCTCAAATTTTACCCGTTTTGAGGGTAATTATTCCTTGAGCATAGGAGAATATTAGGTTGGCCTCGAAAATGAAATTTTCGTAAATGGAACCTACATGGGATTTTGGTGTGTTGTTTGGACCCAAAATATAATGGTGCAATATGGGTATATCATTATTCTTATATTTATGAGTACATTTTGATTTTGATTGGTTACCATCTTGCGGAAGCTTCTTAGAAGAGAAAGTCGATGATTTAGTGGATTCTTCAAGCATTCTAAGGCATTGAGATAGGTTAGGTTTTCCCCTTTATAGATTAAGCTATGTCATATTATGATTATGATATTATATTAGATTTGGGATGGGTTGTAGGGATTGGTAATTAATTTGGGAATACTTAGGTTATTGGACATTCTAGGCTTTTCAAAAATCGAAAATTAAGTGTTTTGGCTTAGTTGTTTCTATTATTAGTAGAATTTATATATTAGGAATAATTAAGGCTTGTTTAACACCAAAAGTAGATTTAGATACCTTAGCCTAGTTTGGGATAGAATTTTCTTAGTAGTGGATTTTCGAGATTTGGAAATGGGCCTTTGACCCATCTTAGGCAAAGATTGGCATTAGCTATTGCAAACCTTTTATACGCTTGTTGTGTGTCTTGAAATTGCTTATTAAGGTAATATTGAGAAACTTTGAAACTTTATGGAGATAGTGGGTTGAATATTGAAAGTTGAGGCTTGTTGATTATGTTATTACTTATGATATTTAATATATATAGATATAGATATGCTTACCAGTTTAAGCCTGGATATTGATCATTTCATTAATGGTATACTTATCGATTCAATTCCAAATAATGATGATGATATGATGGTATACTTATCGGTTAGACATTGATAATGACACTGACAACATATACCCGATTCAAGCCCAAAAGATTATTATGATATTGAAAATATTATTGTTGGTTCAAGTTTGGATATTGTGATGATACTAATTATGATATTGGTCATGGAGTATGATAGTGATGATATGGGTAACACATTCAAGTTTGGAAATGTAAATGGTTGTAATATGGTATGATATGGATAGATTTTGGTTGTATCTTGAGGATTGGTAAATGATGGTAGGTCGGGTTATATTATCTTTGAGTATACCCTTCAAGATTAAGGATAGGATTATGGTAGACTCGGCAAAAATTGAGGTCATTCATGATTAGGCTAGGCCTACGTCTCCGACTGAGGTTCGTAGCTTCATTGGTTTAGCCTATTATTATATACGGTTCATCGAGGGTTTTGCTACTATTTTAGCACCTATGACTAGATTGACTCAAAAGGAGGTTTCTTTCCGATGGTCCAAGGAGAATGAGTTGAGCTTTGGAAAGCTCAAGGATTTTCTTACTTCGGCTCCTATTTTAGCTCTTTTTATTGAGGGTGAGGGTCATCGTGTATTGTGATTCTTCTAGTGTTGGTTTGGGTTTTATATTAATGCAGTAGGGTTGTGTTATCGCTTATACTTCAAGGCAATTTAAGGTGCACAAGAGCAACTATTCAGTCATGATTTAGAGTTGGCAGCGGTAGTTTTCACACTTAAGATTTGGAGGCATTATCTTTATGGGGTTCATAGTGAGATTTTTACAGATCATCACAGTCTTCAGTATCTTATGACACAGAGAAAGCTTAATGTTAAACATTGAATATGGATAAAGTTTCTTAAGAATTATATCTCTATCTTGTATCATCAGGGGAAGGCGAATCTAGTAGCAGACATCTTGGGTCAAAGGATAGTGAGTATGGGTTTCAGTTTCCCAGAGGCCGTTGGCATGGGACATTTAATCCTTAGACAATTTTATGGTGAGACTTGATATTTTAGACCCTCAGAGGATCCTTTCTAGTGTTGTTGTGAGGTCTTCACCATTTGAGCAGATTTGGTATCATCAGTTTAAGGATAATAGAATTTGCATCCTTCATGATCAGGTGTTGAGTGATGAGTCAAAGAGGGCTACCTTAGATTCTGAGGTTATTTTGAGATTTAATGGAAGCATTTATGTTTTGAGGATCGATGACTTGATTAAGTTGATTTAGCACGACCCTTACAACTCTAGATATTCTATTCACCCGGGTACAGCTAAGATGTATAAAGATTTGGGCAGCATTATTTATAGAGTAGTATGAAGAAAGATGTGGCAGACTTTGTAGCTCGTTGCCTATGTTATCAGTAGTTGAAGACTGAGCATTAGTGATCAAGTGGTTTGATTCATAGGTTGCCCATTCCTAAATGGAAGTGGGAGCAAATTACTATAGATTTTGCTAGTTGTTTACCTCGTACTTCATGTGGTTCCGATAGCAATTGGGTCATTATAGAATGGTTGACCTAGTTGGCACATTTCATTCCCATTTAGATGTCCTTCGGCGTCGAGAGTTTGGCTCGTATATATATTAGTGAGATAGTCATTTACATGGTGTACCTATATCTATTATCTTAGACCAGGGATCCATGTTTACTTCAAGATTCTGGAGAGATTTTTAGGAGGATCTGGGTACTCAAGTGGACCTTAGTACAACATTTCATCCACAAATTGATGGCCAATCGGAGCAAACTATTCAGGTCCTCGAGGATATTATCCAAGACTGCATTATAGATTTTAGAGGTCGGTAGGAACAACACTTAGCATTGGAAGAGTTTGCATATAATAATAGTTATTATTTGAGTATTGAAATGGAGCCTTTTAAGGCTTTGTATGGTAGGAGATGTCTTTCCCTAGTTAGATGGTTCGAGACTTTTGATATTAGACCCTGCGGTACTAATTTGCTTTAGGAGTCATTGAATAGAGTTGGAGTGATTCAGGATAGATTGAGAATGGCTTAGAGTAGAAAGAAGGATTACATATATTGTAGGCTTCGTGCCTTGAGATTTGGAGTTGGTGATCAAATATTCCTTTATTTTTCTCTCATGAAGGGTGTGATGAGGTTCGAGGGGGAGGACAAGCTCATTTTGGACCCTTCGAGATTCTTTAAATCGTTAGCAAGGTGGTTTATGAGTTAGACTTGCGGCCAAATTTTGTAGCTATCAATTTATTTTTTCATGTTTCTATGTTGCAACGGTACATTCTTGATCCATCTCATATGCTTAGATGGGACTCGGTCCAGCTAGATCAGCGGTTGACTTTCGTAGAGGAGCTACGCTTATTTTGGCTAGTGAGGTCAGACGATTGCGCATAAGGTAGATCCCTGTAGTTAAGGTTTAGTAGAGGCACCGCCCAGTAGAAGAGGCTACTTAGGAGATTAATAGCGGGATGCATACCCAGTATCTTCACCTATTTGAGGCTTCAGATACATCTTAACCCTTGACTTTTGTAGACGAAAGTCCCTTTTAGTAGTAGTCATTCGAAAGTCCCTTTTAGCAGTGGACATTGTAATGACCCTTCGAGTCTATATTTCTTATTTTTTTCGGTTAGAGATTTTCTATAGCTTTCCCAAGTCATTTGTGACTTTTTGGAATTGACAGTTCGATTATCAGGCAATTCATTTGGTTTTTAGAGTCAATTTCTTATTTTGAGGTCTTTGCTGGTTCAAATTGGCTACCGAGCAAAAGCTTCAGTCAAACAACCTCATATGCCAATTTTGACTGTTCCAGAAGCTCAAAAATGTCAATTTTAGATAGAGGGACTCTTGGTTTGGGTCCTGAGGAACCCGCGCTCATTTTGACATATTGGTCGAAAAGTTAAGAAAATAAAAATTAAGTGTGGGACCCACTTTTAGTCAAAAAATCCTTGGATGTAAATTTCAACTAAATCATTAAGTTTAGAACATCAAATTTTATTTGGTAGCATAGTTCGTTTGCGTATATGGGATTTTGAATAAATTTCGAGAGGTTAGTGGAAACTTTGAAAATTCCAAGTCTCAGCTGTATGTGGGGCCATTGTGGATAGCGAGCCAATGGAGTGCAATTGCGACTCCCTTGACAAGCCACTTATATTTTGCAATTGCGGTGCCCTTGGTCGTGATCACGACAATATATGGTGATCGCGGGGGTCCAATCGCGATAGAAATACCCTAGCACCTGGGATGGGTATATATAGACTATTTTTAGGTTTTTATTGCCCATTTCTAACTCATTTTCTTGAGACTTAATTCCTAAATGATGAGATATCTTGGGATTGAGGCTTGTAAGTTATTTGGGGAACTTGAATAACGATTATTACACGATTATCCTTTGATTTGAGGTAAGATTTCACGCTTTCTCATGGTTGATTATCCCATTTCTTATTCAAAATCTCTAGAACTTGGGGTCTTGATTTTAGCTCCAATTTAACTCAAATTTCACTCATTTTGTAAGGTAATTACTCCTTGTGCATAGGAGAATGTTAGGTTGACCTCAAAAATATGATTTTTGAAAATGGGACCCATATAGGATTTTGGTGTGCTTTTATGACCTGAAGTACAATGGTGCAACATGGGTATCATTATTATCGTGTTGATTAGTAGATTATGATTTTGATATCTTGCATCTTGTTGAAGCTTCTCGACATGGTATGTTGGTGATTTAGTGGAATTTTTTAGCTTTCTATGACGTTCAAGTAGGCTAGATTTTTCCCTTCATATATTGAGTTATGTCGTAGTATTTTTATGATACTATGTTAGATTAGGGATGGATTTTAGGTATTGGTGATCAATTTAGCAATACTTGGGATAGTTGGATCTTCTAGGCCATTCCGAAATTATAAATTAGGTGTTTTGTCTTAGTTGCTTATATCATTAGTACGATTTCTATCTTATGCATAATTAAGGATTGTTTAACATCTAAATGTAGATTTAGATACCTTAACCTAGTCCGGATTATAATTTTCTTAGTAGTGGATTTCGAGAATTTAGAAGTGGGCCCTTGACCCATCTTAGGCCAAGATCAGTGTTACTTATTAAAAACCTTTTATACGCTTGCTGTAGGTATTGAAATAGCTTATTGAGGTAACATTGAGAAACTTTGGCATTTGATGATGATGGTGGGTTGAATGTTGAGAGTTGAAGATTATTGATTATGCTTGTGATTATGCTATTGCTTTTGATATTAAATATTTATATTTATCGATTCAAGTCCGGATACTAATCATAACATAGATGATATACATACCGGTCCAAGTCTTGATAATAATGATGATATAATGGTATGCGTACTGGTTCAAGTCTAGATATTGCTAATGACACTAATGGAATATACCCAGTTCAAGCCCAAAAAATTATTATGATATTGATGATATGATTACCGGTTCAAGTTTAGATATTGCTATGATACTAATTATGAGAGTGGTCGTGGAGTATGATAGTGATGATATGGGTAATGTATTCAAGTTTGGAAGTGAAAATGGTTTTAATGTGTCATGATATGGATAGATTCCGGTTGTATCTTGAGGATTAGTAAATGATGGTGGTTCGGGTTATAATATCTTTGAGTCTACCCTCCAGGCTTATGGGGGTCTGCGTTGGATTATTTACTTTTCCTTACTTATTATCTTATGGGGGCCAATTTTATAGTTATATTGCATGTGTTTGATCCGTTATGTTATGTTATTATTATTATTATTCACTTATTATTACGCAACGATGTTGGAGTGGATTCAGGTTTGACTTTATCTTGACTTATTTATGTTATCTTGCATTTTATTGTATTTATATCATGATTTAGCTCAGTCGAAGTACCCGTGTTTTGGTACTCTTTCTACACTTCTGTATTTTTTAGTGCAGATCCGAGTACTAGTTATCGTCGTTGATTCGGAGATGGGGTGAGCTGTTGGAGTCGTGCATTTCCTTGTATCTTACTTATGTCTAGTCTTTAGTTTTGAGACAGGATTGTATTGACTATTTTAGACTTGGGTTGTATTTATAGTAGCTCTTGTACTGGCCCTACCAGGTCGTGGGACGATTTTCTATGTTGTGACTATCTTTTTGACTATTCTATTGTGTTGTCTATTGCTTGTGTTGAATTGTCTAATTTTCCCTTTTGAGGCAATTTTCATCAAGTTAACCCATTGCGAATAGCTCCGTGTGACTATTCGGTTTACCTACTGGTGGAGTTTAGTAGGTCTCATGACTCGTAAATTGGGTCATGATGATAATTTTTCTTATAAATTATAAATTAAAAGAAACATTAAATTATATACTTCAAAAGAATTTTGACCACAATTTTTTGCACCAAAAGTTGTTATTTGTAGTCTCTTTGTAACACAATATGATGAAACAACCTCTCTATCGCACATCTAAGGTAGTGACATGAACTGTGTACACTTGGCCTACAGGAAACAAACTTGTCTTGAATGTTATATAATCTCTTAAATCAATTAAGATGCTTTTGCATTTTAAGATCATAATGCGAGATATAACATATAATGGGTGTTTATCTGTTTATAATAAACTTGATTTAGGCTAGGCATCCTATTGGTATTTTTTCTAATATGCATATCTCCAAAAGAAATTGAAAGAAAATATCATCAAAATATGGAAACCAGAGTTGGTTAGCACAATCTTTAAAATAAATCCAGCAAATGAAGTAAAAATCTTTGTGATCAAAATGAATATAAAGAGAAAATGTGGTTAAAATAAAGAAAATCAGTCTTGGTTAGCACTTTTTCTACTTAAAACTCTCAATAAACAAAACTACAGGCGAATTCACGAACTCAACCTTGTGAAAACATCGATTCATATTTGTCCATGCTCAACCTAAGACTACACTTTCTAAGTGGGATTGGGATTGTTCTGCAAATTTGCATCACGAAATTTTCATAACGGCACCTTAAATTTTCAAATACTACATTGATCTATTAATAGAACTTTATTGAAAGAAAGAAAGGCTAAGGTTTACAATATAATCTGAAAAGCATAAAAACTGACTAAACCAAAAGGAGGCTATATATACATAGCCAATAACCTAAAGGTCCATAAACTAAAGGCCCAATAACATATGGGCTAACATCCCCCCTCAAACTCACAATGCAACAGCAATAAGCATTGAGAGTTTGTCACACAAAAAACGAAATCGAGACGCCGACTGAGCCTTCGTAAAAAGGTCAGCAATCTGCAAAGACGATGGAACAAAAGGAAGCGATATGGTCCCGAGCTGCAAATGATGACGGGTGAAGTGACAATCAATCTCAATGTGCTTCGTACGCTCATGGAAGACAGAATTCTTTGCAATTTGTACCGCACTTTTGTTATCACAATGCAGGGGAGTAGGCATAGAAATGTGAACCCCCATATCTGCAAGAAGCCAACGTAACCAAATAATCTCACATGTAGTCACAGCCATGGCACGATACTCAGCCTCCGTGGAAGATCTAGAGACAACATCTTGTTTCTTGCTCTTCCACGAGATTAAAGAGTCTCCAAGAAACACACAAAAACCAGTGGTGGATTTACGATCATTGCGATCTCCATCCCAATCAGCATCACTATAGGCTCGCAACTCGAGAGATGACGTCGAGGGAAACAAGAGATTCTGAAACTGAGTGCCACGAAGATACCTTAGAATACGAAGTACAGCTCCCCAGTGCACAGAAGTAGGAGCAGTAACAAACTGGCTAACAACATGAACTGCATGTGCTATATCTGGACGAGTAACCGTAAGATAAACCAAACTACCCACAATAGTCCGATAAAGACTCGGATCTGATAATGGAACACCATCACTAGGAGAGTAACGTGCATTGGTTTCAAGGGGAGTATCTACAGTCCTGTTGTCAGAAAGACGCGCCCGTGTAAACAAGTCAGATATATACTTAGTCTGAGAAAGAAGATACCCTTTCTTAGACTGAGCCACCTCAATACCCAGAAAATAACGCAGCAAGCCCAAGTCCTTCATTGCAAATCGATGAGCCAAATCATGCTTCAATAACTCAATACCACTATGATCATCACCAGTAATAATCATATCATCTACATATAAGGACAATAGAATTCGCCCTGCACTTGTATATCTAACAAACAATGCTGAATCATGGTTACTCGGGACAAATCCAAGGGAAGTAATAACAGTGGAGAATTTCTCAAACCAAGCACGAGGGGCTTGTTTGAGACCATATAAAGCTTTTCGAAGCCGACAAACTTCACCTGGCTGGTGGTCAATACCTGGGGGAGGAGTCATATAAACTTCCTCGTGGAGATCACCGTTCAGAAAAGCATTCTTGACATCCATCTGAAATATCTTCCACTGTCGAACGGATGCAACAGCAATCATAGTGCGAACAGTCGTCATCTTTGCTACGGGGGAAAAAGTCTCCTCATAATCCATACCATATTGTTGTGAGTACCCTTTTGCCACAAGTCTCGCCTTGTATCGCTCAACAGACCCATCAGATTTTGTTTTTATCTTATACACCCATCGACAACCAACCGCATGCTTACCAGGTGGGAGAGTAACCAAATCCCATGTATGTGTATGATGAAGAGCAGCAAGTTCCTCAGCCATAGCATTCTGCCAAAGAGGATCAGACACAGCCTCTCTATACGACTCAGGTTCAGACAAATGATGTATGTTTGCAATAAAGGAAGCAAATGAGGCTGAATATGTAGAATAGGAAAAATCTGGCAGTTTGGTGGACTTACAAGGTCGAGTAGACCTCCTCAGAGGTGGTGGGTCTCCAGTCTCAACAGTCGAAGGAGCAGACTCAGGCACAGGCGAGGCTGAAGCACTATCAGGTGGCACACCAGATGGCATGGATGAATCCGGAACTGGAACCTCTATGTCAATCCCAAAGGGATCAATAAGCCGAATATCTGACTTTGTCACATCATGGGTTTTAGCTGGAATGGAATAAAAAGGAATATGTTCCAAAAAAGTGACATGTCGTGAAACATATAATTTCTGACTTACAGGATCATAGCAACGATATCCTTTTTGTCCAATACCATACCCCAAAAACACACATATAGCTGATTTTGACCCTAACTTATTTCGTTCAACATGAGGACGAAGAACAAAGCAAGTACATCCAAAAACTCGTAATGCAGAATAATTCGGCGGGTGACCATATAGTTTCTCAAACGGAGACATCCCTGAAGTCAATGCAGTAGGAATACGATTAATCACATATACAGCAGTTAGGACTGCTTCTCCCCAAAAAATACTAGGAACCTCTGCAGACAAAAGTAAAGAGCGTGCTGTCTCAACAATATGACGATGTTTTCTTTCTGCCAGACCGTTCTGCTCAGGAGTGTCGGTACAAGATGACTGGTGTATGGTACCATCAGAGGCAAGTAACTGAGTGAAGTCATTAGAGGTATATTCACCCCCTAAGTCACACCTGAAACACTTTATCACAGCCGAATGTTGTGTTTTAACAAGGGCTCTAAAGTTGTTGTAAATGCCAAAGAAATCAGATCTGCGTTTCATAAGATACACCCAGGTATAACGAGTATAGTCATCTATAAACGAAACATAATAGGTCGATCCACCCTTAGTGGAAACTGGCGCTGGTCCCCATACATCAGAATGAATAATATCAAAAGGAGCAACAGAATAAGACACACTTTTATTAAACGGTAAGGCAGAAAATTTTGCCAGTTTACAACCACTACAATCTGAAATATCACTAGTGTTCACATGACCCAAAGCACCACTAGAGACCAAAAAACGTAAACGTGAAACTGACACATGTCCTAATCTGGAATGCCAAAGATAAAACGGAGAAGACAAAGGACTCAAACGAAAAGAAGATAAATCTATGCTAGAGGCAGCAACTGCAGACACTTTGAGATTCTCCAAGACATAGAGTTCCCCCAACCTACGGCCGGTCCCAATCACCCTCTGAGTGTGTTGGTCCTGTATAACACAAACAGATTCAGAAAAAAACACCCAATTACCAGCCTTACACAACTGACTGACCGAAACAAGATTTAAAGCAAGTTTGGGAATGTAATAAACATCAGAGAGGACAATGTGAGGGGTAGTAACAGAACCAACCCCCTCGACTGACATAGGTACAGCACTCGCGGACATAACAGAAATTGGTGAAATGGGTGACAAAGAACCAAACGATGACAAATGAGGGGACATGTGATGAGACGCACCAGAATCCAATATCCACAAGGAGGAAGGAATACCTGAGGTACTAGAAGAAACTGAACCCGAATGAGACATAGATGCTGACATGGCCGTAGGATTAGAAACGAAGAACTGTCTGAACTGTTCGAAAACCTGGGGATCCAACGCAGAAGGTGGCATAGTGCTAACAGACTCAACATCTACAGATGGTGCAGCAGCAGCGAACTGTGGAGGACGAGATGACCATGGAGGAGCACCAGAGGAGCGTGACGGAGACTTTTGCTGCCCATATTTCTGTTGCTGCCCAGATTGAGGCTGTTTGACCTTGTTAAGTAACAACGGACACTGAGCCTTCCAATGATTTTTCTGTTTGCAGAATGCACACTCATCAAATGCAACTTTAGGAGATTGTCGAGTCTGAGTACGTGGTGGCCTAGACTGATCAGTTGAAGCAGCAAACACGACAGGAGTAGTAGTTACTTTAGACCCTTGAACCACTTGAGACTTGATACGAGTCTCCTCTGCAATCAGTTCATGAACCACAGAATCAACAGTAGGGAGGGGAGATCGATGAAGGATTGTTCCACGTAGGCCCTCAAAGTCAGAACGTAGTGCCATCAAAAACTGAACCAAGCGTTGCTCTTCCCGTCTAGCAATGTACGGCCCAAAACCTTTTAACTCTGCAGATTCAGTAAGTGCCAATTGATCCCACAAATCCGACATGGCAGCATAAAAATCTTGAATACTGAGGTTATGCTGTTGAAGAGCACGGATATCATACTCCAACTGGTACTGTTTAGCAAAATTAGACTGAGTGTACAGTCTTTCCAAATGATCCCAGACCTCCTTTGCTGTGTCATACTTAGCCAATTGCATACCAATTGACTGAGTTACAGAATTGTTGATCCAAGTGATAATCTTGGAGTTATTAGTTTCCCATAAGTCCACCAACAAATCAAAATTTTCAGTTGTATCATCGATAGGTCTTGGTTTTACTCCAGTGATATAACCCCACATATTCTTCCCACGAAGAAAATTCTTCATGACATAACTCCAATAGGCATAGTTCTTACCATCTAATTGAGTACTAATGGACTGGAGAGAATCATCCTTTCCAGTCATTGTAAACACAGCAACACACAAATAATTCAAAAAATAAAATGATGCAAAACCCTAGGTTGAACAATTCCGAACGAACAACAATGGCAGCAAGCAAAAGAACGAAAGACGAACAATACCAGACAGCAAACGAAGACAGCAACGAATCAATCCAACCAAAAAATAAAATTCGGGGCTCCGCCCCGAACCCAGAACGGGGGCGCGCTGCCCCCCGTATCCCCCAGCGAACTCACCGTGGAGTTCGATCCGCGCAGTAGGTGCCTGCTACAAAATCTTCAACCAACAAATCAAAGGACATGGATCGAACTAGCTTTGATACCATATTAATAGAACTTTATTGAAAGAAAGAAAGGCTAAGGTTTACAATATAATCTGAAAAGCATAAAAACTGACTAAACCAAAAGGAGGCTATATATACATAGCCAATAACCTAAAGGTCCATAAACTAAAGGCCCAATAACATATGGGCTAACATGATCATCTTCCCAAAATTAAGCTTTTTAACATTCTAAATCTCTATAAGAATAAAAAGGAAAGAAAAACAGAAGTATTTTTCTTTTCCCTACATTAAAATAAAAAGATGAAACTTGAACATAATTAGTTTGCTAATTTTGATGCTGTTGAAATAGCTTTGTAGAACATTTAATTCACATAGCCTGCATAATCAATTATGTTGGTACAGAAATCCTATAAAGTATGCCTTAACTCTTACTTTTCCTCAAATTAGTTGTCAGTTCTCTCAACAAAAGCTTGTAAGAGTCTATGAAAATATATCAATAGTCCACACTTGCAAAGCTAAGGTGAAATATATATGAACTATTTGCTACAGAGCCGATGTTAAACTGTAGATTATGTAAGTTCATCACCTTAATCCAGTCATCTTGCCATATTTGAAGATTTAGTTTTTATTATATCTGTCTTTTTTCTTTTCTTCTTTCAAAGCGCTATTCGATACTTTATGCCTAAGTCTTTCTTCTCAAATTAAAGGAAGCTTCTAAAATAAGAGACTTGGTGTAATTAATCAAAATTTCAGTTTATACATTTGAAAACATGTTTCGTTAAGAAAGAGAATTATGAGAAGGAAAGATAACATAGGAAACACAGATTAGAGTATCTCTGCACCAGAAAATATAGAAGGCATTCCTATAAATTAGAAAATTACAACTGACTTCTGCATTGAGTAGTATCAGAAAGCATCTCGAGTATCTTTGGAAAAATCTAGTAAGCTGCTTCGAGAGGCAAACTTGTCTACAATGCACAAAAATTCTAGATTCAAACTTAAATACGTACAGTAGAACAATATTACAATCATCGAAGAAGATATAAATATGTCTACTATTAGAAGGCCACAATGAGTGAATCGAGAGAAGTTGAAAGGTCCAATAATTTTCTTCTTGAAGATTCTTCAACTTTAATCAATCTTAATTAGTATAAACAGGGAGACTTCCGTGTCAAGTAAGTTTTGGGGCTGTTGTCCTGTGAACGGACACGCTTAAATTTTGATAATGGCTACAAGTAGGGTGTACAAATCGAACCGCTAAGTCAAATTAAACCGATGAATCTAATCAAACTGAGGAAAAAATCGACTTATGGTTTGGTTTGATTGATTTGGTCTTGAGAAAAAAAAATAGATCATTCTTGGTTTAGTTTGGTATTAGTAAAAATAAAATCAAATTGAACCTAAACCGAACCAACATAATACATATATAATTTTAATTTCTTATACGTAAAAAAATATTACTTATAATTTACTTTCTAATTATTTTTATTACTTTTTTATATTCAAAAAATAGATATATATTCCTGGCCTTTAGTTATAATATTTATCCATTAGTAACAAATTAATACAAAGCTCAATTTTAATATAAAAACTAAAATTCTTCAATTGCTTCACTTTAAATTTTACTTTCCAAGGTTTTAGAGAATTCTCATTATTTACTCATCTTACTCTTCTCATTCTCCTCATCCATCAAGTTGTAATTTGGATTGTTTCTTTTTTTTTCATATGAAATTATGTTATAGTCAATTATTTTATGGAGTTAAACTTTTAATAAGTTGTCTCCAATTCTTCATTCTTTTGTATGCTCACATTTTATGTGAAGAAAACTTTCAGACAAGCTACTATATATTCAGTAAGTATTCCCCCTTTTGGCGTCATTAAAAAGGATTAGCAAAAAACCAAGAGTAAAATAAGTACAAATTAGTTAACTCATGGCCACTGGGGAAACACTGACATAAAGAATAACTTTGTAATTTAAAGAGAAAAAATATAACACACAAAGAAAAGATTCATTCCTAAGTAAGGATAAGTATTATTGCGGTGCATAATACATGGTTTGACACATTTAGTCTTGACCAATGTTTCATATCAAGCTTTCGAACCACAGATCCTTGGGTTCCAAAATCACAGATAAGCACTTTGTTCAACCAAAATCCATAAGGCATGCCATGCTTTCCATTCTTACCAAGAAACACTTTGTAAATGTGTTATATCATCAATATAGGTAGATTAATAGATTCAACGCTACTAAGGCATCCCATTACATACAAATTAATGGATGAAGCAATGCTTTTCTTTTGAGACCTGGGTGGAATCACCTTGTTCACAAAGTCAAAAACCAATTAAAGCTCAGTCTTGAGTGATTTCCTATTCACTGCAGCCACAAATTTTCTTTTAACCTTGGATGGATTTGTTAAGAATTCTACTGAAGGGAGCTACTTGGAGATAATTCTCACCCCATCTATAGGAACTTCCAAAAATTTTCCCAGTGTTTTCTTATCAAGCTTTATCTCCTTTCCTTGGACTTGTGTTGTCAAACTCATCCCATCTTTTGAGAATTCTAAAATGAAATAGGATTTTCTGACTATCTCATCAAAAATAGTGTGAATAGGTCCTTCCATAAGATACATCCAACCTTGATGTTTAACCAGCTCAACAAGTTCCACCATACTATGCTCTTTTAGCACATTTGAATAAAAAATCCTTCTAGTTAACACCTTTTGATCCTTTAAGAACCTGTTTCTAACTTTCTTGGATACAAACTTACTTTTATCCCCATTCTTTCTTCTAGTGTAAGTGATCACAAATTCTTTTTCAGCTACTTTTCTATTATTGGAACCAAGTCCCTTAAGATTTAGTTGCTTCTCAGTAAAAATTCCAGACCATTTTTCAGAGATTTTTGGTGTTTTACTGATATTATTTTTCTTATGATCGATATGCTCTTTCCTGGGCTTTTTGATAATAAAATAAGGTTCTCTACTACCCCGGTATCATCCATCATAACATCATCAGAATAGTTTTGAAGATTCAGGAAAGATTCTTCATTAATAAGTTCAGTGATGAAGGAGTTAAGCTTCGGAAGAATATGAGGATAAGGATGTTTTTCAGGACAGTTTAGGAAGGATTTTTTCACAATTCTAAGCTCAAATTCCTTTGAAGGACATGAAAATGGAAGAGCTATAGCCATTAAATAGGTCTTTCTTTTGGAGGGGCTACTTAGAATTTTGGATTTTCCTTTTTAAATACGAAAAGGAGCGAGTGCAGTAAGATTTAAGGAATAATGAGTACAAGAAAGGGTTTTCTAGGGGAAAAAGATATGAACAATATCAGATCTAAGGTGATTAACCTTCCCTTTTAAAATAGGACAACTTTGTTCTGGCACAAGGACAAGGAGGACACACTACTAAAAAAACTGCAAAAAGACACCTAAAAAAGAGACCTTATGAGGTCTCTTTTCCTTAAAAAGAGACCTCAAAAGAGATTTCAATTAATGGTCTATAAAACATAGGTTGCTTTTTGCAAGAGACCTCCTGAGGTCGCTTGAAAGAAACCTCATGAGATTACTAGGTTATTTTTTTAATTTTTCAGAAAGAGACCTCGTAAGGTCTCTAAACTATTTTTTATATTTATTATTATATTATTAAAGGAGACCTCATAAGGTCTCTATTTGATTTTAATTTTTTTTTAATAAAAATACACCTCATGAGGTAACTATTATTTCTTTACTTTTTATCATAAATAATTTATTTAAAACATAAGGGACCTCTTGCAGTCTCTTGTTTGAGCGCTTAGAAAATGAAATTTCAAAAAAGAGACCTCCTGAAGTCGTTTTTGTGTATTTTTTTGGAAAATACAAATACAAAAGAGCTACCTCATGAGGTCTATTTTCTGGAAAAAAATGATGACAATAACAACTTTTACATATGCCTGTCATTTTAATTCAATTCAATAATATATACAATTTAATCAACTAACTCGAGCTCCAAGAGCTCCCACCAATCAATCAAACTACAAATATCAACAAACTCGAGCTCCAAGAACTCCCATCAATTAATAAAACTACAAATATCAACAAACTCGAGCTCCAAGATCTCCCACCAATCAATCAAACTACAAATATCAACAAATTCGATCTCCAAAAACTCCCACCAATCAATCAAACTACAATTATAAACATAAGTACTAAATATTATACAATATGTTAAATGAAAAATAACTTTAAAGTACCTTAAAAATGAATGATAAAACATAGAAGTCAAGTTATTTATACAATGTTATTGATTAGACTACTTCAAAGTTCTCCTGCATTGAAAAACACTTAAACAATCATAAAGTACACAGTTTAGATTATCTAACATAACACTCAACCTTAACAACGCGATGGTGCACTGTCCGCAAAATAATCCTCATCAGCTTCATCAGTGTTGGGCTCCTCAGTCACATCTTTGTATTGACCATATACTCAATGTGAAATAGGTAGAGAATAAGGAGGTCGAGAAGTGCCAATAACATCACTGAGATAAGGGGGAATTCCCCCTGAAACAAGTAATGTATGAAACTGAGCCTTCATTCTCACATATTGTATATCCTTTTGCCTTTCCCTAGTCTGAAAGGCCTTAGCTTCATTAGATGGCTCAACTATCTACTATTTCAAAGCCAAAATCATCTCCCTTGACTAACTCATCATCCTTGGGAGATATCGAGGCCTTCTAGTTTCAAATAAAATTCATGAAAGGTTCGTTGGGGCAAGCCATAAGCATACCCATACCTACTCGGACCACCAACCACATTTAACCATACTCTATATTTTTGCTCTTGGCTAAGTGGCAGGTCTTGACTATCACTGGTAGAGTTTGGCGAAAATTCTCTATGGATAGCAGATATTTATTCTAAATTGAATGACAATAAGATTAGAATATAAAATTAGAAAATAAAGTAATTACTACTAGAAATAGAGACTTACATAGGTCAATTGAGTTCTTGGCTCAACTCAAACATCAAGATCTCTGGGAGTTTTTTTCTTTCTTTTATGTGTGGCCTTGAAAGCCTAAGCCTATGTTATCGGCCTCCCAAGCTCCTTTTCCTGCAAATAAAATTAATTGAATTGTAATTTATATTAAATAATGATTATGAAACAATTCAATGAAAATTACCAAAATCACATGAACCTACCAGTTTCCTCCGTACATTCCCCTAACTTTGAGCTACACTCATATGTAAAGAGCCCCCCTTATTGGATGCTCTTAATAAAAGTAAATTTATCTCCATGAATGCGTATAACTAACCTTTGATATGCAAGATAGTAATATACTATATCCACCTCAGACATATTGTGTAGTATGCCAAAATACGTAAGAAAGATGAAAGAATTTGTAAAATAGTAGTTGATCCTAACAAGATAATAATGTTTTCTTCTCTATCTGTCTAGTTGATAACGCTCAATCTACAGCTCTCGTAGGAGTGTAAAGTGGTCGTTAGCAAATATAGAACCCAACTAGGTTGGGTATCGATCCCTCAGGGAATAGCTTTGTCAACAAGTAAGCCAAATTACTAAACTTTTAGTGCAAGTCTCGTAAGTAGGGGGGATTGTGATGTGTAACCAAAATAATAAAGTAAAAGCTGAAAATAGCAAAGTAAAAAGAAAAAGATTGTTACGTAAGTTGTAAACAATGAGAATTGAAGCGTTGGGGTTATGTCCACCTCCTGAGTTATACGTCTCTATTGACTCTGAGTGTGTTGAATTCCGACATGCATGTGCTTATAGAGAATTGTATTCGATGGTAAATCCAGGTGTCTTTCAACCTATTCGAGGATTATTTCACTTTAACTCTTTCGAGCTTAAAGCGTATCTAACGGTACGAATTCTCCAAGAGGTTAATCCAGTTACGGCACTAACTGTTTAATAGAGAATTTAGGATGTGACCCTACTACCTTGACACTATCTCTTTTCCAGACAAATAACCTTTCTTTCGACCAAGTTAAATGTTATACTGGCGTATTCTTGCGTTTGCAACCACAAAGAATGTAGATTAAGATGAAGAGAATAATGATATAAGCAGCATACGTGTCACGAACTCACAAACTCACAGCAATAGATAGTATCTCAGTTGGCTTCCATAACCCCAACAGAGAAGTTTAGTTACCCATGAATGCGAAGGAGATCACGATTGACATTGTTGTTATACCACAAGATTGATTAATTTCGTGTAGCACAAGTGGTAGGCGTTTAGGCATGAATTCCTAGGCAAAGTAACGTTTCTCTTGTTGCGGAATTTAAGAATAGATGAATAGAAGAAGAAAAATAGAATTAATGAAAGAATTCGGAATTGAGAAGTAGAATGTATCTCTCCACTAAGGGAGGAATTAATAAAAATCTCTAGCATGATAGGTTATTTATAATACCCATATCCTAGTCCTACTAAGCTAATGAAATATTTAACCAAATCCTACTAAACAAATGAAATACTTAACCCAATTGTACTAGGTTAATGTATCATTATCCAAATCCAACTAAGTTACTGCTAGTCCCTAAACTCTTTAGAAATGTTATTTTAGCCCGGGACAGATTTTCCATGCATCACTTTTGGTCCTTCAGGCGTCCAAGCTCCCTTTCTTCCTTCGTGAGCTTTCTTTGGTGTCAAGTAAGCCATACAATGCTGATTTCTGCATCATTTATACCTGAAACTTTGCTAATCATGTTTGTTAGCTCACTAACAGGAAAAAGGACTAAAAGCGCATGAAATATATGCTTTGTTCTCAAAATGTGGCACAAATATGGGCAAAATATATTGATATAGGCGTGTAAATTCGCCTATCATCAACACCCCACACTTGAAGCTTTGTTTGTCCTCGAACAACATATCATGTCCTTCTAGACATCAACTTAGGGTTTTCACAGCAACAACACAAAACATTCTGCAAGACAAGCACAACAATTACCAACAGAGAGTAGTTTTCCGATCATTAGTAAAAACAGTTTAACCTCTAGCATAGACTCGTGATGGTGGTCAACTCGCATGCAAAAGTTAAGGTACAATGAATCATATACAACTACCCAAACTCATCAACCATGTGTGTCTCACAATATAGTACCCATAATCACTCACAAGTATAGCATATTTTTCACACATGGGTATCAAAATATTCTTGCTCTCGCTCTCACAAAGAATTCATATGCAGCAACTGATGACCATAGGCTTGCCCTTAGTGTAATACTCCATTAAATGTCAGAATGCTAAGCTTAGGATCAAGTAGGTCTTTTGATGGTTGTAATGTAGGCTAAGGGACGGGTAGGACTATTTTGGCCAGAAATAGTGACTAAGTTCCTAAACACTTTAATACATCACATTGTATCATTGACAATTTTTTTTTCTTTCAACCTTTATTCTTTCTTTTATTCTACCACCCTTGTTCTCCTCTTTTGTTTTTCAATTTTAAGCATAACTCACTTTTCAGCTTTCTTTTATCCTTTTTCTTTTCATAACATACCTCTTATGCTAGCACTTTTCTTTTTCATAACACATTCAAGCACCACTACAATTTTAAGCATCATACTCACCCAATTTTCCTCTTATTTCGTCACATGACTTTTTCACTTTAAAGCACTTAGGAATTTGGATCAAATCACGGTCTTAAAAAAAATGGATTAGGCTTACATACAAGGTTGTCAAAGAAATAGGCTAAAGGCTCAAAAGGGTTTAACTAGGATGATGTCAATGGGTAGGTAAAACGATGGTAAACATATATAGGTTACCAAAGAAATGCCTAAATCATCTCCTAAACTTACACTCCTTATTTTCTCTTTGCATACATACCAGGTAAGTTTTAGCATCAGCCACAAACATAGAATATACTATTATCTCACACACACAAGGCACATGGTCGACTTGATTGGAAGTAATATAGACTCTCGACCCTACAAGTGAAGGAATTGAACCACAAAATATCACCTAATGAGTCACAACTAGAGCCTAAACGTCTCAATAGTCATAATTGTAGCACATACTCTTGTTATAATCTCATGCTGCCTATTGGAATTATTTCATGCGAAGCTAAAAAAAATTTAAAAAACTGAAAAAAACATAGATGCAAATAGAGAAGTATAGTATGCGATACCGCCACCCCACACTTAAATGGGACACTGCCCTCAGTGGAAAATAAATACGAAGAACCTAGTCAGTCGGACTCTTCCTCAATGTTGGGGGTCATACCCTCTTCGTCGGAATCATCATAAGAGTCGTCGTCAGAGTTCTCCTCATCGGAGTCTGGAAAGTGTCGATCATCATCGGTTGGCACATCATCGTCTAGAGGTTCCTCAAAGTATACACTTACTCCACATATCTCCCGTGCATGCATGTTCATTGGATAATCATGGTCCAGCTGTTGGAGCTCTTCAGCAGTTGGAACACGACCTCCACTCATCATTGTGAAGCGTGTCATGCCATAAAGATGACGGAAGAAACTCTCATCATGAGCATGTCTCTCCGCAGTAGTAAGGTTGACACCATGAGTTGTTTCAGCATCTTTGACCTTGGTGAGGTCAACCTTCTTCGGGTTATGTGGGAGTTTGTGATCAGCTGGTTCCTCTTCGATATCCTCCTTCCGCAAGAGTGCTGTCAACAGATTACCAAAAGTGAAGTGGGACCTTTTGTGGAGTCTGGCCTTCCGCATTGTAGAGCGAATGATTTCCCCAAAATTGATAGGGACATTCGTCATCAAAGCATAGACCAAACACACTTTATCTCTTGATATCTTGGTGTATTGAGTCCCAGGAATAAGGCATGGGTTGACAATACGCAACCAGATTCTTGCTTCCCTATTCAATGGAGCATAGGGGAAGGTGTTGTGTCGTCCGGTGTCTCGGTGTCTGCCCCACCTTGCCATTGATCTACTTCCACAAAGTGTGTGTCGTATTGCTCTATAAGGAGGCCTGCTGTACAGCTCTTTGAATGGTGCTGGGTCGACCGAAGGTAAACCAAGAAAAGAGTTGAGCAAATCCGCGTTGAGCTGTAACACTTGGCCCCGAATCTTGACTTCATTGCCTGTGGTTTTCGGCGACCAGTTGGCGTAGAACTCCCTTGTCAAATCAAGATTACATTCTCCCATGTCGCGGAAGATGAAATCCAATTTCAACGCCATTATTTTCGCCAACATACGCGGCTCCTTCTTCGCTATGTGTCCTTGTTGATCAAGTCGATGTGAACATATTTCCGTTCCTTGTTGTTCTTGTACCATTCTTTGGCTTCCTCCTCAAGAACCCATTTTACATTCGTCGGGGTAGTTGCACTGAGGATGATTCTCCTTGTTCCTTGCGACCTCTCTTCTTTCCCTTTTGGGAAGTGGTAGCCTTATCTTGTCGCGCTTTAGGTGCCATTGTTCCTGAGATTTAAACAGTATTCATGTTAGCATCAACTCAAAGGAAACAATCTATACACAAGCCATTGGGGTACCACCCCACACTTAGGTTCGTTAACAGTGAAGTAAATTCATACGTTTTAGGAACTATGTTCCGACAAGAAAATCAGCGACGTATCACTACTTGCAGCCATTGCACTACTTTCATGTTAGGTATAACAACACTACTACGTAGGGGTTACATTATGGTATAGTTACTTTCAACAATCACAACCTCCTAAGTCGGTAGTCAACTATAGGTCTTATCCCGATGAACGGGATAGTCTAACATGTAAGTGTCCAAGTATCAAACTTAAGCAATTTTCATAACCCTAGCAATTCCGAAAATAGTATAACAATGCTATTAAAACCAAATTCAAGTCGGAAACAAGTCAAGATTATCCTAACGTATATGTTCACGCACATGGTTTTGTGTCAACAATCCAAACACATTAACATCACCAATAATCTTTCAAGATGTAGCAATTCATAATAGGCATAGCAACGTAGTACTTATGAGAAATAGATGAAGAATACAAGAGTACTTACGTGATTGAAGCTTTTGGAGATGTTCTTGTGAATTGGAAGAGCAAAAAGAAAAAGTTTGAGATGATTTGGAGAGAGTATGCGGCGCCCTTAGGTCAATTTCTAATGTGGTTATGTTTCAAGACCAAGTATCCTTTATATAGGAAGAGAATGGGTCAGGTTTTGACCCATTTACAAATGATTTTGGAGACAAAAATGACCTCTATATGCGGCGCATAATGCTTGGCATAGTCATAGTATAGGCGGCGCATAGTGTATGGCATTTAGGGACATATGCGGCGCATAGGTCATGGCATTTAGGGACATATGCGCCACATAGTGTATAGCATTTGAGATACTGAGACCTAATGCTATAGCATAGGCGGCGCATAGTGTATACCACACTTAAGAATGGGCGGCGCATAGTGTATAGCACACTAGATTCCGAGACTTTGGGCTATAGGATAGGTTGTGCAATATTCGTGGCCTAGTTTTACCTAGGCCTAGCCTTCCTTGATGCCTATTTTGGCATGAGAAATGCTTAATCCATAGCCTTATGCATCCTTATACCTAACTTACCACCTTTTCCAATACATCCAAATCGTCTTTTGAAACCAATCTCCTCGTTGAATACCTCTTGCACCTATATTTGCTCAAACCAATGAAAACGATTAGTACGATGGGTTGCCTCCCATGAAGCGCCTTAGTTTTGGTCATGGTACGACTCGTATTTTTGGATTTTCATTTATCAAAAGCAAAACATGTACTAGAATAAAAGAAAGACAAAACGATAAACGATAAAATGATGCAACGATGGAACGATGGGTTGCCTCCCATCTAGCGCCTTATTTATTGTCGTGGCTCGACATAGTTACCTCAAGTACTTAGACTTCGTCGAGATAAGTGATAGCCATATGATTCATCGAGTCAAGAGGACCGATATAAGGTTTAACACGTTGTCCATTCACTTTGAAGACAATGCCATTATTGTCTTCCAATTCGACTACTCCAGACGAGTAGACCTGAATAACTTTGTATGGACCAGACCACTTAGATCTTAACTTACCTGGGAAGAGCTTCAATCGTGAGTTGAAGAGAAGTACCATATCACCCCTTTGGAAGTTTCGTCGAACAATCCACTGATCATGATACTTTTTCATCCGCTCCTTGTATAGGTCTGATCTTTCATATGCATGGAGACGGAACTCATCTAATTCGTTCAGCTGCTCCAACCTCAGATTCTTAGCATCATCCTGATTCAAATTCAACTGCTTCAATGCCCACAATGCCTTATGCTCGAGCTCGATGGTTAAGTAACAAGCCTTCCCATAAACTAGTTGATAAGGAGACATGCCAATGGGTGTTTTGAATGCAGTCCTGTATGCCCATAGTGCATCATCAAGCTTCCTATACTTCTACTTGTCCACTAGTTTGGGGATGATAAGGCGTAGCTACCTTATGTTGCTTGACACCATACTTGGCCAAAACTGATTTGAATAGCTTGTTGCAAAAGTGAGATCCTCCATCACTTATGATAGTACGAGGTACTCCAAAGCGAGAGAAGATATTCTTCTTTAAGAACGATACAACATGCTTCCCTTCATTGTCGGCCAACGCTACAGCTTCCACCCATTTCAAAACATAATCTACAGCAACCAAGATGTACTTCATTACAAACGAATTCACGAATGGACCCATGAAATCAATACCCCACACATGAAAAAGTTCTACCTCAAAAATTTTGGACATGGGCATCTCATGGTGTTTCGATATAGCACCTTGGCGCTGGCATTGGTCACACCTTCTAACATAGTCGTAGGCATCTCTAAATATCGAGGGCCAAAAATAACCACTTTGCAAGACTTTTCTTGCCGTTCGATTGCCTGCGTGATGTCCTCCAACTTGGGAAGTGTGGCATGCTTCCAATATAATAGGCACTTCTTCATGAGATATACATCGTTGAATGATACCATCCGCGCATCTTCGAAACAAATATGGCTCATCCCAATAGTAGTGTTGTACGTCATGCATAAACTTCCTTCTTTGGTGGTAAGATAAATTGGCCGGTATCACATTACTTACCACGAAATTTGCAAAGTCGGCATACCATGGTAATTTTTCCATTGTCGTCGCTAATATCTCCTCGTCAGGGAATGCATCATCAATCTGAATTTCAGGTTGCGCCACATGCTCATTCTTGAGTCTAGATAGGTGATCAGCCACTTGGTTCTCGCAACCTCTTCTATCTTTGACTTCGAAATCAAACTCTTGTAGCAGCAATACCCATCTAATCAACCTTGGTTTTGCATCCTTCTTTGTCATTAGATACCTAAGAGCTGCATGGTCTGTATGAATGATAACCTTAGTTCCCAATAGATAGGCACGAAACTTCTCAAACGCATACACAACCGCTAGGAGCTCTTGTTCTGTCACAGTGTAGTTCCTTTGGGCTTCATTTAGGACCTTACTTGCATAGTAGATAGGATGAAATAATTTCTCCTTTCTCTAACCAAGAACAGCACCAACGTCTATACCACTAGCATCACACATGACTTCAAACGGGAGAGACCAATCTGGTGCTACTATGATAGGGGCTTCAATGATTTTTGCTTTGAGGCATTCGAATGCCTTTAAGCAATCTTCATTAAAGTCAAACTTCGCATCTTTCTCCAATAGTTTGCACAATGGACTAGCAATTTTGGAGAAGTCTTTAATGAACCGACGATAGAAACCTGCATGACCGAGAAAACTACGAACTCCTTTCACCGAAATTGGAGGTAGTAGCTTCTTAATAACCTCTATTTTTGCTCGATCAACCTCTATTCCTCTTTTGGAGATTTTGTGCCCAAGAACGATTCCATCTTTTACCATGAAGTGGCGCTTCTCCCAATTTAGCACAAGGTTGAATTCTACACATCTTTGCAACGCCATGCTTAGGTTCGCCAAGCACGCCTCAAAAGACTCACCAACAACTGAAAAATCATCCATGAAGACCTCCTAAGTGTCTTCAACCATCTCAGAATAAATAGACATCATACAGCGTTGAAAGGTGGCTGGTGCGTTACATGACCCGAATGGCATACGTTTGAAGGCAAACGTACCATATGGGCATGTAAACGTTGTCTTCTCTTGGTCTTCGGGGGCAATACAAATCTGATTGTATCCTGAATACCCGTCCAAGAAACAAAACCATCCTTTCCCCACTAATCGATCTAGCATTTGGTCCATGAATGGCATTGGGAAGTGATCTTTGAGTGTCCAAGAATTCAGCTTTCGATAGTCCATGCATACTCTCCATCCAGTGATGTGTCTGAGTGGAATAAGCTCATTCTTAGCATTCGCGACCACCGTCATGCCTCCTTTCTTGGGAACACATTTTACCGGGCTTACCTATGTACTATCAGAGATTGGATATATAACTCCTGCGTCTAACCACTTGATAATTTCTTTCTTCACCACTTCTTGCATAGGTGGGTTTAGACGTCTTTGATGCTCAATGGTGGGTGTGCAATTTTCTTGAAGCTGAATTTTATGTACACAAATCCCTGGTGGAATACCAATAATATCCGCAATGGTCCATCCAATGGCTCGTATATACTTGCGTAGAATAGCAATAAGAGCTGCAACTTGTTGCTCACCCAAATCGGCTGCCACAATGACTGGAAGAGTATTTCCGCTTCCTAAGAAGGCGTACTTCAAATGACTTGGCAACTCCTTCAATTCTAACGTGGGTGGCTCTTCAATAGATGGCTTAGCTTTTGGTGTGGGTCAATTCTTGAGATTAAGATCCAGCTTCTTGGGAGCATAGCGATATGTCCCTAATCCCGATAGAGCACAAGTAGCTTCTTCAGAATTTTTAGCATCCTCATTCTCTCCATTCATGAGCACAACCGCCAAAGGATCATCGATACTTTGCTCCTCTTCAAGTAATTCTTTCTCATCATCAAAGAAAACATCAGCCACCGAAAATACTCTGAGATCTTTGGGTTGCTTCATTGATTTGCACACATCAAAGCGAACCACTTCGTCATTTATTCGGAATGAAAGCTCATTGGCTCTCAAATCAATGAGCACACTTCCTGTAGCAAGGAAAGGGCGCCCCAAGATTATGGGAACTTCTGAGTTTTCCTCACAATCCAAAATAACAAAGTCTGCCGAAAAGATGAATGAAGAAACCTTTACCAATACGTCACATAGAATACCAACAGGTCATTTACCGACCTATCCGCCATGACGAGCCTCATATTGGTTGGAGTAGGATTACCAAACCCCAACTTCTTGTAGATCAATAATGGCATCAAATTGATGCTGGATCCTAAGTCACATAATGCTTTGGCAAAATTCAAAGATCCTACGGTGCAAGGAATAGTGAAAGCTCTGGGGTCGCCCTTCTTCTGAACTATCGATCGGGTAGCAATTGCACTACAATGATGCATATCTTCTTTCAACTCATAGCTTGCTGCCCGCTTCTTTGTCAAAAGATCCTTCATAAACTGCGCATACCCAGGCATTTGTTCAAGTGCCTCCACCAATGGAACATTAATGGTCAGCTGTTTCAACATAGTCATGAATTTGCTGAACTTTGTGTCATCCGCCACCTTCTTCAATATTTGGGGAAAAGGAGGTGGTGGGTATGGAAGTGTTCTTTCCACGGCTTTCTTCTCTTCTTGCTTCCATTTTTCCACTTTTTCAGGCTGCACCGTGCTGGAGGTGGCGTCCTTGACGTCAGGAGTAGTAGCTGCGGCATCTTCTCCTTTTGTGTTGTCATCCATGTCCGCAACTTCGTCAACCACTTGCTTTCCTTTTGCTGAAGTTTCCAGCACCTTACCACTTCTGGTAGTGATGGCCATGCATGACCCATCATTCCTTGGGTTTTGCACAGTATCGCTAGGTAAAGTGTCGGCCTTTCTTTGATTGAGTGCTGCTGAAAGTTGGCTCAATTGCTGCTCTATTTTCTCGATAGAAGTGGAATGTGAATCAACTAATTGTTTCATGGAGGACAAATCATTGATTACCTCCGTTACTCCCGCGCTCGTTGCTTCCACTCCTTTCAATAATTTAGCCATCATGTCTTCCATACTTCCAGAATTAGATGTGGTGGTGTCACGTCTACCAGGGGGAACGTACAAACCTCTCTTTTCATTCTTGTTTTTCCAACTACCTTGGTCTTTGTTTCCAGATTTATCATAGTAGTTCCGACCTTGGTTTCCTTGGGTATTCCCATGGAAACCCCCCTGATTGTTCAAGTAGTTGGCCTCCTCTTCCGAATCAGATTCGTCTCTTCCTTTTGACGCAATGGCTTTGACTTTTTCGGTCTTCCCTGTTAATAAATACTTTGTAAGAAGATCCATTTGTGTTTTCAGATGCGCCATATCTTGATCACGTTCTTCTTCTCTTCTTCTTTGGTCTGCAGTCATGCCAATAGATAAAGTGGGGCTTGCTACCTCAAAATCCCTGGTATGCCAAGCTCTACTTTGTTTCGTCATACGATCTAGCATATTGCTTGCTTGACCAAAAGTGAGGTCCATAAAAGATCCTCCATCTGCGTTATCCACCACTGGCTTAGTTATTGAATTCAAGGCTCTTTACAATATCTCCATTAGGTGAACATTGGTCATGTGATGGTTTGGGCATCTCTCTAGCTTTGTCTTGAACCTCTCCCATGTTTCATGAAGAGATTCAGTGGGAAGCTGATGAAAGTTGCTGATTTCATCTCTCAATTGTGCTCTTTTGGATGGCGGAAAGAATCTTTCTAGGAAAGCGTCTCTCAATTGCCTCCAATTTGTAATTGAATCAGGAGTCAGCCCATTCAACCATAGTGTTGCCTCCCCAGACAGAGACAATGGAAATAGACGTAATCGAATTGCATTCTGACCAACACCAGGATTGTCAAACGACTTGCATGTGGAAATAAAGTTGATGAGATGTATATTCGGGTCATCGCCTGTTAGTCCACCAAATAATCCCTTAAGTTGCAATAACTGAATCATGGTGCTTGTGATGTTGAACTTGGCCCCGGGAGCTAGTGGTGGTGGAATTATGGCTCCAGTGGCTCCGGCACCATCAAGATCATCATCATCATCGTCGAAAGCTGGCTACATAGGTTGGCGATCATACCTAAATCGAGCTTGACGACCTCTTCTGTTGGCAGGTGTTATGATTTCAGCATCACGCCTTGGGTTTAATAACTCGCCATCTCCTAAATCCTCATCGTCAGGATTTGTTGCTCGCCCAGGGTTATCAATGTTTTGTTGGTGTACTTGGGCGGCGGCAAGAGCAGCTAATCTCGCCTGTTCCTGTTGAGCAGCCATCCTTTCAATTTCTGCTCGTGCTTCCATTTTGCCAATACGTTGTGGTTCAGGATTGATAGGTAATAACGGTTGACCAGAACTTCGAGTATGGGGCATGCACTAAATAAAAACCTGCAGTAAACAAAAACAAAAATTAAAAGTAAAAGTACGAGAATCTTTGACCAAAGGGTCTGGTAATTATCACAAACTTGATTGACACTTGTATTCCCCGGCAACGGCGCCAATTTTTGATAACGCTCAATCTACAGCTCTCGTAGGAGTGTAAAGCGGTCTTTAGCAAATATAGAACCCAACTGGGTTGGGTATCGATCCCTCAGGGAATAGCTTGGTCAACAAGTAAGCCAAATTATTAAACTTTTAGTGCATGTCTCGTAAGTAGGGGGGATTGTGATGTGTAACCAAAATAATAAAGTAAAAGCTGAAAATAGCAAAGTAAAAAGAAAAGGATTGTTACGTAAGTTGTAAACAATGAGAATTGAAGCATTGGGGTTATGTCCACCTCCTGAGTTATACGTCTCTATTGACTATGAGTGTGTTGAATTCCGAAATGCATGTGCTTATAGAGAATTGTATTCGATGGTAAATCCAGGCGTTTTTCGACCTATTCGAGGATTATTTCACTTTAACTCTTTCGAGCTTAAAGTGTGTCTAACGGTACGAATTCTCCAAGAGGTTAATCCAGTTATGGCACTAACTGTTTAATAGGGAATTTAGGATGTGACCTTACTACCTTGACACTATCTCTTTTCCAGAGAAATAACCTTTCTTTCAAACAAGTTAAATGTTATACTGGCGTATTCTTGCGTTTGCAACCACAAAGAATGTAGATTAAGATGAAGAGAATAATGATATAAGCAGCATACGTGTCACGAACTCACAAACTCACAGCAATAGATAGTATCTCAGTTGGCTTCCATAACCCCAATAGAGAAGTTTAGTTACCCATGAATGCGAAGGAGATCACGATTGACATTGTTGTTATACCACAAGATTGATTAATTTCGTGTAGCACAAGTGGTAGGCATTTAGGCGTGAATTCCTAGTCAAAGTAACGTTTCTCTTGTTGCGGAATTTAAGAATAGATGAATAGAAGAAGAAAAATAGAATTAATGGAAGAATTCGAAATTGAGAAGTAGAATGTATCTCTCCACTAAGGGAGGAATTAATAAAAATCTCTAGCATGATAGGGTATTTATAATACCCATATCCTAGTCCTACTAAGCTAATGAAATATTTAACCAAATGCTACTAAACAAATGAAATACCTAACCCAATTGTACTAGGTTAATGTATCATTATCCAAATCCAACTAAGTTACTGCTAGTCCCTAAAGTCTTTAGAAATGTTGTTTTAGCCCGGGACAGATTTTCCATGCATCACTTTTGGTCCTTCAGGCGTCCAAGCTCCCTTTCCTTCCTTCGTGAGCTTTCTTTGGTGTCAAGTAAGCCATAAAATGCTGATTTCTGTATCATTTATACCTGAAACTTTGCTAATCATGTTTGTTAGCTCACTAACAGGAAAAAGGACTAAAAACGCATGAAATATATGCTTTGTTCTCAAAACGTGGCACAAATATGGGCAAAATATATTGATATAGGCGTGTAAATTTGCCTATCATCACTAGTTCTTTAGATACTCTGGTACAAGTGGTTTATCAGGCTTTGTTGTAGCTACCCATTCACTAATTTTATCTGAAAAGATATAGCTGGAAGCTGCATTTGTAGGTTAATGGTAGTTAACAATTCCAAACTTTCTTTTATTTTTTTCTCGTTTCTTTTAGTCATCATTTATGCTTTTGTATGGTCACTTTCTTGCCTAGCTATCCATTTAGTAAGCTCACCTTAGTGGCATAGTTTAGTGTCTAGGTTTCCACAAACTAACAACAAATCAAAAAGAAACTTAGGATTACTAACCTAAAAGGAGACTAATTACGGTAGATAAATAAACTCCTAGGAGGATCTTTAGCAACATTTTTCTCTGACTAGACCAACTTTACGTCTCCAAAGATTCCCAGAAAAATACAAAGATCATAGGTTGGTTATAATCTAGAAAATATATGGCTCAATCTAACTACAACACTTCTGTAGTTCTATTCCTGATAAGACATATTGGATGTTTTCTATTAGCAAATCAGTGAACAACAACAATTTATTAGCATAATATCTAGATTGATGATGAGACCAAAATTTTCACTAAGGGCGTTCAAAATATAAATAAGTAATACATGAAAAATAAGTTTAACCATTTATAAACAGTGTAATTTTTATCGAAGAAAATTTGAGTGAACCCCATCGACCCTACTGGGCTCCACCCTTGAATTCTCGAGAGTCCACTCACCTATCCCGGATAAAAGGTGTCAATTTTAGTCCTCTAAAAACAAATTCATAAAGAATATTGTTTTATTTTCACCTGTAGCAAAGAGAATTTGGTCCAGGAAATTTTAACTTTATGGTGATGACAAGAAGAAAAATAAGACTTGTTTATTTCCTCACTAAGTTATAACTTAGGCATGTATTCTAATTTCATAAACTCAACTCCCTTCATTGAACTTAATGATATTTTTCTGCTCAGAAACTAATACATAGATAACAATGTACAAAGCCTGGTAAGAAAATGAACATTGGATATAACTTAACTCTAAAAGCTAGCATATGAGATAAGTACATTAAGATAGTCCACCTCAATCTAATAATTAGTTGTTTTTGAATGACAAACACATTATTTTCGTGTGGTTCTTTTTTTAGATCTTCAACGTAATTATCATGATTCATTTAAGCTTATGTAAGCCTAATATTCATTTCGTTTCCTACATCAACAAAAATTGACTAAGATTACTAGCATACTGAAAAGTTCTTCCAAGAGATAACATCACTATAATTAATAGAAAATTAAAAAAATACTTCCTAAATAGCCATTTTGTAGTTTTGTGCGAAATTCCTTGCTTATTAGTTTTTGGGTTCTCTAGATAATCAGATTCACAATTCTGAAAATCGAATAAAACCCCCAATAATTTGAAAAATAATTTTAAAAATTTCATAAAACCCTCAAATATTTGGAAAGCAATATGAAAAATTACATAAAACCCCCAACTATTCGAAAAGCAATCTGAAAAATCGCATAAAATCATAACTATTAGATAAAAAAGTATAAATTCACAATCTGAAATGCAGTTCTAAAAGAAGAACAAGAAAGTGAAAAGCATAGAAACCCAGTTCTAAGACAAGATAACAAAATCCCCAACTATTTATCTACAATCTTCACATTTTGAGAAAATTAAAGAAGACATAAGAAATTCATATATTCACATTATATTTTATACATAAATAAATAAAAATTAAATCTTGAAAATTTACAGGGAATTTGAGTTAAGAAAAATTGAGAGGATGGAAAAGGGGTTGTTTTGATCGAGAGAGAGGGTTGAATTTGTGACTAGAAGGAGTTTGAGAGAGCTGCCTTGGGTTTTGTATTTTTTCAATAGAATAATAAATATTAAAAAGGTAAATGAATATTAAAATAACAGCGACCTCACGAGGTCATAATGTTTAAAATTTTATTAACCCGCTTTATATTTTATATATTTCTTTAAAATAATTTTAATTAGTTTGATGCTAACTTTTCCCGCATTTTATTTTTGACCTCTTGAAGTCCCTATTATTAAGTGGCGGATTTTTTTTATCATTTACTGACTTCATGAGGTCTTTTTATTTTAAAATAAATTAAAAAAATGAATTGAGGGGATAAACGACCTCGTGAGGTCTCTAATTTTTGACCTACTTTTGAGGTCTCTTATTTTAGGTCACCTTTTATAATATTTTTAGTAGTGACACAACTTTTTCTTGGCAGAACAGACAAAAGTTGCATATACAAGATATTAACCTGAGAGATAGGACCAGGTGCCTCTCTAGTTTATGTGAATCTTCAACTTTGTGCTTGTTACATTCTTCCAACTCCAAAGTTGTTCCCATGGGTGTATACTTACAAAAGTATGGTACTGAGTTAAACCAAAAAGTGCTAATTTACCAAGGATATCAACCTCCTGAACATACCCAATTTTGTGAGAAGATACTAATTTACTTAATAGTAGGTCAATTTAGTTTTATCAATCCCAGCATCAACTTGATAGATTCATTACATCGCATGATACGTGAATTTTTTGAAAATAGGTATGAGGACCAGGTCCTAGACTTGGCATTCTTCAAATGTCCAAATTTCCTTCATCATTGCCTTAAATTTCCCAGCTTCTTTCAAACTTTTGAGCTCATCCTTGGGATATGGATGGTAATCACATAAGAAACCTTCACCTTAAAGTGTCTTAGGAAAGAGAATATAATCTACCTTCCATTCATATCCTTGAGCAATTGCATAACAAGAAGATTTTTCTGATTACAAACTCTTTCTCCCTTTTGTACATACAATCATTTGTTAGACTTGGGAACACATTTGAGTTAGAGTTCCCAGTAGGAGTACAGACATGTGATTAAATACTTCTTTGTCTATCTAGGTAGTGTGAGCTTCTTCATGTTTTTCCAAGGCCTTACGTCTTTGGGATAGGTTCTCCCCTGGTGGACATGTATAATAATTGTCATTCTTTCTCTGAGCCATCATTAATAGTCTTCTTCCAAGTGTCCATCTCTTCTACAGTGAGTGCATAGAGGCTTGTGGACCTTATTTTTAGAATTATGAGCAATCTTCCCTTGAGACCCACGAACTTGGATTCCTTTTGATAACCAAGACCTTCCCATTATTAGCACCTTAACCAGTTAGGTTAGAAAGGATCTGAGAAGATGTAACCTATTGTAGGGAATTTTTAAGTTCGTTCATCAGACGGACTAGGTCCCTTTTGTAACTCCTCATTTTTCGTAAGTGCAGTCAAGAGAAGATTTTGAGAATCCTACAATTTTTCTTGAATCTCAATTTTATTCCCTTTACACTCAAAAGCATCTACTTTCTCCAGTTGACTTACCAAACTCAAATTTTCAAGTTTTATCTTTGCAAATTGTTGCTCAGTTTTTGATATATGGAGAGTTAAGTTTATCAACTCAAGCTCCTGATCTTCTATTTTTTTCTTCTAGAGAATTATTCTTTTCTTTGTCATAAGCATCATCCCTCTTCTCTAACCAACTCACTAAATTCATATTTTTAGATTTTAACTTAGTAACCTACTCTTCAGTTTCAGATATTTGGAGAGTTACAAAAATTAACTCAATCTCTTGACTTCCCACCTTTTATTCTAGACCAAATTTTTTCTCAGTCATTTTACATATACAGTCAATGAACATATATGCAAGCATTTTATCTTTCTAGCAGAATAGTTGTCCAAGTTTTCTTTAAGGTCAGAAAGTGTTACCTCATTTTTTTTCATCTTAAGTGTTTTTCATAAAAGCAAACAATGATTCATAGACAAATGGACTGTCTTCCATTTCTAGTGTAGAAATATCTCCAGTGATCTCATTTTTACTTGAATTACTGGAAGAGTCTCCCCATGCTCTAGAGCTTGCTTCATAGCATACTCAGTTGTTGTCTTCTTTTTTGCATCTTCAGGGACCTGGTCCCTGTTCTTTTCTTTGTCACCTCCCGTCCTGAGGTACCCCTGGTAATCCATTGTGTGCAATGGTCAGTCCTTAATGAAATACTCATGTGACATACCTCAGAACTACTTTCCTTTTTTGCTACTACTTCATTTTCTATAGAACTGACCACTCATCTTCATGGATCTAAAAATACTATTTGCCAAATAGGAAACATTAGAGTCTTCATCATTAACTGGATCATATTTAGAAGCTTTTAATGCGAGGGATTTTTATCTTTTTGTTTTCTTCTTCTCCAGCCCTTGTACCGTCTTGAGCTCATAGGTTTTAAAATTTCCAATCAGTTTATCTATGGTGAGGGTCTTTATGTTTCTTACTTCAGTTATGGTATCTACTTTGCTTTCCTAGGACTTATAAAGAATACCAAGAATTTTTCTTACTTGCTATACAATGGAATTGCTTCTCCCAGGCATTGAAGCTTATTAGTGATAGAAGTGAATCTTGTATGTATTTCTTGGATTGTTTATCCTTATTTAATGGTGAAGGTTTTATATTGAGTAGTCAACATGTCAACTTCAGTATCATTCACATCACTAGTACCTTCATGTGCATTCCTGGAGCAATCCCAGATCTCTTTGGCATTTTCACTGGCTGAGATCCTATTAAATTCATTAGGCCCTATTATTCTTTTTTGTTTTTACTACCATTCTTGTTATTTCTCCTTTATTGACATCTTTAACTAGAAAATAGGACCATCAAAAATTATGTCCATAAGTTCACTATCCTCATCCATAATGAGTCAAACATCCTGATTTTCACCACCCATAATACTACCTATGAATCTTGGTGGTCTAATGGTAGATTGCCTTTCTTCTAGATTGGGTAGAGCAGTCATGCTAGCCAAGACACTCTAGGTATGAATATTTTAAAGTAAAACTCTATGATACCAATTGTTGAAACCCCTAAAGGTTGCACCACACAATAAGCGACCAAATCCCTCAAAATCAACCACAGGCAAAATACACCAAAATAACCAGAAAGTAAGAAATAAAGTAGGAAGAGCAAAAACACAAAATTTTTATGTGGAAATCGAGGAAGGATAAAAACACGGCTTTCCCTCACAAGAACCAAAGAAATTCTCTATAATCAACTTCCTGATTATAGTCTAGATTTCAGCTTACCTCTAGTTTCTTTTTGCTTGTAGCACCTCTACTACAAGCTCATTTTGGTAACTCTACCAAGGACCCTCTCTATTGAGTAACTCTAATCAGTAACTAGCTTAGGCAACCCTACCCAAGAACCTCTCTCGAAGAGAAAAGAATACATTACTCTTATATCTTAAGTAATTCTTTTACAAATCAGCACTCAAGAACACGTCCTAATTCTTTAAGAATATTATAAAGATAAGAACATGAGAAATTCTTGAGCAATCTTAAAATGGAGCTTTGTTGCCTCTCTTCACTTTTTAGAATTATGCAAAAACTGCTTGATAAAGAGGCATCTCTTTCCTTTTATAGATGAGTGATTATTGGGGCTAAAATATCATTGGACCAACTATCCTAATCAGTACAAAATAGCACCTGTAAGTTTGTTACACAAAATGGCAAAACTGTGCAGACAATATGTTCCAGTTATACTGTATCTTGCACGTTCAGGGACATGGTCCCTTGCATCTAGCTACTCATCATCAAAACTACATAGAGTAAGATATGAAACTATTAATTATAGTTTTCAACAAAAGCGTAGTCACTATTTACCTAAATATATGTCCTACCTATTTTCAATCCTACATTACAATCTTAGAAAAATCCTTTTTCGATCTCGATAGTATCTTCTAAAGATGTTGACTATAGAAATATGAGAAATCCTATGGTATGAACATGTATAACAGTGTGAGTATGATTTTTCTCTGCCCTTTAGTTTCTTTATCCTATTGTTCTTGTATATACATATATGTGTTTTATTTTTGAGATACTTTTTTAGATTATTGTGAAGGAATTTGGATAAAGATGGTTGAATAATTCAAACTTTATCTATTGCATCCATGGTTTAGTTGATAAAGTAAAGTATCACAAATTTAAGATTCAAACTTAGTTTTGTGACTTTGAGCTAAAGCAATTGATTTTTTTAAAAATGTTGTGAAAACAAAAAGGGGCCACAACATATTTTGAAATGTATGTTGGTAGCAACTTCTTGAAGCTAATGTAGGGAGATAACTTTGATTTGCTTAAACATAGTTATAATAGAGAAAAGTCTATAATTTCTTTCTTGAGGACTAGTAAAGACATTAAGTTGGGGGTGTTGATGTGCCTATAATTTCGCACATATTCTCTATCCTTTACTTAATATTTTTATTGTTTTTATATTCAGTTCACGATATTTTTTTGTGTTTTATGTTAATTTATAATTTTGTAGGTTTCAGGTATCTAAATGGCTAAAGGATGAAAAGCATGGCAAATAATCATATTTTAGGTCATTTATGGTTGCATTTCAGACAACAAATCATTTGACGAACAAAAAAGTCAATCATAAAAATAATCAAAAAAATGTCAATCAGGAACCTATAGGAAAGCCAGATTATGAAATAAAAGATATTCACAAGATCATTTGATGACCTAAACTTAACAAAAAATGACATATAATGTAATGAAACCTTGGAGCAAAATGTGCAAACATGAAAGAAATTTATAACCGTAGTGCAATGACCCTCCCAGTTATTTTTCATAGTTCTACTTATTTTCACTGTTAGAGCTTTTTCGTAGTTGTCCCAAGTCATTTATGACTTACTGGGGTTGATAGTTCGGTTACCTGGCAGTTTGTTTGCTTCTTAGAGCCAATTTCCTATATTGACGTCTTTGATGGTCTCAAATGGACACAAGGGAAAAACATTAGTGAAACAATCTCGAACGCAAGTTTTAAATGCACCAACAGCTCTGGAATATAGATCTTACACTAGGTAGACCTTTGATTCGGGTCATGATGCACCCGAGCTCATTTCAACCTATTGGTCGAAAAGTTGAAAAATTAGAAATTTAGATGTGGAATCTACATTTGGCCGAAATGACCTCGAATGAAAAATTCAACTTCTTTATTACATCTAGAATTGACATGACCCGACCAGGGTCCTTGCCATAATAGGCATCCCAGGTTCGATTGGGACCGGAGACCACCCCCGTTACCCAACCCAACCTCTAGCCGCCTACCCTGATTTGGCTGAATTTTGAACATATAAAAAGATAGTGTAACAGTTCACATGAAGACTCTGGGATAGAATCACAACTGTGACCGACCCAACCGAGTTCAATCATCCCACACCAACCGCCCAACCCTACCAAACCATACCAAAGGCCATAAATCTGGCCATAACCAAATAAGTTCTAAAACATAATATAATTAATCCAAAAATAAAATACGATGGAACAACCAGCAATCCCGTTGACTGGTGTTAACCCAGATGTCAATACTAATACCAAGGCTGGCACCAATACTGATCCCTCCCATACCAACCCATAGTAGTACCACAAAGCCTCTAACCAAAATATTGATAAAATCCAATTGGGACATACCCCCAACAATGGCCACAACCAAAATCCAAAAATAAACCAAAATGTCCAAAAATGTCCATAACATAAAATGGAGCCTTTTAGAATGATTGAAGATCACCATTTCAGTCAAAATATTAATCCCCTGGTCAATTACTAGGTTGGAGGAGTTGAACGGACGGTTCCTACATAGCGTGGGTATACAGGCGCCAGTAGACAAGTTAGCGGGTGAACACTAGCATGATTTTAGGATAAGGATAAAATAATGTCATTTATAAAACCAAGTAAAAACAACCATAATGCATACAACCATATATATATATATACATATAACTATGCTGGGAAGGGGGACCGATTTTAGCATATATTTAAAAACCTTTAACTGTGTTGGGTAGTATTGCCATCCTATACTACCCACAGGCTATATCGGTTCAGCTCCTCCTGCTGAAAGGGCCCCAGTGTGTGTAGCCGAACAACCAGAGAAGAAAAATCTGGGATAACTAATACATCCCTGAAATATAAAGTGTGACATCGTGTACACGGTCAACAAGATCAACCTTATATCGACAAATATGAGTTTGCAGTTTTGGTCTTCTCGAGACCTCTACCTTCTACGGCTTTTATACGCATCCCACCATAATTGGCCAATTAATACCATTACCAAACAACCAACCAATCTATTTATCATTTATTAGCCAAGGTCATTTAGTGGTGGTATCGTCATACCGACCATACTTGCAAGTACTATTCTTAGCCAACAATATATAGGTTTAAAAGGACTTCAAAGTGCCCTTCCATTTACCATATTAAACCACTTGGTGGATTCCATGAACACCACAAACATAATAATTTAGCCATTTACCTTTCCAAGCTATTTAAACTATGCATAATTCATTTACCAAGTTATAAAAACCAAAGAGATCCATTAAATGTTACTCAATGCAATGAAAATATTATATAGGCAATTTGTCAAACACATTGGGGGAAGAGTATAACCAAAACCAATTCCAATTACCATTAATCCATTCCCATGCAATCCAATTATCCAAAACCACCATTAATGCATATAAAAGCATAATTAAAACCATGGCGAACCATAACCACCTATTTAATATCAAAACCCCCAAATCATATTTGAAAACCAAAATCATACAATCAATGAAATCATGAAAACATTCATAAGAACCATGATTTTAGTTAGAATCAACAATGAGGAAAGAGAACATGTCTTAAACCAAGATGATGGAAAGAAATCACCAAGACAAACCCCAAATTAATCCTCTGGTTGAAACCCTAACTTTCCTTGCCTAAAAATTTTTAAGAGAATTATAGAGTGTTTTAGAAAGAGTTTCTAAGTGTTAATGAATGGAGTAATAGGTTAAATAACCTCCCAAGTAGGTTAGAAGTCGTAGGAACTTATTAGGATAAGTGAAGAAATGTCTAGAATACTGCTACTTAAGTTACACAGAAACCCCATCACATGGATACGACTGACCCTCACGAGTTGTACCCTCTGATATGATTGGTACCCTCCACACGCATCCTAGCCTCATCCTTTGGATCCAACACTGTCCAAAATATGACTCATCCAACCAAGTCGTATCCAAAGCATATGATCCGTACCCTTCATCCATACCTCTGGTAGAATGAACCCAAGGAAGATTTAGACACTGTTCACCATACGAGTCCATGGTATGACTTATACCCTGGTTTATGGCTCGTAGTGAGCCACTCGTACTCAGATCCAGCTTAAGTAACTAATTCTAAAAGTAAGTTAAGGAACTAAAAAATCCACACACCAATACGACTCATACTCCTAAGTTGTATCTATTCTAGTAACCAAAATCTATCCCACCAACCAATAATGGTCATCATATGACAGGACCGTACTATTGGTAACCCATCATACAACTCATTCCTATGAGTCGTACTGGGTCTGTAGACCAGAATCCCAGGAAATTTTCTAAGGGTCAAACCCCAGGGTGTTATAGTCTCCCCCACTTAGAACATTTATCCTCGAATGACAGACAAGGTAGGGGTAACCACACGCACGAGTCATATGTGTTATAAAATATTTCTAACCTTTAACAAAGTTTGAAACAAAGAGGCAAAGATATTAATCTTTCCTTCAACAAATTCAGAAAATAAAGATGTATTGAAGACACATACCTTCCGCACAAATCCTAGGAGAAGAAAATAGATACGGATACTTAGACTTTATGTCCTCCTCTACTTCCCACGTAGCTTCTTCCACCTTATGGTTCTACCCTAGAACATTAACCAAAACCACTTCCTTGGTCTATAACTGACGAACCTGCCTATCCAAGATCTCAACCAGGATTTCCTCATAGACAGAGAATCTGAGATACCCAACCCCTCCAAAGGAACAATCGAAGAAGGATCACCAATGCACTTCCTTAACATGGAAACATGAAATATTGGATGAACCAAGCTCAAGCTAGAAGGCAACTCCAGCTCATAAGCTATATTACCAGCTCTCTGCAAAACCTCATAAAGACCAACATACTGGAGACTGAGCTTCTCTTTCCTTCCAAGCTGCATTGCTCCCTTCATGGGAGATACCTTGAGGAAAACCTTATCCCCAACCTCAAACTCCAAGTCTCTATTCCAAATATTCGCATAGGAATTTTGGCGACTTTGGGTAGCATTAAGCCTATCCCAAATCACTTTCACCTTCTCCTTCTCCAAAGCCTGGTAAACCAAATCGGGACCAAACATGTCTGTCTCCCTTATCTCAAACCATCCAATAGGAGATTTAATCCTCCAACCATACAATGCCTCAAAAAGGGCCATACCAATTCTAGAATGATAGTTATTGTTGTAAGCAAACTTCACTAAAGGTAGATGCTCAACCCAATTGCCACCATAATCAATCACACAAGCCGAAAGTATATCCTTCAATGTCTGGATAGTTCTCTCTACTTGCCCATCCATCTGTGGGTGGAAAGCAGTACTTAGACTAACCTTAGTCCCCGACCCTTTTCTAGATAGATCACTAGAAGTGAGATGTAAACTGTGTGCCATGGTCAAATTTATTCAAAAAAGGCACCCCATGCATCTTCATAATCTCTTGAATATAGAACTTTGCATAATCCTCTACCAACAAGGTAGTTCGCACTGGCAAAAAGTGAGCAGACATAGTTATCCTATCCACGATGACCGAAACCGAATCAAATTGATTTCGAGACCAAAGAAAACCGGTAACGAATGCCATATTGATCACTTCCCATTTCTATTTGAGAAAATCAATTTCTTTATACAACCCTCCAGGCCCCATGTGCCCAAACTTAACTTGTTGACACACTATGCACTTGGTCACAAAATTAGCCACATCCCTCTTCATGCCATTTCACCAATAGATCTCCTTAAGATCATGATACATCTTAGTCAAGCCGAGAAGAATAACATAGCATGATTCATGTACCTCAGCCAAAATCCTTTGTCGTAAACTATCAATATCAGGAACACACAACCTCCTTTGGTACCATAAAGTACCATCACCACTGATCTTAAACACCACTACATTTTGTCACCAATATCACTCTTGATTTTCATCAAGATAGGATCTAGCACTTAGTTCTCTTTAATCTCCAATCAAGAGACGATCAAACTACTTCTTGCCCCATCATACCACCATGCTCGAAATCCAAGAGATAAACTCCAAGACTATCCTAGCGGTGAATATCCTTTACCGACTCCCACTTTCCTTTCTCCATATGATCCAAACTCCCTATGGATAACCGGCTAAGAACATCAGCAACTATGTTAGATTTACCTGGGTAGTAGTGAATATTCATATCATAGCCCTTGAGAAGCTCAAGCCATCTACTTGAGATTAAGCTTCTTCTAAGTGAACACATACTGTAGACTCTTACGAACAGAAAAGATAACCATGTAAACACTGTACAAATAATGCCGCCATATTTTCAAAGCAAACATAATCTCCAATAGCTCAAAATCGTGAGTAATATAGTTTCTCTCATGCACTTTTAACTGCCTAGAAGCATATGTAATCATCTTTCCATGCTACATCAACACACAACCAAGCCCTACCTGAGATGCGTCACAATAAATCACAAACCCATCATTGCCTTCTGGTAAACTCAGAATTGGAGTCGAAGTTAGCTTATCTTTCAACTTCTCAAAATTCCCCTCACAAGCATATGATCAAGAAAACTTAACCTTCTTCTGAGTCAACTTGTTCAAAGGAGAAGCTACTGGTGAAAAGCTTTCCACAAACCAGCTATAATACCCTGCTAAACCTAAGATGTTTTGATTATCAGATAGAGTCATAGCTCTAGGCCACCTCTTCACCATAACAACCTTTTATGGATCCACTATGATCCCATAACTAAAAATAATATAACCTAATAAAGTTACAGTGTTCAACAAAAACTCAAATTTAAAGAACTTGCCATACAACTGTTGTTTCTTTAAGGTCTGAAATACCACAAGAAGGTGATTAGCATGATCCACCTTACTCTTCGAATAAACTAGAATGTCATCAATAAACATAATTTTGAAGAGATCCAAATAGTGTTAAAAAACCATGGTCATCATATCCATAAATGTCGATAGAGCATTAGTCAACCCAAATTACATTACCAAAAACTCAAAGGTCCCATACCGAATACGAAAAGCGGTCTTAGAGATATCCATCTCCCTAATCTTTAGCTGATGGTACCCAGACTAATGATCTATCTTAGAGAAGAACTTAGCACCTTACAACTGGTTAAATAGATCATCTATCCTTGGAAGAGGATACTTGTTCTTGACTGTCACCTTGTTCAACTGCCTATAGTCAATGCACATCCAAAGGGAACCATCCCTTTTGCACATAAACAACACCGCTGCACCCCACAGAGATACACTAGGACAAATAAACCCCTTATCCAGAAGACCCTTAAGTTGTTTCTTAAGTTTTCTCAACTCAGCTGGGGCCATTCTATATAGAGGAATAGAAATTGGACGACTATTCAGAACTACATCAATACCAAACTCGATTTCCCTATCAGGAAGAACACCAGGAAGATCATCCAAAAAAACTTCTGGAAACTCATTAACCACTGGAACTATCTGAAAATAGGGACCTTTTGAGTTAGAATCTTTAACCCGGACCAAGTGATAAAGACAACCTTTGGAGATTAACCTCCGAGCTTTAAGATAAGAAATAAATCTCCCTTTAGGAGCTAAAGAACCACCCTCCCATTCTATAATCGGCTCATCGGGGAAGCTAAAGATAACCTTATGGGTCTGACAATCCAAGGATGCACAATAAGAATATAACCAATCCATACCTAGAATGACATTGAAGTCCACAATACCCTATTCAAACAGATCCACCAATGACGACTTGCCACCAATAGATACTACACACCCCCTATAGACTCTCTTAGCAATAACCAAATCACCTACTAGGTTAAAATAGAAAAAGGATTTGAAATAAATTTTTTATAAACACCAAAGAATATATCCACATAAGGAGCCACATAGGAGAGAGTTGACCTCAAATCAAGCAAATAATATACATCATAAGAGAAAAGTTGTAATGTACCAGTAATGACATCAGGTGAAGCCTCAGATTCTTCTCGAGATGCCAAAGCATACAACCTATTCCGACCAATACTTGTACCAGGAGCAGTAACATAAGTAGATGCAACACCACCAGGCATAGGAGCAGAAAATAATGCCACAGGAATCCTATTCACCCCATAACAACCTTATTAACCAGATAATCCCTAAGTCGATAGCCTATCTAGACACACTTGAAGCATTTGTACCTTTCTTTATTGCAATAACCCCGATGAAGACGACCACATAACCGACAAGGAGGGCAGGAAAAAACTGACTGACCTCTGCTTGCCTGAGATTAGGCACCCTGTGCCCAAAAATTATCACTACATTAAAAACGCCTGTCACCCATCTGTTAAGGAGTGCTAGCAGTAGAGAAGGAACCATAACTCTCTCACTTCTTTTTCTACTATTTGTCATTATCCCGACCACCCTGAGACTGAGCACTCCTGGTCAGAAAACTTATTCTTTCTACCCTACCGATCTCCAAACTCTGCGTGTTCTCTCTTCTTTTCCTCCACTTACTGCATATGAATAATCAATCTAGAGATGTCCATATATTTAATTAGCAAGGCAGTGTTGCTCTCCAAGATATAATCCTGATTCAACCTAGAACTGAACTTCCTCATTCTTGCACACTTATCAGCCACTAAATCAGGAGCATACCTTGACAATTGGTGAAACTTCAAGGCATATTCCTTAACAGACATCCTCCCCTGCTTAAGGTTCACAAACTCTTCCATCTTTGCTTCCCTCAACTCTTGAGAAAAGAACCGATCTAAGAAGGCCTTAGAAAAAGTATCCCACAAGACTAATTCTTCCATATCACCCCTATCCATATCCCACTCTTCATACCACTGATAGGAAACATCTTTGAGTTGATAAGCTACAAAGTTTACCCCCGCCACAATGGTAGCATACATCACCCTAAATGTCTTTTCCACTTTATCCAAGAAGCCATATGGATCCTCCTCTACCTTTACTCCTAAAAGAGTAAGAGGACCCACCTTCATAAATTGACCAACCCTTGTGGTGTCAGTCAAAAAAACACTAGTTGCATCCTGCTTAGCCTGAGAAGCGACCACCTGAGAAATAATACGAATAGAATAATGGAATTTTATATTAGTCACCCCACTTTGAGGACAACTAGTAGCAACTGGTGGAACTTCAAAACTATCAGGGATAGGACCGTTAGATCGAAGATGAACCCTAAAAGTCAGATGCACCCCTCCAGCATTATCCTCATATGGGACAGATGGAAACTTACCACTTCAGTCCAAATATTGATCCCTGACTCAATTACTATGTAAGAGGAGTAGAAGATTGGTTTCTACAAAACATGGGTATACAGCCGCCTATAGACGGGTTAGCGAGTGAATGCTACGATGATCTCATGATAAGGATAAAATAATGTCATTTATAAAACTAAGTAAAACCATCCATAATAAATACAACCATACATATATATATATATATAACCATGCCAGGAATGGGGACCGGATTTAGAATGCATTTAAAAACCTTTACCTGAGTTGTGTAGCTTTGCAATCCTAAACCACCCACAGGATATATGGGTTCAGCTCTCCTTATTGAAAGAGCCTTAGTGCGTGTAGCCACACAAAAAGGGAAGAAAAAATTGGGATAACTAGTACATCCCCCAAATATAAAGTGTGACATCATGCACACGGTCACCAAGACCAACCTCATATTGGGAAATATGAGTTTCCAGTTTTGGCCCCCTTGGGACCTCCATCTTCCACGACTTTCCTACACATCCCTCCATTATTTCCTAATTAAACCATTAGCAAACAACCAACCAATCCATTTACCATTTATTAACCAAGTACGTTTAGTGGTAGTGTCATCATACCGACCATACTTGCAAATACTATCCATAGACAACTATAAATAGGTTTAAGGGGACTTTAAAGTGGCATTCCATTTACCATATTAAACCACTTGGGGGATTCCATGTACTACACAAGCATAACCATTTAGCCATTTACCATTCCAAACCATTTAAACCATGTATAATTCCTTTACCAAGTTTAAAACAAGTAAGAGTTCCATTAAAAGTGCTCAATGCAATAAAATATTATTATGGGCATTTTGACGAACACATTGGGGACATAAGATAACCGAAACCAATTTCAATTACCAGTAAACCATTCCCATTCAATCCAATTATTCAAAACCACCATTAATGCATATAAAATCATAATTTAAACCATGGTAAACCATAACCAACTATTTAATATCAAAACCCCCAAATCATATTTGACAACCACTATCATACAATCAACGAAATCATGAAAAGATTCATAAAAACTATGCTTCTAGTTAGAATTAACAATGTGGGAATAGAACATACCTTAAACCAAGTTAATGATGGAAAGAAATCACCAAGACAAACCCCAAATTAATCCTCTAGTTGAAACCCTAGCTTCTCTTTCCAAAAAGTTTTTGAGAGAATTATAGAGTATTTTAGAAAGATTTCTAAGTGTCAATGAAAGGAATAATGGGGTAAATAACCTCCCAAGCAGGTTAGAAATTGTGGGATCTTATTAGGATAAGTGGGGAAATGTTCAGAATACCCCCACTTAAGTGACACAGAAACCCTATCACAGGGATATGACTAATCCTCACGAGTCGTACCCTTCGATACAATTGGTACACTTCACTCATATTCTTGCCTCAGCCTTTGGACTCATCTAACCAAGTCGTATCCGAAGAATATGATTTGTACCCTTCACCCATACTCCTAGAAGAATAAACCTTAGGAAGATTTAGAAACTATCCACCATACGAGTCTATTGTACGACTCATACCCTGTCTTGGGCTCACAATGATGCACTCGTACTCAGATCCAGCCTAAATAACCAAGTCTAATATTAAGTTAAGTAACCAAATGATCTGTAACCAACAATACGACTCGTACCCTAAGTTGTATCCATTCTAGTATACAAAATCCATCCTACCAACCAACACTTCTCAGCATATGCCAGGACCATACCGTTTATACCTCATTATACGACTCATTCCCATGAGTTATATTGGGTCCAGATACCAAAATTCAAGGAAATTTTCTAAGGGTCAGAACCCAGGGTGTTATAAGAATATCTTATTTAGTGTGTTTACATAGATCATTTGCATATATCAAATTTTGAATAAATCTCGAGGCCTTAGAGGAAATTTGGAAATTCTAAGTATCAACTTTCAGCTAATGTCTAGTGCCATGAAAATTGCACCCCTCAGTCTTGTGATTGCACCACAGTGTGCAAAGGGGTTATTGCAATCACACAAGGGTGTGTTGCAATTGCAATATTTTGTTCTAACACCAGAGTGTAATTGTGCTCTACATGTTGCGATTGCAATATTTCATACCTTATATGGGTATAAATAGACCCCAATGTCACAAAATTTCTAATTTACTATCACAACCAAAAATTAAGGGCCATGATGGCACTTGTCGCGGTGTACCTATCCTGACCCAAACTAAGGTCTGGACATAACAGTTATCTTAAGTCTAACGAGGATCGGAGACCACCCTATTTTGCTAGTCAAACAAAACACAATATACATATAGCAACAAAATTCCAAACGTAAAGCAAGATCGATAAGTATGACTCAAATGATGTCTAAGAATCCAACAACCAAACCCAAGTATACAGTAATCTACAAAGCCTCTAAATCATAACTAAATCAATCTAATTTGGGACATGCCCCCGACGAATAACCAAAACTAGACCAAAGAAAATTATATGAAATAAGCAGACCTAATCATGAAATGAGGTCTTCTAAAGTATGAAAGCTCACCACTTCACTCTGACTCACGAGCTATTGTACGATCACCTAGTCACTGTATAGGACAAATAGACGTATTTTCGGTTCCTGCATTATGTGGGGATACAATATTTGGAGATTGTTAGTAGGATTGCACTTGCATTTAACTCAGGGAATTGATATAAAATAATGTCATGTAAAACCACAGGAAAATTCACATACACACAATGAACATACATAATATATATCATGTTGGGATAGAGAACAGGGCTTAGAATGAAAGTAAAACATTATCCTCTATTGTGTAGCTTAACTGTCATAGTAGTACCTATGGGCTATATGGGCCTCAGTTCTCACCCCCTAGTCGAGCCCTAGTGCGTGTAGCCGCATGAAATAAAGAATAATCATAATATATATGCAGGGAGACTCGAACCTCACGATTTTATAATGTAAGAGACTCAAACCACCCAGTCATTTAGAGCCTGCATCGGCAATCACGATTTATAGTATTGATCTCTTAGGGACCTCCACCTTCACGACCTTGCTACACAATCCCCTTTTTAAGCCCAATTAAAGCATATAACACATAAACCATTCAAGGAGTCATTCATTAAGGCATTATCAATTACTATTATCATACCGACTATAGCTTGCAAGCGCATGTCATTTAGCCAAATCCAATCATCCATCAAAGGGACTCTAACCCAATCAGCCAATGGGACTCTAAAGTTCCAAGTAGGAACTAAACTGCTAGCCAATGGGATTCTAACCCAGTCAGCCAATAGGAATTCAAAGTTCCAAGTAGGAACCAAGTCATCTAGATAAAGGGACTCTAACCCAACCAGTCAATAAGACTCCAAAGTTTTCAATTTAAAACCAATTTTATATTTCATTAACCTTTTATGCAATTCAAGGTTACAAAAATAGTCCAACATGGATATTGTCATGTTCAAAGCAAGTTTCACAAGGTTGGGTTGAGGTTATACCAATTGCCATATCAAAATAATTAGTTTGGGGAAATCTACGACCCTTACCCCACCCCACCCTAGCAAATTAACCATATCCATGCACCTAAATTAGTTTAAAACTATCAATTCAAATCATGAATAATGCACAAAATCTATGGGAAAATAATTCGATCAAAAATATGCTCAAAAGCCCTCAACCCACATTAATAGTCTGTTAATTAACAAAATAAGCTTTTGGAAAAGAGGTACATGCCTTAGACATACAAGAATCTGGAAGCAATTTGGAACTATGAGCTTGGAAGATGAACATATGATGAAACCCTTAGGCTTTTCATGGGTTTTGGGTTTTTGAGTGGAATTCGAGATTGTTAATCTCCTAAAACTAGAAGAAATAGGCTATATAATGCCTAAGGGTCGTACATAGGTGAAAATACCCCAATACCCCTCATCCTAAGTATTTAAAACAAAAGTGCACGAATTTTACATAGGATCATGGCATGGACCTTATCATAGAGGTTAACCTCCATGACACAGACCCTACTACAGAGATTATCCTCTGTGCCATGGAACATATCACGGAGATTATCCTACGTGACATAGGGATATCACGGAGGCATACTGCCTCAGAACTCCAAAATAGCCACGAACCTCTTTCAAAAATTCCAAAACTCTATCGGGACTCCCTTTTAACATATCTAAACACAATTTAGGCCAAAAATCGATGTTTCAAACATGAGAAGGCCAAAAATAAAGTGCTCAAAGTTTTGAGGGTGTTATATTACCCCCCTCTAGGATCATTCATCCCAGAATAATAATCTAGGACACTTATAGCATGATCATTAGCAAGAATACACAAGAAACAAATTACAAACTCAGAATATAACAAGAGGAAAATAAAACTCATACCTTAAGCATTAATATCCAGGACGGGAAACAAGAACGGATACTTGGGTTCATGTACTCTTCGCCATCCAAATAGATTTCTCCAACTTTTGGTTCCTCCATAGAACCATCATTGAAGTCATATCCTTAGTCCTCAAATGACGTACTACAGATCTAAGATCTCAACCGAGACTTCCTCATAAGATAATGAGTCTGAAGCACTTGTACTTTCCAAAGGAATAATCAAAGAGGGATCGCCTACACACTTTTTCAACATTGAAATGTGGAAGGCCAGATGAATGGAACCCAAACTAGAAGGCAAATCCAATTCATAAGCCACACTACCCACTCTCTTCAAGACTAAATACAGACTTACATAACGGTGGATGAGCTTTCCCGTCTTCCCAAATCACATTACTCCCTTTATAGGAGACAACTTCAAGAACACCCAATCACCAATGTAATATTCCAACTCTCTTCACCTCACGTTTGCATAGGACTTTGGGAAACTTTGGCGGTCTTAACCCTATCTCGAATCACCTTTACCTTCTCTATATCTTGATGAACCAAGCCAGGACCAAATAAATTAGCTTCATCAACCTTGAACCAACCAATAGGAGATCTACACCTCTTATCATACAAAGCCTCAAATAGATCCATACTAATACTAGGTGATAGTTGTTGTTATAAGTGAATTCAATGAGAGTCAAATGATCAACCAGCTAACCCCCAAATTCAATCACACAAGCTCAAAGCATATTTATGATGTCTAAATGGTCCTTTTCTCTTGTCTATTTGTCTATGGGTGGAAAGCAGTGCTAATATTTACGTTAGTACCCAAACCTTTCTAAATAGTATGCCAAAAATATAATGAGAACTGAGTACCACAATCAGAAATGATAAAAACTAGATCACCATCCAATTTCACGATCTCCTGAATGAAAAGCTTAGCATAATCATCAACTGAATAATTAGTCTTCACAGGCAATAAGTGAGCAGAATTAGTCATCCTATCCACAATGACCCAAATCGAATCAAACTAATTATGAGACCGCGGAAGGCAAGTAATGAAGTCCATATTTATTGCTCCCACTTCCACACAGGCAACTCAATCTCTTGGGACAACCCACTGGGCCTCAAGTTCTTTACCTTCACTTATTGATACACCATGAACTTAGCTACAAAATTGGCCATATCTTACTTCATATTATTCCACTAATAAATTCCCTTCAAATCATGGTACATCTTCTTTGAACCAAGATGAATAGTATATCGTGGATCATGAGCTTCAGCAAAAATTCTTTCTCGCAACCCATCAACATCGAGAATGCACAATATAACTTGGTACCTCAAGATACTATCACCACCAATATTGAAATCCTTGGCTTTATGCTGGCCCATATCATCCTTAATATGCATCAAGACAGGATCCACAACCTAATTCTCTTTTACCTCAATGCCAAGGGATGACTTCACCACTTCTTGAAATATCACCCTTCCATCCTCAGAGTCCAAAGGACAAACTCCAAGATTAGCCAATCGGTGAACATCTCTCACTAAATCTCGCTTCTCCTCATCTATAAGAGATAAAATCTAAATATATAACCTACTAGGATTATCATCAGCCACATTAGCCTTACCTGGATGATAATGAAGACTTATATCATAGACTTGAGCAACTCAAGCCATTTATTTTGCCTATGATTCAACCCCTTCAGGGTGAACACATATTGCAAACTCTTATGCTCGGAAAAGATGTCGACATGAAGCCCATACCAATAGTGATGCCAGATCTTCAAAGAAAACACCACATAAATAACTCCAAATCATCTGTCCGATAATTCTACTCATGAACCACAACCTTTCCATGTTGCATCAATACACAACCTAGTCCCACACGAGATGCATCACAGTAAACAACAAACCCATCAGTACCCTCGGCCAGGGTCAAGATCAAAGCAGAAGTCAACTTATCTTTCAACTTCTAAAACCTTCCCTTGTAGGCATCCGACCACAAAAACTTCACATTCTTCTGATTTAGATTCATCAATAGTGCAGAAATCGAAGAGAAGCTCTCCACAAATATCCTATAATATTCATCCAACCCCAATAAGCTCCGAATATCGACCGTAAAATAACATGACCGTAAAAATGTCACCGCATTCAATCAAAACTCATACTTGGAAAACTTTGTACACAACCATTGATCCTTAAGGGTCTGTAACACTAGATAGATATGATCAGCATGATCTACCTCACTCTTAGAATACACAAGAGAATATCACCTATAAACACAATGACAAGCAAATAAAAGAACTGACGAAATTCCTAATTCATAATATCCATAAATGTCATCGGGGAATTGGTCAACCTCAAAAGACATGACCAAGAACTCAAAATATCCATACCAGGTATAGAAAGCAGTCTTAGGGATATCCACCTCCCTAATCTTAAATTTATGATAACCTGATCGAAGATCAACATTAGAAAAACACTTAGTACCTTGGAGCTGGTCAAATAAATCATTAATTCTCAAAAAGGGTATTTATTCTTCATAATCACCTTATTTAAATGGTGGTAATCTATACATATTCGAAGGGAACCATCTATTTTACGCACGAATAGAACAGGGGCACCCCATGGAGAAAGACTATGGTAGATAAAATCCTAATCAAGGAGATCTTTCAATTGCTCATTTATATCCTTCAACTCAGTTGAAGCCATTTTATAGGAAGAGATGGAGATAGAATAAGTGTTTGGGAGAAGATCGATCTGGAAAATAAATTTCCCTTACGGGAGGGACACCTGGAAGATCATTAGAGAAGACCTCAGGAAATTCATTAACCACAAGAATGCTTTATAACGACAGACCCTCTGAGTTATAATATTTAACCAGAACTAAACGATAAAGACATCTCTTGGAAATTAACTTTTGAGCTCTAAGATAAAAAAAATGAACCCTCCCTTAGGCACTAGAGAACTTCTTTCCTACTGAATAACCCGCTCATTAGGGAATTTGAAAATGACCTTATGGGTCAGACAATGCAAAAACGCATAAAATTAATGGAGTCAATCTATTCCCAGGATAATATCAAAATCAGCCATATCCAACTCTATAAAGTTTACCAAAGTCTCTCTACCACGGACAGATACCATATAACCCCTATATACTCTCTTAGACATAATAGATTTACCAATTGGGGTAGACACAAAGAAAGGATCCAATATACGCTCATGAACAAAACCAAAATAAAAATCCACATATGGGGTCACATAAGAAAGGGTAGAACCTGGATCAAGCAAACAGTACACATCATGGGAGAAAAGTTCTAACGTACCAGTAATGACATACAGAGATGCCTTAGAGTCTTGATGGAAAGCAAGAGCATAGAGAGTTTTGACCAGTGCCGAAGCTATAAGTAGCACCCTTTGGTGCCGAAGCCAAAGAGTTAAATACAAGAACCTTATAAGACCTAGTAGCAACATTTCTTAAAGGATAGTTCCTCTAAAAGTGGCCAGGCTATCAACATATGAAACACTTATTCCTCTCCTCATCACAAAGCCCATGGTTCAACTGTCCACAAAATCTACAAGAAAGATGGGATAGAACTGATTGGGCCATACTGTCCTGAGATTGGGCGCCTTGTGCTTAAACCCACTATTGATCTGAAAGCAATGATCACCAGACGGCTTAGGATGAGGAGCAGTAGTCATTGAATAGGAACATGAATTTCCCACCATCTCTAACAACCTATTGCTGACCTTCACTCTGATCTGAATACCAAAACTTCTTACTTTGGCTCTTCCCCATCTCAGCTTGCTTCTTCTTTTCCTTTTTAACTTGTTGTATATATACCATAAGAATAGAGATATGCATATCCTTCTTTAACAAGGCTGCCTTTCTCTCTAAAATCAAATCATGAGACAACCCAGAAGCAAATTTTCTCATTCTAGCACTCATGCTAGATACTAACTTTGAAGAATAACGGCACAGCTGATGAAATTTCAAGGCATACTTCTTCACAATTATTTCTTCTTGCTTTAAATTCACGAACTCCTCAACATTTGCCTCTTTCAACTCCTGAGGAAAGAAGCGATACATAAAAGCACAAAAAATATCATCCCACAATGCCACCTTCCAGTCATAATCCATAGACTGATCCCACTCCTCATACTAATAAATGCTACATCCTTTAAATGATAAGCAGAGAACTTCATACCCTCTACATTTGTAGCATGCATTACTCAAAAGATCTTTTCTATCTCATCTATGAACCCTTGAGGATCTTTCTTAACCTTAGTGCCTGTGAAAACTGAAGGGTTTAACCTACTAAACTGCCCAACTCGAGTAACTGCTGAAGAACTCATAACAGTACTAATATGACCCAACTGGCGTGGCTAAGTTGTCACTAACTGGGTCAACAGATAAATAAAATAATGGAACTCAGCATTGGTAATATCTCTAAGAGGTAACTGAGCAGGGGTGTTGTCAGTAGGAAAAGGATCTTTGGAGACTGGTGGAACTTCACGGGGCTAATCAGAAGCAGCTACCCTTAACCAGGATTGTACCCCATACGTAGGATAAGTTTCATCCACATTGTCCTCAAGAGGGATATATGAGCTGTCACAAGTATCAGATCTTCTGGAAGGCATGATCTGAAAGGCGAACAAATGGTCATTAGAGGAGTTTTCAAGACCTTAGATTCTATAGCTCAAAAAATAGAACAATAAGAAAGGGAAACACTCCTAAAAGCCTCATAACCTCTCCCTCATAAGTGTGGTATGCAATATACCCATAAAAAAGACTCAACTTGATGCAACTTTATGGACACCCAACTGACCATGAACCTAGGCTCTAATTCCAACTTTGTCATAACTCAAACCAGGGCCTGGCTATGACGGGTATCTCAAGTCCAACGAGGATCGAAGACCATCCCTTTTGCCTAGTCAAATGGAACACAATATACATATAGTAGTGAAATTCCAAACATAAAACAAAATAGATAAGTATGACTCAAAAGAAGTCTAAGAATCCAAAAAACAAACCCAAGTCCATAGTAACCCACAAAGCTTATAAATCATAACTAAATCCATCTAAGCCAGGACATGTCCTTGACGAATAGCCAAAACTAGACCAAAGAAAAATATATGACATAAGAAGACCAAATCATGAAATGAGGTCTTCGGAAGTATTGAAGCTCACCACTTCAATATGACTAACGAGCTATCCCATGATCACTTAGTCACTATGCAGGACAAGTAAAATTATTTTTGATTCCTACATCACATAGGGATAAAGCGTCTAGAGATGGTTAGTGGGATGAGTACTTACATGTAACTCAGGGAATAGGGATAAAATAATGCCAAGTAAAATCATAGTAAAATTCACATGACACAGTGTACATATGTAATATATATTATGTTAGGATAAGGAACAAGGCTTAGCATGAAACTAAAATAGTATCCTGGACTGTGTATCTTACCAGTTATAGTAGTACCCATGGGCTATATGGGCCCTAGTTCTCACCCCCCAATTGGGCCCCAGTGCGTGTAGCCATACGAACTGTAGAATAATCATAATATATATTCGCGGGGACTTGAACCTCCCAATCATATACTAAACATGACGTAAGCATCTTGATCATATAATATGGGGGACTCGAGCCTCCCTATCATATAATATGAAGGACTCAAACTACTGGTCATTTAGACCCCCGCGTTGACAAACACAATATCCAGTATTGATCCCTTCGAAGCCTCCACCGTTACGGCCTTGCTACACAATCTCCTTTTTAAGCCCAATTAAAGCATTTGGCTCATAAACCCATTCAAGGAGTCATTCATTAAGGCATTATCAAGTGGTACCGTCATACCAACTATAGCTTGCAAGTGCATATCATTTAGCCAATGAAAGGTTTCAAAAATAGTCCAACATACATATTCTCATGTTCAAATCAAGTTTCACAAGGTTGGGTTGAGGTTATACCAATTGCCATATCAAAATTAGCAGTTTAGGGGAATCCACGACCCCTTCCCCTACCCTTCATCGCTAATTAACTATCCCTATGCACCCCATTAGTTCAAAACTATCAATTCAAATCATGAATAATGCCCAAATGCCATGGTAAAAGAAATTCGATCAAATATGTTCAAGAGCCCTCAACCCACATTCATAATCTATTAATTAAATCGCATGAATCGTAATTTAAATATATGTTTTTTAAAAAATAAGATTTTGGTAAAGAGGTACATGCCTGAGACACACAATAATCTGGAAGTAATTTGGAACTTGGAACTCGAAAGATTAACATATGATGAAACTCTTAAGCTTTTCTTGGATTCTATGTTTTAGAGTGGAATTAGGGATTGTTAATCTCTTAAAACTAGAAGAAATAGGCTATATAATGCCTAAGGGTTGTACATAGGTGAAAAGACCCAAATACCCTTCATCCGAAGTAATTAAAACAAAACTGCACGGATTTTACATAGGGGCATGGCACGAACCTTATCGCGGAGGCTAACCTCCATGCCACAGACCCTAACACAGAGATTATCCTCCATGTCACGGACCATATCGCAGAGATTATACTATATGACACGGGATATCATGGAGGCATAGGCCAGAAAACTCCAAAATAGCGTTGAACCCCTTCCAAATATTCCAAAACCCTATCAGAACTCCTTTTTAACATATCTAAACACAATTTAGGTCAAAAATCGATATTTCAAACATAAAAAAACTAAAAATAAAATGCTCTAAGTTTTTGAGGGTGTTACAGTACCTTGACGAGTAAGTCTATCACCCAAACTGATCCACAAATAGGGAAAAGACAGAAATACCCACAGGTTAATGCTTCTAGAACGAAGCTGAACCATATAAGTATAGTAAATGCGGAAAGAATATAATCAACAACACAATCGTAAATACCAAAACTTGATGTCAACAGTACAAAAATGTATCTAGTACAACTCAAATACAAAAGAAATACATAAGATATCCAAATACATAAGACACTCTATCTCTGAAATGAAAATAAAGACATAGTTTATAAAAAAAGGTAGCAGATCACATCCGGACACCTGAAAGTCAACAACTGCCTTGAAAACACCAAATATCGCTCGAATCAACCAAATTGGGGTGCACTCAAACTAGGACCAGCACCAAAAGGGCACAGTAGACGTGAGTACGATCCACTTATACTCAGTAGATATCATAGACCGACCTAGAAAAGTAGATAATAAAAACATACAAAAAAACATAAAGAGCACGTCACCTGCAATCAAAACATATCTTAAAATGGTATCCCACAACAATAATAACCAAATAGAACAAAAGTATACATCATATCAACTACAAGTAGAAACAAGGGAGAACATATACGTATAAGATCGTCTTGTACAAATAATAAAAGATTGGACAAATAGATATATGACAAGTCAATATGCCAATTCGATCACAACATAGACACAATAAATAAAATGCAATATATAAGATGATAATGATGATGATGCACGAGGTTGTAGCACAACCTCCGTATACACCCACGGAGGTAGGCCTCCAGAATGGGAATCAATAGGGGTTCGTCAACCCATATTTAATACATATATTCATATCTCCTCCCGGGTACATCCCCGGGAAGGGTTTTATAAGGTATTATAAACTCTCCTCCCCGGCACATCCCTATGGGATGGTTTTATAAAATAGTTTGCTAGTGTTTCTCAAGTATTGCCATGGTGGTACCATTTATTTCATGAATGAGTATGATATGAGGATGTAATGCTTACAACTAATTACACTGGTATTTCCACAACCTACCACATGATGTACTTCCATAACTAACCACAATAATATATATTTGCAACTACATGAGCCAATATCCACTTAGTATTTCCATTCATCCATGAATTCCCACATGTTTCATATGCCAACAAGTATGAGCATATATCACAATACACCAAAGGTACCATAATAAGCATTTTTCAACCACACAATATAATTATTCACATGTATTCAAGGCTATCAACATCATAAAGGACCCCACACGGTGACACATATCACATAATATCTTAATTTCAACAACCACATCACATATAGGGCCCCACACAGGCACAACACATAGATTACCATTTTTCATGATTATTTCCCACCTTAACATGTATTTTATATAAGAATAAGCTACCCAACTGAGTCTGAAGAGTTAAGTTATAACCAACCTCGATGACTGAAACCGATCCATAATACTTCAATCACAAAGACCTAATTCGTACGAACTATCCCGAAATGAAATAAAACTAAGAAATGTGAAATCTATATGTCAAATAAGGCTAACGATGATCATATTTCCTACTTTTGGTTCATGGTCAAAACAAACCCTCGAAATGGGTTTTACGAAATGAAGGTCAAAATCATAACTTTATTTCAAAAATGTGCTCCCCATACCGTTAGGAATCTACAACTAAAAACCCAAGTTAAAATGAGGTTCAAATAAAAAAAAATCATTTTTATACTTTACCGTGTAAAACCTTTGAAATCCACTTTAAAAATCAAGAATCAAAGTTGTTTTGAAGATGGAATCGAGGAAAATCAAGTAATTATAGGATTAGAAACATTATTCAAGTGAAAATGAGCAAAAGGCTTAAAATCATGACCTAAGGTTTTGGGATTTTGAGAAACTAATCAAGACTAAGAAAAGGATGAATTCTAACCTTAAATCCGTACGAGAATTAAGAAATAGATGTTAATCTAGCTTCCCAAGAACCCACAAGCTCTACTTTTACGCTTTCTCACTATTTTAAGATTTTTGGCTCTCAAGAATAAGTGAGAAATGGGCAATTCATGACCTAAGGGGTCTATTTATACCCATACCAGGTACTCAGATGTTGCAATTGCACCCTAGGCTGCAGGAGAAGATGTTTTGATTGCAACACTACCTCTGTGTGATCGCACTCCTCTACACACGAGGTGCGATCACGCCCCCACACCAAATGATAGTTGAAGCTGAAAGTTGGACAATTTCCAAGTTTTTCGCTAAGGTCTCAGGATTCATTCAAAATTTGATACATGTAAACGAACTATGTAACCATACTAAATTCGGAGCTCTAGACTCAATGGCGATATCAAATTCTTTAAAAGACGTTGTTTTCACAAGGTTAACCCCCAAAACTCAAAATTATAATATTCCAAACAGAGGATCAAAATGAGATTAAAAAGTCATAAAACCAGACCAAACATTTTACTACCCTAAAATTGACGTTTAGGATCTACTGGCACAATCCATTCAGCCATCCGCTGCATGGATCAAAAGATAACCACATAAGTCCATAATAAGGCTCTCGAAGCCTCCAAAAATAATAATATCGTATAAATGGCACCAAACTGCATCGGGAAATATGATAATTATCCTTACACTCCAAAATACCACAATAAACCTATGGGGTTGGATAAAACAGTCAAATCACACAAAAACACAAATTTCACATATTTCATCAAACGTCAGTTGTTACATCATCCACCACTAAAAATCTAGTTCATCCGCGAACAAAAGGCAAAAGAAATACCTAAATCAATAACAAGTTGGGGATAAGAACTACGCATATCAGACTTGACCTCCGAAGAAGCCTCATCTATAGGTCGATGTCGCCACTAAACCTTAACAACAGGGATAACTCTAAAACGCAACCGTCTAACATCCCTAGACAAAATAGAGACCGCTCCTCAACAAAAGACAATCGCTCATCTAACTGAACCAAATCCCAAATAATGACATAAGACTAATTTGAAACATAATGGGAAAGCATAAATATATGAAACAATAGATGAGCAACTAATAAATCTAGGGGCAAAGACAACTCATAAGCCATATTACCAATAATCCAAAGAATCTCAAATGGACCAATATACCTGGGGCTAAGCTTGTCCCTCCTCCCAAATCTCCTCATACCCTTCATGGATGTGACTCAAAGGAAAACACAGTAATCTAAACTAAATCTCAAGTCACAAAGTCCATGGTCTGCATAGCATTTTTGCCTACTGTAAGCCACTCTAAATCTATCCTGAATAATCCAAACTCTATTCCAGGACTCATGAATCAAGTCCATACCTCGAGGTCTATCCTCAAAAATATCAAACCAACCCACTAGCGAGCGACAACGCCTACCATACAATTCCTCAAAAGGATCCATATCGATATTGGAATGCTAGTTGTTATTATAAGCAAACTCTGCAAAAGTCAAATGTTACTTCCACTGGCCATCAAAATCATCACACATGCATGGAGCATATCCTCTAAAACCAAGATAGTTTTCTTTGAGTGACCATCAGTCTAGGGTTAAAATATTGTGCTAAAGTCAACCCTTGTACCCAACTCATCCTACAAATTTTTCTTAAAGTGTGAAATAAACACAAAATCTCAATCTAAAGTGATAGACACTAGCACACCATAAAGTCATACTATCTCGTGAATATAGATACGGGTAAACCTCTCTGTACTAAAGGAGACCTGCATGGGAAGAAAATACGTAGACTTGGTCAATTGATCTATGATGACCCAAACACTAGCAGATCCATGGGAAGTATGAGGCAAACCGATCATAAAATCCATAGTAATATATTCCCATTTCCACTCAAGAATGGATAAACTCTAAAACAATCCATCAGGTATCAAATGCTCTGCCTTCACCTATTAATAACAAAGGTAATAAGCTACAAAATCTGCCTTATCCTTCCTCATACCACCCTACCAATAATACTGTCTCAACTCACGATACATCTTACTCACTCCTGGGTGGATAGTATACCTGTAACAATGGGCCTCCTCCAAAATTAAGCTGATCCAATCACCCACTCTCGCCACACAAACTCGGTCCCTAATCCTCAAAATACCATCCGAATCAAGTGAGGTTTCCGGGGCTTCCTTAGCCTCGCCACTCAACACCATCCCTTGAATCGATCTCAAACTTACATCTTCAAATTGATAAGCTCGAATCTGCTCTATCAAAGAAGACCTAGCCTCCACAAATGTCAAAATACACCCATGTGTAAGAATATCAAGCCTAACTATCTGGTTTGCTAAAGACTAAACCTTTAAGGCTAAAGGCCTCTCCTGGGTCAGAAGATGCGCCAAGCTACCCATGCTAGTCTATTTCTAGCTTAGGGCATCCACAACCATGTTAGCCTTGCCTGAATGATAAAGAATAGTCAAGTCATAATCCTTGAGCAAATCAAGCCAACGATGTTGCTTTATATTAAGATCTCACTAGGTGAAGAAGCACTGAAGGCTATGATGATTCAAGAAAATCTCACAACGAACTCTATACAAATAGTTCCTCCATAACTTCAATGCAAGAACAACCACACACAACTCTAAATCATGGGCAGGGTAATTCTTCTCATAGGGCTTTAACTAACAAGAAGCACAAGCAATCACCTTACCCTTCTGCATCAACACAAAATCTAACCCAACAACTGAAGCATCACAAAACACAATAAAGCCCTTGCCCTCCTTGGGTAATGTTAAGATAGGACTTGAAGTCAACAAATTCTTGAGCTTTTAAAAGATCACCTCACACACATGAGATCACTAAAAAGAGATCATTTCTAAGTCAACTTAGTCAAAGGAGCTGCAATACATGAAAAGCCCTCAACCCAAAAAATATACCAAATCTCAGTGGGCAAAGTAGGTCTAGCCCAATCAAAAACCATTATAATCTTGGTTGGATCAACCATAAACCCTCCTTAGTTACCACATGACCCAATAAAGAAATAGCCTCCAACAAAAACTCACACTTGGTGAACCTGGCATACAGTCTCTCATCCCTCAATCTTTGAAGAACAATCCATAAATGCTCTTCATACTCAGCCTTACTCTTGGATTAAACCAAGATATCATCTATAAATACAATAATAAAGGAGTCGAGATACGATCGAAACACTAGGTTCATCAACTCCATGAATATGTAAGTAGCATTTATCAACCCAAAGGACATGACCAAGAACTTATAAAGACCATATCGAGTTGGAAAAGCTAACTTCAAAATTTCCGAAGCTCTAATCCTCAATTAGTGATAACCAAATCTGAAATGAATCGTTAAAAACACTACAGCACCCTGAAGCTAATCAAATAAATCATTAATATGAGAAAGAGGATACTTATTCTTAACCATCGCCTTATTCAATTATCAAAAATCAATACATATACATATAAATCTACCTTTCTTTTTCATGAACAAGATAGGCGCACCCCAAGACAATACACCAGGTCAGATAAATCCCTTATCCAATAGCTCCTACAATTGATTTTTAATTTTTTTAACACGGTTGGGGCCATCCTATAAGAAGAAATAGAAATGGGCTTGGTGTCATCTCAACATCAATAGTAAAATCAATATCACTATCTGAGGCATACAAGGCAAATTAGTAGGGAATACGTTCATGACCTCACGAATAATATGAATAAAATCCAAAAAGGAGGTGAAGCAACACTACTATCATAAATATGAGCCAAATAAGATAAACACCTCTTCTCAACCAACCTATGAGCCTAAACATAAGATATGATCCTCTTAGGCACTGAATGAAGCGCATCCTTTCAAGCTATCTTTGGCACCCCCGACGAAGCTAAGGTCATGTTCCTCGCAAAATATACTAAGACAATATGATAAGGATCCAACCATTTCATACCCAAAATAAAATCAAAATCAACCATATCTAGCACAAGCAAATATACCCAAGTCTCACGCACAGAGAAAATCATAACACGAAATTGATATACCTAATCCACCACTAAAGAATCACTAACTGGGGTTGATGCACAAATAGGCAGAGTGAGAGGCTCACTAACAGAATCAAAACCCAAAGCAAAATACAAAGACACATAGGAGAAATTCAATTCGGGATTAAAAAATACAGATGCAGGTTTGAAACAAATAGGGATGATACATGTGATCACAGCATCTGAAGCCTCTGCCTCTAGTCTAGCTGGTATGGCATAACACGATCCATGAAAAATAACTGCCTGAGTGGCCCCACGACCACCATCATGGGCTCCACCACCTCTGCTCCTTGCACCTTTGGTAGCTTCCCTACCTCTCACAACAGAAATAGAAGTAGTTCAAATCACATGGTGTGGGCATTCTTTGGCCACATGGTCAATCTCATCATACACAAAGTAATCTCTATGCCCAACTCAATAAGAGAAGGTACAACTGGGCCCTGACGCACACCCTGAACTGCTGAACTAGAAGATCCATCTCCCAAACTCTGTAAAGATGTCTGCACTGGACTACTGATATCCACAAGAACCTCAAAATTCTGTACTATAAGGAGCCTGACCTCTGAACTTACCAAAATAACATAATTTCTAGGTACCTCCATCAGATACTTGCAAAATGCCCTTGATTATCTTAGCATAACCTACTATACTCTGAAAGAATGCTCCATATACAACTATCTAAGATGTAGCCAACTGGAGGGAGACATCTAAACCCTTTATAAACTTCCAAATCTTTTCATACTCAATGGAAATACTAGCATAAGAATACATGAACAATGCATGAAATCATGCCTCATACTCAGCTATAGTCATGGGGCCCTGCTCCAGGAAATCAAACTCATCGGGCATCCGATCTCTCACCTAGTAAGACACAAATCTCTATAAAAAGGCATTGGCAAACTGATCCCATATCATCTACAAAAAACTAAGAGGTTTACAACAAACAAGCAAGCTCCACCAATCACTAGCAGCATCTCTCAACTGATAGGTTATATAAGCCATGCCAAGCGACTTGAGAGAACCCAAGTTATATAACTTATCATGGCAATTAATCAAGTGCTCATAAGTATCCTCAACCATACTGAATCTAGGAGGACCCAAATACGTAAACCTCTCAAACCTTTTTTGGTCCTTATAAGACATAACAACACTCATAGAAAGAGAAAGAATAGTAAATTTAGCAGTCTAACATCCCATTTATGGATGTAACATAGACGAAGGCTAAACTCCTATCTCGAGACACCATACTCAGATATTAGCATTGAATAAGAATAGGAACTAGGGTCAAAGGAGGACCCAGAATAGAAGAAACTGCAACAAGAGAATCCATACTCAAAACTGAAGGGATACCCACCATAACCAAAGGAGAGCCCTCTAAACGGGTCAGCAAATGCACCAACAACCCCTCCAAGACTGTGGCAGACAAACTCTAAGGAATTGGAACTGAATCCTCACCCTAATATGCTCAACCTAAGGTCATGGAAGAGTCTCCAATAACTCTGGATAAAAGGAGTTGATCTGTAAATCGGTCTACTTCCTCAATTCGTCCACAACTAAAGGCTCATCCTCTGGGTGGAGGCTTTATTTCTCTGACCTCACGAGACCTAGTTAATACCATCTACATAGAAGAATTAAAACACAACTCAGAACACAACGTATGAAAAAAAATTGCAAGATAAGAAAAAAAGGATGAACGTTTCCTAAATGCATCCTATAGTCTCTCAAAGATATATACGGATGTCTACATAACTATTCGCGACACTCTATTAGACATCTTATTATTACACAATTGAGACTAATAAAATCTAGCTTCTCTGATACCAATTCGTAACGACCCAAAATTAAGGGTCATGATGGCACTTGGTGTGGCGTGCCTGAACAAGTAAGCCCATCACCCAAATTAATATACAAAAAGAGGAAAAAGATAGAAATACCCCTGGGGTAAAGCTTCTAGAACAAAAATGAACCGTATAAGTACAATAAATACAAAAAGAATATAATAAACAACATACCCATAACTTCCAAAACCTAATGTCAATATTATAAAAATATATCTAGTACGACTAGAATCTAAAAGAAATACATAAGATATCCAAATACAAGAGGAACTCTATGTCAGAAATAAAAATAAAGGCATACTCTATAAGAACGATAGGAGAATACATCCAAACTCTTGAAAGTCAGCCACTACCTTTAAAGCACCAAATATTGCCTGAATTAACCAAGCTGGGGTACATTTGAACTAAGACATGTACCAAAAAGGCACAGTATGTGTGGGTACGATCCACTTATACTCAGTAGGTATCATAGGCCGATCGAGCAAAGTAGATACTAGCAACATACAAAATACACATAAAGGGCATGCCACCTGTGATTAGAAAATGTACCATAACAATAGGCTACACCACTTGCACTAGCAGTTCTAATATACCACATATATTTGCAATAATAATAACCAAATAGAACACAAGTATACTTTAACACCCTAGATTTTTCACCTCTAAAATTTTTTAACTTTTAAGCTCACTGTCCAGGTGGAGACTCTCCTAATGAGTTATGAAAACTCATTACGAGTCATAGAGTCGAATCATAGTTAAACCAGTGAGGAATTGTCCCTATTTCTACCTTAGTCACTAGCACCTAAAAGTCGTAAAGACATAATACATGTTGTTTAGTATTAATAGTAGTCAGACCATTGTGGATAGCCTATCTTTCTGCCTAGACTATGATTTTAGGTGACGATTCATAGTCAGTCGTTACAAGTCATCGCATGACCCGTAACAACTGGCAATAAATTTTCAGTATTTTAATTGGGGGTACTTTAGTTATTTCTCATTTTCCCTAATTGTGATCCACGACATAAAGTACCCTAAGAGACCTCATTACCCAATCATAAAATACTCTTTACTCTCTCAAATTCCTAAATCAAGAATAAAGCTAGGGTTTCTCAAGGTTGGTCATCTAGGGCTTAAAGGTGGTTTCTTCTCCATAATTCTTGATATCTCAGGCATGTATCTCTTTCCTAAAACTTATTTTGTTGAAAGCATATGTTTAAGATTATTATCCATGTGATTTAATTATTTATTTATAAATTAGGCTGAAGGCTTTTGGGTACTATTGATTGAACTACTTTTCCCATGGATTTTACGAATCATTTATGTTTTGAATTGATGATTTTTGAACCAATTGGGTGCATGGGCATGGTAAATAGTCCCCCAAATTGATTTGATAAATTTAGGGGGGTCGTGGATTCCCCCAACTTTACGGATTTTGGTAATTGAATTGGTAATAACCTCAACCCAAACTTATGAAATTGGCTTTGAAACATGGATATATGCACATTGAAACCCAACTTGAAACTGTTGCATTGGATAAAAGGCTAATGAAATACAAATGGCTTTGGGAGGCCTTTATGCCCATGAATTGAATTTAAATTGAACCTTGGGGTCATGGATTTCCCTAAGTTAATGAATTGGACCGTGGGGGTCATGAATTCCCCAGGTTAATAAATAATTGGACCATGGGGGTTGTGGATTCCCCTAAGTTGATGGTCAACGAAAATGGCATAATGATATTAGATTGCAATCTTAATTAGTATGACGATACCAATGGTATGTGCCTTAATGGATGGTCCTTAGTTTAATGAACGAAAATATATAAATGTTTTAATTTAGGCTTAAAGGGGGTTGTATAGATGGTTGTGAAGGTGGATATTTTGAGGGACTGTCACTGGAAATCCACATTTGTTGGCGTGAGGGTTGGTCTTGATGGGTATATGCTTGTGTCACACTTTATATATTTATATCCTGAATTGGCATAGGGTTATGGATTCCCTGGCCTTCCTCGAATCTAGGTTCATATGGCTAACATGCAGTGGGACCCTTTTAGTAGGGTGAGAGATGGACCCATATAGCCGATAAGTATAAATGATGATTTGAGCTACACAGTCCAGGTTAATATTTTAAATCTTATGTTAATTCTTATTCCCTATTCAGGCATTTCGTATATATGTGTACATATATTATGTGTATGTGATTTTACTTTGATTTTGGACTTGGCATTATTTTATCCCTTCCTTGAGTTACATGCTAGTGCTCACCCCTAACCATCCCCAGATGTTGTATCCCCATATAATGCAGTGTCCAAAGACACTTCTGTTTTCTTACATAGTGGTAGGTAATTATGGATTGTGCATGATTCAGCTTTGAAGTGGTGATCTTTCATACTCCGAAAAGCCCTTATTTCATGGCCTTGTCTTTACTTATGTCTTAGCCTATATTGGTGGGTTCTTTTTGGCTATGGTCAGGGACATTTACTGACTTAGGTTGATGTTTGGTTTCTTAGAGGTTATTTTGGAAAATATGAGGGTGGATTATGTTGTGGATTCTTAGATCCCTCTTATTATTGATTTATCTATGTTGTTATATGTTCAGAACTTATCTATATCTTATTATATGTTCGAAACTCATCCACCGCTAGTGATATTATGTTCTGGTTGGCTAGGCTAATGGGCGTGGTCTCTAGTCCTTGGAGTACTTGAGATATCCATCACGACTAGGCCTTGGTTTAGATAGTGACATATACACCATATCACGTACAAGTAGAAATAAGGGAGAACATGTAAATACAAGATCGTCAAGTACAAATAACAAAATATAGAACAAATAGATATATGATAAGTCAATAAGGCAATTCGATTGCAACATAAAACCAATAAAGCAAATGTAATGTATAAGATGATGATGATGCACGAGGTTGTTGTATAACCTTTGTATACACCCACATAGGCAAGCCTCCTAATATAGGACCCGTAGGGGGGTCATTATCTCATATACAATGCAGATATCCATATCTCCTCCCCGGCACATCCCTCTTGGAAGAGTTTTATAAAAGGTGTTGCCAGTGTTTCTCAGGGGTTGCCACGTTGGTACCTTTTGTTTCATGAATGAGTATGATATGAGGATGTTATGCTCACAACCAATCACACTAGGTATTTCCACATCAACCATATGATTTATATCCATAACTAACCATAATGATATATTTTCACAACCACGTGAGCCAATATTAACTCATTATTTCATTTATCCATAAACTACCACATGTTTCATATACCACCAAGTATGAACAACAACAACAACAACAAACCCAGTAAATTCCCACATCGTGGGGTCTGGAGAGGGTAGAGTGTATGCAGTCCATACCACTACCTCTAAAGAGGTAGAGACACTGTTTTTGATTGACCCCCGGCTCAAGACACCAACAAGTATGAACATATATCATAATACACCAAAGGTACAACAATAGGCACTTTTCAACCACACAATACAATTATTTACATGAATTCAAGGCTATCGACATCATATAGGACCCCACACTATCACATATATCACATAATATCTCAATTTCAATAACTACATCACATATAGGCCCACATAGGCACAAGACATAGATAGCCATTTTTCTTGATTAGTACCCACCCTTAACATTTATTTTGTATATGAATTAACTACCCAGCCCAATCTAAAAAGCTAAGTCATAACCTACCTCGAAGGTCAAAACCAATCCGTAACACTTAAACAAAAAAGCCCTAATTCTTAAAAACGGTCCCAAAATCAACTAAAACTAAGAAATATAGAATCTGTGCATCAAAACAAAGCTAACCATACCCATATTGCCTATATTTAGTTCAAGGTCAAAGCAAAGCCCTGAAATGGATTTTCGGAAACAAAGGGCAAAATAATAAATATATTTCAAAAATGTGTTTTCCATACCTTTAGGAATCTATAGATGAAAACCCAAGTTAAATCAATTTAAAAAAGAGGTTCAAATCAAATAAAAAATATTTTTAAACTTTACTGGGAAAAACCTTTGAATCCTCTTTAAAAATAAAAAATTGAAGTTATTTTAAAGGTGGAATCGAGGAAAAATAAGTAATTATAGGATTAAAAACATTATTAAAGTGAAAAGGATCAAAATTGAGGTTTAAAATCAAGCCCTAAGGTTTTGGTGTTTTGAGAAATTAATCGAGAAACTCACTAAGTAAAGGGTGAATTCTAACTTTAAATCTATAAGAGAATCAAGAAATAGATGTTAATCTAGCTTCCCAAGCACCCACAAGCTCAACATTTAAGCTCTCACACTATTTTAGGATTTTTGGCTCTCAAGACTGAGCGAGAAATGGCCAATTCGCGACCTAAGGGGTCTATTTATACATATACCAGGTTCTCAGATGTTGCAACCACAACAAGCAGGTTGCAATCACACACTGGGTTGTAGAAAACGATGTTGTGAGCACAATACTCCCTCTATTACGATTGTGCTACCTCTGCACATGACGTACGATCTCGTCCATACACCAGATGACAACTAAAGTTGAAACTTAGACAATTTCCAAGTTCTCCACTAAGGCCTCGGGAATCATTCAAGATTAGGTACATGAAAATGAATGATGTAACCATCCTAAATTCAATTCATCAAATTCAATGACGCTATCAAATTTTTGAAAAGACGTCAATTTCACAAGGTTGAACCCTAAAACCTGAAATCACAGTTTCCAAATTAAGGGTGGAAATGAGATTTAAAAATCGTAAAACCAGACCAAATATTTCACCACCCTAAAATCAACATTCCGGATTTACTGACGTATAACCACATAAATCCATAATAAGGCTCTTGAAGCCTCTTAACATCACAATATCGCATAAATGATACCAAAATACATCAAAAATTTGGCCAATCACCCCCACACCCCAGATGTACCATAATGTAACTATGGGGAGGGATAAAATAGTCAAATCACACAAAAACATAAATTTCACATATTTTGTCAACATTTAGGTCATTACATTTCTACTCTTTCCCTTGAGAAAAAAACCCTAAAAGGGCAAGATATCTTAAAATTGAGTCTTGTGGATGACTTGGGAGCTTTATTAACATATATTATCACAAATATCTTTGGGTTTAAGGTAAGAATCCTTCAAATTCATGCTTGAAATTCTTGATTCTTGACCCAAATCCCCAAAATCCTTTAGGGATTGATTTTCGCCCAAAATTATCTTGGTTTTCATCCTATTTTATGGGTTATGATTCCATGAGCTTGTATGAATGTTGGGTTGACCTCAGAAATGTGATTTTCGTAAGTAAGACCCATTTTGGTGTCATTTTTGGACCCAAAGCACAATGGTTTACTATGGGTACCATTATTCTCATATTGATGTGTAGATTATGATTTTTATAGTGTGGTGGCATTTTGGACTTGTGAAATAAAAATGTGCATTTGGTAAATAATTTGAGGATTTATGGTTCGACTTTGAGGTAGGCTTATGCTTACTCTTCTCCATAAGATGGTGCATGTTATATATTGCGTATGATTGTGAATGTTAGGTTTGAATATAGGTAGAATGACTTAATCTTGACTATTGAAGTTGGGGATTATATTAGGTTTTTGAACCGTAAGGTGAAATGCTTATTACCCTTTTTGAATCCGATTGCCTTCTCCTTATATTGAACTAATTCATAAAGTGGATATGATATAATGCCAGTTCTGGGATGTGGTTTAAGAATGGAAGCATGGTTAGTATATATAACCTTAATTTGAGATATTTTGGTGATCTTGAAACCTTAATTTAAGTAGACTTGACTTAAATGCCAATGTGTCTAGGCGGAATTCTTATCTTAGAGTTGGTTATGCTTAATTAATATTTAGAACCTAAACTAGATACCTTAGCCTAGTTTGGGGTATAAATTGACTAAATATGAATTTATAGGATTAAAAGTGGGTACTTTCGTCCTACCTTAGGCTAAGACTTGTGTTAACCCTTGTGGTTTTATTACAGATATTAGGAAGAGTTGAGACAATTAAGCCTTTAGTATAAGGTTACTTTGTGACTAGATGAATGATAATGGTTTTTCCTTAGATCATGATATATGGCCTATAGACATGAGATTCTTGTCGATATGTACGCCTCATAAATATGCTATGGCGTAAGGAAATGAGGTGATTTATAAATATGATTATTGGTATAGGTTCTAAATAAGTATGGGGGTCAAAGGCGGTAATTACAATGTTATAATTATTTTGGACACATTATTAGTCCCAAGGTCGTGTTATGATATGAGTTGGCCATCCGAGAAGTATTTATCATTGTAAAGGATATGATTGTAGTTTATTGATACATTGATGCTTGTGGTTCTATTATTTGAATATGGGTGATGGCTTGCATAGATTTGGTACATTCATTATTGTTGTACGGCAATTTATACAATTTTGATTAGATTATAATATTATTATTCTTATCACTAATTAAGGGTTAAAGTCCACTTTAAACCATAAAATGTATTTCTTCATAATAATAATTTTGTCTTAATGAATAAATTATATATAAAAGAGATTAATAATAATGCTTAAAAGGTGTGATCGAGATAGATTTTGGTCTGTGTTTCGATACTACTAATTACTCCAGTTGTGAGAGATTTTGACTCTTTCTGCATTTTTATAATAATTTAGTCCCGAATTCACTCCAGGCCACAGACTTATGGATTTACACTCTTTTAGCCATGACTTGAGTTTGTGTACCTATCATATCTATATACACATATCTCCAATACAGGATGGAGAAAGATGTTGGATTTGATGATGTAACTTTCGGGTAAAACCCAATGAAAGAATTTAATATTGATGTTATATATATAGATGTTGATGGTATTAATTATATTATGACCATATCAATTCTGAGTCTTGATGATATTTATGACTGGTTTAATTTCGAATATTGATGAGATTTATGACCAGTTTAATTTTGAGTCTTAATAATATTTATGACCGGTTCAATTTCGAGTCTTGATGATATTTATGACCGATTCAATTATAGATGTTACTTATATATTATGACCAATTTGATTCCGACTATGGGTGTATTACGTGGATTATATTGTATTTATCTTTGTATGAGCATCGCCTATCACCAGTATGCATCTATATCTATTAGCCCTTATGGGGGGAGGGTTGCATAGGTATAGGTAATGACTATACCTTGTGATGTGTTGTATGTTTATTAGGCCTTCTGAGCCTGGGGCGGTAAGGGCAGGTAATAGGATTGTCTAGGTATTTGATTGTCCAAACTTATCGTCCACTCGCATTTTGATTGATATTGTTATTATCATTGTTATGGTCATTTTTATGGCTAGTTTATGATAGATTGGTCATTGATTCGGTAGCGAGACTTAATGTATGATTCTGACCTCTTCTATCTTACGATTATTATTATGCATGACCAGCTAAAGACTTGATATATGGATTAGAACCTGAGTATTCTAGCACTAGCTCCTATTAAGAATTATGAGGTCTTAAACAACTAGTCTGATAATTTAGGTTGTACTTCGAGTAGACCTTGGTTATATACTTATATACATGCATATTTAGATATATGTACAAATGGTATTACCATATATCCCTCTCTTTCTTTATTTACTCGTATTATATACTTATTTTTTGGTCTTGTATACTTATATGTATCTTTTTTCTGCTCTTACTTGCATATTGGCTAGTGATATGCGGATAGTGTTGAGATTCCTAAATATAGATGGAATAAGATAGTACCTTTTTATTACTTCCTTAGCCTTATTATGTTAGTCTCTCAAACGTGAATAAGATAGTTTATCCTTATTATCTCATAGGTTGTATTATGTGGTTATTGGACATTCAAGTGTAGTTTCTATTCTGTTTATATGTTAGATATGTTTGCTTTATACTTGGAGCTCAGTCTCCAGTTGCCTATTGAGTACCAAGTGTTTAATACTCATACTACACTTCTACAGCCTATAGATCATAGTACGGGTTATAGCCATTGATGTCTATGTCATGCGAAGAAACCTTGGTTTAGAGACTTAGAGTGAGCTCCTGACGTTCGGAGTATTACTTATCTCTCTCTTATGTATTAGACTAGTCTCTACGTTGTATTCAGAGATAAGTTATATCAGTGTATTCATTTGTACTTCACTTTGGATTCTTGTTATGTAGAAGCTCTTGTACTGATATCACCAGGTTTTGGGAATATATTATGTATTTGATATGTTATTACACCTTTTCTGCATTCTTTACTTTATCTCTTTGGGTAGTCTATTACTAGCTATTTCAGACTACGAGTTTGGATAGCCTATTGGTGGGTTATAGTAGGCACCATCATGACATAAGAAATTGGGTTGTGACATGTAGAGTGAAACCACAGAAAATCTAGTAAACCTAAAGAAAATCAATGACAGTAAAAGTAAAACTCATGAACAACAAATCGGTTAACTTTTGCAAAGTGGATCTTGAAACACATTAGTGAAAAAAGTTTATTATTTTATAATTTCTACTTTTTTACTATTAAAAATGTGCATATTAGGTTCAATTATAAAGACTTGAACAATCTCTTTGGAAGTACAAGAGGATTCATATGTCGTCAGAAATTTGAAAAGACTTGCTTTGGGTGAAACATTACTTCAGATTATTTTCTGCCTGAGGAATTTTAAAAGAGGGTACTTTCTTATTTCTCAAAGCTACATGACTTAACCCCTAGAAGAAAAGGCACTGTATGTGTGGGAAAAAATGCTTAAGATTACGAGAATCCGTCAAAAGGCCTGTGCATGGTATGAAAACCCAAAAGGTATTTTTGAAGCACTGAGAGCACCCTCTCAGACATAAGATAATCCAATAAGGTGTCTCCTCTATGAAACAATAAAAAGAATGAGGACAATCTCTGCTAAAATAATCAGAGATGTGAACGTGCTTGTTCTAGGCTGAGTGGAGAAAGATTGCTAGTTGTCACTATCTCTAATGAACACGAGCGTGGTCAAAGAGCATATTTTCTTGTCCTTTAAGCCCTAGGCTCAAAGTATAATAGCCAAGGACTGCTATTTCAATCTATAAATAGTTTCTCAACATCACTTGTAAAATGATTTGCTATAATTTTCTTACTCAATACAACAATTTGTACTTACTGCCCAAGCATTTTCCCTTGTTCTTGACTATTTGCTTAACTACTGTTAATCTTTCTTTGTTAACATTGCAGACAAATCAGATTAGTCCTCGATTGCTTGCTCATACTCTCATGGAGCTCATCTTTATTTATTTTCTTGACATTATTTATTTTGTATATTTCTTATTTTGTTATTTAGTACCTAGTAATCAAACTAGTAGTTAATCAAATTTAAAATAAGATTAAATTATAATGTGTGCTATTGATTCACCTATAAATTTAATTATACCAAATCCACAGTAAGCAATTACATTATTAAATAACGAGAGGATTACAAGGATAAGAATCAAACTCTCATCAACGAAGTGAAAATTCAGGTAGCCAATCAACTGAACTTGTAAGATACCTATTCTCTTTTCTTTGTTTTTTTTGTTTTTATTATATTAATATTATAATAATAATAATCATATCAATTTATGTGACATCTTTTTGAAATTTAAATAAATTTATTTTTCAAAGTAATTTTTGCATGTATTCTTAAAATATTTTAATTTATCAATTATTGTAATTAATTATTCAAATATATAATTTTGTTTCAAAAATTTAATTCACGATCAAAATTAAACTCTACAAACATATAAATTAATAAAGAGTGTGAAAAGCAAAATTTGATGAGCCCATATTACTTGCTATTTGTAGTTTAGATGATGAGCAGCTAACTTTATGGGACCAGGTCCTTGGATGTGCATGGTACAGTGCAGCTGGCACGCATCTGTACAACTTTGTCGATTTGTGTATCAAACTTACAGGTGCTGCTTATACTGAATAGGACACCTAGTCTAGTGATTACAAAGAGTGAAAGGAGGCAACAAAAATCCTATTTTAACACTGCTTAAGTTCTTAGTTGTTTATGTGTTCTTAAATAGAAATTGTTCTTGAGTTAGTTCTAATTTATAAATGAATTACTCGTGATATAAGAGTAATAATCTGTTGTCTTTAAGTAGAGAGTGATTAGGTAGATTTTCTTGAGTTTGATATTTATTAGAGTTAATCAATGTAAAGGGTCCTTGGCAGAGTTGTCAGGATGAGCTTGTACAAGAGTTATTACAAATAAAAGGAATCTAGAGTTCGGTTCATTAAAGGTTGTAATTATGAGTTTGATTATAGTGAATTTCGGAGAGCTTGTGAGGGCAAGCCATGGTTTTTTAATTCCTTTAGCAAGGGGGTTTCCACACTAAAATCTCGTGCTTTTACTCTTCCTGCACTGTGTTCTAATTCCTAGGTACTTTACTGTATTTTTCCTGAGATTGACTTTAAGGAACCTAGCCCCTCACTATGTGGTGCAACCCTTAAGGGTTCGATAATGGGTATCAGAGCGGGTTCACTTTAAAAGGTTCATACCTATAGTGTTTTGATCATCATGGTTATTATAACTGAAGTGGAAAGAAAGGAAGCAAAAAAAGAAAGATTCCTGAATTTGAAGGGCTTAGAGTCTGACCCAAGTGAAGAAGACACTGATGTTGCACTTTTGGCAACAAAGATTGTTAGAGCTATAAAAAGGGGTGGTCAGCTTAGCAAAGTAAATGGTAAAATTGAAGGTTGTCCCAAATATGGTAGCTCTAAAGCATTCATGAGAAACTATCAAATGCTAAAAAAATGATCAAAAGCCTGAAAAATAAGAGGAAAGGATGCACCTAGCTATATAATAAAGAATGTATTGGCTGAATGGGAATAGTCCTCAAATAAATCTAAGAAAGACAAAGAGTATGGAAATGGTTTCATTTTGAAACATGATGACAAGAAAATAATCCCAAGGTCCTGTTGCTTTTTAATGGCCATTACTAAATATAAAGAAGAAAATATGGTAGAAAAGTGGGATGTCACCCAAAACTGGTTTATGGATAGTGGTTGTACAATACACATGGCTAGGAAGGTTGATTGTTTTTTCTCCTGCAAGGCACTTTAAGGGGGAGGTACATCTTTTGGAAATGGCAAAATGGGATATATCTAAGGTTTTGGGCATATTGAAAAATCACATCATCATGTAATAGAAGATGTGTATTACGTTAATGGCCTTAATTACAGTCTTCTTAGTGTATCTCAAATCTGTGACGAAGGAAATAAGGTAAAATTCCCGTCTGATAGATGTACTGTATCAAGCATGAAATATGGAAGAATTTTTCTCAAAGCTAAAAGGGTCAAGAGCATGTATGTAGATGATCTAGAGTCTGTGGCTGATGGGGAATTAACTTATTTAAGAGCTCAAAGTGAAGATGCTAATTTATGGCATAGAAGACTAGACATGCAAGTTCTTTTTTGCTAAATAATTTGATCTTAAGGGACCTGGTTCGTGGCTTGCCAAATCTGAAGTTTCAAGATAGCAAAGTTTGTGATGCTTGTGTTCAAGGTAAACTGCCCAGATCTTCCTTCAAATTGAATAAAAAGAAAGTACTTCCAAACCTCTCGAAATACTACACATGGATTTATGTGGACCTATTAAAGTCCAAAGTAGATGAGGGAAGAAATATTTGATGGTTATTGTAGATGACTACTGTAAGTTCACCTAGACAATTTTTATAAGAATCAAGGATGAAACATATAGGGCTCTTATGGATTTTTCAAGAAAATCCAAGTGAAGCTAAATTGCAAAATTGTTGAATTTAGGTCTGACTATGGTTCAAAAATTAAGAATTCTCAAGTGGATGAATTATGTACTGAGAATGGAATAAGTCACAACTTTTCTGCTCCTATAACTCCATAACAAAATAGAGTTATTGAAGAGGAAAATAGAATATTGATAGAGTTATTGAAGCAGTAAATAATGCTTGTTATGTGACTAATAGGTGTGTGATTAGATCATTTCTGAATAAGACCCCATATAAGCTGGTATTCATTAGAAAGCCTAAGTAAGACTATTTCAGACAATTTGGATACAAATATTTTATGCTAAACAATGGAAAGAGATAATTAGGAAATTTTGATTTCAAGAGTGATGAAGTAGTGTTTGTAGGCTACTTTTCAACAAGAAAGGCTTATAGATTCTTCAATAAAGAACTCTATGTGTTGAATAAAGTATTCATGTGATCTTTGATGAGTCTGGAAATCAAATGAACCTGGGTGATGGTAAAGCTTCAAAAGTTGAAGAACTCATTTCTGTTCAAAAGGATGATACTGTTGAAGATGATAATAAAGGAATAAATGATGCAGATGAGAATAATGAAGTTGATGGTGATCCAAAAACTCAGGCACAGATCCCATCCCTAGGAGAAGAACAACTAGAGAAAGCTAGTCAAAATTTACAGGGACTTGGACCTAGTGGTATCAATCTCAAAAGGTAAAATTGAAAACACAAGTCCTCTAATCCCCTTGAGAATGTGACTATTCCCTTGCAAACAGGAGTCCAAATAAGAGCTCAAGCAAGGAATGTTATGGCATTTTCATCCTTTCTATCCCAAACTGAGCCCAAGAATATAAAAGAGGCCCTGAAAGATGCTGATTGGATTAATGCAATGCAAGAAGAACTTCATCAATTTGAAACAATCAAAGTCTGGCATTTGGTCCTCGGTCTTGTTCACAGAACAATTATTGGGACCAAATAGGTATACAAAAATAAGTAAGATGAAAATGGAACTATCAAAAGTAATAAGGAAAGGCTGGTTGCTCAAGATTGTAACCAGGAAGAAGGGATTAACTATGATGAGACTTTTTTTCCTATCGCAAGATAGAGACAGTCAGAATTCTTGTTGTATTTGATGCATAGATAGTATTCAAACTATTTCAAATGGATGTCAAAAGTGTCTTCCTGAATGAAAACCTGGAAGAAAAAGTATATGTCAAATAGCCTTAAGGTTTTGAAATGCAGATTTTCCACAATATGTACTTAAATTGGATAAAGCTTTTTTATGGTTTGAAGCAAGCACCAAGGTCCTTATATGAGAGACTCTCAAAGTTTCTCCTAGAAAATGGCTTCAAAATAGGAAAAATATATAATACTCTATTCTTAAAGACCAAAGGTAGCAGCCATTAATTGTCCAGGTATGTGTTGATGACATAATCTTTGAAGCTACTTTTGAATCCTTATGTAAAGAATTTGCTAAGCTAATGGGCAGTGAATTTGAGATGAGTATGCTGGGTGAATTGAGCTTCTTCCTAGGCCTGCAAAGTCAATCAAACTTCTCAAGGAAAAATGATTTGTCAAGAGAAGTACATCAAGGAGCTACTGAAGAACTATAGTATGGGATATATCAAGCCAATTGATACTCCAATTAGAACCAGCCCAAAAATGGTAAATGATGATTTATGCCCTTTAGTAGGGGTGTACATAGGTCGGGTTGGTTCGGTTTTTCATTAAAATATACCCAAATCAAAAATGTCGGTTTTCTAAATCTATAAACCAAATCAAACCAATATACAATCGGTTTTTTGATTTCAGTTTTAATCGAATTCTTTTGGTTTTCTTGGGTTTTTAGTTTTCTCGGTTTTTTTACTATTATAATGTGATTGAAGAAAAAAATTAAATGTTTTCTCTGAAAAGATTTTAAAAAATGGTCATAGAGTAGTTCCAAATAAAATTAAGTTGACAAATTACTAAGATATCTAAACTACTATCTCTAAAAGTAATATTATGTGGATACCCAGTGGTTCAATTTCTAAGTCACTAGTCACAGTAGTTTGTCTGAAAGTTCTCTTCACATAAAATGTGAGCATACAAAAGAATAAAGAATCGGAGACAACTTATTAAAAATTTAACTCCATAAAATAATTAACTATAACATAATTCTATAAAAAAAATAAGAGAAACAAACCTAAATCACAACTTGACAAATGAGGAGAATGAGAAAAGTAAGATGAAAGTAAGATGAGGAAATAATGAGAACTCTCTGAAAACTTGGAAAGTAAAATGTAAAGTAAAGCAATTGAAGAGTTTTAGTTTTTTATATTAATATGTTACTAATGAACAAATATTATAATTGAAGGCCCAGGATATATATCTATGTTCTGAATATAAAAAAGTAATAAAAGTAATTAGAAAGTAGATTATAAGTAATATTTTTCCACGTATAAAAAAATTAAAATTATATATGTATTATGTCGGTTCAGTTTGGGTTTGATTTGATTTGATTTTTTCTAATATCAAACTAAATCAAGAATGATCGGGGTTTTTTTTACCAACACCAAACCAATCAAATCAAATCATAGGTTGGTTTTTTTCTCGATTTGGTTTGATTCATTAATTCGGTTTGACTTAACGGTTCGGTGTGTACACCCCTACCCTTTAATGAATGAAACAATGTATAGGGGTATTATTGGATCCTTGCTATATCTGACTACAAGAAGGACAGACATTGTTTTTAGTATAGGAATGTGTGCCAAATTTCAAGAATGCCAAAAGGAGTCTCATTTGAAAGATGCAAAAAAAAAATTCTGGTATCTAAAGGGGAAAGGGGACCTAGTCATATATTATCCATCAGGAGATAATTTTGACTTGGTGGGCTATATTGATGCTGACTATATAGATATTTGGTAGATGGAAAAAATACTTCAGGAATGACATGTTTTCTTGGCTCATCCTTAATCTCCTGGGGATCTAAGCAGAAAAATTCAGTTGTTTTATCTACTATTGTAGCTGAATATATTGTTGTTACTTTTTGTCGTGCACAATTGTTATAGATCAAGCAGCAATTGAAAGATTTTGGTATTGTATCAAACACTATCCCTCTACTGTGTGATAACACGATTTCTATAAACATGGCTAAGAATCTTATACAACACAAGAGGACTAAGCACATTGATGTGAGGCATTATTTCCTTAGAGTAAATATTGAGAAAGGGTCAATCTGCATGAAGTTTTGCAAGATCGAGGATCAGATAGCGGATATCTTTACTAAAGCACTTCACAAAGAACAGTTTGTGAAGAACAGGCTAAAGTTAAGCCTAATCAAAATGACCTAACCTACCATGTGAATCAGTATTTCTCCATAAAATTAACTATGATTAGGATACAGGTATCCTTTGTGAAGTATGTAGTTGTTAGTCGAACTTGGTATCATACCTTTGTATGTATGCACCCATGGGAACAGTTTTTGAAGAAAATAGATTAAGTATGCAAAAATTTGATAAATCACTCAAAGAAAGAGAGGGATCTGGTCTAATCTCTCAGGTTAGTATCATGAATGTGCATGTTTTTCTTCTTGTTTTATTAGAAAAGTACACACCCTCTCCCTCCATGTTATTAAACCTATCTTGTGCAAGATGAAATCAAATTCATCTTTGGAGTAACTCCATAGACCCTGCCCAACTCAACTATCCTAATTATCCAAAGACAAATCCTTTCTTAACTTCCCCTTCCAATGAAGATTTATATATGAAAATACATTATTCCTTTGATAGTATGGAAGAAAGTTTGGATAGTGCATGAAACAAAATAACATCCTGAAAATAAAAGCATCTGTGTGAATTTCAGAGATCCTATGAAAAGGCATAAGATTTCTGAGGGGCCTGGTCCCAAGAAGAAGAGAATGTCTGATGATGAACCTAGTGGGTCTTGTAAAATAAGAAAAAACAAAAAGAAAAATGTTAGAAAATACAGAAATTTGGTGAGTGCTTGTGCAAAATTAGAAAATAAACTCAAGATGAAGGGTACAAGTCTAACCAATGAGGCTTCTGAGCTTGAATTGTTATACTATTCTAAGATGGCCTTACTTCTCCAAACCTTCTCCCAAAATCCTCCATTTTTTCTCCAACATCTGTGGCTTTTTCTGTGGAACTTGAAATGTAATTCTTGCACTAAAATAATACATAATGTGTTAAACATGAATGAGATCTTGCTTTTGTGCTCTTTATTTGTTTCTGCCCTAAAAATGTTCCTCATGTAGTGTTGTCCCAATGGCCATGATTTAACTAAGTTGTGCTTACTATTACTCTTGGTTTACTGCTTTCACTTTCTAATGATATCAAAAGGGAGAATACTGATTTTATATGGTAGGGAACAGGTCTGATGTATGATGTGCAGGGATCAGGTACTATGTAATGTGCCAAAAAAAAGTGTGTGTCATGTTGATAGGAAGTATGCAAATAAACTAGATAAATTATGGCACATAATAGAAGGGGGAAGCAAATGAATGAATAATGGTGCACAGTGAAGGGGGAAGCAAATGTGCTCGAAATTTTTACTGCAAATGACAACAAGGGACTAGGTCCCTGTGTTGCATGATAGTGGAAGCATGATGATAGGGGAAACATTCATCTTCAGAGTGGTAATCACACTGATTAAAAGTGATGGATATGCTCAAAGTTGTATGATTGGTTTGTCATCATTAAAAAGAGAAAAAATTATTCTATGTAGTTTTGATGATGAGCAGCTAACTTCAAGGGACCAGGTCCCTGGATGTGCATGGTACAGTACAGCTGGCGCGTGTCTGTACAACTTTGTTCATTTGTGTAACAAAATTGCAAGTGTTTCTTGTACTAAATAGGACACCTGGTCCAATGATATTTCAGCGCTAATCATCACTCGTCTATAAAATAAAAAAAAGGCTTCTTCATTAAATATTTTTTTGCAAGTACAAAAAGTGAAGAGAGGCGGTAAAAATCCCATTTCAACACTGCTCAAGCTCTTAGTTGTTTTTGTGTGCTTAAATAGAAATTGTTCTTGAGTGAGTTCTGATTTGTAAATGAGTTACTCATGATATAAGAGTAATAATCTTTTCTCTTTGGATAGAGAGTGCTTAGGTAGAGTTGCCTAAGTTTGATATTGATTAGAGTTAATCAGTGTAGAGGGTCCTTGGCAAAGTAGAGTTATTACAAGCAAAAGGAACCTAGAGTTAGGTTCATTGAAGATTGTAATCAAGAGTTTGATTATAGTGGATTTTGGAGAGCCTGTGAGGGCAAGCCGTGGTTTTTCTTTTCCTTGAGCAAGGGAGGTTTCCACGTTAAAATCTTGTCTTTTTACTCTTCCTGAACTGTCTTCTGATTCATGGGTACTTTACTGTATTTTTCCTGAGATTGACTTTAAGGGACATTGTCCCTCACTATGTGGTGCAACCCCAAAAGGGTCTACATTACTATTTTTCAAATAACACGGGCTCAGTATATATTATTTTTTAGTCTCAATTTATATGACACAAATAGAATTTAGATAATTAATCATATTTTTAATATATTTTTATATATTTTAAGTTGTTAACTATTGTAATTTATAATATATTTTATATAATTTTCAAATAATATACGTTACTCTCCCTATCCAAACTTTTGGGGCATTGATAGTTAATTATATTTTTAAAATAATATAAGTTTTTAATTATTGTGATTTATAATACTTTCTTCTATTCCAATTTAAGTGGCATTGATATAATTTTGAGAGTTAACAAAATATTTTATATCTTTTAATTTTTTATGTTGTTAATTATTGTAATTTATATTATTTTTAACGTATTTTTTGAAATATGTAACAGATTAATTCTTTTTAGATATTTTAAGTTGTTAATTATTGTAATTTATACTACTTTTTAAGTAATTTTCAAATAAATATGTTACTCTCCTTGTCTAAAATTTTGTGGCATTGATAGTCAGTTACATTTTTTAAATAATTAATTAGGAGGTGATATAGTAAAATCACGATTGAAGTAGCGAAGCAAACTTGTCTTAAATGACTCACACAACTAATTAGAAATGATATATCAAAATTACTATGAAAAATACTTATGAAAGAAATATAAGTGGTCTCATATAAGACATAAAATTAATTTAAAACATCAAGAGTTAATTCATCATTTTATATCTATGTTTTTATCTTTTTTTATTAAATATTTTTTCTAATACTTAGATAACTTATAATAATTAATTAGCGGTGATATTTAGTAAAATTACGATTGAAGCAACTGAAGCAGACATGTCATAAATATCTGTTTTACTTTTTAAAAAAATATTATTAATTTTTTAATATATAAATAACTTATAATAACTAATTAGGGATGATATAATAAAATTACGGAGCAAATAGCTGAAACACACAGTTGAAGCAGACATGTTGACTTTCAAAAGGGAAACTTCTATTAATGAAGGTTTCTGTTAAGTCGTATGTATGCATAGGAAATAAGAACAGAAGGCTGCCATATTCTGCAAGGCACATATATGGTGGTCACCACTTTGTGTTAGTCTTAAATTGTTAATTTTCCTTGACCATTAATCTGACCTTTTTATTCAGGTTGACAATATTGTTAGAGACAAGATTAAGTAATTAAAGATGTGCCTTTTTTAAACAAATTAAGTCATTATGAGATGATTCACACAATTTGATATGGTATTAGATTATATAGAAATTTTGTGTAAAATTTTACCGCCATTAATTATCAAAAAGGGTTATTTGAACGTGCTCATTGAAAATTAGATTCACTCACAAAAGAACATGTTGAAAACATAAAAAAATACTCATTAAAAGTATGTAATGTCTAACAATTTAAATTTTTAAATGACATAATCACACAATTTAACGTACATCTTTTAGAGGGAGTATATTTATTCATACCTTCTTGGTCAGAGGGAGTATATTTATTCATACCTTCTTGGACCATTATTCTTTTTCATGTATCATATATATACAGTAAGTTATACTGGCTATTAGGAAATGAGTAGATATGACTAATTTATACATTCTTTCTTTTAAATTATGTGACACTGTTTAGATTTGAAAAGTCAAACCTTTTAGTTTTTGACTAAATTTATGCATGAAAAACTGGGGGATTAGGGTGGCACATGGTGGATTAAGGTCATGTCCTGTGGGTCCTAAGGGGCTGGGGGTGGGTGCAAGGGCTGATGTTGGGTTAGGTCCGAGATGTGAAGTGTGAGGTATTAAGGGAGGGGATAAAAGAGTTGATAGTTTGAGAGTTGGGTCGTGTTGGAACATTGGGACCCTTCAGGGTAAGTCGATAGAGCTGATTAAGATTCTTAAGAAGAGAAAGATTAATATTGTGTGTTTCCAGGAGACCAAGTGGGTAGGTTCCAAGGCTAGGGATGTAGATAGGTTCAAGTTGTGGTATTCAGGTAGTGATAGGCGTAGGAATGACGTAGGTATCTTAGTGGACGAGGAGCTTCGGGGCGGGTAGTGGAGGTTAAAAGGGTTAGTGATAGGGTTATGACTATCAAGTTGGTCTTGGGGGGTTTTACTTTGAACATCTGCAGTGCGTATGCGCCTCAGGTGGGCCTAGGCGAGGAGGAGAAGAAGATTTTTTGGGAGGTTTTGGACAAGGTGGTTAGAGGCGTGCCTAGTTCGGAGAAGATTTTTATAGGAGGGGATTTTAATGGGCACATCGGGTATTTGCTGTTAGGGTACAATGATGTGCATGGGGGCTTTGGGTTCGGGTTTGGAAATGATGAGGGAGCTGCTCTTTTGGATTTTCCAAGGGCCTTTGGGTTGGTGGTTGTGAATTCCATCTTTTCGAAGAAGGAAGAGCACTTGGTTACTTTTCGGGATAGGGTAGCCAAGACTCAGATTGACTTCTTGCTTCTTAGGAAGGGGGGTAGAGCTTTGTGTAGGGATTGTAAGGTAATTTCAAGTGAGAATCTTACGACCCAGCACAGACTTCTGGTGATGGACCTGGTTATCAAGAAGGGCAAGATGAGGTGGGGTGGGAAGGGTCGACCTAGAGTTAGGTGGGGCAATTTGTCTTCGGTTAGTGCTATGGAGATAGGGGCAAAATTAAAGAGGATGAAGGTGTGGGAGCGTAGGGGGGGACTGGATAGTATGTGGGATAAGGCTACTTGTTGTATTAGGGAGGCTACTAGAGAGGCGTTGGGTGTCTCGAGAGGCTTTTCCGGTCGGTATTGGGGGAATTGGTGGTGGAATGAAGAGGTTAAGAAGAACGTAGAGACGAAAAAAGCGGCTTACGCTAAGTTGGTTGAGAGTAAAGAGGAAGATGAGATGCGGGTGAGCAGGAAGGAGTATAAGTTGGCTAAGAAAGAGGCTAAGTTAGTAGTTACGGCTGCTAAGATAGTAGCTTTTGAAAGTTTGTATTAGGGGTTAGAGGAGACAGGTGGGGAGAAGAGGTTGTTCAGGCTTGCCAAGGTTAGGGAGCGGAAGAGTCGTGATCTGGACCAGGTGAAGTGCATTAAGGGGGAGGACGGTAGAGTTTTGGTGGATGACGCCCTCATTAAGAAAAGATGGTTGTCGTATTTTCATAGGCTCTTGAATGATGAGGGGGATAGAGGTGTTGTATTAGGAAAGTTGGAGCACTTCGAGGAGTATCACGACATTGGATTTTGTCAGCATTTTAAGATAGGAGAGGTCAGTAAGGCTATTCGCAAGATGCGAAGGGGCAGGGCGATGGAGCCCGACGAGATTCTAGTGGATTTTTGGAAGTTCTCGAGTGGGATAGGATTGAGGCAGTTGACCAAATTGTTTAATAATATTTTTAAGTCAGCAAAGATGCTCAAGGCGTGGAGATGGAGTACAATGATTTCATTATAGAAGAACAAGGGTGACATTCAGAGTTGGAACAAATAGTGGGGTATTAAGTTGTTGAGTCACACGATGAAGATTTGGAAGATGGTGGTGGAGCAGAGGTTGAGGAAGATTTTTTCTATTTCGGATAATCAATTTGGTTTTATGCCTGGTTGCTCCATGACTGAGGCAATTCACCTAGTGTGAAGATTGGTAGAGCAGTATAGAGAGAGAAAGAGGGATCTTCATATGGTGTTTATTGACTTGGAAAAGGTGTATGACAAAGTCCCTAGGAAGGTTCTTTGGAGATGCTTGGAGGCGAGAGGGGTCCCGGTGGTGTACATCAGAGCGATTAAGGACATGTATGAGGGGGCGAAGACTCGAGTAAGGACAGTGGGAGGAGATTTTAAGCATTTTTCGGTTTTGACAGGGTTGTATCAAGTATCAGGTCTTAGTTTTTTTTTGTTCGCTTTGGTGATGGATGTGTTGACGCGGAATATACAAGGCGAGGTGCCTTAGTGTATGCTTTTCGTGGATGATATAGTTTTGATTGATGAGTCGCGACAAGGGGTTAATGATAAGCTAGAGGTTTGGAGAAAAACCCTGGAGTCTAAAGATTTTTGGTTGAGTAAGACCAAGACGGAGTACTTAGAGTGCAAGTGTAGTGACTCGAGGTAAAAAGAAGAGATGGTAATGAAGTTGGATTCTCAAGCGGTTTGCAAGAGGGATAGTTTTAAGTACCTCAGGTCTACCATTCAGGGGAATGGAGAGATAGATGACGATTTCTCTCACTGTATTGGGGCAGGTTGGATGAAATAGAGGCCCGCTTCAGGAATTTTATGCGATAAGAAGGTGCCCCCAAGCTGAAAGGCAAATTCTATAGAGTTGCAGTTTGACCTGCTATGTTGTATGGAGCAGAGTGTTGGCTGGTTAAGAATTCTCATATTCAAAGATTGAATGTGGAAGAAATGAGAATGTTGCGTTAGATGTGTGGATTCACAAGGGCTGACAGGGTTAGGAATGAAATAATATGGGAGAAGGTGGGAGTGGTATATGTGGAGGATAAAATGTGGGAAGTGCGATTGAGATGGTTTGATCATGTGATGAAGAGGGGCATGGATGTCCCAGTTCGTAGGTGTGAGAGGTTGGCCTTGGAAGGTTTCAAGTGGGGTAGGGGTAGACCGAAGAAATACTAGAGAGAAGTGATTAAACGTGACATGAAGCAGTTACAGCTGACTAAGGGCATGACCCTGGATAGGAAGATATGGAGGAAAAACATTAGGATAGAGGGCTAAGGGTGTGGTTGAGTCGTAGTCAGTAATTAGGTGGATCTTGATGTCCTTTGTTTGGCAATGTACATTATTTTTGTGGATGTCATATCTATGTTATTTTATCGTGTTCTATGCTTTTGATGCATTTGCATACTGTATTTTATCTTGAGTCAGGGGTCTATCGGAAACAGTCTCTCTACCTCTTGAGATTTAGTGGTATGGACTGCGTACACACTACCCTCTCCAGACCCCACTATGTGGGAATATACTGGGTTTGTTGTTGTTGTATATTTAGAAACTATATAAAAGATATTATAATTTATATTATTTAATAATTCAAAATATTTGAAAGATATATAAAAATAGATTATAATTAAAGAAAATTATAATTAACTCTCAAAATTTAAAAAATATCACCTAAATTGGGACCCCGAGTAGTTATCTTGTTTTGAACTGATGGTAAGGGTCTGGCTTACATCTTTTCTCGTCCTAAAAAGGGAAAGCAAAAAAAAAAAACACATGGAGAGTTGAAGAAAGATAATGGAACAAAGAAGTTAAAACACACGGAGACTTTTAGGGGGTTGGGGTATGGGTTTGGTAGGGGGAAAATATTTAAGAAAAAATATCTCATTTAATTATATTTGGTTGTCCATATATTTTGAAAAATATTTTTTGTATAATCAAAATTAATTTTCTTGAAAATAAAGAAAATAATTTTTTAATAAAAGTAGGAAATATAAATTATACAAGTGACATTTTATATTTATAGCTTGTTTGATTGCTTTTTTTCTCAAAAAAGGTTTTTTTTTTTCCTTAAAAAATCACTTTTTACAAAATAAGGATGTTTGGTAATTTGCAAAAGTGCTTTTAAAAAGTAAAAAATTAATTTTTCTGTTTTTAGAAAAAAGCAAAAAAAATTTATTTTTCAAAAAGAAAAAAAAAACAGAAGCAGAAGCAGAAAAAAAAATTTCATGACGAAAATATCTCTATCACTTATGCATAATACATACACACACCCACTTTTTCCTATCACACACACATATATCTATAATCTATAATCTATATAATATATTAAAAGTGTGAAAGTCTTCTAAATGTTGTTTGAATTTTTTTCCTTCATTAAAAGACTTCACAATAGATAATATTATCTTTTTGCTCTTTATTTTTTAATTATTATATCCATAATATTTTAATTAAGAAGTTCTTAAATATATGGTAAGTTTTAAAAAATAAACAGTCCAAAAATATATGGTCACAATAAATATATATGGTAAGAATTACTAGAAAAATTAATAATTAAAAAGTCCTAAAATATATGGCAAGAGGAAAAGGAAAAATTGAAAAAATACACATTTTTCTTTTTTACTAAAAAAAATGGAGTACACAAGTAAATTTTAATTATTAAAAAATAATTATCGAATGTTAGTATATGCCACGTTTACTTATATATGTTCAGGACTTCTCTCATTTTTTTTAAAATAAAAATTGGTTTTAGGACCTCTTTTTTTTTAAAGTTGATTTAGAATTATTTTTTAAAAGAAGTCAATATTATACATTATTTAGGTTTTAAATTAATTAAGGTCTTTATTTAATTTAATTTTGTTTTATTTGCATCAAAATTTTACCTACGTGAAGGAGGAAGAGGGAGAGAGCAATAAAACTTTAACATAATAATAATAATAATGTTATTCTATTATTATTCTGAAATCGTTGAATAATTACATAAGTTTTGCATTGGTTAATTGGAAATTTTTAAAAGAAATGATTTATGTCACATAGTTGATTTCTTCTGTTCATTAGCATAATTTAAGGTTGCAATTCTAAAGATGAAGTACTTATTACCGAGAGTTTAGTATATAAAATATTTATACTTCTTTTTCTATATGAAAATATGTAATTCAAACTCATGTGACAAGTCAATTCCATTAAAAAAGTAACTAATGAAATACTGTATTATTGAAGCTTATTTACTCCGTAATTTAGATAAAAATAAAATTATGGTGATGAAATCTTGGGTGAAACGAGTGATATTTAGTAGGTAAATTAACACCTCAGGTCATGATATATGTTCCAGTATGTGTAACACCCTTTTCTCGCTCAGGATCGATTCGAGTCGAAGGATTTTTCCAATTAAAGTGATGATTTTGAATAGAGATTAGTTTATTTACAGAGTTGTCACTTGGTCTTTCTAATGACTCTTTATTCTGGTCTGCGAAAACAGAAGACCGGGTAAGGAATTTTTTTGACCGAAGGGAAGGTGTGAGGTACCCCTCGAGTCCCGTGGTTCAAGCACGGACGCTTTATTGACTTATCTTAACTTAAATTGTTTTGGATAAATTATCTTAAGGCCTAAATTCGCTCTTTTTTAAAAAAATACCAAAAATATCTATTTACCTTATATTAAATTAATAAAATATAATTTTACCACGATCTTTACCGGAGTGCAATATGGCATCATCGAATTATTTTAAATATCTCAAAAAGATACGTACGCCGTATTCTTAATTGAGATAAAAATTTTAATAAATATGCCAAAATTGTTTAACATTAAAGATGTTAGTTATAAAAAAAAACTAAGTCTTTTACATCCATTACTAATTTTGTCTTATTTAAATCATCTTTTTTATAAGTTCATCCATTAAAATCATTCACAAAGTGATATAAAACTGCAGTAATGACATCTTATTCTTAGGTCCTTAAAAGCAGTATGTATATACATAATCCCAATACCAATCGTCAACACATTATCAACGAAGATAAGAAAAATCACAACAACACAATAAACATGTTTAACATCCTTTTTTGAAAATTGACAACGAAATGGAACCAACGGAAGATCTAAAGGATGAAAAAGGTAAAGAAATAGTCAAACAGTGAGGAGGCTGGTGGCTTCACCGATGGAGCATTGATTCCAGCCAGATCTGGCCATTTTATTGCCGGATCTATATGCCAACTTTAATTGAGTAATAGAGCAAGGTGTTGTTACCGAAAACTTTAAATGGAACTTCAACTTCAAACTCTAAAAATGTTCTCTCTTCTTCCTAATGTTTTTCTTCTACTATTTCAAATATTTCACTCACTTTTTTTTTACTTTGACTGATTTTTCTTTTCCCAATAGTTTTCTCTGGTTTTTAATTTTTTCAGTGCTTATTTCTTTGTCTGGTTATCTGATAGTGAAAATCCATATTCTGTCTTAGAGGAGTGAGAGTCCTATAAGTAGAGGAAATTTGAGGGGGAAATAGTTATTTTTTGAGGGTGAAAGTTAAAACTATCAGATAAGGGAAGAGAAAAATTCAAATTTTGAAATAATTTTTTTTTAATAATAAATAAAGATAAATAATAAATAAATAAAATAAAATAAAATAATAATAATAGATATGAATATAATTAATTTATATTTTAAGAAAATATAATAAAAATTATAAATAACCTTAAATAAATATAATTAAGACAATATTAAAATTACTTATTTTATTTAAAAGTTAACAAGAAATATATATATAAATATTTTTTTAAAAATTAGAAGAAAATAAAATAAAAATAAAATATCTCAAAAATTTTGTTATTTACTTCTTAACTAAAATTTTATTAAAATAAAAATAAGAATTTAAATAATATTATATTAGATATAAATATAAATATCCAAAAAATAAGTTAGAATCCGAGGAGGATCAAAAATCACTTGTTTACATTTTTGTCCCTCTTTGTGTGGAATCTCGTAGATTTTTCATACAAAGAAGTAGACAAGATATGATTTTTTACCCTTCAATTATTTGAAAGGTAAGGAAAAATAAGATTAAAATAAAAAGAAAAATGTGACCAAGTCCTGATTTTGGACTTCCTACTTATCCCGGGTTATAAGGGAATCAGGTCATGAGTAGTTCAAAGGTGATATGGAGATAGAAAGAGTTAAAATTCGAATGAGATTCCATCGAGTTTCTGTTTTACATTCAAATGACTAACAAAAAAATGAAATGAAAATTGCAATCTTTGGAATCTTGATTCAAATCTTCATGACTTGAACTTGAAAATTTACTTTATTCTTCAGAAGGGCTCCTGAATTTTGATTTCTTCACCTTGTTCTTCAGGCGGGTACCTGGACTTCCTTTTCTTCACCCTGTTCTTCAGGCGGGCTCCCGGACTTATAATTTCTTCACCTTGTTCTTTAGGCGGGCTCCTGGACTTCCTTTTTCTTCATCCTGTTCTTCAGGCGGGCTCCTGAATTTCCTTTTTTCTTTACCTTGTTCTTTAGGCGGTGTCCTAGGCTTTCTTTTTTCTTCACCCTGTTGTTCAGCGGGCTCCTAGACTTACAATTTCTTTACCCTGTTCTTCAGGTGGGCTCTTGGACTTACAATCTCTTCACCCTATTCTTCAGGTGGGCTCCTAGACTTCCTTTTTCTCATTTTGTTCAAATATGTTCCTGAACTCAAAATAAAAAGTGAAAAATAAAAATAACATCCCATTCTTCAGGAGGGTCCTGGACATAAAATAAAATCCCATTCTTCAGGAGGGTCCTGAGCAAAAAATAAATTTCCATTCTTCAGAAAGGTCTTGTCCCATTCTTCAGGAGGGTCCTGTTCAAAGAGTAAATTCTCATTCTTCAGGAGGGTCCTGTTCAAAAGTAAATTCCCATTCTTCAGGACGGTCCTGTTCAAAAAGTAAATTCCCATTCTTTAGGAGGGTCCTGTTCAAAAAGTAAATTTCCCATTCTTTAGGAGGGTCCTGTTCAAAAAGTAAATTCTCATTCTTCAGGAGGGTCCTGTTCAAAAAGTAAGATCCCATTCTTCAGGAGGGTCCTGTTCAAAAGTAAGTTCCCATTCTTCAGGAGGGTCCTGTTCAAAAAGTAAATTCCCATTCTTCAGGAGGGTCCTGTTCAAAAGTAAGTTCCCATTCTTCATCAAAAAAAAATTTGCCCCAGTTTGTACTGGGAAAATTTGTGTGTCATCAGATCTTAATGTTTTGAAAAATATTGTAATAGAATAAATCAAAGTCTAGAATAGCTTTGATAAAATTCATTTCGGAAAAAATAAAATTTACCATAACTGAAATCCAACATCGTATGTTGTAATCATGACTCTTGCATTGACAGAAGTATGAAATTGCATCCCTTATTTGAAAACTTTCTATCTCTGTTTCATACAAAACAAAGACAAATTGTGAGTTTTAAAAACACGTGGTGGTTGGTTTGTGGTATTTGTCTCTTGAACTGACTGTTCTTGCATTTTTCATGATCAACTCCTTTTCATTCCTTGATTAATATCCATTGATTGTGATACTTCTGACCCAAAATTCTGACTACTAATACTCTCAACTCAAAACATATTTCTCTTGTATAATATCTTAGGATTAACTTTCCATACACCTTTTATATTTCAACGATCCAAAAATTGTCAAGTCACGATCATTCTGAGTACTTTATTATACTTGGAACTGTTGTCCTTGTACGTCAATCTTGTGTCTTGCTTTGTACATTGAAGAAGTTGGTAGCAAGTTTGGAGTCTTTTCTCACTTGTCTTGACGTTTATTTGACTCAAAACACATATAAGACAACAAAAAATTTTGTTTGATGACACACAAATCAAAAAAACAAAATAAAACAAAAAGAAAAAGACAATAGGCATCTCTTATTCAAAACAAAATAAAAACTTATCTAAATGTGGAAACCGATTCTGGTGATTATGACATGTATTTTGAAGCAAACAATCAGATCTACCCACACCAATCATTTCAACTTTCGTTCACTTATTGAGCTTGAAATTTAGCTAATCTTGAACTCATTCCTTCTGGATAACAACTCTCCTTCGGCTAGTGGCACCTTAATGGGTTTTTGCCAACGATCCTATCTTATTTTTTTTTAGCTTACAGTCACCTTATGGTGCCCAACAAGGTTATCACCAATAATACTATCTTTTTTCATTCATTTTTCCTTTTTTTTTTATAAACATTCAAAATATGAAATATCATCCACCCATAACATATTTAGCCTTGACATTCTCAAAGATTAATCTGAAGGTCTTTCTTTGGTTGTAACTTGGCTTTTGGAAAGGGTTAGAAAGAAAGGTCGGCATGAGTTTCAAAATTTACACAACATTAGGTAAAACATTCAACTTTTGGAATCGATTCTTTTTTAAAAAAAAAAACTTTTGCCCTAGTTTTCTTTTATTCTGGGTAATTTGAATTTTCTTTTGGTTGGATCGAACCCCGGAGTAGGTTTGCCTACATATCTTGTCATAGCAAGAATCAGGTCAAATGTAGTTCATACTCGTCATTCTTTTGCTTGATTTTGAATTTTTAATTATTTTTTTTTCAACTCTTTTTTTCACTTTAATTTGATTCCAAAAGAGGGGTACAAAGAAGGATAAAAAGCTCAAAAGGGGTAAGCAAAGGTTGATATATTATTCGGATAGTAGAAAAATGCCTTCATCATTTCAATATTTTAAAATGCAAGTATAAAACATACATAATGTAAATTGTACATGAATATCATACATAATATCTTTTAACTGCATCAGCATTGACCAGCATTTCTTCCATTTTGCCTTCTATATCAGGCAGATGTAATGCTCCATTAGGTAACATTTTCTTCACCATGAATGGTCCATGACAATTAGGAGAAAATTTGCCTTTGGCTTCAATCTGATGGGGTAGGATGTATCTTAGTACTAACTGACCAACTTCAAAATGTCTATGACTCACCTTATTGTTATATGCTCGTGCCATTCTCTTTTGGTATAGTTGTCCATGACATACTGATGTTAATATTTTTTCATCAATCAAGCTTAATTGCTCCAAACGAGTCTTGACCCATTGGTCATCACCAATTTCAGCTTCTACAACTACTCAAATAGATGGAATTTCAATCTCTGTAGTTATAACTGCTTCATTTTTGGACACTAACAAGTAAGGAGTTGCACCAATTAAAGTCCAAATTGTAGTACGATAAACTAACAAAGAAAAAAGGTAACTTTTCATGCCATTGTCGGGAACCGAGCACCATCTTACGAAGTATTTTCTTTAAGTTCTTGTTGGCAGCTTCCACAGCTCTATTCGCCTTTGGATGATAAGGAGTTGAATTCTGATGCATAATCTTAAATTGCTAGCACACTTCTTGCATCAGATGGCTATTGATATTTGCAGCATTATTCGTGACAATTATCTTTAGAATGCCAAACCGATAAATGATGTTGGAATGAATAAAATCAACTACCGCTTTCTTGGTCACTGATTTGAAAGTTGCTGCCTCCACCCACTTCATAATATAATCAATGGCTACCAAGATGAACCTATGTCCATTCGAGGCCTTCGGTTCAATTGGTCCAATTACGTCTATTCTCCAAGCCACAAAAGACCATGAAACAGTCATTGTATGGGGAATGTATCAAGTCTCCATGTACTTTACATTCATGACATTTATGAATGAAACTGATGGAATATAGCTCCATAGTGAGCCAATAATAACCTGCTCAGAGTATTTTCTTTGCCAAAACATACCCACTTATGTATGATCTACAAATCTCAGAATGTACTTCAGTCATGATTTTTGAAGCTTCTTTAGCATCTACATACCTTGGAAGTCCCAAATTAGGAGTTCTCTTATACAAGATTCCTCTACTTAGGAAAAATCCACTAGACAGACATCGAATGGTTCTATTTTGGTTACCACCGGTATGTATAAGATATTTTTTAGTTTGAATATATTCTTTGATATCATGGAACCACGGCTCCCTATCAAGTTCTTCCTCAACCGTATTACAATATGCATGTTGATCATGAATCTCTATATGCAAAGGATCAATATAAGTTTTATCAGAATGCTGAAGCATCGAAGATAAGGTCACCAAAGCATCAACAATCTCATTATGAGCTCTGGTAATGTGTTTGAACTTTATTGATACAAATCGTTGATAAAGATCTTGCAGACAAACTCTATATGGTAGGAGTTTTGAATCACGAGTCTCCTAATCTCCTTGGATTTGGTGGACTAATAAATCTAAATCTCCTAATACCAAAAGTTCTTGGACCCCTATGTCAATGGCTAATCTCAATCCCGAAATACAAGCTTCGTATTCTTCCATATTGTTGGTACAGTAGATTCAAAGTTGAGCTGTTATAGGATAATATTGTCCTGATTCGGAAATAAGAACTGCCCCTATCCCTACTCCTTTTACATTAGCAGCTCCATCAAAGAATAACTTCCAGCCTGCATGATAATCGTCAGAAATAACCTCATAATAAACAATACCTTTTCATCTGGAAAATAAGTTTTTAATGGCTCATATCCCTCGTCAATAGGATTTTCAGCCAAATGATCCGCCAAGGCTTGAGCTTTCATTACAGTTCGTGTCACGTAGACAATATTAAACTCTGTGAGTAACATCTGCCATTTTGCGAGTCTTCCTGTGGGCATAGACTTCTAAAAAATATACTTTAGAGGATCCATATGAGAGATAAGGTAAGTATTATAAGATGACAAGTAATTTTTTAGATTTTGTGCTACCCAAGTTAAAGCACAACATGTCTTTTCAAGAAGAGAGTACATAGCCTCATAAGTGGTAAACTTTTTGTTGAGGTAGTAGATAGCCTGTTCTTTTCTAACTGTGATGTCATGTTGACCCAATACACAGCCAAAAGAATTTTCTAATACAGACATGTACAATATCAAGGGTCTGCCTGGCTCTATAGGAACCAAAATAGGCGGATTCGACAAGTACTTCTTAATTCTGTCAAATGCCTCTTGACATTATTCAGTCCATTCAACTTTAGCATTCTTCTTCAATAACTTGAATATTGGCTCACAATTTATCGTAAGCTAAGCAATAAATCTACTGATATAATTCAACCTTCCAAGTAAACTCATCACCTCCGTTTTGTTCTTTGGTGGAGGTAAATCTTAAATAGTTTTATTTTTGAAGGATCTAACTCAATGCCACGCCGACTGACTATAAACCCCAAAAACTTTCCTGACAGGACTCCAAATACACATTACGTTGGGTTAAGTTTGAGATCATACCTTTGAAGCCTTTCAAAGAATTTTCTAAGATCTTTGACATGGTCAGACTGCTCTATTAATTTAATGATCACGTCGTCAACATAAAATTAAATCTCCTTGTGTATCATGTCATGAAAAATTGTAGTCATTGCCCTCATATAATTTTTCCCAATATTCTTTAGTCCGAACAGCATAACTCGACAATAATATATCCCCCAAGATGTGATAAATGATGTCTTTTCTGCATCTTCTGGATCCATAATGATCTGGTGATACCCTGCATAACAATCCATAAAAGATGCAAGATCATGTTTGTCACAATTGTCCAACAAAATATGAATATTAGGAAGTGAAAAATTATCTTTCAGACTCACTTTATTTAGATCACGATAATCAACACACATCCAAACTTTGTCATCCTTCTTTGGAACAGGGATAATATTTTCCAACCAATTAGGATATTAAGCCACTCGAATAACTTTAGCTTCAAGTTGCTTCGTGATGTCCTTTTTGATTTTTACACTCATGTTGGTTTTAAGCTTCCTTAACTTTTGCTTGACAGGTGGAAAAGCAGGATCAATTGGCAACTTGTGAACTACCAAATCGGTGCTCAAACCGGGCATATCATCATAAGACCATGCAAAGATGCCTTTATACTCATGCAAAGCTTCAGTTATAGCTTTTTTGTTGTGGTTGAGCGTGTACACTTAGCTTAGCCTCCCTAATATTTTCATGATCTCCTAAATTGATTGCCTCAGTTTCCTCCAAATTGGGATTTGTCTTATTCTCAAACTGTTTGAAATCTTTACTTATATCCTCAAATATTTCTCCTTCATCGTATTCAACTTCTTTATTCATTATTTCAAAATTAGATTGGGTTTTTAAATCTGGTTGAAAATACTCCATGCATGTCATATCATTATAATTGGCATAGAAAGAACTGTATGATAAAAGATAAATAAATAAAAATCAGACTCAAAATAATACGAAGGGAGACTTACACTTTATTAAAAACAAAGATAGAAAGAGTTTTAACCTAAAATACTAAGTTTAAAGATTTGAATTACAATCCTAGAATGATTCAAATTACAGAAGAAGAAACAAACAAACTACTAAGACTGTAAGAAAAATAAACAAACTACCAAAACTCCTTCATAATAGAGAGAGGAGTGGCCTCCCAATTGTTAAATTGGACATCAGGGCCGACAAACTGCACATCTGTATTGCTGGTACCTTCCTCGATTTCAACCATATCAGCTTTAATGAACATATTCTGAAAAATGCTAATCAACTCTGTATCATCATCATTCATTGATTCTGCAACAGGTAACTTGGAGCACCCAACATCATTGACTTTGATGAAAGACTTATTAAGTGGCGGTATCGGATTGGTAAGTGACCATGACTCTTTCTTACACTTGTTAGCCTTCTTTATATCTTCAGCAGTAGGTTTATATCCCAAACCAAAATTAACAAGGTTCTCATAAAGGTTTATTAGATAAACTATGCCTTGCAAAAACATCCCTAAACCTTTTCCTGGTTCGAAACCATACTTCAATATTTCATTTACTACCATAATAGAAGCAAACAAAAATTGTGGTCTTACGATGAGATTCCCCTCGATGATATGCTCAACAACCACTACCTCAGAAGCTTGATGAATTAACACTCTATTTGCAGTATCTTCTTCGATGGAAGAAATAGAGTAGTCTTTATACATGGATAAGTCTCCTTCACCATGAACAACTAGTTTTTGCCTGTCGTATTCAAATTTTACCATTTGATGCAATGTCGATGAGACTGCTTTAGCTATATGTATCCATGGCCTTCCCAATAACATATTATATGAAGCATCAATATTCACCACTTGGAAATCCAAAGATAAATCCACAGGCCCGATTGTCAGTATGAACTCTATTTCACCAATGGCATCAATTTTTGATCCATTAAAACCTTTGATGCATACATTATTAGGTCGGATCCTTTCAACATTAACATTCAACTTTTGTAAAGTAGACATAGGACAAATATTAGCGCCTGATCCTCCATCAATCAACACTCAAGTGACAATGGAATGCTCATATTTCACAGTACTATAGAGACCTTTATTATGTCCAGTACCTTTCACGGCCAATTCATCGTCTGAGAAAGTAATCTTATTTACTTCAAAGATCTTTCCAACAACCTTTTCCAGCCGATTCACTCTAATCTCATTGGGAACACATGTTTCATTAAGAATCTTCATTATAGCCTTATGGTGTTGCTCTGAATGTATTAATAAAGACAACAAAGAAATCTGTGCTGGTGTCTTCTTCAATTGTTTTATGACAGAATATTCTAGCAATTTCATTTCCTTTAAGAATTCTTCAGCTTCGTCATCAGTAATAGGCTTCTTGACCATCATTCATTCTTCATTTCCTTATTTATTTTTTCTTAACTCTATTGGGGCATAACATCTCCCAGATTGAGTTAATCTACCTACTTCATCAACGTCTTCAATCACTTCTTTCCCCTTGTGTATCACCACAACGCGATCATAATGCCAAGAAACTGCCTTAGTTTTAACCATAGGCAATTGTGATACTAGTTTAATAACAATGGTAGCTACGGGAGCTCCTTTTATGATTAAGAAAGGCTTAGGGGATTTTCCAGGAACAATGAGTTTCGGCTTTACTTGACTTGACCCAACATTTTGTGAGATCTCTTTCTCCATCACCAAGGGAACATTCGATGATTTGGCTTTTGTTATCACCACCTCTGCTTTTGCAGTTTTTTCTTTTCTCAAATCTACAACATTTGCTAATTTTTCCAAACCAGTTTTAATATTAATGATCGGCTTAAAGGATATTGTAGCATCTTCACCACTGGGTATCACTTCGAGCATATTTGTTTTATTATGATCTGGCAATGGATTTTGATTGACATTTGAAGCGTTTAGACTTTGTACCATAATCTATTGGGTTTCAATCAACTCTTGAATGGCTCTTTTCAAATACCAACATTTCTTTGTATCGTGCCCTGGGGCATCAGAATAGTATTCACATCTTCTAGAATAATCCAAATTCTTTGGAGGAGGATTTGAAATCCTTCTCTCAATTGGGTTTAGGATATTCATTTTTCTCAGCCTATGAAATAAATTGATGTAAGATATTTCAATAGGAGTGAAATTATGTTTGAACATATTATCCCTTTTGAATTCTGCTCTAGGTAAAAAATTAGACCTAGGAGGGCCTCTTTGAACTTGCTAAATCGGTGGATGATTTTGGATGGTTGGTGCACGCCATTACTGGTAAGAATGAGACCGAACATATAGTTTTGCATTGTAAATAGAATATTAGGGTGATGGAATCAAATATAATAGCTTTTGTGTGTATGGTTGACGCGCACCTCTCCAATTTTGTCGTGGACCTATCACGACAGTTGCTACATCCTCTTTTCTTTTCTTTCCCCCGAAACTTCCTGAACCACTTTGAATTGCCTGTATTGTTGCTTTCAAAGTGGCCTGGTTGATGATCTTTCCTAATTTTATTCCATTCTCTACCATTTCTCCAACTTTAATAATTCAGCAAATGTGTTTCCAATTGTAGAAAGTAAGTGATAGATATAATCAGGTTCCTGTTCTTGCAAAAAGATATCAATCATTTCAGATTCCTTTATCGATGGTCTGATTCTTGAAACCTGCTCTCTCCATCTGATAGCATATTCTCGAAAACTTTCAGTCATCTTTTTTCTCATTTTAGAAAATATAGTGTGATCTAGCACTATCTCAATGTTATATTAAAATTGTTGAATGAAATCCCAATCCATGTCATCCCATACGTGCCAATGGGAAATATCTTGGTCAATGAACCATTTAGAATCTATCCCTGTAAGGCTTTTTCCAAAGTAAGCCATCAATAATTCTTCTTTTCTTTCTGCTCCTCCTAATTTATTGTAAAACTTTTTCAAATGAGCTACAGGATCCCCAGGTCCTTCGTATTTGTCAAACTTTGTCATTTTGAACCCTATAGGCAAATGGACATCAGGAAACATACACAAATCCATCTATGAAACACTTTTTGGTCCACCTAATCCTTGTATATTTCTCATAATCTGCTCCAAGCTTCTTACTTTCCTATCCATTTCCTCTTGTTCCTTATTTTTAACAATCTTCTCAATCATGATTGGAGAATCGTGTTGATAAGAATGATAATGAAGATTTTGGGATTTAAAAGTTATTTCAGGGGGATATAACAGATCATGACTTGGTTTCCCCATATTCTTCGGTACTGTCGGTTAAGTACCCTCAGCAGCTGGTGCCATAGAAGTAAAAAGCGGATAATTTGTGACAGCCGAATTTGGTGGGTGCATGGTAGAACTACCAGTAAGACCATACATATTAGTAAATTGGCCAAATCCTGGAGGGTAAAATGGATCACTAGTTTGAGTTGGAGCAGGATTTGGATCATTTGAAGTCGAAAGTCCAGGTATTGAAGAAGGTGGGGCTTGTCCATTCAACCAAGCTTGGTACATCTCCTCCATCTGTTGTTTCAAAACTTTATTTCTTCCATTGATGCTACTTCCTACGAAATCAACTGATTTTGCTCTTCTTCACTGTCAGACCCTATACCTTCTCTGCGGGTTATTTTTCTTTTACCCTTGTATCTGGTGTTATACGGATGTGATACTAGTTTAAACCAGAAACCAACCACCAATTACTTTATCTTTCTGTTATCAAGTAGCAAACAAGTGAGTGTTATATATTTAACACATTATAATATCACGTTGTATGTCATGCTTCTATATGCATTTTCCAACCTATCATGGAAGACTTTGTGTTTCATCGTGGCTTTTCTAGGCATACATTTTCAAAAGTTATGATCAATCCCTTTGGAAGGTTGCCTACGTATCATTCCAGGACATGAATCAGATATTGCATAGTTCGGGAGGAATTTAACAAAGTGATTGTTTTGTCTTCTTTTTTTTATTAAAGAAAATAAATAAAGTAAATGAAGTAAAATATATATAATATATATAGAAATAAACAGTCAACTTCATTACATCCCATAATATAAATACGACAAAATAACTGACCCAACTCCTAAAATAAAACATACTAACTAACATCTGAAAACTAAAAGACATAACATCTAAATAAGAAGTTTTAAAACTGAAAATGAAAAACTATGACAAAGAAAACAACTATTCATTCAAGGAGACTTTGGCTTAATATGTCCTCCCAAATTCAAGTATATGTCCTCCAATGAAGTAGTGAGACGTTGTACGAAAGCTGGTACTTATGCCAAAAAGTCTTCACGATCCAACTACTAACAATCCAAACCTATTCTGGTAGTATCCTATGCTACACGGTGGACCTTCCCTCGAAGGGAACTGAAGTCCTGATCCCATTCATGGGCCTTTCAATCTCAAAAATCAAACATCTCTTTTGCACACTATTCACGAGCAGAGGCAACCTCTAACTGTTCTCGCAATATTCCGCTTTCGCGGATCCACTGAGATCTCTCTAAATCAAATTCTTTTTGCATGTTCTTTTTAACTTCTAGTCATTGCTGTCGGCGAGATGCGGCAAGTTCTGCAACGTGTGACCGCCTAGTGGTAGCTAGTTTGATTTGTCCCCGAAGTGTAACCTCAATATCTACTGATTTAGCTTTCTCTTCAGCAAATTCCCTTTGTTGTTTATCTTTTTTTTTGCTCTGGCATGCTCTAATTCTGCTTTTAAAGCTTGGTTGGCCTCATGATGTTCTTGCATGGCTCTCTCAATCCCTATCCTGATTGCAGTTTCCTGATCTATAGGTCCCCTAACCAATCTTCTTGGTCTGACTGGCAGATTCGACTGTTCTTCAAACTATTCACGGTAATCTAGGTACACTTCTCCTTTCTCATACTCTATGACCATCATTTCAATCCCCATGATACGGTAACCCTCCCAAATATGTTGGGCCAATTCCTTCAGAAGTAGGATCTCTGGTCTGACCTCAAATACAAACTCGGTCATATTTTTCATAATGGGAATTATTTGAAGTCTTCCTAGCTGACATAAAACTCTCATTGGAACATACGTTTGAACACCCCTATTACCCATTAATAATAAGAATGGACGAATGACAAAACTATGTATGACTTGCCTCCAAGGGAACCAAGGGAGATTCCAAGTGATTTTATCTACTGTCAGAGAACGAAAAAGCTTATCCCAATCTCTAACTCCTTCTGGGCATTTATATTTCTCTAACCTCTCTTCGTAATCTTTGATGCGATTGAATCTTTTAGGATTAAATCTTGCCATTGTAGGTCGTCGGTAGAGATGCTCTACAATCCACATCTGTAACAAGATATAACATTCATAAAAAAAAATCTTTCCTTTCTGAAAAACGGTCAAATCACGGTAGATATCTGCCAGGATCATTGGTACCATAGTGTAATCTTTCTTAATCAGTATCTGTACCACCCCCGCTAAACGAATATTAATTTTTTCTTCTCTCCTCGGGAAAATCATAGTGCCTAGAAAGGCTACCATAAATGCAAATCGTCTGTGAAATTTCAAAGCCTCAAGACTTTCCTTATTATAAACTTGTTTACCGTACTTTTCAAACCCCTCTCATCTTCCATATCTGTCATACAAAAACTATAAGGAAACCCAACCTTTTTTCATTGATTCTTCTTTTGAGTTTCGTATGTTCATGAGCTTGCAGAATTTGTTTATCGAAATGAGTCTTGAGGATATAAGTTTCTTTTGATGCATATCCCCATATCCAACATAGGCCACTATCTTCTCTAAAGTCGAAGTCAACTCAAAATCTAAAAAGTGAAACACATTGTTCTTCGAGTCCCAAAAGGTTAGTAATCTATCAATCACCTCCCTATTAGGCTTTATTGACATAATACTCATCAAAAAACCCAAATACTTATTTATCTCTTCATAATCAAATGTATCCATTTTGTTCCACCACAACCAAAACTGCAAAGGGGTGCAATCCACAACCTAAAGCGGTATACTCCCATCCCGCTTTCTTTTTGGACGCTTTCCATGAACAGGAGGAGACATTTTATAACTATTGACAAGGATATGAGATTAATAAATGTACAGACTTAGGCAAGACTGAATTCATTAATTTTTTAAAAGAATTTTTAACTTGACTCGTGAGAACTAATGCGACCATTAAATTAAGGCCTAGATGTAAAGAATGATTTTATTAAAAATCAATGTGAGAGAAACATGACTGATAATGTTTTTTAGGAGAAACACTTTTTTAAATTAACTCTATAAAAATTTTTGCAATAACAGACCTCTAGACGATTTCAACTATATAGAAAACTCTAACCCTCTCCTTCTACTATCCGCATATGACTTGGGTCGACTTTAGGCTATTTTTAGTCGTTACTGAATTACTTTAACCTTCTCTATGGCTTCATAAACAAGATTCGGTACAAACAAAAGAGTTTCATCCACTTCGAACCATCCTATTGGTGATCTACACTTCTTTCCATATAAACCTTCATATGGTGCCATTTTGATACTTGAATGATAGCTATTATTCTAGGCAAACTCAATAAGAGGTAAATGATCATCCCAATTTCCCTTAAAATCTATTACATAAGCTCATAGCATATGTTCAAGTGTTTGGATGGTATGTTCTGCTTGTCCATCTGTTTGAGGGCGAAAATTTATATTCAACTTCACTTGTGTTCCCAAACACCTCTGAAAAGACTTCCAAAAATTTATGGTAAATTGGGTTCCCCGATCTGATATAATAGAGATTGGAACTCCATGTAATTGGACTATCTCTTTAATGTACAGCTTCGCATACTCTTCAACTGTTTAAGTTGTCCTAACTGGTAGGAAATGTGCGGATTTGGTAAGCCTATCAACAATCACCCATATAGAATCAAACTTCCAGGATGTACAAGGCAAACCACTAATGAAATCCATGTTGATCATGTCCCACTTCCAGCTTGGAAGATCAATGCAATGCATACAACCTCAGGGTTTTTGGTGCTCAACTTTAAGTCTTTGACAATTTGGATATTCAACTACAAATTCTGCAATGCTCTTCTTCATGTCATTCCACCAATGCATATCTTTCAAATCTTGATACATTTTGGTTGATCCTAGATGAATGGAATACCTTGAAAAATGAGCCTCTATCATAATCTTCTTTCTTAGCCCGTCTACATCCAGCACACACAATCGGTTTTGGCACTGAAGTACTCCTTCTCACGTAAGCTCAAATGCCTTGGTCACACCACTCTGAACGTTCTTCTTAGCTATAATAAAATAGGATCTGCATATTGCTTCTCTTTCACTTTAGCTACTAATGAAGATTCCACAGCATTATGTACGATAAGCCCTTTATTCGGTGTTTCAAGAAGGCAAACTCCCAAACTAGCTAACTGGTGAAGATCTTTAATCATCCTTTGCCTTTATATAGGCTCCAACATAGCCTTACGACTTAATGCATCAGCTACCACATTTTTTTCCCTGGATGGTACAAGATATCAACATCGTAGTCCTTTAATAGTTCAAGCCATCTCCGCTGCCTTAAATTTAGATCCTTCTGATTAAAAATATATTGCAAGCTCATATGGTCAGTATATATATCAACATGAACCCCAATAAGTTGTGGAGCCATATCTTTAAAGCAAAAATAACTACTGCCAGCTCAAGATCGTGTGTAGGATAATTTTTCTCATGTGGCCGCAATTGTCTAGAAGCATCTACTATTACCTTACCATGCTGCATCAATACACATCCTAAACTAATTCTGGAAGCATCACAATACACTGTACACCCTTCAGTGCCTTCTAGAAGTACTAACACGGGTGTAGAAACCAACTTGTTCCTTAAAACTTGAAAACTCTTCTCACAGGCATCATTCCATTGGAATTTGGATGCTTTATGGGTTAGCTTGGTTAAGGGTGCTGAAATAGAAGAAAAGCCTTCAATAAACCTTCTATAATAACCGGCCAACCCGAGAAAACTACGAATCTTCGTAGGCGTTGTGGGCCTTGGCCAGTTCTTCACAGCTTCTATCTTTTGAGCATCAACCTTTATCCCTTCACTAGATACAATATGACCCAAAAATGCCAACGACTTTAACCAAAACCCACATTTAGAGAACTTTACATAAAGCTTACAATCACGAAGAGTCTGTAATGCCTGTCGTAAGTGATTGGCATGGTCCTCTTCTGATCTAGAATAAACTAGAATATCATCTATAAAAACTATCACAAATACATCCAGGAATGGCTTAAACACCCTATTCATCAAATCCATAAAAGCTGCGGGTGCATTTGTTTGCCCAAATAACATAACTAGAAACTCATAATGACCATACCGTGTTCAGAAAGCTGTCTTGGGTATATCCTTTTCTTTGACCCTGACTTGGTGGTAACCTGACCTCAAATCAATCTTAGAAAAGCCCTTGGCGCCCTGTAACTGATTAAATAAATCATTAATTCTTGGGAGAGGATATTTATTCTTAATATTCACCTTATTCAATTGCCGATAATCAATACACATCCTAAGCGAGCCATCCTTTTTGCGCACAAATAATACTGGTGCTCCCTAGCGGGACATACTAGGCCTTATGAATCCCTTCTCTAGCAAATCTTTCAATTGCTTTTTCAATTCTCGTAATTCTGCTGGGGACATTCTATACGGAGGAATGGAGATTAATTGGGTGCCTGGTATTACATCAATACCAAACTCTATTTCTCGTTCAGGAAGCAAACCTGGAATATCTTCAGGAAATACATCAGAAAATTCATTTACCATCGGAACAACGTGAAAAGTTGGTGGATCCGCTTCTGTATCCCTTACTCTAACTAAATGATATATGTATCCCTTCAAAATCATTCTTTTTACCTTAAAATAAAAAATAAATCTACCTCTTGGCGCGCCAATTTCACCTTTCCATTCAAGGACTGATTTATTTGGAAAAAGGAAATATACCTTTTTCATGCAGCAATCAATTGTGGCATACCAAGACGCCAACCAGTCCATACCCATTATAACATCAAAATCTACCATTTCTAACTCCACAATATTAGCCATCGTATCACAACCACAAATAGTTACTATGCAGTTTCGGTAAACCCTTCTAGCTATAATAGATTCCCCAACCGGTGTGAACACTTCAAATGGCTTAACTAATAGTTCGGGTATTCTTTCAAACTTTCCAGCAACCAATGGAGTAACATAAGATAATGTAGAACCGAGATCAATAAAGGCATATACATCGAATGAAAAAATAGACAATGTACCCGTAACAACATCTGGGGAAGCCTCTGAATTCTGTCGATCCGCTAGAGCATACGTATGATTTTGAGCCCCACTAGAACTCGTGGCTCCTCTATCATCTCTAACACGACCCATTAGTTGTGCATCCTTTCCTGAATAAGGCATCGATGATGATGATACAACAAATGACCCCGTAGGTTGTGCCATACCCCCTATGCCTTTTCGTGGGCATTCTCTCATCATATCCTCCAACATACCGCACCAAAAGCAAACATTGGTCCCCAATCAACATGAGCCTAAATGATACCTTCTACATTTATCACATGGCTCTCGAGGAGGTCTCGATTAACTTATATTCCCTTGCCCTTGGTACCCCACTATCTGCAAACTCTGAATCTTACTGCTGTGCCCAAATTGATTCCCTCTGGACCCTTTGAATTGTGGTGAGGCACTAGCTGCAGAATAAAAAGATAATGGCCTAGGTAGTCTAGCAGAAAACTGTGGTCTGAACCCTCTTTGGGATTCCATGAACTTCCCTGTAGATCTGGACCTCTTGGAATATCCTCTTTCTAATTCCTGTGTTCTTCTCCTTGCCTCTGATCTTCCATTTTCTGTGCAAAAGCTTGGATCCTCGCTATGTCCATATCTTTGTTCAAAATGGCAATAGTACAATCTCTAACCAGATATAGCTCCATCCTATCCACATATTGATGAACTCTTTAATCCATAGTACCTACAACACTAGGAGCATATCTCGACAAAGAATTAAATCGGAGACTGTACTCCCTCATGCTCATATTCCCTTAACGAAGATTTAAAAACTGATCTGCACGGTCCTGATGAATCTCGAATGGAAGATAATGATCAATAAATGCCTCTTTGAACTCTTTCCAAGTAGCTGGGGGTGCATCAATACCCCTAGATAGTTTCCAGTCCTCGTACCAATATATAGCCTCCCCTTTGAATCTATACGCCACTAACTCCACTTTCTCTCTACCCGTTACATGTGTAACTTCTAAGGCCCTTTGAATTTGATCAATAAAGTCCTGTGGGTCCTCGTTAAGATCTGATCCAGTAAAAGTGGGAGGATCCATCTTAAGAAAATTCTGTGTTCGAAGGCTAGCGCCCTATCTGTAACACTAAGACCCGTGGTAGGAATGGCTTTCCCTTGAGCTTGCCCAGAAACTATATGAGTCAAAAGTTGCACTGCATTTCTAAGATCTTGATCAACAGCATTAATAGGTGGCTCTGGGGATATAGTTCTCCTCCCGCTTATTTTTTCCGGAGTGGAAGAAGTTTCTAATGCATGCTCAGCTGGAGCCTTACCTTGATTAGCTGGTATAGTGGGTGACTTACTATTCCCATCTCTGGAAGCCATATCTACTTTCTTACCGGTATTCTTGCTTCTGGTAACCGACATCATTACTATAATAAGAGAAACAAATGGATTCAGTGGTCAACTATGACTTCATATACAATATAGGCTCTATCGCATGATCTAAGACATGAAGAAAAGAAACAATTCCTAAATTTCCATAGTCTTCTGTTTATAGATGCGGTGCATGACTCACCGCATCTATAAACAAGACTCTACGTAGACACGGCTTTGTAGACTCACTAGGATGAACTTCTCTGATACCAGTTTTGTCATGCCTCAAATCATATTGGGGTGGACTGGCACCCGTAACTGAGGAGGCCCGGGAGAACCAGCTCATAACCTTATACTTCCCATGCATACCTCTATGACAACCCAAAATTTGGACAACATCATGTCGCATATAAAAAGAAATAATCACCTGTATAAGCTTGAGCACACATATATATGTATATACACTACTTGGCCATTGGAGCCATCACGTCTATTAACAAAACACCACCTTGACTGTACATTAGGTCTACAAAGCCTCTAGACAATACACAGAGTTTAACTAAGGTCGGGACACACCCCGCCATATAACTAACTTCTATACAATACCAAAAGTGACTGGATATGACACGGAATGCCTCGAAGCAAACTGGAGCACACCAAAAGTAGACGGATATCCTGGCTTCTACTTGTGCGGTCTATGAGCTGAGGTACCTGTGTCTGTAGCATGAAATGCAGGTCCCCCGTGGGGAACGTCAGTACGAAATATGTACTGAGTATATAAAGCTGTAGATAATCACATATGATATAGGAGCTCAATAAAAATTAGAAACAAGTGAACAAATCGTAATAAAAGTGGACCACACTTACTAGAACTTGTGACAACCTGTACATTGTATTTATTCAATCACTTTACCTTCATTTTTATCATCTTTGTAATCATTACTGTACTGTACTGTGACCATTAGGCTGCCTCCAGTACATATCAACTGGGATCGGCCCATGATAGGCTTATGCCCCTGGAATACCACCCATAAACATATAAATAGGGATCGACCCATGATAGGCTTATGCCCCTGGGATACCACCTGATAAGAGAGAACTTCAATCACTTAGTTCAATTAATCTTTGAGATTGTTATTTTGGTCGCCATCATATTCTTGATACTTTGAAACAATGATACATCAATAAGAGACATGTAAATAGATCATCAATGCAATAACAACGAAGTAAGAACTCATTGGCACATCAATAAAGTGTTTTGGAGTCATCAATGCCAGAACAATGAAGTAGAAACATACTGGTACATCAATGAAACCTTTTGGAGTCATTAATAGCACATGGATCTTGTTTGAGTAGCCAGATACCTTCTGACATTCATTAGTGCAATAAACATATAAGATTTGGAAAACAAGTAAGTATTGGAATGTCTTGACATCTTATAGGGTGGAAACAAGTTCATTGGTAACGTAGGACATCATACAAAACCATTATGGATCACATGTTATTGAATAACTTTGGAAACTTTCTTAATAGAACAATTGTTCACTTTCATGCCAAATATATGGTATAGAGTATGCTTTACATATCTGACTGTCAACCTTCAATACTAGTCCCAAATGGACTTTCCGTCTTTTTGGATTACTTATCTACAATGAACATAGATAACAATATAGTATTAGCAACCAAACATCACAATTCAATTATTTGAATTCACCAAACTAGTGGTTAAGTAGTAAGCCTTAATTACACCATAAAGGGTGTCACTTTAACCCTCTTATACTCTAATTACATTTACATGCCAAGCATATTCATACAACATCCTCCAATATCAAGTTTGGATTCATTTATCCTTCCAACCAATCCATTACCATATCCACCTTACACAATTCAATACAACCAAACCATACAAAATAGTCCATAACCCTATTTCCATCACCTTTCAATAACAACCAATACATATAATCCTCTATCACACATATAAATATAGAAAAGAACAAAGGCAAACAATATTCATACCTTAGAATTCACCTCTTGATTATGCAATCCTGTTTGCACAAATAATAGGTACCATTCGAAGCTCTCGAGATGACAAACGCAGTTATCGAATTACTTTGAAATTTCTACGGCTGAATTAAAAGTAATTTAAAGGTCAAATTTGGCTAGGGTTTGTTATTTCTCATTGATTGATGATGAAAATGAGTTTTTGAAATCATATACATGTATATATACACATATTCCCGTCCATAATATAATAGAAAATGACCAAAATGTCTTTAAAATTTAAATAATGTCAAATCTGTCCTTTGGTAGATTGTTTTGTTAAGCTAAAGTAGATCGACCATAACTCTTTGCTCCGATATCGGATTTGGGTGAGATTGGTATCGTTGGAAGGATAATTCAAAGGGATTTTATTTCATATAAAGTAGGCCACCCAGTTCGTCCTTTACAAGGAGTTATGGTCGTTTGAAGTTGACCCTAAAAATCTGTTTTGATAGGATGAAGTAAAATGAGTATAACTCCTTACTCAGATGTTGGATTTGGATGAAACCAATTGCATTAGAAATAAGACTCAAAGATGTTTCTTTACATAGGTCACAACTCTCCCAATTCATTATATTAAGGGAGTTATGATCGTCTGAAGTTGACCCAAAAATTTGGTTGGCCTTAGTAGTTTGTGTGCAGGAAAATGCCTAGGTAGTTTGTGTGCAGGAAATTTTCCTGCACATTTACTATTACCAAATATCTCGGCCACCATTTTATAGTTTTGAACATGCTCGATTATATCTGAAACCTATCCGTTTTTGGAAATCTTTATATCGTTGGAAATCTTATTCAATAACCTTCGCATGGAACCATCGACGGGCAAATTCCGGTATAAATAAAATTAAAAAAAAATTGATTCCATATAAATAAGACCAATACATGTACTTGAATATGCCAATACATGTACTTGAATACGGGGTGTTACATCCTTCCCCCCTTTAGGACATTCTTCTTCAAATGTTTACGTAGTTATTCAACCGAAACAAGTTCAAGTCCATCACTAATATTCACATCATCACATAAATACTAAGCATATATAAAAATAAAACTTACTTATTAATGTTCTAACTCCGTTTCTGTAACTTCCTCTTCATCTTTGAATAAATGAGGGCACTTAGATTTTATTGCTTCCTCAGCTTCCCATGTAATCTCTTCCCTTTAACGATTTCTCCAACGTACTTTCACAGATGCTATCTATTTATTTCAAATCTTCTTAACTTGGTGATCTAGAATAGCAATAGGCACTTTCTCATAGATAAGATCTTCCGCAACATGCACATCCTCAGTAGAAGTGATATGTAATGGATCTCCGATGCACTTTCGAAGCATTGACACATGAAATACCGGATGTACTGATGAGAGCTCTTGGGGTAGCTCTAATTCATATGCAACTTGTCCAAACCTTCGAGTGATCTTATACGGGCCTATATAACGTGGACTCAACTTCCCTTTCTTGCAAAATCTCATTACCCCTTTCATTGGTGATACCTTCAAAAATACTCAATCACCTATAGAAAACTCTAGCCCTCTCCTTCTATTATCCGCATATGACCTGTGTCGACTTTGGGCTATTTTCAGTCATTGCTAAATTACTTTAACCTTCTCTATGGCTTAATAAACAAGATCCGGTCCGAAAAAAAGAGTTTCACCCACTTCGAACCATCATATTGGTGATCTACACTTCCTTCCATATAAAGCTTCATATGGTGCCATTTTGATACTTGAATGATAGCTATTATTGTAGGCAAACTCAATAAGAGGTAAATGATCATCCCAGTTACCCGTAAAATCTATTACACAAGATTGTAGCATATCTTCAAGTGTTTGGATGGTACGTTTTGCTTGTCCATCTATTTGAGGGTGAAAAGTTGTACCCAACTTTACTTGTGTTCCCAAACACCTCTGAAAAGACTTCTAAAAATTAGCAGTAAATTGGGTTCCCCGATCTAATATAATAGAGATTGGCACTCCATGTAATCGGACTATCTCTTTAATGTACAGCTTCACATACTCTTCAACAGTGTAAGTGATCCTAACTGGTAGGAATGTGCGGATTTGGTAAGCCTATCAACAATCACCCATATAGAATCAAACTTCCAGGATGTACGAGGCAAACCAATAACGAAATCCATGTTGATCAAGTCCGACTTCCAGCTTGGAAGATCAATGCATTGCATATAACCTCTAGGTTTTTAGTGCTCAACTGTAAGTCTTTGACAATTTGGACATTCAGCTACAAATTCTGCAATGATCTTCTTCATGTCATTTCACCAATACACATCTTTCAAATCTTGATACATTTTGGTTGATCCTGGATGAATGGAATACCTTGAACAATGTGCCTCTGTCATAATCTTTTTTATTAGCCCATCTACATCTGGCAAACACAATCAGTTTTGGCACTTAAGTACTCCTTTCGCGTAAGCTCAAATGCCTTGGTCGTACCACTCTAAATGTTCTCCTTAAGCTGTAATAAAATAGGACCTGCATATTGCTTCTCTTTCACTTTAGCTACTAATGAATATTCCACAACATTATGTACGATAAGCTCTTTATTTGGAGTTTCCAGAAGGCGAACTCCTAAACTAGCTAACTGGTGAAGATCTTTAATCATCCCTTGCCTTTTTATAGGCTCCATCATAGCCTTACTACTTAATGCATCATCTAGCACATTTGTTTTCCCTGGATGGTACAAGATATCAACATCGTAGTCCTTTAATAGTTCAAGCCATCTCCGTTGCCTTAAATTTAGATCCTTCCGATTAAAAATGTATTGCAAGCTATTTTGGTCAGTATATATATCAACATGAACCCCATATAAGTAGTGGCATCATATCTTTAAAGCAAAAATAACTGCTGCCAGCTCAAGATCATGTGTAGGATAATTTTTCTCATGTGGCCATAATTGTCTAGAAGCATCTACTATTACCTTACCATGCTGCATCAATACACATCCTGAACCAATTCTAGAAGCATCAGAATACACTGTATACCCTTCAGTGCCTTCTGGAAGTACCAACACGGGTGTAGAAATCAACTTGTTCATTAAATCTTGAAAACTCTTCTCACAGGAATCATTCCATTGGAATTTGGATGCTTTATGGGTTAGCTTAGTTAAGGGTGCTGAAATGGAAGAAAAGCCTTCAACAAACCTTCTATAATAACCGGACAACCCAAGAAAATTACGAATCTTCGTAGGTGTTGTGGGCCTTGGCTAGTTCTTCACAGCTTCTATCTTTTGAGAATCAACCTTTACACCTTCACTAGATACAATATGACCCAAAAATGCCACCGACTTTAACCAAAACCCACATTTAGAGAACTTTACATAAAGCTTACAATCACGGAAAGTCTGAAATACCTGTCATAATTGATTGGCATGGTCCTCTTCTGATCTAGAATAAACTAGAATATCATCTATAAAAACTATCACAAATACATCCAGGAATGGCTTAAACACCCTATTCATCAAATCCATAAAAGTTGCGGGTGTATTTGTTTGCCCAAATGACATAACTAGAAACTCATAATGACTATACCGTGTTCGGAAAGCTGTCTTGGGTATATCCTTCTCTTTGACCCTCACTTGGTGGTAACCTGACCTCAAATCTATCTTAGAAAAGCACGTGGCTATAACTGATCAAATCAATCATCAATTCTTGGGAGAGGATATTTATTCTTAATATTCACCTTATTCAATTGTCGATAATCAATACACATCCTCAGCAAGCTATTCTTTTTGCGCACAAATAACACTGGTGCTCCCCAGGGGGACATACTAGGCCTCATGAATCCCTTCTCTAGCAAATCTTTCAATTGCTTTTTCAATTCTCATAATTATGCTGGGGCCATTCTATATGGAGGGATGGAGATTGGTTGGGTGCCTGGTATTACATCAATACCAAACTCTACTTCTCATTCAGGAGGCAAACCTGAAGATCTTCAGAAAATTCATTTACCACCGGAATAGTGTGAAGAGTTGGTGGCTCCGCTTCTGTATCCCTTACTCTAACTAAATGATATATGTATCCATTGGAAATAATTCTTATTGCCTTAAAATAAGAAATAAATCTACCTCTTGGCGCACCAATTTCACCTTTCCATTCAAGGACTGATTCATTCGGAAAATGGAAATAAACCTTTTTCGTATAGCAATCAATTGTGGAATAACAAGACGCCAACCAGTCCATACCCATTATAACATCAAAATCTACCATTTCTAAATCCACAAGATCATCCACCGTATCACGACCAGAAACAGTTACTATGCATTTTTGGTAAACCCTTTTAGGTATAACAGATTCCGCAACCGGTGTGGACACTTCAAATGGCTTAACTAATAGTTCGGGTATTCTTTCAAAATTTCCAGCAACCAATGGAGTAACATAGATAATGTAAAACCGAGATCAATTAAGGCATATACATCGAATGAAAAAATAGACAACATACCCGTAACCACATCTGGGGAAGCCTCTAAATTCTATCGATCCGCTAGAGCATATGTACGATTTTAAGCCCTGCTTGAACTCGTGGCTCCTTTATCACCTCTAACATGACCCATTGGTTGTGCACCCCTTCCTAAATCAGGCATCAATGATGATGATGCAACAAATGACCCTGTAGGTTGCGTCATACCACCTATGCCCCTTCGTGGGTATTCTCTCATCATATGCCCCGATATACCGCACCAAAAGCAAACATTGGTCCCCAGCCGACATGCGCCCAAATGATACCTTCCTTATTTATTGTATAGCTCTCGAGGAGGTCTCGATCAGCTCATATTCCTTTGCCCTTGGTACCCCACTATCCGTGAACTCTGACTCTCACTTCTGTGCCCAAATTGATTCCCTATAGACCCTTGGAACTGTGGTGGGGCATTAGGAAGATAATATCCTAGGTGTATAGCAGAAAACTGTGGTCTGAACCCTCGTTGGGATGCCATGAACTGTTCTATAGATCTGGCCCTCTTGGAATATCGTCTTTCTAATTCCTGTGTTTTTCTCCTCTGCCTCTGATTTTTCATTTTATGTGCAAAAGCTTGGATCCTCGCTATGTCTATATCTTTATTCAAAGAGGCAATAGTACAATCTCTAACCAGATATGGATCCATCCTATCCACATATTGATGAACTCTGTCATCCATATAGCGACAAAATTAGGACCATATCTCGACAAGGAATTAAATCGGAGACTATACTCCTTCACACTCATATTCCCCTAACGAAGATTTAAAAACTGATCTGCACGGGCCTGACGAATCTCGAATGGAAGATAATGATCAAAAATGCCTCTTTGAACTCTTTCCAAGTAGCTGGGGGTACATCAATACCCCTAGATCGTTTCCAGTCCTCGTACCAATATATATCCTCCCCTTTGAATCTATACGCCGCTAACTCCACTGTTTCTTTATCCGTTACATGCATAATATCTAAGGCCCTTTGAATTTGATCAATAAAGTCCTGTGGGTTCTCGTTAAGATCTGATCTAGTAAAAGTGGGAGGATTCATCTTAATAAAATCCTGTGTTTGAAGGCTAGCTGCCCTATTTGTACCATTAGGACCTGTGGTAGGGATGGCTTGCCCTTGAGCTTGCCCAACAACTATACGAGTCAAAAGTTGCACTGCATTTCTAAGATCTTGATCAGTAGCATTAATACGTGACTCTGGGGATATAGTTCTCCTCCCTCTTATTTCTTTCGGAGTGGAATAAGTTTCTAATGCATGCTCAGCTGGAGCCTTACTTTGATTAGCTGGTATAGTGGGTGACTTACTAGTCCCCTCTCCGGCAGCCATATCTACTTGCTTACCAGTATTCTTACTTCTGGTAACCGGCATCATTAGTATAATAAGAGAAACAAATGGATTCAGTGGTCAACTATGACTTCATATACAATATAGGCTCTATCGCACGATCTAATACATGAAGAAAAGAAACAATTCCTAAATTTCCATAGCCTTCTGTTTATAGATGTGGTGCATGACATACTGATAAACAAGGCTCTATGTAGACACGGCTTTGTAGACTCACTAGGACGAACTTCTCTGATACCACTTTTGTCATGCCTCAAATCTAATTGGGGCGGACTGGCACCTGTAATCGAGGAGTCCTGAGAGAACCAGCTTATAACCTTATACTTCCCATGCATACCTCTATGACAACCCAAAATTTGGACAGCATCATGTCGCATATAAAAGGAAATAATCACCTGTATAAGCTCGAGCACACATATATATGTATATACAATACTTGGCCGTTAGAGCCATCACGTCTATTAACAAAACACAACCTTTACTGTACATGAGGTCTACAAAGCCTCTAGGCAATACACAGAGTTTAACTAAGGTCGGGACACACCCCGCCATATAACTAACTTCTATACAATACCAAAAGTGACTGGATATGACACGGAAAACCCCAAAGCAAACTAGAGCTCACCAAAAGCGGCTAGATATCCTGGCTCCTACTTGTACGGTGTATGAGTTGAGGTACCTGTGCCTGCAGTATGAAATGCAGGTCCCCCGTGGGGGACGTTAGTAAGAAATATGTACTGAGTATGTAAAGCTGTAGATAATCACATATGATATAGGAGCTCAATAGAAATCAAAAACAAGTGAATAAATCATAATAGGAGTGGACCAGACTTACTAGAACTTGTGACAACTTGTACATCGTATTTATTCAATCACTTTACCTTCGTTCTTATCATCTTTGTAATCGTTACTATACTGTACTGTGACCATTAGGCTGCCTCCAGTACATATCAACTGGAATCAACCCATGATAGGCTTATGCCCCTGGGATACCACCGATAAACACATAAATAGGGATCGACCCATGATAGGCTTATGGCCCTGGGATACCACCCAATAAAATAGAAGTTCCATCACTTAGTTCAATTAATCTTTGGGATTATTATTTTGGTCACCACCGCATTTTTGATACTTTGAAACAATGATACATCAATCAGAGACATATAAATGGATCATCAATGCAATAACAATGAAGTAAGAACTCATTGGCACATCAATGAAGTGTTCTGGAGTCATCAATGCCATAATAATGAAGTAGGAACTTATTGGTATATCAATGAAACATTTTGGAGTCATTAATAGCACATGGATCTTGTTTGTGTAACCGGATACCTTCTGATATTCATTAGTGAAATAAACATGTAAGATATGGAAAACAAGTAAGTATTGGAATGTCTTGAAATCTTGTAGGGTGGAAACAAGTTCATTGGTAACATAGGAAATCATACAAAACCATTATGGATCACATGTTATTGAATAACTTTGGAAACTTTCTTAATAGAACAATTGTTCACTTTCATGCCAAAGATATGGTATAGAGTATGCTTTACATACCTGACTGTCAACCTTCAATACTAGTCCCAAATGGACTTCCCGTCTTTTCGGATTACTTATCAACAATGAATATATCTATCAATCTAGTATTAGCAACCAAATGTCACAATTCAATTATTTGAATTCACCAAACTAGTGGTTAAGTAGTAAGCCTTAATTACACCATAAAGGGTGTCACTTTAACCCTCTTATACTCCAATTACATTCACATGCCATGCATATTCATACAACATCCTCCAATATCAAGTTTGGATTCATTTATCCATCCAACCAATCCATTAAACCAAATTGAGCCATAGACATAAATAATCATCAATTCAATAGTATATCACCATATCTACCTTCAATAACTCAATTACCATATCCACCTTCCATAACCCAATTACCATATCCACCTTCCACAATTCAATACAACCAAACTATGCAAAATAGTCCATAACCCTATTTCTATCACCTTTCAATAACAACCAATACATATAATCCTCTATCACACATATACATATGGAAAAGAACAAAGGCAAATAATACTCATACCTTAGAATTCACCTCTTGATTATGCAATCCTGTTTACACAAATAATAGGTGTCGTTCGAAGCTCTCGAGATGACAAACGTAGTTATCGGATTACTTTAGAATTTCTACGGTTGAATCAAAAGTAATTTAAAGGTCAAATTTGGCTAGGGTTTGTTCTTTCTCAATGATTGATGATGAAAATGAGTTTTTGAACTCATATACATGTATATATACACATATTCCCGTCCATAATATAATAGGAAATGACCAAAATGCCTTTAAAATTTAAATAATGTCAAATCTGTCCTTTGGTGGACTGTTTTGATAAGCTAAAGTAGATCGACCATAACTCTTTGCTCCGATATCGGATTTGTGTGAAATTGGTATCGTTGGAAGGATAATTCAAAGGGCTTTCATTTTATATAAAGTAGGTCACCCAGTTTGTCCTGTACAAGGAGTTATGGTCGTTTGAAGTTGATCCTAAAAATCTATTTTGATAGGCTGAAATAAAACGAGTATAACTCCTTACTCAGACGTTGGATTTGGATGAAATTGCATTGGAAAGAAGACTCAAAGATCTTTCTTTTCATAGGTCGCAGCTCTCCAGTTCATTATATTAAGGGAGTTATGATCGTTTGAAGTTGACCCAAAATTTTGGCTGGCCTCAGTAGTTTGTGCGCAGGAAATTTTCCTGCACATTTACTATTTTCAAATATCCCGGCCACCGTTTTATAGTTTCAAACGTGCTCGATTATATCTGAAACCTATCCGTTTTTTGAAATCTTTATATCGTTGGAAATCTTATTCAATAACCTTCGCATGGAACCATCGACGGGCAAATTCTGGTATAAATAAAATAAAAAAAATTAATTCCATATAAATAAGACCAATACACGTACTTGAATACGCCAATGCACGTACTTGAATAGGGGGTGTTACACGACCCTAAAGGTTCAGGACTGTTAAAATATATGTTTACATATTTTATTATTTTACAAAAATTCAGCTCACGACCCCTAAAGGTTCAGGCTATTATGATTTTTATGTTAAAATTAATTTTGAAAATAAAAATGAAAAGTAAAATAAAGATAATAATATCCATGAAAATAATCATTTTTCTTATAATTATTATTTTTATTATTTTTCAAAAACATCCTTTGATAAATTAGTGAATAAATATATTATTTTTTATATTTTTTTTCAAATCCGGGGTCGTATCCCGAATAGGACTTCCTACGTATCCCACTAAAAAGTGAGAATCAAACCCTCGTAGATCATGAAAATCGTAAAACTATGTTACTAAAATTTTTCTTTCTTTTAAAAATAAAATTTTTCTTTGAAAAATGATTCACTAAATGTGAGAATAATTTAATCTCTTGTATTTTAAAGTTGCCTAAAGCCGGTGAACAAACAAATAACCCTCCAAGCAAATATCAAAGAGTACGTAGGATGCACATGTTGGTTTTTTTAAAATAGCTCACCTGTCCTAGATAGATCCGGCTACTGTGTCGAGTCCCACTAAGTCAAATGCATATGATGTAAATAAAGCGGTACCTACTAGGGATAACCAGATTCAGTGTTTTCAGTTCTTCTAAGTTTAAGCCTAATAGGGATAGGTGTCTAGACTGGCTTACCTGAGTGAACACTCGAGCCGGGGAGGGACAACTTGGTCGGTAGCAGGGAAACACCGCCTTTGTTGCCTATCCGAACCCCACCAAACATGTGTGACTAAAATCCTTCACCAGGTGCCTTGACACTTCGGCTATCTCAAAACAAAAGTAGGATACATGTGTTGCATTTCTTCTATCCTATTTTAGAGACTCAGAGAGGGGTGCGCAAGAGAAGACAGTTTATAAATACAGTTCAATCAATATCAAAGTGGTAAATGAGCGACAAGTAGAACATAAGGCCAACAAACACAATATCAACAATACCTAAGGAAAGTATAAGTCAATATAAAAAACTCGAAATCTTATTATTCCCCAGCGGAGTTATCAGAGATGTCACACACCTTTTCTCGCTCGGGATCGATTCGATTCGAAGGATTTTTCCAATTAAAGTGACGATTTTCAATGGGCATTAGTTTATTTACAGAGTCGCCACTTGGAATTGAGTTTTGGTGTTCCAAGTTACCTTTTTTTTAATCCCTAATCAAAAGGAAATGACTCTTTATGTTGGTCTGTGAAAAGACCGGGTAAGGAATTCTGTTGATTGAGGAGAAGGTGTGAGGCACCCCTCGAGTCCCTTGGTTCAAGCACGGTCGCTTTATTGACTTATCTTGACTTAACCTGTTTTGGATAAATTGTGTTAAGGCCTAAATTTGCTCATTTTTTTAAATACCAAAAATATCTATTTACCTTATATTAAATTAGTAAAATATAATTTTACCACAGTCTCTACCGGAGTGCAATGTTGCATCAAAGAATTATTTTAAATATCTCAAAAAGATATGTACGCCGTATTCTTAATTGAGATAAATTTTTTTAATAAATATGCCTAAATTGTTTAACATTAAAGATGCTAGTTAGTATTATAAATGCAAAATAATTAACTTATTTTTTCACCATATAACGATATTTGAAATAATTTTATATTTAACTCACTTATTTTCTACAACAAATAAAAATAATAATAATAATAATAATATAATAATAATAATAATAATAATAATAATAATAAGAAGAAGAAGAAGAAGAAGAAGAAAACTAAGTCTTTTACATCCATCACTATTTTTGTCTTATTTAAATCATCCTTTTAATAAGTTCATCCATTAAAATCATTCACAAAGTGATATAAAACTACAGTAATGACATCTTATTCTTAGGTCCTTAAAAGCAGTATGTATATACACAATCCCAATACCAACCGTCAACACATTATCAACGAAGATAAGAAAAATCACAACAACACAATAAACACATTTAACATCCTTTTTTTGAAAATTAACAATGAAATGGAACCAACGGAAGATCTAAAGGACGAAAAAGGTAAAGAAATAGTTAAACAGTGAGGAGGCTGGCGGCGTGTGGTGAGGAGGCTGGCGGCTTCGCTGATGGAGCATTGATTTCGGTCAGATCTGGCCATTTGGTTGTCGGATCTGTATGCCAACTTTAATTAAGTAATACAGCAAGGTGTTATTACCGAAAACTTCAAACGGAACTTCAACTTCAAACTCTAAAAATGTTCTCTCTTCTTCCTAATGTTTTTCTTCTACTATTTCAAATATTTCACTCACTCTCTTTTTTACTTTGAATGATTTTTCTTTTCCCAATAGTCTTCTCTGGTTTTTGATTTTTCAGTGATTGTGACTCTCTCTGATTATCTGATAGTGAAAATTCGTATTCTGTCTTAGAGGAGTGAGACTTGTATAAGTAGAGAAAATTTGAGGGGGGACAATTATTTTTTAGGGGAAAAGTTAAAACTCTCAGATAAGGGAAGAGAAAAATTCAAATTTAGAAATAATTTTGTTTTTAATAATAAATAAATATAAATAATAAATAAATAAAATAAAATAAAATAATAATAATAGATATGAATATAAATAATTAATTTTTATTTTAAGAAAATATAATAAAAATTATAAATAACCTTAAATAAATATAATTAAGACACTATTAAAATTACTTATTTTATTTAAAATTTAACAAGAAATATATCTATATAAATATTTTTTTAAAAATTAGAATAAAATAAAATAAAAATATAATATCTCAAAAATTTAGTTATTTACTTCTTAACTAAAAATTTATTAAAATAAAAATAAGAATTTAAATAATATTATATTAGATATAAATATAAATATCGAAAAAATAAGTTAGAATCTGAGGAGGATCAAAAATCATGTGTCTACAGTATCTATTTAACTTATCCTTAAATTAGAGAATAATATATATATCACTATATTAGCATCAAATTTACATGAATATATAACGTCAAATCAAGAGTTTTTACTTTTTTTGTATTGAGTTTTGATTTTTTTATAAAAATATGTGTACCATTAAAGATGTATCATTAGCAATTCAAGTTTGATAGTAATATCTTGGGATAAATTTGTAATGCGCAACAAGAAAAGAGGTATTGCATGACAAGTGCGAAAATGACGTTCCATTAAGCATTTGAAACTTCTGGTGGTAAAATATATATGTGCTTACAATAAAATATATGTTATGTTTATATTGTTATATTAAAGCATCAAGGATCATTCAGAAGTGATTTGAATTTTTCCCACTTCATTAAAAACCTTCGCAATAAATAAAATTGTTTAATTTTAAATAATCAAAGATTACACGTGTGAGACACTGATTTGTGAGCCTATGCTAACACATTTAAAGATTTTAAGTCTAAATAATTGCAAAGTCTTAAGCAACTTTAGTTGTTTTTGATTAGTTTACTTTGATTTTGCAGTATAAGTAGAGAAGAAGGGGAACCACAAATAAAGAAAGAAAAAAACATGAAATCGGAAGCAAATAAAGAACAAAGTGTGGCTGACGACATCCATGACACGTCGTCAGTCTGGTGATAGGCTATCAAGGATTCCGCCAACCTTAACCAGAGAGTGAGATTTGCTGTAACGTTGTGACGGCATGTCTTGATAAGGCGCCAGAGTTGTCATAAGGCGTCATTATCACCATCAACTTTAGGCAGAAATTCTCAAATAGAAGAGGAGCTGACGACATCCATGATGCGCTGTCAGACTTCTGATAGGACATCATTGTCGCAATCAGCCTGACACAGCAAAATCCAAACTTAAAGAGAATCTGACGACATTGGTGATAGGCCATCACGAGCGCCGTCATCTATTCTGAAGAAAATTTAACTTTAATTTTATTTCCTTATTTAGGGTTAACTATTTAAAGCCTTGTTTTAGTTCCTTTCATTCATTCGATTATTATCGATTGGCATATCCCACAAGATAGAAGATATGATTTTTTTGTCTCTCTCCCTATGACTAATATTTTGGAGTTTTATCTTGTGATTTAATTCAAACTATAATTTTGATTTTCTTCATCATTGTGAGTTAATTTTTTTGGTTATGAATTTAATTTGCATACTTGTTTCTTGCATCATGAGTGGCTAAACACCTGTAACCTGGATCATGGGATCTAGGGTTAGGTTATGATAAGGTGTTAAATACTCAAGATTTAATAGATGTTAGGATTTCTTGGTAATTCTGAGATTATAATTTACGTTTGTTGGTTGTAAACAGTAGGCATACCTACTTTGGTTTGCTTGAGAAAGAAATCATAAACAGTAGGAAGTGGATTATCAACAGGGACTCGGAAAGACTTCGTATAATAATCAGTGCTATAACCAGGTTGATTAATCTGAGGTAAAATCTGGACAGTGTATAGCGATTCCCTAAGTCTTAGAGAATTAGGAAATTAGACGTTTGAATAGGTCGAGAGATATTTGAGCATATCATCAATAAAGATAGCTTATGATCCTAACCACCGTGAGAGTCTTGAGTAAATTTTTGCATCTGTCATGTACCGTGAGCCCTAGTGAACATAATTCAGGTTATTTCATAAACTCTTGATTGACAAATACTGAAATTAAAGTGACCAAAAATTATTTGCTAATTTTCAAAACCTCCATTTTATCTTTTTATATCATTTTTTTGAATTTAACTTGTAGCTTTAGTTTCAAACTAGTTTAATCGTCATTCATATTGTTCCCTGTGGGATTCGAACCCAACCTAGTCGAATTTTATATTGACAACGATCGCTTACACCCATTCAAGAGTGTAATTTGAGCATTATCAAAAATGGCGCCGTTACCGGGGAACAATTTAGCGTATTGAGTTGGTTTGGAATTTTAGCCTAGTAGCTTGAATTCAAACTTGTAAATATTTGTTTTTAGTTTTCTTTTATTTCTTGTGTTAGGTAGATTTTTATTTTAGTTTACTTATTACTATGGCATCGTGGAATGAACATGAGCTTGGTGGTTGGAAATCTTATCTTGATGATCCATGTCCATATTGTGATGGACCACACTTTTGGCACGATTGTAGATATACTCTCCGGAGAGAGATGTGTGCACCATCTCCATCCTACCGGGAGTATCATTGTTCTTTATGTGGTGGTCGAGATGGACATTGGAGTGATTGCCCAAATGCCCCCTCTCCCTATTGCGCTAACCCAAATTCTAGTTCTTTTTATGAGTTTGATAGGTTTTATGGTCAAGAAAAGGAAGAACGAAGCACCGGTAAGAGTGGCCTTGAAGCTATGTTTCAAAGAATATTGGATCTCCAGAAAGAAACATATGATATCGTATGTGATATGCATTAAGATATGAAACCGATCATTCATGAGGAGATGGATATAGAGATCAATTATTCAAAGCATTCTTCTATATTATGTTTAGATGATATCTTATCTGTGGAATCATTTAACATAATAGAAGAGTATGAAGATGAGGAGCAAGAATCCTATACTGATGATGATCTTGATGTTGATCTTCCATTGGAGATTTCCCAATCAACCGAACCATTCATGAATGAAGATTCCAAAGATGAGGAAATGGTACTAGAATTGAAAAAATAAATCAAGAACAATCCTTGTAAAGACTCTAGTCCATTTCAGGGTAAAGATACTAATAGAGACGCTACTCCAGAATTGAGAGTCATTCCTCATTCGAACCACTTTTCAACATTATGCTTGGTGGATGTGAAGAAAGTCGAACCACCCAAGCAAATGATGAATTTTGAAAATGAAGAGGAAAATTCTTACATTTTGGAGTTTATCTTTCCAAAAGGATATACTACAACCCCAGTCTTGAAGGCTAAGAAGCTTAAAGATCGATATCTATTTAGTGGCTTTTTAAGATCCTCATCGTTGCCCAATGATCCCACACGAAAGTTTGATGTAAAATTGGGCAAGCGGTTTAAGTCTTTAAAGTGGTGTGATAGAACATTCCTTATCATGCCCTCACATTTTCCCAATGGACTTAAAAGATATAAAGATCAAAAGATGGGCCGACAATTTAAATCGTCAAAGTGGAGGGATAAAGGATGACTGGATGTTGTTGTGATGCGACACTAAATTAGGCTCTTCTTGGGAGGCAACCCAAGGTATTTTGTTGTTTGTATTCGTATTATGTAATTGACATTAGATCTTCGCACCCATGGTGCCACAGGTATGTTTCCAACTCTCTTGTTTTGGTTTGACGCATTGGGGACATTGCATGATTTTAAGTTGAGGGTGTTGGGTCTACTTGTGGGTGTTGATATCCTCCTGGGGTTTTTGTTGTTGTGCATCTTTTCCCCGGAGTATTGTTCCTAGTAAAGCCGGCATGTTTAGGTGTATTGCGCTTGTTTTGTGATGTGTTGTAGTTGACTAGGAGAAATACAAGTAACTAAGGAAGTTAACTTATTTTTGTGATTTTTGAGCACCTCTCCATTGGTCTGATATATTACTATGTGAATTGCATCCATTTGTGACCACGGTGTATCTTTTTGTGGCATTAGTCTTGCAACTGAATAACCTTTATTAAACAAGTACATGAACTGGATAAGCAGTGATATGCGAGATACTTGTATGCCTTGTGTGTGTAAGGTCTTACTCAGTTCCCGTTGTGTGTTGAATCTAGAACTTTCCCTGTTAGTCTTGCCATGGTCATAGGATAGGAGTTAGGAAAGGATCATAGGCCATTTTTTATTTAAGCCCACTTTAGCCAAAATGATCTTCCCTATGTGCATAATATCTCTTGATCCCTTTTTTGAGCCTAATTAGCTTATTTCTTTCTACGACATCTCTCACCTTTCCGTTTACATCATAATGAACCTGTTTTGGCCCTGGTCCTCCTTGGACACTGTGCACCTTGACTTAGGAAAATAGCCTAATTTAAGGGTGGCTATCATAGGGGTGCGTGATACAAAATGAGTATGAAGAGAGAAAGAATAAAAGAAAATAATAAAAAGTTGGGTGCGGTGAAAAAGGAATAAGAAATGAGAAAGTTGTGTAAAAGATGATAAAAAGATAATGTGATAATTGAGAAAAACCGCATCCATCTTGAGCATGTGTGATCAATAAAAGAGAGGAAGAAAAGAAGGTTGGGAGTTGAAACCCCAAGAGTTTAGTGTAGTGTCAAGGAGGCATAGTAACTCTGAAATATCCATGAATATCATACCACCCCCTAGCCTACGTTACAAGCTTAAGAAAAACCCTATAGTGATCCTAACTGACCTGTCTGACGACTTGGGTACTGACTATAAAGGCAAGCCTATGGCATTTGATGCGCAATGTTGGAACTTCATTATGAGAGTGAGTTTTGTGTTTATCCCTGTGTTTATGTATGTAAATTCTTACATGAGTGAAAAAGGGATTTCTTTGTTATAAGGGCACACTAGGTATGTTGCTAATCACTGCCTTATTCGGATAGTGTGATTTGGGTATGTGCTGGGTTGTTATTGCTAAAATTCTTACCATATCTTGATCCTCGTAAGTTGCGTGGGTGTTTTCAATAATAGACACAATTGCTCTTACTTTGACTAACCTTGGAGATGGTGCATGTATTTTGAACTGATATGAGTAGTTAGCTGCCAACTTGTTCTTTGTATACTCTTGGTTATATTCTGGTTGCTTGAGGACAAACAATTGTTTAAGTTGAGGGTGTTGATGTGTGAGCCTATGCTGACATATTTAAAGCTTTTAACTCTAAATAATTGCAAAGTCTTGAGCAACTTTAGTCGTTTTTTATTAGTTTACTTTGATTTTGCAGTATAAGTAGAGAAGAAGGGGAACCACAAATAAAGAAAGCAAAAAACATGAAATCAAAAGCAAATAAAGAACAAAGTGTGGTTGACGACATCCATGACACGTCCTCAGCCTGGTGATAGGCTATTAAAGATGTCGTCAACCTTAACCAGAGAATGAGATTTGTTGTAACGTTGTGACGGCATGTCGTGATAAGGTGCCAGAGTTGTGATAAGGCATCAGGATCACCGTCAACCTTAGGCAGAAATTCTCAAAATGAAAGAAGAGCTGACTAAATCCATGATGCGCCTTCAGACTCCTCATAGGACGTCATTGTCGTCGTCAGCCTGAGACAGGAAAAGCCAAACTTAAAGAGAATCTGACGACGTCCGTAATAGGCCGTCAAACTCCTGATAGGCCATCACGAGCGTCGTCATCTATTCCGAAGAATATCTAAACTTTAATTTTATTTTTTTATTTAGGGTTAACTATTTAAAGCCTTGTTTTAGTTTTTTTAAATTCATTTGGTCATTATTGATTGACATATCCCACAAGATAAAAGATACGTTTCTCTCTCTCTCTCTCTAAGACCAATATTTTAGAGTTTTGTCTTGTGATTCAATTTAAAGTATACTTTTGATTTTCTTCATCATTGTAAGCTAATCCTTTCGGTTATGAATTTAATATGCATACTTGTTTCTTGCATCATGAGTGGCTAAACACTTATAACCTAGATCATGGGATCTAGGGTTAGGTCATGATAAGGTGTTAAATACTCAAGATTTAATAGGTGTTAGGATTTCTTGGTAATTCTGAGATTATAATTTACGTCTGTTGGTTGTAAACAGTAGGTGTACCTACTTTGGTTTGCTTGAGAAAGAAATCATAAACAGTAGGAAGTGAATTATCAATAGAGACTTGGAAAGGCTTCATTTAATAATTAGCATTGTAACAAGGTTGATTAACCTGAGGTAATAACTGGACAGTGCATAGCGATTCCCTAAGTGTAAGAGGATTAGGAAATTAAACACTTGAATAGGTTGAGAGATATTTGAGCATATCATCGATAAAGATAACTTGTGATCCTAATCAACGTGAGAGTCTTGAGTAAATTTTGGTACCTGTCATGTACCGTAAGCCCTAGTGAACATAATTCTGGTTATTTCATAAACTCTTGATTGACAAACACTGAAATTAAAGTGACAAAAAATTATTTGCTAAACTCCAAAACCCCCATTTTATCTTTTTATATCGTTTGTTTGAATTTAACTTGTAGCTTTAGTTTCAAACTAGTTTAATCGCCACTCACATTGTTCCCCATGGGATTCGACCCCAACCTAGTTGGATTTTAAATTGACAACGATCGCTTACACCCATTCAAGAGTGTAATTTGAGTGTTATCATACACATGCGGTTAAACTAGTATATATAAGTATGTGTACACATACATACATATTGATATCCATTATTAATTAATTAATAATTAGCATATCTTATAAGTTTGATTAAAGTTTAATTTGATTTTAGAATTTATACTTAGTCTTGAGCCGGGGGTCTATCGGAAACAACATCTCTACTTCTTTAGAGGTAGTGGTATGGACCGCGTACACTATACCCATCCCATACCCCACGATGTGGGAATATACTGGATTTGTTGTTGTTGTTGTTGTTATTGTAGAATTTTATACTTAATATTTATATCATAGGTCTTTATTTCATTCTAATATTTAGAGAAAAAACATCTTTTTCCCCCTAAACTTGTCCTCCAAACTCACTTTAACACTTAAACTTAACTTTCATTTATTTATCCTCCTTACCATCTTTAAAGTGTATTAATTTCACCCCTCAAAACTGAATACCACTCTCACAACGAAGAGCGTGATTTATGATGATGATGATCGAGAATATATAACTCCTTATGATTTATTAATAATGATAATAAATGACAGACAAATCATGTTGCAAGATCAAATGGTATTTTGACAACACTTATAAATTTTCTCGAATATCTATAATAGACATTTAAAATAAATTTTCTCTATAAAACGATTTTACTAGTTACACTTTATTTGGATGATGGTTTGCCATGATTTCATAATGTATGATACTGTATGGTATAGTATGGTACTGTATGGTATAGTACAATATATTGTTAGGATGGGTTGTATTATTCACGGATGTTTAATAACAATTTTGTTGCTTGATTTGATGGTATGGTATTGTATCGTAATGGATAAGTTTACTAAAATGTCCCTAATTATTATAAGTTTTAAATTTATCAATAATTCTTTAAAAAATAATTTTCTTTCTATAGATTTATCACAAATCATGCCTTATAAATATATTATGTTGTTAAATTTATAAAAATTCTAACAAAATTAAAATTTTATATCCCTGAAATAATCATGTACACTGTAGAAACATGAACATACTACAATAACATCTGCATGTGATTGTTGTTATTGTGTCACTTAGCAAGTCAAGCTGCCATAAAATCTCATAAAAACGCCAAGTTAATTTGCATAGCTGCTTTGGAATTCAAATGCATTGATGAACACAAGTCATTAGATGCATTTATTCCTCCCCCAAATACATGGCAACAACAAGTAGTGAACATGTACCATAAATTTGGCTTCACTTTGGTTGTATCAACATTACAAGCTGAATGTTTTCTTTTGGTTGTTATGTAAGATAAATGTCAAGTTGGCTTATAACGTACAACAACAAAAATGGAAGAAAATATTGGAGAAAGATCCAATCAAAGAAGAATTAAATTGAAATGAGTTTTGTTCTTACCTTTTGAAATAGAGAGAAATTGATTTTGTGATTGGTTTGAGAATAGTAGAGAACAACACAGAGGAGGGATTGAGCGGAAAAGCGTAAAAATAAAAATATATTAGGGTTAAAAGTAATATAGGGTAAAGAATAAAACAAGATTAGATAATATTATATGGGGACATAATTGAAAAAAGTAATAAGAAAATCACGGAAAAACATCAAATCGGTGGTTCTATAAATTGAGATATTTCATGGTAACCGAACCATAAAAAGATACCATACCATACATACCTTTTAGAAAACAATCAAAACAAACATGATTTTCTTGGTAACCATACCATACCATGGGAACCACCATACAATCAGACACTTAAAGTCTATTGATACATGTCTTTTTTGATCATTTGTCTCTCAAAACACTTTTTGAAGAAAATTATTCAAACACAATCTGTTTATCAAAATCACTTTTCAAATCAATTTACTAAACACAGACTACAAAATTATTTTATAAAGGTGATTCTCAAATAACCAGTTTTCTAACTACAATCTCAAACGGGCTCTTGTTGTTATTATTTTATCCACTAAATGCCCCCTACTCCTACCTCTTGGCCATCCCACCCCGCCAGCTCCAGGCCCCACACTCACCCCTCCTCCTACCTCTATAGCAATTTGTTAAATTACATATAAATATTTTTGATGTTTACTTTTTTTCTTATAGGATATTAAAAATAAATAAGAGAGCAACTTATTTTCTAGAAAGCACTTCTAGGAAAAAACTATAGTATCAAACACACCCTTGAAGAAAGAAAGATAAAAGGAAAAACAAAAGGAAGTTAAAACACATGGAGACTTGAAGAAAAGATTTTCCATTTTTCGTTTCTTTTTCTCTTTATCTAGGTCCACACGCAATGGACAGAGCTGTTTTTCATTATTAATTTTTCTTTTTTAGTACTTGCTCCGTTTCGGAATAAATAAATTGTTGGGGTATTTATTGGTGTTTTAAAATAAGTGAATCATTGAATTTTTTTCCAAATTTGCCCTTAAGATTTGACAATCAATTAACTTTTGAAAAGGTATTAAAAGGTCAACTTTTTCTTTTTGTGAGGTAAAAATGAAAAGTTGTGTTAAATTTATGTTTTTAATGTTTTTTTCTTAATATATGCATCAAAATTCAACAATTCATTTATTATGAAACGAAGGGAGTAATTTTTTTCTTTGGAATGACAGGAGTCCAACTGCTTCCACTTAAACAAGTTTAGAGATTCCTCTTCTACTACTATTAAATTTTGAAGACTTAGAAATTCGTCTTTACATATTTGGACGTATTAGTTAAAGTCATAATATGTTAAAGTTGTATTATACTGTACGCGTAAAAGCGCTAGTGCTAATAAGCTTCAGTTAAGTGGCTTCCAGAGTTCGTCAGTTGTCAATTGTAACTGCAAAATCTTCTTCTTGTTCCCACAGGCCACACATCCAAGGTTGCTATTTCAAGTTATTTGGATAATGGGTGAAAAATGGTTACATAATATAGCGAGTTTGTAGCTTGACTATAGTTAATTATTCTTTCAGTTCACTTTTACTTGTCATATTTTGATTTGACACACTCATTAAGAAAATAAATTATTGACAAAGCTATTTTACTATAGTATTCCTATTAAATGATGTGAACTATTATGTCTCGCAATCAATTTTTTTTTAAAAAGTAATTAATACTAAAGAGAAAATAAAAAAATAAAAGTTATCTTTTTTTAATATGATAAAAATAAAAAATAAAAAATAAAAATTTTAATAAAAAAATAAGTGATAAAGTTAAAGCGAAACGACGAGAATAGTAAGTTTACCATACACCTGAAGCTGATGATGTTTTCGAATGCATGTGCTAAACGAGTTGACTTCTCTAGGCCACCTCGGGCTATAAAATCGTTTGATAGGAGGATTTATTTTTTTAATCCATGTACTAAAATATGGGATAAATTAATACAATGTTTGGTAGTAAATAAGGTGTAATGTTTAACTAATACATGGATTAGTTATACACCTTATATGGTATTATAGGGCGTATAACTAATACACCCAATTTGGTTGGATTAGTAATCCATGAATAAATATTAATAAAGATAAAAATGCCCGTAAATTCTTTTAAATGTTTTTTAAATATTTTTTACTTTATTCAATATGTGTTATTTCTTTTCAATTTTCAATATGATAATATTCCTTTAAATAATTTTAATCATTAAAAAAACGACTCCATTACCTTAGAAAATACTTATTTGTCAAAGCCCGAAACAAATTGCATGGTTGCATATAGCTTTAATTTTGTAAATAGAATATATCACAAATAAAAAACAATATCTTAAATTTAACACTTTACGAAACACAATTTTATGTTAACAACGATGCAATTGAACAACACAAAATGCGAAAAACAAAAAAATAAAGAAAAGATAACAAATTATTATTTTTGCAAGTGAATGATTAAATCTTAAAATTTCAAAATAAGTTATTACTATAGTTATATTGTTGATTTTTTTTTAAAAAAAATAAATAATAAAGCTTTGCAAAGTAAATATACAAAGTTATTGTATGTCAAGGATTTTTTGTAAACAAATAATATTCTTTTTAAAATATAACAATACATATTGTTTTCAATATGTCAAACCAAACACTGCATAAAAAATAATCTCAGCATTACTAATCACAGTATTACTAATCCAACACTACTAATCTCAACATTACTAATACACCTTATTCAGTATTATCCTATACACTCTACCAAACGACCCCTTAATGTCATACTCCATCTCTGGACACGTAGCCAAATGGTAGTTAAAGAAGTAGGAAATATGCATTTGTCTCACTTATTGTAGCAACCCACAAAGTCTGCATCCTAATATTTAAATGACCCTCCATGATATATTATTTTATATAAAAAATTTAATAATTTATATCTTGACGAGAAAATAATTTTTATAGAATCAGTATAGTCTATTAATATAACAAATTAGTTACAATTTATTCTAGATCAATACATCGACCTGTTTAAAGTAAATTTGTCAAGAATAATCTTGTTCAATGAAATTGATTAATTTGAGGGTGTTATTGTTAAGAACAAAAGATTTGGACTACATATTTCATATTAATTTTTTTTCAATTCATGTAGATTTCCATTGTCAGAGTATAGGAAAATAATAACAACTTACATATTGTGTTCATCGATCTAGAGAAAGATTTGGACAAAGTCCCTAGAGATATTATGGAGTTATTTGAAGGTTATAGGTATAGTCGTCGCTTACATTAGATATGGGGATAAACAACATATATGCTAGAGTCAAGACACGATGAGCACAGTGGAACAAGATTCAGAGCACTTTCCAATTGTGATGGGGTTGCAACAAAGATTAAATCTTAGCTCTTTTTTATTTGTTGTGGTGATGGATGAACTAATGGGACATATCCAAATGGAGGTTTCATGGAGTATGTTATTTGTAAATGACATAGTATTGATTGACGAGACACATGACGCATTTAATGATAATCTAGAGGTTAGAGATAGACCTTAGCTAGAGTCTAAAGGGTTTAGGTTGAGCAGGACTAAGGCAGGATACTTATAGTGAAAGTTTAGTAATGTAAATTATGAGAAAAATATGATAGTAAGGATTGATAGATGATTCTCAAGAGAGGAAGTTTCAGGTATATCTTGTGTCTATAATCCAAGAAAATGATGAGACCAATTAGGATGTTACACATCATATTTGAGTGGGGTTGTCACGATCCAAAAGTTGAGGTCATGATGGCACTTATCGAGATCCAGCATTAGCATGTAAGTCGATCCCCAAAATAAAAAATGCAAATAAAAACAAGACAAATAATACTTCTAGAATGAAGTCAGATCAACACATGTACAATAAAGTGGAAGTCCAAATAAAATGCCATAAAACCCCACGAATATAAATGTCATAAGCATAAGTGCATCTCATTTAACTCAGAATACTGAAATACATAAATGTTTCTCTGAAAGGTAATAAAGACAACTAAGATAGAGTAAGATCTGAAATCTTTCCCTAACTATGGAGCACTTCAGTACCTCAAAAGTCTAACAATCACCACACGAGATCAGCAACCGCGTCTCATACTCAAGCTAGGATCTACACCGAAAGAATACAGCAGTGATGAGTATGATTAACTTGTACTTATTAGGTATCACAGGCAGACTAAGCAAAGCAAAAAATAATACAAGTAAAGATACTATGAGTACGTCACCTGCAAACAGAAAAGTTTACAAATGGTAGCTCACATCGTCTCTATTAACAGTTCTAATATATATATAACGAAATGAAAACAACTATATATGAAGATTGTGTTTGGTATGAAGGAAAATATTTTCTGGAAAATGTTTTTCAATTTTCTCACATTTGGTTGGCTTAAACATTGTGGAAAATGTTTTCCAAATCAACTTATTTCCCTCAAATCTAAGGAAAATGACTTCCCTTCAAAAAGTAAGAAAAATATTTTCCAAAATTTTCTTTCAACCTCACTCTCAAGTTGAAATATTCATACAACTCTCAAAATCGCTCATCCCTACCCTGACTCTTAATCCCCCCAACTCCCAATCCAAAAAACATATTTAATTTTTTGTAAGTATTTTTTTTTTCTTACCTTGACCCTTCACCCCCTTCCAAAACAAATATTTAATTTTTTTTTTAAAATTTAAACTCTTTTCTTACTGCATCTTCTACCTCACCCCTACCCCTACCACCCCCACCACACATAAAAAAAATAGTTTTTTTTTAAATCACTCACACCCTACTAGCCATCACCCTGTCACGATCCGAGGCTACCCCCTAGTCGCGACAACGGTGCTTACAGTCACAAGTTACCACAAGCTAACCCATAAACTGATTCCTGCTGTGAGCACTGAATAAAGTAGTAATATAATACATGCACAGAAGGTAAACTGATGAAATATTGTAAATCTGAATATTGAAATACGCATCAAAATATGTCTGAAATATTTGATAAAAAAACTGACTGTCTAACTGATTGTCTGAAAGCCTCTAAACATTCTGAGGAGTGATGGGACAAACTCCCAACTAACTTTTACTGACCAAACATAAAGAAATGCTAAATTAACTAAGATGAATGAATCATGTCCTCAATGGATGAGGACTTACCACTACTGCTACTGAGTAACGTTGGGCTTTCTAAGAACGATCGAAAAACTGTGCATCCAAACCTATGTTATAAGACAACATAGCACACAAAAAAATATGCGGTCAATACTTTGAATGTACAGGAATGAGGAATGTCTGAAATGCATGAGATAGCTGAGCATGAATACATGAACATGTGATATATGAGAATACAAGACCAAGCATAAACATATACTGACATAAACTATATAACTGAATGACTGATATCTGACTAACTATATACTTGGTCATATAAACCTGAGCTGACATACTCTGAATACTGAACTGAGACTGTGGGAGGTATCATGTAACCGACATGACCCAATCTGAGCTAATCAGGGTCCAACCTATAACCCCAATTAAAAAGGTGTCAGTACCGTGCCACAAATACTAACAGTGGCTGTGTAGATCTACTGGACTAGTGTTCCAAAGGACTAAAGAGCCACCCTCTACTAGAAGGTGATCTCATGAGATATGTGTCAACCCTCAACTGACAGGAAGAGATCTCAAACCTACGCTGGCTATGTAGTTCTTAAACTCAGGGACTGCTACTAAAGGTCTCACCCTCTACTGGCAGGTGAGCCTCCATCCTTGGGTGCTAAATCCTACTCCCAACTGAACTGACACTGGTACTGGACTGAACTAAATTCAACTGAACATAACAACTGACATTGTTCATCATGATCATAGCAACTGAGTAGATGGTAATATTCATTGTTTAATTGAAATCATTACGTGAAAGATCTAAAATTATGTAAAACACGTAGATATTGGGTGTTCATAACCCGCCTGCACTAAATGATTATAAAATATAATATTAAGGCTTAAAACTATAGTATGAAATCAAGGTTCAAAGACGCGAAATATAGACATCTCATCAAACATGTGAGAGTCATAAACTTGAACATGAGAATGTGTTAAGTATGAGGAAAACCACTTAATTACATGACTAAATTTACAAAGAAATATGATAACATGAAATTCACTTGAATATTGATCTGAGAAATTAGAACTTGAAGCATGAGATAACTTAACTTTTCATGGAACCATACATGGACATGAATTAAGTTCAATTACTAAGGAAAGACATGAAATTAATCCATCTTGAACATACAAAAACTCAATAATAAGAGAAAAATTCATACTTTAGTCGAAAAAGAGGTTTTTGGGCTCCATGAGTGAAAAAATCCCATGGATGAACATCACATATACCTTGATAGCTATAATCCTGAAGATTTATTGAACTTAGAAGCTTGAACCCTCGATTTCTTAAGAATAAAGCTTGAGTTTGTTCTTGGGAAAGATAGAGGGTTTCTTGAGAGCAATTTGGGGTAAAAGGAGCAAATAATGCCCTTTTGGGAGTTCCAAATTGTGTTAAGGATGAAATAGGGTGAGGAAAATGACTCAAGTGCCCTTTGGTAACTTAACAAATAACACTTTGCGAGACAGAGCCATGCACCGCGCCCCTCTCTCCATCGGAGAAAGTAACACGTGCGTAGCTTACTCTAAGGGAGAGAGCAATGCATCGTGGAGCTTCTCACCATGAGAGAGAGCAATGCATCGCAAACAAATCATGTGGCTTTACTATTTTGGCTATCCAAACACGGCTCGATCCTCTTTCGAAAATCCTGAAACTCATTCGAAGTATACTTTTAACCTCCCCAACCATGAATCAACTTAAAAACCAATATTTTTGGGTTAGGAGGGCCAAACTAAAAATCTGCAAGGTGTAGGGGTCTTGAAAATGACTAAGTCCACTTAGTGAAATTTTTAAGCCTTGGACCCCTTTAGCATGCAACTAAAAGCTGAATCGAGATTAGAATATTATGGGCTATTACAATATGTCCCCCTTGGGAATATTCATCCTCGAATGATACTAGTATAGCTGAGAATACTAAGGAAACTGAGGTAATATACTGAACATAGATGACTTGGGACAAGAATACATAACTGAGCCTGAAGAATGATACATGAACTGAACTAATTTCGTGAATACATTCAATGACATAAGAATGGTTACATAGTTAACTGAGAACGGAAAACAGTCAATCTAAGGAAAATCGTTATCTCAAGCTAAATCTAACTTTACAAAGAAAAGATGAGGGTATTTGGTTCATATATTGCTTCTGCTTCCCAAGTCGCTCCCTCAACAGACTGATTCCACCAAAGGACTTTAACCAAGGAAACTTCTTTGTTCCTTAGTCTACGAATTTGACAATCAAGAATCTCGACTGGGACTTTCTCAAAAGAAAGGCTATCCTGAATGTTCATACTTTCTAGAGAAAAAACAACAACTAAATCACCAATACATTTCTTTGACAAGGAGACATAGGCACAGATGCCAAATCTGTAGGTAACTCAAGCTCATAGGCTACCTTTCCAAAACGATTCAAGATTATATAAGGGCCAACATAGCGGGGACTGAGTTTACTTATCTTGCCAAATCTCTTTACTCCCTTCATAGGCTAAATGTTCAAATAAACTAAATTAACAACCTCAAACTCAAGATCTTCTCTCTTTATGTCTGCATAAGATTTCTGGCGGCTTTGGGCTGTCTTCAGCCTTTCTCGAATTAATTGAACTTTCTCAATTACCTCAAACACTAAATCTGGTCCTATCAAAGCAACCTCACCTACCTTAAATCAACTAATAAGAAATCTACATCCCCTCCCATAGAGAGTCTCAAATGGATCCATCTGAATATTGGAGTGATAACTATTGTTATATGCAATCTCAATCAAAGGTAAGTAGTCATCCCAGCTACCCTTAAAGTCAATAACACATGCCATCAACATATCCTATAGGGTCTGAATGGTCCTCTCCACTTGATCATTTATCTGAGGACGACAAGCTGTACTGAGATGAACTTGCGTACCAAGAAGCTTCTAAAAAGCCTTCCAAAAGTTAGAGGTAAACTGTGTACCTCTATCTGAAATGATGGACAACAAAATCCCATGCAGCTTAACCAACTCCTTAAGATAAAGCCTAGCATAATCCTCAGTTGAATACGAAGTATGAATTGGCAAAAAATGAACTGATTTGTTCATTCTATCCACAAAGACCCATATCGAATCATGTTGATGATGCGTAAGAGGTAATCCTATCACAAAATACATGTTTACCACTTCCCACTTCCAAGTGGGGATGCTAAACTCATGCAATGTACCACTAGGCCTTTGGTGCTCAAATTTGACCTGCTGACAATTTGAATAGTTAGCCCAAAATCTGCAATATTCCTCTTTATACCAATCCACCAGTAGAATTTCCACAAATCATGGTACATCTTAGTGGCTTCTGAGTGGTGGGGTATTGCACACCATGAGCTTCTACAAGAATTTGCTTCCTCATATCATCAACACAGGGGACACACACCCTCCTTTGACAACGAAGAACATCACCTCACCCTTGGGAGAAAACCTCTATCTTTTGATCTCTAACTGCCTCCTTCAACTTAACCAAACTGGGATCCCTATCTTGTTTCTCTTTAACTTTGGAAACCAATGAAGATTCTAAACCCATATACTACCTTCAGCCGAATCAACCAACCGAATACCTAATCTAGCAAGCTGATGAACCTCATGAACTAACTTTTTCTTATCATTCTCTATATGAGCCACACTACCTATAGACATCTACTAAGGTCATATTCCACTACATTGTCTAGCACGGATGATACAACACACTCATATCATAATCTTTTAACAACTCAAGCCACCTTCTCTAATAAAGATTTAGATTTTTTTGCGTGAACTCGTACTGCAAACTTTTATGGTCAGTGAATACATCAACATGAACCCTATAAAGATAGTACCTTCAAATTTTAAAAGTAAAGACTATAGCTGCCAACACAAGATCTTGGGTAGGATAATTCTTTTTATGAGGTTTAAGCTGTCTAGACGCGTAGGATATGATCTTGCCCCTCTGCATCAAAACACAACCAAGACCAAATCTGGAAGTATCACAGTAAATTGCAAATCCATCTGAACCATTTGACAAAGACAAGACTAGGGTGGAAGTGAGTCAAGTCTTCAACTCTTGAAAACTCTTCTCGCAGGAATCTGACCACTGAATTCTCAGATGGTCTGCATGATCATTCTCACTATGGGAATAGACAAGGATGTCATCAATGAAGACTATGACAAATATGTCCAAGTATTGCTTGAACACCCTGTTCATCAAGTCCATGAAAGCTGCAGGGCCATTTATTAGTCCGTAGGACATAACAGGAATTCGAAGTGACCACACCGAGTTCTGAAAGTTGTCTTCGGAATGTTACATTCTCTGAATCTGAGCTAATGGTAGCTGGATCTGATGTCTATCTTAGAGAAATAACGGGCACCCTGAAGTTGGTTGAATAAGTCATCAATCCAGGGGAGTGCATACTTATTCTTGATTGTGACTTTGTTCAACAGATGATAATTGATGCATGTTCTAAGAGAACTATATTTTTTATGCATGAACAAGAATGAGGTACCCCAGGAGAAACACTGGGCCTAATGAAACCCTTATCTAAGAGATCTTTTAACTGTCCTTTTAATTCCCTAAGTTCAGCTGGAGTCATTCTGTAGGGTGGAATAAAGATAGGCTGGGTATCTGGAAGGAGATCTATTCTGAAGTTGATTTCCCATTTAGGAGGAACTCCGGGAAGATTTTCAGGGAACACATATGGAAATTCATTTACTATTGGAACCGACTTAAGACTCTGAGTCTCATAATTTGACTCTTTGACTCAGATAAGATGGTAAATATACCCCTTATATATCATCTTTCTTGCTCTAAGATAGGAAACAATCTGTCTTCTAAGCACTGAAGTACTAACCCTCTATTCAATGACTGGTTCATTAGGAAACTAAAACTGAACGACTTTATTTCTATAGTCAACTGAGTCATAGCATGAGTGGAGCCAATCCATGCCGAGAATGACATCAAAATAATTCATCTTTAACTCTACTAGATCAATTGAGGTAATTTTCTGAGATACTGTGATCGGGAAATTTCTGTATACCTATCTGGCTACAATAGATTTACACACGGGGATAGAGACTTAGAAAGGTTTTGCTAACATTTCGAGACTGACACCAAAGTTGATAGCTATATAAGGAGTCATAAAAGAAAGTGAAGCTCTAGGTTTAATAAAGCATAAACATGAAGTTAAAAAACCTATAACATACCCATAGCCACATCGAGAGAACTATCCTGATCATATCGAGTCTAGAGAGCATATAACCTATTCTGGCATTGCCTACTACTTGCACTGGAAGTGGCACCCTGCTAAGTTGGGCGACCTGCTGGAGCTGAGGAATGATTTGACTGACCCTGCTGACCATCCCCAGGACAATCCTTGACCCTGTGGCCTAGTTTTCCATATCCAAAACATACATCACTACCAGCCTTACGCTCGCCCTGATGATACCTCCTATATTTCTAACAAAGCAGATTAGTACAACTACTGTTCGCACTCTCCTAGGACTTTGATCCTGGCACCCTATCCTGACTGTCCTGCCTGAACTTAGGCACTGGACCACTGGCTATGGATGGAGATGGGGATTTCTGATAGAACTGCGATTGCCACCTTTTGACTCTCTTTACTCTTCTCCTCTTCAATCTGCTAAGTATGGACCATGAGTATAGATAGGTCTATCTTCTTAATCAACATGGTAGTCTGATACTTCTTAACTACACTATCATCCATACCAGAGATAACTACTCATTCTAGACCTATTGTCTGCCACCATAGTAGGAGCATACCTCGCCAACTTAGTGAACTTAAGTGAGTTTTACTCTCATATTGCCCTTCTTCAAGTTGATGAACTCCTGCACCTTATCTTCCTTCAACTCTAAGGGAAAGAACTTGTCAAGAAAAGTCATGGCAAATATCTCCCACTCTATAGTCCCTGCCTCAACACCTCGGTCCTCCTTCTACTATTTAAATCAGGTGTGAGCTACATCCTGCAAATGATATGCATCTAACTCTACACTCTCACTCAAAGTGATTCCCATAATATCAATAACCTTCTGCACCACGTCCAAAAATTCCTGCGGATCCTCCTCAGACTTGGATCCTGAAAATAGAGGGGATTTATTCGAATGAAATCCCAAATCCTAACTGCAGACGTATTTGCCACTGGATTGGCTGGGGAAACAACTTGCTGGTTGTTTCAAGCAGCTACTAAACAGGCTAAGATAGTGAAAGCAGCCCAGAATTCACCATGGGAGACATGGTTATTCAGGGGATCTTCCTGATCGGTATAGTATGATCCTCATTCCTTCTTCCATTATTTTTTTGGGAGGCATTGTCTGTAAATAGAATGAAGGATGAGTTAGAAAAGAGAGTTTAAATAGAGCTCATTCTCTTTTGCATGACATGAACACTGAAAGAAGGGAAACTTTCCTAAAACATTTCATAGCCTCTTGCCCATAAGTATGGTGTGATTTATACCCATACATAAAAATCTACTCAACGCGGATTTCAGACTCCATATGACACTTTAATACCTTAGGTTCTGATACTAAGTTTTATCATGACCCAAGGCTACCCCTTAGTCATGACAATGGTGCTTATGGTCACAAGTGACCACAAGCTAACCCATGAGCCGGTACCTATTATGAGCACGGAATATAATATCACTGATATAACATATGCAGAAGATAGGCTGATAAAATACTGTAAAAGACTGACTGACTTTCTAACTAAGTATCTAAAAGCCTCTAAACTAGTTGTGGAGTTGATGGGACACACCCCCAACTAACTCGAACTGACTGAACATATCAGAAAATACTGAAGTAATAGAAGTAAGAAAATTATGTCCTCAATGGATGAGGACTCACCACTATTGCTGGTGAGTACGCTGAAATATCTAAGAGCGGTCGAGAAATTGAGCGTCCGATCCTATGTTATAAGACAACATAGTGCAAAAAAAAGTATGTGATCTGCACTTTGAATGCACTAGTACGTAAGATAAGGACTGACTGAAATGCATGAGATTACTAAGAATAAAATGTATGAACATGTAAAAATATGAGAATACAAGGCCGAGTATAAATGTGTTTCTGGGATAATTTGCAATATAAAAGACTGAAATCTGTATAACTAAATAACTAAAAATCTATACACTTGGTCAAGCAAACCTGAACTGAAATACATTAATTTTTGTACTGAGACTGTGGGAGGTATAATATAATTGACATGCGACAATCTGAGCAAATCAGGGTCCAACCTATAACCCCAGTTAGAAGGGTGTCAGTACCATGCTACGGATACTAATACTGGCTGTGTGGATCCACTAAACTTGTGTCCCAAAGGACCAGGGTGTCAAGCCTAAACTGACGGGTGACCCCTAAGAGGAAGTCAAGCCTAAACTGATGGGTGACCCTCTTATCCTATGCTGGCTATGTAGTTTTGGAATACAGGGACTGCTACTAGCGACTCTGCCTAAACTTACGGAGAAGCCGCCATCCCTGCATTCACTCGGTGCTAAATCCTACTCCCAACTGAACTGGCACTAGTACTGAACTGAATTGACACTGGTACTAAACTGAACTCAGTTTAACTGCATATTATTTTTGATAACTAATAGTGCTCATCATGATCATAAATATCTGAGTAACTAACAGGACTCGTGGTTTCATTAAATTATTACTTGAAAAGCTAAAATCATGTAAAACACATAGGTATCTGGTGTTCATAACCCACCATCACTGAATGACCATAAATTATGATAATAATCTTGTAAAACAATAATATGGAATCACGGTTCAAACCCAAAGGCATAGACATTTCATCAAAACATGTGAAGATCGTGAACTTGAACATGAGAATATCTTAAATATGAGGGAACCTACGATTACATGACTAAATTCATAAATTAGGGGTTTAACATGAAATTCACTTGAACATGACATGGGAATTGCAATACTGAAAACATGATATGACTCATTCCATTTTAAAACACTTGAAAACATAACTTATAATTGGATTAACAAGAGATTCATGGATTCATTTAATCTTGAACATGTATAAACTCATAAATTAAACCAAAAGAGGGTTTTGGGTTCCATGGGTGAAAGGGGCCTATGGATGAATATCCCATATACCTCACTAGATGAAATCTTGAAGATTCCTTGAGGATTTCTTAAACTTAAAGCTTAAATTCCTTGATTTCTTGGATTAGGGTTTGGAATTATTCTTGCAGAAATTGAGGGTTTCTTAAGAGCAATTTGTGAATAAAAGGGCAAATAATGCCCTTGGAAGCCCCAATTTTGTGTTATGGACGAATTAGGTGGAGGGAAATGACCCAAATACCCTTAAAATGCCAAGAACAAAAGTTGGACCGAATAGGGAGGGGGCGACGTGGGCTTTGGAGCGGCAGACTAACCTGGGCGGCGCCCTCCTTGAAGCCGCGGACTGGAGAGGACAGAGCTTGCTTTACCCCAGCGGACTGGAGGGGGAGGCGTCCGTTTATCCTTATGGTGCTACTGGTTTGGTTTTCAAACACGCCCCTATGCTCATCCAAAAATTCTGAAACTCACCCGAGACATTCTTTGAACAACCCCGCTCATGAATCATCTCAAAAATCGACGTCCCAAAGTTGGGAAGGTCAAAAATAAAATCATCGAAGTTTAGGGGACTTGGAAATGACTAAGTTCTCAATACTTAGTGAAATTTCCAAGTCTTGGACCCCTTTTACATGCAACTGTGAGCTGAATTGAGCTAGGATCTTATGGGGTATTACACTATCTCTGCCACCTATTTTTACCCCCCCCCCCCGACATCCCCCCAAAAAAAGGAATTTAATTTTTTAATTTGTTTATAGAAAAAGTTTCAAAACTTTTTTCTTACCCCACCTTTCTTATCTTATTCATTCTCATTGTTTTTTGTTAAATATATACAAATACTTTTAGAAAATATTTTCCTACTTGCTTAACAAACACAAGAATATAAGTAAGAAACAACTTATTTTTCTAAAAAGTATTTTCCTCCTCCATACTGAACACACCTTAAAAAAAGTATTTTTTGGGGTTAGAAATTATTTTTATAAAAATTATTTTCTACTCTTTAGCTAAACACTAAAATGTATTCTCTAAAAAATATTTTTTCATTCACCAACGAAACACTAGAAAATATTTTTTGAAAAATACTTTTCACTCACCAACCAAATATAAAAAAATAAGTAAAAAGTCATCTTCTTTACCATGAAAACATTTTCTAGGAAAATATTTTCCATGGAAAACATTTTCCTTCATACCAAACACACCCGATATGCATATAGAAGCTAAACGTGCATCAGGGACATAAAAGAACACAGGGATGCAAATGCGATGTAATGCAATGAAGATGGGATCATGATGCAGAATTGAAAGTCATCGCATGACTTTCTATATACACCTATCGAGCCTCAACGCTCCTGAGATAGGACCCATGGTGAATTATCAATTTGTATACTACCTCAAGTCTCAGCTTTTCTATCATTCTAGTATGCACGGATCAAGAATTTTTCACAAGAGTGTCACAGTCACCTCTCCAACTAGTGTTCACTGATCAAGAATTTTCATTAAAATACCTCATTTGTCTTTCAAATCAATATTTCTCAATGGTACCAATATCTCATTAATGTGTATGTATAAATGAGGATGTAATGCTCACAACCAAATCAGTATGATGATAATAATCCACTCAATACATGTATACATGACCGTAGAATCGACTCAATATGTCAATAGCTCAAGATATCAGTTCTCAGTTGGCACCATTAGAACAGTGATCATGTAGGAGATCATTACTATTCAGTCAATCCCCTATTTTGGATATTTTTATCATGATTGAGGCAAACAATGCTCAAAATAAGGCCTATAATATCTATCAAATCCCCCGCACGGGCATCAATTAAGACTAAGGCTTTTAATACACAAATAAGGCCAAAGATGTCAAATAAAACCTCCCCCCACGGCAATGCATAATATATGATATTTCAAGTCAACAACAATAAGTAAAGCCTCTACATGGGCATCCGATATAAAAAATAATCTCAAAACAAAGAAAACAACTCATGTGGTTAATTTCCCTAGCCCATAGCATGCTTTATTAATTTATTAACTATCCAACCCAGTCTGAAGAAAGTTAAGCCATGACCTACCTCAAAGTGGCCAAATTTGGGCCTAGAATCCTTCAGCATGGAGATTTTCCCTCTCGAACAGACTCATAATAATCTAAAACATGCAAATATAGAATTTGTGCATTAAAAAAACTAATGGCACCCATATCAACTATATTTAGGAGGGGTCTAAAATAAGTTTGAAAAAAATAGATTGAAAAACAAAAAACTAAAACTAAAATTTTATTTTTGAAACAAGTTCTCGAGGTTTTAGGAGTCCACAATTTAAAATTTAAGTGAAAATGAGTTAAAAATAAGGTTCAAATCAAAGAATATTATTTTTGAACGTTTTCGGCAAAAATTTCAAAAATCCAAAAAATAGGATTAAAGAGTATTTTTGAAGATGTAATCACTGGAAATTAATGAAAACAAAAGTTAGGAGCTTGCCCAAGCACAATTGGTGAAGAAAACCTTCCAAATTGTCCTAACTTGAAGCTTTAAGACTTGGAAATGGATAAATAGAACAAAAGGGGAAAAATGGGTCATCACTAAACCAGCTACCACCTAAGTAGAGTTGGGCTGCTAAAGGGGTGCCATGCTACTAAAGCGGTCTTTAGCCGTTTAAGTGGTTGCACCAGATATCAGCTGCATCAGCAACTTTGCTAAGTTGCAATGTTGCCAATCGATCACTCAAAATTTATTTGGGTCCCCATAAAAATAAATTATATATACTACTATGCTATTAATGATGTTTCAAACTAAATGAAAATGCTTGATTTAAAAAAAATGATTGTTTTCAATAAATTAACCCCTAGGACCCCATTGTAGCAACTTTCACTAGTTTTCAAATGGAAGGTCAAAATAAAAAATAAAGATTTTGAATCCAAATCAACCCCGCTACTTATACAGAATCGATACCTGGATCCAATGGAACTGTTTACATTATTATCTAGCACTTAAAACATAGTATATGACTGAAGTCAAACTAATGGCTTTTTAAAACCTCTAAGAGTCTTAAACTCTCTCAAATCATTTTTGAATGCGCCACAGATTGTGTCAAATATCCTTACACCTCATAATCAACATGTACCAACTATGGGGGGAGAATAAAAAAGCCAACAGACACAAAAATGAAAGGTTTCACATATTAGGTCATAACAATATCCACCACTAAGATACTAGTTCGATCTCAAACTAAAAGGCAAAAGAAGCACCTGAATTGGTAAAAAGTTTGGGATAACTACTATGCATGTCAGACTCAACCGCCAAAGCAGCATCTTAATGGAACAGTGCCTCCACTGAACCTCAACCATAGAAATATCTCTAGACCACAATCATCTAACATCCTAGCTAATAGGGAAACTAGCTCTTCTACGAAGGTCATTCTGTAATCTAATTGAATCGAGTCCCAATGAAGTACGTGAGTCTCATCCAAGATATAGAATCATAGAAAAGATACATGAAAAACTAGGTGAACGGCTAAAAAGTCTGGGGGCAAGGCCAAATCATAAGCTATCTTTCTAGCTGTATGAAGTATCTCAAATAGCCTGATATACCTAGGGTTAAGCTTGTCCCTTTTCCCAAACCTTATCAATCCTTTCATAGGTGACACTTGGTGAAAAATTGGATCACCTATCCCAAATTTTAAATCACAAAACCAGTAGTATACCTACTTTGGGCTGAACGAAGCCTATCCTGAATCACCTGAACTCTTACCACGGGGTCTAAACTCAAAAGTATCAGACTAAGAAATAAGAGATCAATAACGCCTACCATGCAATACCTCAGATTGTGTTATCTCTATGCTCGAATAGTGGCTATTACTATAAGAAAACTTTGCTAAGGCTAAATATTGCTTCCACTAGCCTTTAAAGACCACAATACATGTGTGGAGCATATCCTTCAAAACCTGAATAGTCTTCTCTGATTGATCATTGGTCTTGGGGTGAAAAGTTGTGCTAAAATCAACCTAACTCCTCTTGAAATATCCTCCAGAAGTTAGAAGTAGACACAGAGCCTCTATTAGAAATGATATACATAGGTACTTCATGAAGATGAACTATCTCTCGAACATAAGTGTGAGCTAACCTATCGGCACTGAAAATATATGAATAGGGATGAAATAGGCCGATTTTGTCAATTAGGCTACGATGACTGAAATGATGTTCAAACCACAAAAAGTAAGTAATAACCCACTCACAAAGTCCATAGTAATTCTCTCCCACTTTTACTCAGGAATGGATAGTCTATAAATCAAATCATCAGGTCTTTGATGTTCGGCTTTTACCTGTTGACAACATAGACATCGAACCACAAAGTCGGCTACATCCTTTTAACACTATGAAAATTCAAGTTAAGATTAGAACCATTCTTCAAGTACATGTAGAATAAAAGGTCATGTTTGGGTAGTATGAAGTTAGTTATGCTTGTATTAAGGCCACAGGTAACTCCTTGCTCATAGCCAAGTTGAACTTGCTCATAGCCAAGTTGAAACATTCCTTACCGATTGATTTCTTGTAAAGAATCTTTTAATAGTCAATTTCAATCAAGAATAAATCTTAGATTCTAAATTATTGTTGAGCTTAATATCCACCAAATAAAATATCTTTAAGTCCTCTCTTCAATGCATCCAGTTTTTCCTTAATCTATTATTGGATTAAAAAGTATGGCTATTTTTAAGCACTATCCAACATTGAGATACCAAGAAAGTAACAACGATTGTGGTTAGAAACCATGATCGTACATTAGTATCGTCTATATGAAACAGTCTCAAAACCCTAAAAGTTTGATAAGTATACCTTCCCACCATGATAGGGGACCACGAATATGGTTATAAACCATGATCTTGGGCATGATCGTTACTTTAAAGGCTCATTCGGCCTGGACTTTCAACTTACAAACCAAGGCATGATAATATGTACCCATGATCATACCAAGGCTTGTTTGATCAAGTACAGAGAGCCTCCAATCTCGCCACCCAACCATAAATACCACCAACAATCGTAGGTGGGTTCTACGATCATGTGATAGGTCATACGTATTTTCCTACAACTTCTTCAATTATTTTTATAAAAGGGAATTCTAGTCTTTTCCACTTTTTGAGACCCTAAAATAAGTTGTTTAGTCTACCCTAAATCTGATTATAAAGTATAATATACTTGAAGCCCCTGACTACTTAGAAAACAATCAATACTTAGAAAAAATAAGAGAAAAGAGGTAATTTCTCTTCATTAGGTTAAACCAGGTGTCATGAATTGAGACTACCCCCTAGTCGTAATACGGTGCTTAGAGTCACACGTGACTCCAATCTAACCTATGGCATAGTAAAACATTAAAAATACTTAAGCAAATGATGAGATACTGAGAAGAAACTAAACTGGAATGACATGATCACAATAAGAGCAAAATCAATACTAGATGTCAAAATTGAGACTATCTGACATAATCAACATGCTGAAAATATAACTATTAGTCTGAAAGCTTCTAAATCATATGATTTGGTGGGGGAAGGTCCTCAACTAACTCCAATTATTTGAAACTAGAATATTACTAAACATAAATACTGATAACTGACCTTTAAATAATAAGGACTCACCAAACACTATTGCTGATATGGTATGAACTTATACTAAGCGTGATCTAGATGCTGAATGTTAGAACCTATATTATAATACAATATAGCATAAAAAAAGTATATGATTAGTACTTTGAATGTACTAAGTATATGATATGGGAAATAATTAATTTAGGCTGAAAATGATGCATATAACATTGTAAATCAATGCAAGACCAATTAATGAACATGTATTGTGTGATAAATTGAGCAACTAAATACAAGGTCATGCAAGTATCTAAATCTGAAAAATGAACTATGGACTATGGGAGCTACCATTAAACGACATACCATAATATGAGCTAACCTGGGTCCAACCAGAAATCTTAATTAGATAGGTGTTCAGTATCTTGCCAATGGTGCAAACACTGACTGGTGTGGATCCACTAAACTTATGTCGGAAAAACTAAGGTGTTCAGTCTGGTCTCATGGGTGACCCTTTTATCATGACCCAAACCTGGGCCTAGTTGTGACAGTTATCTCAAGCCCACCGAGAGTCGGAGATCACCCTCTTAGCCTAGCCAACCAGAACACAATATGATATAATAGCGGAAGCAACCCAAATAAACATATGGAATATAGATAAATAACTCAATAGGAACTAAGAATCAATAAACAATAACCACCCACACTTTGTCCACAAAAGCCTATAGATCAAAATACCTAGTTAGGTTGGTACATGCCCCCGACCATGACCAAAAAGGGCATCTAAAATTTAAAAAAATCGATGGAATTTTTATAATAATAAAGAAAGTAGTAAAATGTCCAACCTTCTGGAAGATGGAGGCTTACCACTTCATCGCAAACCAATCGACGAACCAGAATTACCTAATTCTACATAAGGTAACTAAAGAACCCCTAGGACCTTACATCATGAGATGACGTAGCGTCCGGGGATAGTTCGTGGGATGAGCACTAGCGTGTAACATGGAAGGATAAAATAATGCCAAATATAAATCAGTCCAAAAACCATATACACACATTCATATACATATATATAAGATGTTGGGATAGGGAACAAGGTTTAGCATGAGATTTAAAAACCATTAACCTAGACTATGTATCTCAACCGTCCTAAGGGAACCCACAGGCTATATGGGTTCATCTCCCCCTGCTGAAAGGTCCCAACGCGTGTTATGAACTTGAAAAATCTAAGAAAGGTCCAGGGAATCCACGACCTCAACCATTCCAATTTATATATAAATATATATAATATGTATATATATATTGTGAACTATGCACACGATTATCAAGACCCCACACCAGCAAATGTGGTTTCCAGTATTGGTCACCCCGAGACCTCCACCTTCCATGGCGAGCTGCACAACCCCCTTTAAGCCCAAATTAAAACCATTTACACATTCCCATTTATTAACCAAGGATTATTTTAATTAGACTTTTACCGTTGGTATCATCATACCAAATCAAGTTAAGCTTGCAAGCCAATTCCATAATGACATTCCAAAACTAATAAGCCAAATTGACTCCAAAGTGTTCAATTTAAAACCAATCCATGACCATCAAGGCCTTCTAAAAACCATTCTAAGTTCCATTTACCTTTTATACAAGTTAAGGTTCCAAAAGTGAGTTCAATTATGCATGTATTCATGTTTTTAAACCAATTAGCCCAAGTTGGGTTGAGGATAAAGCCAATTCCAAACCATTAAACCATAAATTTTGGGGAAGCCCATGTTCCCCATTCCAATCCCCGACCCATGCATTTATTTAGTTCAAAACCACAAGATAATATATAAATAACCAATTTAAAACCGTAGGAAAATCAATTCATATGATAACCATTCCAAACCTCTCAACCTACATTCCAAATCCAACAATTAAAACCTCATGGATAATAATTGAACACATGCTTTGTATAATATCAATTTAAGGAAGAGATACATACCTGAAAATACCAATAATTTAGAGAGGAAACCATAATTTGATCCTTAGGTGCTTAATCTTCAGAAACCCTAGCCTTGCTCCATATTTGGGAGTTTAGAGAGAAAGAGTAGTGTGTATGTTATGTTCACTGATGAAATAGGGCGAAAGAAAGAGTGTTAAGTAGTGGGAAATACTGGGGTGAAAGGAAAAGAACATACTACCCTTAATGAAAATGAGCAGATAAATAACGCCCAGTCACTATGGGTCAGTAATGACTCATGGTCACTAGTCACAAGTCGTCACTAAGACTCATAACCAGGGACAACATACCCTGACCTCTCACTGTTATGGTCACGAGTCACACGCTACGACTCGTGACTAGCTTTAAGACTCGTGAGAACTAAGTCATGACCAAGACAAAAGCATTGGACCACCTCACCGGTTAGACTATGATTGTCACCATATGACTCGTGAAGAGTGCCTATAACTCATCACCTGAGTCATACTTCAGACAGTAAGCACAATTACATAGAAAACTTCAAAGTCCAAAACCTAGGGTATTACATTACCCCCTTTCCCCATGATCATTAATTCCTGAATGAAGAGTCAAGGCACTCATTAGCACGGTAACAAGAAAGAATGCAACCACAAAACCATAAAGAAAAATCTGAAAAGTGATATGAGCAAAAAGGGAACCTATACCTCAAACACTCCAATCTAATGCAGGAAAAAAAATGGATACTTAGCCTTCATATCATCCTCTGCCTCCTAAGTAGCTTCCTTTACCGTTTGATTCCTCCAAAAGGACTTTTACTATTCCCCTAAAGGATTTTTACCGAAGCCACATCCTTAGTCCTTAATCTACAGACTTATCTATGTAGAATCTCAATCAAGATTTACCTATAAGACAAGGAATCAAAAATACTAACATCCTCCACTGTGATAATCAAAGATGTATCACCCACAGACTTCTTCAACATCGATACATAGAACACAGGATGAATAGAACCCAAATTCACAGGCATCTCTAATTCATAAGCAATATTACCAACTCTCCTAAAAATTTGATATGGACCAACATAACGGGGGTTGATCTTCCCCTTCTTCCCAAACCTCATCACTCTTTTTATAGAAAAAACCTTTAAAAATACCAAATCACGTACTTCAAACTCCATCTCCCTTCTATTCACATCCGCATAAAGACTTTTGGTGACTTTGGGTAGTCTTAAGTCTTTCTCTATTTACCTTCACCTTCTCCATGGTTTGGTGAACCAAGTTAGGACCAAACAACCTAGCCTCACCAACCTCAAATCACCCAATAAGAGATGTACACCTCCTACCATAAAGAGACTCAAAAGGAGTCTCTGCATACTCAAGTGATAACTATTATTATACATAAATTCAATAGGAGGCAAGTGATATACCTAACTCCCTAAAAAATCAAACACACAGGACCTTAGCATATCCTTCAATTATGAATAGCACGTTCTTCTTGTCCATCCGTTTGAGGGTAGAAAGTGGTGTGAAGGTTCACCTTATTACCCAAACCTTTCTAAAATGAACGCCAAATGTGAGAAGAGAATTTCGTACCTCAATCTGAAATAATGGAAATCAATGCTCCATGTCGATTGACAATCTCCTAAACAAATAATTTAGCATAATCCTCTACGGAGTAGTTAATCCTTACAGGCAAGAAGTGAGAAAACTTAGTCATCCTATCCACAATGACCCAAATTAAATCATACTAATTACGAGGCTGCGGAAGACCCGTAATGAAATCTATGTTGATTACCTCCCAATTTAACATGGGCAGCTCTATCTCTTGAGATATGCCACCAGGCCTCAAGTGTTTTACCTTCACTTGCTGATTGACCATACACATAGCCACAAAATTTGCCACATCCCTCTTCATATTGTTCCACTAGTAAGTTTTATTTAAATTATGATACATCTTAGTCAAACACGAATGAACTGTATACCTTGAATCATGAGCCTCAATTAAGATCTTCTCTCACAACCCATCAATATCAGGGACACAACCTAACCTGATACCTCCAGATACCATCTCCCCCAATCTCAAATGACATAAGCTTTTGCTATCCCATATCATTCTTAATCTGCATAAGAATAGGATCCAAAGTTTGCTTCTCCGTCACCTCAGCACCAAGAGATAACTTGGCCACTTCCTGAACAATCACCCCTCCATCCACAGAGTCCAAAAGACAAACTCTCAAATTGGCCAACTAATGAATATCCTTCACTAATCCTTTCTTTTCCTCATCTATATGAGATAATCTCCCCATGGACAACCTGTTAAGAGCATCAACATCCTTATTAGATTTACCTAGATGGTAGTGAAGACTCATATCATAATCCTTAAGCAATTCAAGCACTACCTCTACCTAAGATTTAACTCCTTCTGGGTAAGAACATACTAAAAGATCTTATGATAGAATAAATGCCCATACTCATCCCGCATACAAATAATGGCACCAAATCTTAAAAGCAAAAACCACAGTCGCCAATTCAAAATCATGAGTTAAATAATTCTTTTCATGAAACTTAAGTTGCCTAGAAGCATAGGCCATGACCTTACCATGCTGCATCAATACATAACCCAATCCCACATTGGACGTATCACAATACACCATAAATCCATCAGTACCCTCGGGCGGGGTCAGAACTGGTACAGAAGTCAACTTATTCATCAACTTTTCAAAGCTACCCTCACAAGCATAAGACCACAAGAACTTCAGTTTTTTTGAGTCAACTTTATCAATGGAGCGATAATAGATGAAAAGCTCTCTACAAACCTCCTATAATACCCAACTATGCCCAAAAAGCTCCTAATATCGGTTTGAGTCATGGTTCTAGTCCACCTATTAACCGCTTCAAATTTCTGTGGATCCACTTTGATCCCCTTACCAGAAACAACATGCCCAAGAAAAGTTACAACATTCAACCAAAACTCACACTTTGAAAATTTAGCATACAACATTTAATCCTTAAGTTCTGCAACATAATTTGGTGGTGATTGACAAGATCCTCCTCACTCATGGAATACACCAAAATATCATTAATAGAAATAATAAAAAACAAGTCAAAAAATTGCCTGAAAAACCAATTCATAAGATCCATGAAAGTAAACGGAGGATTATTCAATCCAAATGACATAACAAGAATCTCATAGTGACCATACCGGTTCTAGGAAATAGTCCTGGGAATATCATCCTCCTTAATTTTTAGCTGATGATAGCCCAAACAGAGATCAATCTTAGAGAAACATCTAGCACCCTGAAGCCAGTAAAAATGATCATCAATTCTAAAAAGAGGATACTTATTCTTCATTGTCACCCTAATCTATACACATCCAAAGAGACCTATCTTTCATGCGTATGAAAAGCACGGGAGCACCCTACCAAAAAACACTAGGACAAATAAAGTCCTTATTAAGGAGATCCTTTAACTAATCTTTTAGCTCTTTTAATTCAGCCAGAGCCATTTTATAAGGAGGGATAAAGATAGGACGGGTATCCAATAGAATATCAATCCCCAAATCTATTTACCTATTAAGTGGAATGCCAGGAAAATCCTCGAGAAATACTTTAGAAAACTCATTGACAATGGGGATAGATTGCAAAGAGGGGCCCTTAGAAATAGAAACCTTAACCTGAACCAAGTGATATAGACACCCCTTAGAGATCAACTTTTGTGCTCTAAGATAAGAGATAAACCTCCCTTTAGGCACTAAGGAACTTCTATCACATTCAATTACTGGTTCATTCAGAAATTAGAAACTAACCTTTTGGGTCCTACATTCTAGAGATGTATAGCACGAGTGAAGCCAATCCATCCCCAAGATTACATCAAATTCTACCATATCAAGCTCTACCAAATCCAAGAATGTCTTCTTATGAAAGATAGACACCACACAACCCCTATAAATCCTTCTAGAAACTACATAATCACCCACCAAAGTAGACAAAGAAAAGGGGTCAAAAATACTTTTGGGACCAAAACAAAAACACACAGCCACATAAGAGGTCACATAAGAAAGGGTAGACTCGGATCAAGCAAACAATACATATCTCGAGAGATAATCTGTAACATACTAGTAATAACATAAGAAGAGGCCTCAGATTCTTGACAGGTAGCAAAAGCATAAAGATGATTTTAGCCAGTGCTAGTACCAGAAGTAGCATTCTTTGGTGCAAGAACCGAAGAAGTGGTGATTGGAAACTTATTAGCCTTCATGGCTACCTTAGCTGCGGGATAATCTCATTGCATGTGATTAAAATGACCACAATTAAAGAACCAATTTCTCCACTCATCATAATAACCCTAGTGAAGCTTATTTCAAAATCTACTAGGAGGATATGGTGGGGATGACTGGGCCCCACTACCCCAAGACTAGTCACCTTGTTCCTTAGGACCAGTACTACTGTGACAACGATGATTACCAAATGTCTTTGGATAAGGAGCACTAGCCGAAGAATATGAACTAGAATTTCTCCAAGTCATTTTCTTACTCTACTGTCTAGAATCTCTCCTACTAGCTTACTAACCTCTACCCTGCTCTAAATACCTAAACTTCTTATTCTACTTCTCTCTTATCTCTGCCTATCTCTTTATTTCATCCTTTACCTACTGCTTATAAACCACAAGCCTGGATATATCTATGTCATTGTTCAACATAGAAACCTTACACTCTAATACTAAGTCACAAGACAACCTAGGAGCAAATTTTCTCATCTTCGCCCTCATAGAAGACACCAACACTGGACCATAACCCGACAACTACTAATATTTCAAAGCATACAACTACTAATATTTCAAAGCATACTCTTTCACACTTATCTTTCCTTACTTCAGATTTACAAACTCCTCAGCCTTAGCTTTCCTCAACTCCAGAGGAAAGAAATAATCAAGGAAAGCACCCAAAAAACTCATCCTATAAAGCTGGCTATGCATCATCACCTCCCAACTGCTCGTACTTCTCATACCACTAATAATCTATATCCTTCAAATGGTATGCAACAAACTCCATACTCTCAAAATAAGTAGCATACATTACCCTAAATATCTTATTCATTCAATCAATACACCTATGAGGTTCCTCCTCAACCTTAGATCATGTAAAGGTCGGGGGATTCAACCTCATAAATTGGCTAACTTGAGTGATCTCAAAAGAAGAAGAAAGAAAACTAACATGATCAGAATGATCGGACATAGATATCACCAAATAAGTAAGTAGATAAGTAGTTTGTCAAAACTCCACATTCAAAACATCACCTTGAGGCATTGGGGCATGAGTATCATCAACTCAGGAAGCCCGATGAAGACTAGTAGTGACCAATAAAACTCCATGTGGGGTAGTAAATTCAAGAGCAGGGACCCTAGACTAGGTCTGCACTTCATAGACAGGGCGAGTTCCATTCATATTATTCTCTGGTAGGATAGAGGTTCTAGAAGATTTTCTATAGGCATTAGATCTTCACGGAGGTATAAACTAAAATATGAATAAGTTAGAGATTAGAGGGACTTTAAAAAACCAGACCCATGGCCTAAAATAGAACATAAGAAAGGGAAAAATTCCTAAATGCCTAGTAGCCTCTCACTTATAAGTATGGCATGCTACATACCCATCAAAAGGGACCCTACTCGATGAGGTTTTATGGACACCCAAAGAACCTGAACCTAAGATATAATACCAAGCTTGTCCTAACCCAACCCTAGGCCTAGTAATGACGGGTATCTCAAGACAACTAAGATCCAAAGACCACCCCTTTAGCCTAGCCAACTAGAACATAATATGATATAATAACGGAAGCAACCCAAACAAACATATATAAGACAGACAGACAGACAGATAGATATATAGATAGATAGATAGATAGATAGATAGATAGATAGATAGATAGATGCTTGTCCTAACCCAACCCTAGGCCTACTTATGACGGGTATCTCAAGACAACTAAGATCCAAAGACCACCCCTTTAGCCTAGCCAACTAGAACATAATATGATAGATAGATAGATAGATAGATAGATAGATAGATAGATAGATAGATAAGAATCAAGAAATAATAACCACCCAAACATTGTCCAAAAAATCCTCAAAACTAAAATACCAAGTTAGGTCGGGACATGCCCTAACCATGGCAAAAAAGGGAATCTAAAATATAAAAAGAAACTGATAGGATTTTAATAATCATAAATAAAGCAGTGAAATATTCGGTCTTTCAGAAGATGGAGGCTCACTACTTCAATGAAGACTAACCGATGAATCAGAATCACCTAACTCTACACAAGGTAATCGAATAAACCCTAGGACCCTACATCATAAGATGATGTAGTGTCTGGTGATGACTAGTGGGATGATTACTAGAATATAACTCAAGGAAGGGATAAAATAATGACAAGTACAAATCAATCCAAAAACCATATACATACATTCATATATATATTTAGAAGATGTCAGGATAGGGAAAAAGGTTTATCATGAGATTAAAAAACCATTAACCTGGATAGTATAGCTCTAACCATCCTAAGGACACCCATGGTATCTATGGATTTAGCTTCCTCTGTTGAAAGGGTCCCAACACATATTAGCCACATGAACCAGGAAAATCTAAGGAAGGTCCAGGAAATCCACGACCCTAACCATTCCAATATATATATAGTGTGTGAAGTATGCACACGATTATCAAGACCCCCACATCGGAAAATGTGGTTTTAGTATTGGTTTCCCCAATACCTCAGCCTTCCAAGGCTAGATACACAATCCTTTTAAGCCTAAATTAAAATAATTTACATGTCTTCATTGACTAACCAAGGATTCTTTAATTAAGTATTTACCGCTGGTATCATCATACCAAATAAAGTTAAGCTTGCAACCCAATTCCATTATGCCATACCAAAACCAATGAGTCAAATTGACTCTAAAGTGTCTAATTTAAAACCAATCCATGGCTACCAAGGCCTTCCAAAAATGATTTCAAGTTCTATTAATCTTTTATATAAGTTAAGGTTCAAAAGTGAGTTCAATTATGTATGTATCCATGTTTCCAAACCAATTAGCCAAGTGTAACACCTCAAATGTTTCCTCTAAAATCTTTGAGTTTAGAGCTCACTGCCCAGGCTATGATTGGCATCTCACGAGTCATGAGGTATGGTCACAAGTCATAGGGAGGGACTCGTGACAAACCAGTGAAGTAGACAAAATTTTTGTCTTGAGTATGACATGGATGTCACGATTCATGAAGAGTCATTGTGAGTCATAGCAATCAAGTTATACGCAAACCAGTGAAGAACACCTAAGTTTTTGTTAAAATCACGACTAGACCCTTATGAGTCATAAGGTGAAGTCATGAGTCATAGGGTGTGACTCATGACCAAGCCAGTGAAACCTACCCTGAGTCACTACCTAGACTACGAATCTTGGCAATGACTCTAACCTAGTCATCATAACTTATGATGTGCCCCGTAATGACTGGCGACCCATTTTCTGCACTTTTAATTGAGGGTACTTTGGTCATTTTCCTCTTCCCTAATCATAACCCACGGTCATGAAACATCTAAAGGGGGTTATTTTTATCACTTAGACAATCATAAACTACTCTTAAACTCTCTCTTAGTCCCCAAGCAAAAACAATTAGGGTTTTCAAGGGATTGAGCATATAGCGGTCAGTTGGTGGTTTCTCTCCATAACTCTTGATATCTCAAGCATAAATATCTTTCCCTAAACTTGTATTTTCATAATTTCATGCAATGGTTTGATATTTCTATTGTTTTAATTTTTTGTTTAAAATAAAGGGTTGGGGGTTTTGGATTATAATTGCTTAAATTCTTTTCCCATGGTTATTATGGATGATTCAAGCTTTGAATTGATGGCTTGTGAACTTATTGGGATGAATAGGCATGGATAATGGTATGGGGGTCATAGATTCCCTTAGATAAATAGATTTAAGGATTGAAATTGGTAATCACCTCAACCAACTTGCATAATTAGCTTGAAATATGGTTTTGCCCACTTTCTCTCTAAACTAATGCATTGCATAAAAGATTAAAGGACTATAAATGGCTATGAAAGGCCCTGTGACCATTATATGATCATAAATTAGAACTTGGGGATCGTGGATTCCCTGAAGTTAGTGGATAATTAGAATGACATGGCGGAATTGACTTGCAAGTTCAATTTGTATGACGATACCACTCAGTAAATACCTAACTAGAAAAATTTTGAGTTAAATGGATGGGTTATGTTCTAATTTTTTTAATTGGTCTTAAATAGGGATTTGTATCTCACCATAGAAGGTAGAGGTTCTAGGAAGATTGATACATGAAACTACATTTGCCTGCGTGGGGTCTTTATGACTGTGTGCATAGTTCACACTATTTATATAATTAGGAATGGTTTGAACCTCGGTGGATTTGGCCCTTCCTTGGTTTTCTCCAGTTTATACAGCTAACATGCACTAGAGCCTTTCCAGTGGGGGGAGCCAAACCTATATAGTCCATGTGTATTTTTAGGATGGTTAGAGCTACACTGTCTAGATTAAAGGCTTTAAATTTTATGCTTAAAGATTATTTCCTACCCCAATATTATATATATAAATTTATATATTTACATAAATGTGGACATGTATATGAGTTTGGATTTATTTTGTAATGGCATTACTTAATCCATTATCCCGAGTTACATACTATTTCTCACCCTGTTAACTATCCTAGGATAATATATTGTCTCATAATTGGTTTCAAAGACACTATTTTTACCCTTGTGCAGCGTTAGGTGGTCTGATTGGTGCGCGATGAAATTATGAGCCTCTATTCTTTAGAAAGATTGGTCATTCCATTGATTATTTTTCATATTTTAGAATTGAAGTGTTCACAATAACATTGTCATTGTCATTGTCTCTCTCATGGTTAGGGGCATGTCATTGATTTTGGAGGCAGTTGGATGGATCATTTGCCTCACATTGAGTTTGCATAAAATAGTAGTTATCAATTCAGTATTAGTATGGATTCTTTTGAGGATTTTATGGTAGGAGGTGTAGATATCCAATTGGGTGGTTTGAGGTTGGTGAGACTAGGTTGTTCGGTCCAAACTTGGTTCACCAAGCCATGGAGAAAGTGAATGTGATTAGGGATAGGCTTAAGATAACTCAGAGTCACCAAAATTCCTACGCAGATATGAGGCGAAGAGAGTTGGAGTTCAAGGTTGGCTATTGGGTGTTCTTGAAGGTATCTCCCATGAAGGGAGTGATGATATTTAGGAAGAAGGGAAAGCTCAGTCCACGCTATGTAGGCTCGTACTTAATTTTGAGAAGAGTGGGAGATATTTATTATTAACTAGATTTGCCTTTGAGTTTGGGTTCCATTCACTCGGGTTTTCCATGTGTCAACGTTGAAGAAGTGTATGGGTGATGCTTCTTTGGTTGTGACTATTGAGAGTGTTGATATTTCAAATTATTTATCTTATAAGGAAGTTTGTATTGATATTTTGGACAAGAAAGTCCATTGTTTGAGGACTAAAGATATAGCTTCAGTGAAGGTCCTTTCTAGGGACCATAAGGTAGAAGAGGATACTTGGGAAGCTAAAGAGGACATGAAGTCCAAATATCCCTTCTTGGTCCCTGGGTTGGATAATCATGCTTAAGGCATGCATTTTCCTACTCTTTTAGTTTTCTACCTTTTAATGGCTTTGCAGTTGCATTCCTATCTTACAATCATGCAAATAGATGCCTTGATTCATCATTCGGGGATGAATGATCCTAGGGGGAGAATGTAACACCCCAGATTTTTTCCTTTGAAATTTTTGAGTTTTCAACTCACTGTCCAGGCTGCAATTTGCACCTCATGAGTCATGAGATGTGTTCATGAGTTGTAGAATGATAACGTCTAAACAATACCTCCTCTCATATGATAATACGGTTGCTGTCAAAATATAGTAACCTAACTAATCTTAGGGTCAAATCCCAAGGGAGCATGTGAAATTGTGAATCTCAACAATTATAGTCAATGGGCAAAATAAGAAAAGTAAATTAGGCGGGGTGTAGTATCTCAAGGAAGTAACTATATCAACTTTGGTTGTAATCAGTGTAGGTGAACACCAGGATTATGTTCCCCCTGGCTTCTTAACTCCGTAAGCTTATCGTGCTTTGCTGAACCAACCCGATATTTTGAATACAGAATCGATAAGTTATGTACCTTCTGTAGTCTTTTGGACGAGCAGAAGGATTTCACCCTTTACTTTTGAATCTCAGGATATCGCCTTACAACCCTTATCTTGATCCCAGTTAACTATTACCTTTTGAGTCTCTAGTTATTATATAAAATCTAACCATCTTACTAAGAACCTAGAGGCGTGGATTGACAGTTAAACTCCAAATATATGTTGTCTTTATCTTTTCCTAGTAACTACTACTCTTTTGGGGTAAGTAGCAATATCTAGGCGAGATCCTAACGTATGCACCCGTTAAAAAAATTGTTATAATAAATATAAAGCAATACATGCATGGGTATCAGTTCCAACCAACAACAACACTTCCCCTACTTCGTCAATCTGCAAGGGTTTCTACAACCCTAGCAATGGGTTTTGGATGCTCATGCTTTCGAAGAAATCAATAACATTCATAATCGAAAGCATATATGAAATCACAATGATAAGAAGTGTAAAAAACTAGACCATAACTAAATTAATGAACCAAAGTCAATACAAAAGAATCCCTAGATCAAAATCGAATCTTGGAATCAAAAGATATTTGTGAGTATCTAAAATGCGTAACTCATACTAAAAACACATAAAGGGTATTTATAGTACATGAGGAAATATTAAAACCAAAGCTCGAATAAAATAGGAGAAAATAAAGTCGGTGGCCACATGTAGTCTGTATCTGTGCTCTGACCCTGGTGTAGGTAGTACCTGCGGTCCTGACCTCTGGCGCAGGTACAGGGCGTAGATAGCAGATGAAAAAATCCTACAAGTTTAGCTCTCGGGATGTTGGACTTTTGGCACTTACTTTGCCTACTTTTGGTTCGTAGGTCCTACATGCGACCCATAGGTTGACTTAGCAAGTACCGGGAGTCATCTTTTTAGCTCTTCTTTGATTCTCAAACATGCTTTGATCACTAACAAGATGAAAAGTATCCCGAACATCCATAATTGCTCCAAAAAGTAGCCAAAAATACCCTTTTTCACCCTTTTCATGAATTTAACATCCAAACATGATTTCCTGTAAAACATACCCAAAACACATAATATTTAATAAAATAACCTTAGAAACTTGAATATTTTTCTAGTTTTAGGCATCAAAAGTGCTATATTTCTATAGCATCAACACCCTCAACTTATAATGTTTGTATGTCCTCGAGCAACAAAACATAAAAAAAAACAAAAAGGACGCTTAACTAGGAGAATCTAAGCTACACAAATTACAACATCCCCTCCAACCTTATTTTTCAAAACCAATTGTGAATGAACATGAATCACAATAATGTCACACAATGGGATCTAGGTATGGATATCCATATGTACAAATTACACTACCCAAAATAAGCAAACAGCTTGTAATAAGACACAAGTTCCCTCACAATAAGGATATCCTACTCACTCATATGAAATAATGTATGTCGATGCAGAACGGTCAAGATACACTCACACTTAGAAGAGAAGTTCCAATCAATGCATGTCAAATACCATAGGCTTGCCCTTTTATTCTTTACCTTAGCATTCAGATAGTCAAGTTACGATCACTATAGGAATTTTCTCGGATTGTAATATAGGCTTGGGAGATGGTATGGTACATATGGACATATCAAGTGACTAAGCCTCCTTGGCACTACACTAACCATGGGGTCTCACTTTCTAGCCAATTTTCTTTTTATTCCACCCTTATTTCTCCCTTTTATTCTTTTATGGACATTCAATATAGGTGTGGTCTTGTATTCTTTCTTTTTCTCTTTTTCACAATTTTTCTTTTCTTTTTCTTTTATTTTTCTACTATACACAACCCAACTAATTTTTTTCTCTTATTTTACCCTTCTTCATACCCATTTTACACTGTCCACCTCTATGATAGCCACCCTCAACTTAGGCATTTTGCCTGAGTTGAGGTGCACAATGTCCAAAGAGGACTAGGGCCAAAATAGGTTCATTGTAATATAAATGGGAAGGTAAATGGTGAAACAAGAAAAATAGACTACAAGGCTCAAAGAAGGGATCAAGGGACACAATTCACACAAGAAAGGTCATTTAGGCTAAAAGTGAACTAAAATAAAAAAAAAATAGCCTATGATTCTGTCTTAGCTTACTATCCTTCAACCTATGGAAGACTAACCTGACATGTTCTGATTCAACACATAAAGGAAACTAGGTAGTATCTCACATACACATGGAACAGAGTCAATATTACCAACTACAACCTATCCGGTTCATGCAATTTTTAGCAAGTGATTATCATGTACCTAATTCTAATGTTATAACAAGATCCATAATGTTCACATATATATACATTCACATAGTTCTAAAACACAAAATTTTTTATGGGTATCAAAAATTAATCAAAACATGACTACTGCCCTAAATACTTTTAAAATCTCCTAATTACACAAAAATAAAACACAATACAAAATAAAACACAATACAACACAAAATTATCCTAGACATGTCGGTCCTACAACCATACCATGGTAGACATGAAAAGAAGCCCGACAACAAAAACCCGCGGTGGCATAGTATGCCCACCCCTAACTAAAAATCATGCATTATCCTTAATGCGCTAAAATAAAGTAAAACAGAGGGAAGTAAGAAGCATGAGGGTGCACTACCAAATCATGAGCATCGCTAAATAGGGGCTTTTCAGCTGGCAAAGGCATTGATGGTGGTGGTGCACTACTGGATGATACACCCACTGCTATAAATGCATGCCTCTACCTATCGATGAATTCAAACTCCATCGAATCATGCTTGGCCTTTTTAATGGCCTGGTCATATTGTAAATCAAGGTCCTGCAAGTCATCTATGTGACTTCTCTTGATCCCAACTACTAGGATTTCTCATCACCCTCTATGAAGAAATCAAACTATCTCAGTGTGCATGGTAGTACTATCTGGACCATCTGAGGTATAACTAAAGGAGTGGCTACTATATGGCTCTCTATAAGAGAGCATACCTCTGCTCGTAATATATTCAAGTCCTTCTTTATCTAGGCTAGATTCGAAGCATCTATCTCTGTAAATCGGGCAATAACTCATCTCTCAAACTCATCGAGTGGTGTCTAGAAATCAGCATATAGCTCGGACACTGCAACACTCAGGGAAGCCTCCCATCGGGCCTCTACCTACTCAAATTTAGTCCTAACCCCTGATCTTATCTACTCGTAGAGGGTAGTCATCTCAGTCTCAACAACCCTCACCCGAGCATCAGTAGCCCTCTAACTATCCATGAAGCTCTACAAAAACTCACTAGATATAGTGATCATTCCTAAAATGGGATATATAGTGGATGGAAGAGTAGGCTCTGAAGTTACACCCACTGGCTCTGAGGTCGAAGCCAGGGCTGAAGAAGAGGAAGCTGGTGTCCCCTCGCCCTATGTACTAAAGTATGGATCCTCTCTTTGCTCCTCTATCTCCATATTAATACTAACATCTACATCACCTTGATATGCCTTATCAAGCTCTGTAAAAATTGTTGGGCCCTCAATCTGGGTATGTGGTACTGCTGCCTGTTGTCTCAATCTCCTGGAAGGGCTTAGACATGCCAGTTACTTTATAGTCCTTGTCTGTGTAGTTGCTATGGCAAGTACCTCTCGTCTGCCCTTGGTATCTCAAGCATACCAGCCTCATCACACAACCTCTGAATTATCCAAGGGAATGAAAGATTAGTTAACTCCCCGAATGCTATGTTGTGTAACTCATACCTGAGGATGGTAGAAAAATCAACATCATAACTAGCCGTAATATAAGTAATCAGTGTTTCTCTCTTCCACGTCAATGTATTATCAGAAGTAGTGGGTATCATTTGTATCTAATCAACAACCACTAAAACTTGGCCTCAAATGTTAGTAGTCCCTTCTTGATCATAACATGCCCCTCAATATATAGGGTCGCATCACCCAAAGATGAAATATAACAAGCTATCTACCTAGCTATTTCAACCCTTTCTCGTTGGTGCTTATCCTCTCACATAATATTTCGATCACATGCAACCCTCAACCTATGGTTATACTCAATAATAGATACAGGAGTAATGTAATTTGGGCCAAAGATAACTCTCAAGATAGTCTTTATCGAAATGTCAACTCTGATCTCGCAAACTAGTTTTGGCTTCCTCACAAATCTCACCAAGCTTGGATGAATACGCATAAGAAAGACTACGGTAACTCTGTGGGATGCATAAAATTCTCATACCATAGTCATGCTATAAAAATATAGTGTCCTAGTCATTTACTTTAGCTAATATCTATCAAATGCCACTCGTAACTATGGTACTCGATCTAGCCCTAATTAGCTAATCTGGTACTTCACATAAATACACCTCGTTGGCCTACCTACCTCTTAAATATGATGGTCAATAGTAAATATCTCCCGCATCTCTTCTACATACCACCTCTAATGTCCCTCTTTGGGATGTGCATCTGAGGCATGTACCGGAGCGAGACACTGCCCCTATTATACTAATTGATCATAGGTATCATGTTCTGTACCATTCTCAGACTCAAATACATCTGTCTATTGTACATGAGTAGCGGTACCCTTCTCAGACTGGGGCACTATTGATGACTCTACCTGCTCTACCTTCTCAGATGAATCCTAGGACCCCTCCTCAAACTGGGGGTCCTAAGCATTAACCTGTAGAGTAAACTCAGAATCTGTATCCTCCTTCTCATCATCATCATCAAGTGGAGGAATAGGGGGTGAAATTTTTGCTGACTTCATTCTCTATTAGGCTGCAACTAACTGAGCAGCCCAACAAAATTGTCCTCTTAAAATTCTGTGTCACCCCTACTATAGTGTCTCTACATCACTACCTCGGTACTTTTCCACTAAACCACTAGGCTCAAAGGCTATGCCCGTCTCCTAGAAGTACCATCCTTCATCTTCTTCATATCCTTAGGTGCCATATGTACTTGAAAAAATATTTTTTAGTTTCCAACCAAAGTGAGGGATAGAAAAAGTTGAAGAAAAAAATAAAAAAAATTTCCTCAACTTTCACACCCCTATTACCTATTTAATATCCAAAAAGTATAATGTGCACACACCTATCATAAATCACAACTTTCAAAGCAAAAAAAATACTCCCAACTAGTGGTCTTACTTTCATTCATTCAAGTTCAAATTTTGGTTGGGGCCTAACTTTAGATTTTTCTTCAAAACAAGGCCCTACATTATGATTTTAGGCTACTTCAAGGCTCCTACATACAATAATGATAGATTCTATATAATTTGAAATGGAATACACAAATCAAGTTGTTTAAACAATAAAGAGATCAATACATAGCCTTTAGGAGCCGAGAAAGTTACTTCAATTATGAAGAACCAGAAGTGAATAATGAAGAAGTCAAGGAAAACCAAAGTTTAAACTTTTTTTTAGCTTGTTGTTACAAGTTGTTATCTCAAATAAGTGTCAATTTATCCTTTACTTAAGTTTGAGGTTAGGCCCACAAAATACCAACCCGCAACATCCACTTGTGTCCAGGCTTTGGGCGCAGGTGCCACCTGCGGCCAGCAGGGGTTGGACATATGTGACGGGCCAAAAGTTTTAGCTCACTTTCCTGCAATCTAGAATTGGCATTTTGATAGTGCATAGTATAGTGAATGCTCCGGGATCACTCTTTTTCTATTCCAAAGATCTATTCGTGACTGCACTACAGTGGTGCATACCATCAACATCCTCAATTGTCACTCTTTTCTTCCTAGTGACCAGCTATTTTATAAACCCAGCTTATTAAGGAATCTAATCTAACACCTCAAGAAGAGGTATGTTCAAGCTTAATTTTTGTCATCATTTTAATGAATCGCTTGAACTTACCTTCCTCCTTCTTTTGCCTCAATCTCTAAGAAAAAGGTGGGGCTGATCTCAGAATTTGTCTAATTTTTGGCTTAATGATCGGACCCTTACCTTTGTCTTCTACAACTCTATCTTTATCACATGTTTCCAATTGGGAATCAATAGCAAGTGTCTCATCATCAGTAACTTTTGCAGCAGGTTGTGGGGGATCCATAGTAGTGATACCACTCCTCAATGTAATAAAAACTACATGACCATCATTTTTTGAATTTTGCATCGTGTTGCTTGAAAGGGCACCTGGATGCCTCTGGTTTAGAGTTACTGACAATTGCCCGAACTGGTGCTCTAACTGCTTGATAGCAGCAGCATGTGACTCGACCTTCTGGATCAATCTTGAAATATTGGCCTTAATCTTATTAAGGCAGATATCTTGATTTCCCTAACCCTTTACCATCTTAGCCAGCTTCTCTTCCACTCTGGATTTTGTATTTCTTAGTCCAGGTAGAATGTACCTATCTCCCTTCTCTCTGTTATCATTCTTCTTTATTCATTTATAATCTTGCTCTCTGCTACGGTCTCTGTATCTGTCATAGTAGTTCCAACCTTGGTTCCCTTTCCCTTAGACTCGAAAAACTGCCATCTGAAGATCTATATAATTTGTTTCCTCTTCCAATTCTAACTCATAAGATTTGGAAACTGACCTCTGTGCTGCTATTGCATTCACTTTATCAGAAGTTGTTGCTATAATTTGCTTTGCTAATACCCCAAGATCAGTTTTTATCAATGTAATCTCTTTCGCTATTTTGTTATCATCTACTTTCTGGTCATAGGAGGCACCAATAGGATTAGTGCCAAATCCTCTCTCAGCCTCCCCAGTTTTCCATCCTCAATTAGTGAGTGATATTTGATCTAACATATCCGACGTTGTCTCCCAGCATAGTCTCATAAGAACACCTCCAGATATGGTGTCATCCATGGCTCTGGAGTTGATGGTCAAAGCTTGGTAAAATATTTCCAGTAAGCTCATTCCTGACAACCAATGGTTGGGCACCATACTAAACTTTATCTTGAACCTGAACGATGCCTCATACATAAATTCTTACTGCAGCTGCCTGAAATTATAGATCTCATCCTTAAGCACCAATATCCTAGATGGAGGAAAGAACTTGTTCAAGAATTTCCTGCGCAACTCGTTCCATGTAGTGATAGAGCCTCTAGGCAGTTCCCCTCACCATAAAGATGTTTCTTCTGTAAGTGAGAAGAGGAACACCCTCAGTCTAAGTTCTTTTTAATTCATTCTTGGATTTGTATATGAACTACAATTCCAAATGAAATTGCCAAGGTATAAGTTTGCATCATCAGTACGTTGACCTACAAACACACCCTTCAAATTTAAGAGCTGGATCATTGCGTTTGTGATGTCAAACTTAATGCCTGGGGTAAAATAGGAGGTACTATGCCTTCAGTCTCTCCTGACTCAATATATCCCAAGTCTTCTTCATCATCTATATATGACTGCACATAATGATATTTTGGGATTACTTGAACACGAGCACCTCTAGCTCTATTCTGATTCCCAGTGAGTGCTCCTCGGTGGTCTACTGCTTGTCTCTGCTCAGCTAACTCTACCTCCATAGCTACCTAGTGAGCTTTTTCCATTGCCCGTCTCTCGGTTTTAGCTTGAAATAACATCTCACTAGTCTAACAATCAACAATATATTGTACTCATTCGAGAGGAGGGGGAGGTACAACATCACGAAACCCCTTCAGGAAGTTTATCTCTTTTCTGCTTAGACATCCTACCAGGTGTTTGTAGGATACTCTCTTGATTCAAATTCATTAGGAGTAAGGGATTGCCTCTACTCTATGTGCTAGGCATACACTGGTGTATGCTCAACTAAGAAAAAACAAAAAAAGAAAAACCAGAAAACTACAACAACTTTAAATCCCAAATCAACACCGTGTTCCTCGGCAATGAAGCTAAAATTTTGATGACGTCCAAACAATACCTCCTCTCAGAAGATGGTACAGTCGTTGTCAAAATAAAGTAACCCAACTAAGGTTAGGGACAAATCCCAAGGGAACACGTGGAATCGTCAAACTCAGTAGTTATAGTCAATGGGTAGAATAAGAAAAATAAATAGAGGGAGAGTTCTTGAATAGTAATATCGAGCAAAAAACTATATCAACTTTGGTTGTAATTAGTGTAGGTGAACACTAGGATTGTATTCCCCCTAGCTTCTAAACTCCGTAGGCTTATCGTACTTTGCTGAACCAACCCAATACTTTGCATACAGAATCGATAAGTTATGTACTTTCTACAGTCTTTTGGACGAGCAAAAAGATTTTACTCTTTACCTTTTAAGTCTCATGATGTTGCCTTTCTAACCCTTATCTTGATACCAGTTAACTATTACCGTTTAAGTCTCTAGTTATTAGATAAAATCTATCCATCTTACTAAAATAAAACCTAGAAGCGTGGATCGACAGTTAAACTCCAAATTACTATTGTCTTTATCTTTTCTAAGTCACTACTCCTCTTTTGGAGTAAGTAGAAATATCTAGGCTGGATCCTAACATGTGAACTCATTAAGAAAACTATTATAATGAAGATAAATAAATACATGCATGGGTATTATTTTATAACAACAACACTTCCCCTACTTCATCAATCCACCAAGGTTTTCACAACCCTAGCTATGGGTTTTAGCCGCTCATGTTTGCAAAGAAATCAATAACATTCATAATCAAAAGCATAGATGAAGTCACAATGATAAGAAATGTAAAAACCCTCAACCGTAACTGAATTAATGAATCAAAGTCACTACAAGATAATCCCAAGATCAAAATCAAATATTGGAATCAAAAGATGTTTGTGAGTATCAAAAGTGCGTAACTCCTACTAAAAATGCATAAATGGTATTTATAGTACATGAGGAAACCCTAAAACCAAAGCTCAAAAAAAAAAAAGGGTCGGTGACCACATGTGGTCTGTAGTACCTGTCATCCTGACCCTGGGCATAGGTAGCTAATGAAAAATTCCTACAAGTTTAACTCTTGAGATTTTGGAATTCTGGCACTTACTTTGCCTGCTTGCGGTCTGTAGGTCCTACATGTGGCTTGTAGTTTGACTTAGTAAGTACCGAGAGTCATCTTCTAAGCTCTTCTTCTATTCTCAAGCATACTTTGATCATGATCAAGCCAAAAAGTATCCCAAACATCCATAATCGCTCTAAAAAGTAGCCAAAAACACCATTTTTTATGAACTTAGCATCCAAAACATGATTTCCTGCAAAAGATACGCAAAATGCGTCATATCTACCCAAATAACCTCAAAAACATACAAATTTTCTTTATTTTAAGCATTAAAAGTGTTATATTTCTATAGCACATTATAGGGAGGGACTCGTGACCAAAATAGTGGAGTATCCAAAGTTTCTATCCTGAGTACGACAAAGACCTCATGAGTCATGAAGACTCATTACTATCCGTAGGGATTAAGTCGTAGGCAAACCAGTGAGAAATGCCCAAGTTTATTTTGACTATGAACCCTCATTATATTGATAAATTCCTGATTTGGTATGAATTGTGAGATTCCTTGTTACATTCATATCATAGTGCTTCCATGTTTAGTTGTATTTTTCTAAGATGGCAGTTTGTGAACAGCCAATAACTTAGGATATTATGCATGGTTAGCCGAATACTAATTCATTTAGTTTCCATGATTCGGAATGTTATAAAATAAAGGATTTACCTTTTTTGTTTCAGAATATCATTATTGTTGAGCATTTCAGTATATCAATTTATCTTTAGTTGGGAGTATTACTTAGCATCGAGAGAAAATGGGTTCAAATAACCAAGTCCTAGAATTACGTTGTCAATGTAGATTGATACTATAGTCCCTTAGAGATTAGATTTGTTGATCCGCACCAGCCAGTATTTGTACCCTTACAAGTTACTTAACACCCATCCAACTGGGTTACTAGTTGGGCCTTATTTAACTTAGATTGGGTATATCGGTTAATAGTAGCTCTCATAGTTCAGTCTTATACCACGCATGACCTTGTGTTTAGTTATTTCAGTATATCATATTGTTCCATATTTATTACTTAGTTATTGCATTAGTTAGATATTTTAGTCTATTTTCAGCTTATCATGTAAATTTTAGCATGTTCCGCTTACATAGTTTAGTGGAGATCTCACATGCTTAGTATATTTGAAGTACTGACCACATACTTTTATTGCACTATATTGTCTTCTAATATAGGTTCAGATGCTCATCATCCCGATAACAGTTAGCTTGATTCAAAAGTTACTCCAATAATAGTGTTAGTGAGTCCTCAGTATTTGAGGACCATTTATCAACATTTTCTTTTGGTTTTATCTTAGCTTCAGACAATTAGAGTTAGCTAGAGGCCTATCCCAGAAACTTATCTTAGTAGAGGCTTTTAGAAAATCAGCTAGACTTTCAACATGATGGTTTTGTAGACATTATAGGATTTGATATTCCGTATTGATTTTATTTTATCATGGTTATATCTTTTAGATCCATTTTCGCTCAGTAATTATTAGTATACTTTACTATTCTTAGTCTCATTCTAGGCCATGGGGTAACTTGGGATCACTTGTGAATAAGTATCGTGTTATGGCTAGGGTAGTCTCGGGCCGTGACAATTCTTTTTCACGCCATCCACCAGTAATGTTGCCTTTGATCATGGTACATCTTAACTATCCCAGGGCAGTGGAATATCTGGAATAATGCATATCTTCCAAAATCAATCCTACCCATCCACAAACCCTCAGCACACAAACTTAACCATTAATCCTCAACACCCCATTAGAATTAATAGATTCCACCTTAGCCTCGCCACTCAACACCTTATCTCAAATCACCTTCAAGCTATTATCATCAAACTGGTGAGCTCGAGTCTACTCTATTAAAGAATATCTGGCATCAACAAAGTCTAATACTTACCTGGGAGTCAAAATCTCAAGCCTAACCCACTAGTTAGCTAAAGACTGAACCTCTAAGGCCAAAGGTTGCTCATAAATCAAGTGATGAGCTAGACTCTCCATATTAGTCGACTTTTGATTCAAGGCATCTGCAACCATATTAGACTTACCAAGATGATAAAGAATAGTGAGATCATAGTCCTTAAGAAACTCAAGACAGCACCTCTATATTATATTAAGATCTCGTTGATTGAAGAAGTACTGAAGGCTAAGATAATCTGAGAAAATATCGCAAAGGACTCTATAAAAGTAATGTCACTATAACTTCAACACAAACACCATGATGACTAACTCCAAATCATGTGTAAGGTAATTTTTCTCATGAGACTTAAAATGACATGAGTCATAAGTAATTACCTTACCCTATTGTATTAACACTACACCCAAACCAACACTAGAAGCATCACAAAACACGGTAAAACCTATTCCCCCTCGAGCAAGGTCAAGATAGGTGCTGAAGTCAACAACTCCTTGAGTTTTTGGAAGCTTGCCTCACAAGCAATTCAATCACTGAAAGGTAACCTTATTCTAAGTAAACATGGTTAAAGGAGCTACAATAGACAAGAAACTCTCTACAAAATGCAAATAATACATTGCTAAACTAACAAAACCTCAAATATCGATAGGATAAGTAGGTTTATCCCAATGAAAAATCACCTCTATCTTGGATAGATCAAAGATAATGACATTTTTTGTCACCATATGACCAAAGAAAGAAATAAAATCCAACCAAAACGTGATCTTAGAAAACTTTGCATAAAACTTCTCATCTCGCAATCTCTGAAGTACAGTCCTCAAGTGTCTCACATGGTCGACCTTAATCTTGAAGTAAACCAAGATACCATATACAAGTATAATTAAAAATGAGTCAAGATATGATTGAAATACATGACTCATCAACTACATGAACGTTGTTGGGACATTGGTCAATCAAAAAGACATGACCAAAAAATCATAATGATCATATCAAATTTGAAAAGCTATATTTGGGACATCTAAAGTTCTAATCTTCAACTAATGGTACTTAGACCTCAAGAAAATCTAGGAAAATACCAAAGCACCCCAAAGTTGGTAAAATAGATCATCAATGTGAGAAAGAGGATAGTTGTTATTAACCGTCACCTTTTTTAACTATCAATAGTCAATACACATGTACATAGAACCAACCTTCTTCTTCACAAAGAAAATAGGAGCACCCCAAGAAGATACACTAGTACTAATAAACTCCTTACTCAACATATCATGTGTCATGCCTCAAATTCTATTAGGGCGGACTAGTACCCGTAACCGAGGAGGCTTGGGAGAACCAGCTCATAACCTTATACTTCCCATGCATACCTCTATGACACCCCAAAATTCGAACAGCATCATATCGCATATAAAATGAAATAATCACCTGTATAAGCTCGAGCACACATATATATGTATATACAATACTTAGTCATTCGAGCCATCACGTCTATTAACAAAACACCACCTTGACTGTACATTAGGTCTACAAAGCCTCTAGACAATACACAGAGTTTAACTAAGGTCGGGACACACCCCGCCATATAACTAACTTCTATACAATACCAAAAGTGACTGGATATGACACGAAAAGCCCCGAATCAAACTGGAGCTCACCAAAAGCAGCTGGATATCCTGGCTCCTACTTGTGTGGTGTATGAGCTGAGGTACCTGTGCCTGCAGCATGAAATACAGGTCCCCCATAGGGGACGTCAGTACGAAATATGTACTGAGTATGTAAAGCTTTAGATAATCACATATGATATAGGAGCTCAATAGAAATCAGAAACAAGTGAATAAATCGTAATAGGAGTGGACCACACTTACTAGAACTTGTGACAACCTGTACATTGTATTTATTCAATCACTTTACCTTCATTCTTATCATCTTTGTAATCATTACTGTACTGTACTGTGACCATTAGGCTGCCTCCAGTACATATCAACTGGGATCGACTCATGATAGGCTTATGTCCCTGGGATACCACCCATAAATACATAAATAGGGATCGACCCATGATAGGCTTATGCCCCTGGGATACCACCTGATAAGAGAGAACTTCCATTACTTAGTTCAATTAATCTTTGAGATTGTTATTTTGGTCGTCACCGCATCTTTGATACTTTGAAACAATGATACATCAATAAGAGACATATAAATAGACCATCAATGCAATAACAATGAAGTAAGAACTCATTGGCACATCGATGAAGTGTTTTGGAGTCATCAAGGCCATAACAATGAAGTGGGAACTTATTGGTATATCCACGAAACGTTTTAGAGTCATTAATAGCACATGGATCTTGTTTGAGTAACCGGATACCTTCTGACATTCATTAGTGCAATAAACATGTATGGTTTGGACGACAAGTAAGTATTGGAATGTCTTGATATCTTGTAGGGTGGAAACAAGTTCATTGGTAACGTAGGACATCATACAAAACCATTATGGATCACATGTTATTGAATAACTTTGGAAACTTTCTTAATAGAACAATTGCTCACTTTCATGCCAAAGATATGGTATAGAGTATGCTTTACATACCTGACAGTCAACCTTCAATACTAGTCCCAAATGGATTTCCCGTCTTTTCAGATTGCTTATCTACAATGAACATATATAGCAATCTAGTATTAGCAACCAAACGTCACAATTCAATTATTTGAATTCACCAAACTAGTGGTTGAGTAGTAATCCTTAATTACACCATAAAAGGTGTCACTTTAACCTTCTTATACTCCAATTACATTCACATCCCATGTATATTCATATAACATCCTCCAATATCAAGTTTGGATTCATTTATACTTCCAACCAATCCATTAAACCAAATTGAGCCATAGATATAAACAATCATCAATTCAATAGTATATCACCATATCCACCTTACATAACTCAATTACCATATCCACCTTCCATAACCCAATTACCATATCCACCTTCCACAATTCAATACAACCAAACCATGCAAAATAGTCCATAACCCTATTTCCATCACCTTTCAATAACAACCAATACATATAATCCTCTATCACACATATACATATGGAAAAGAACAACGAAAACAATATTCATACCTTAGAATTCACCTCTTGATTATGAAATCCTATTTGCACAAATAATAGGTGCCGTTCGAAGCTCTCGAGATGACAAACGCAGTGATCGGATTACTTTAGAATCTCTACGGTTGAATCAAAAGTAATTTAAAGGTCAAATTTGGCTAGGGTTTGTTCTTTCTCAATGATTGATGATGAAAATGAGTTTTTGAAATCATATACATGTATATATACACATATTTCCATCCATAATATAATAGGAAATGACCAAAATGCCTTTAAAATTTAAATAATGCTAAATCTGTCCTTTGGTACTGTTTTGATAAGCTAAAGAAGATCGACCATACCTCGTTGCTCCGATATTGTATTTGGGTAAAATTGGTATCGTTAGAAATATAAGTCAAAGAGATTTCATTTCATATAAAGTAGGCCACCCAGTTCGTCCTGTACAAGGAGTTATGGTCGTTTGAAGTTGACCCTAAAAATCTATTTTGAGAGGCTGAAGTAAAACTTGTATAACTCCTTACTTAGATGTTGGATTTGTATGAAACTAATTACATTGGAAATAAGACTCAAAGATCTTTCTTTTAATAGGTCGCAGCTCTCCCAGTTCATTATATTAAGGGAGTTATGATTTTTTGAATTTGACCCAAAAATCTATTTTGAGAGGCTGAAGTAAAATAAGTATAACTCCTTACTCAGATGTTGGATTTGGATGAAACCAATTGGATTGGAAAGAAGACTAAAAGATATTTATTTTCATAGATCGCAGCTCTTCCAGTTCATTATATTAAGGGAGTTATGATCATTTGAAGTTGACCCAAAAAATTGGCCGGCCTCAGTAGTTTGTGTGCATGAAATTTTCCTGCACATTTACTATTCCCAAATATCCCGACCACCATTTTATAGTTTCGAACGTGCTCGATTATATCCAAAACCTATCCATTTTTGGAAATCTTTATATTGTTGGAAAGCTTATTCAATAACCTTCGCATGGAACCATCAACGGGCAAATTCCGGTATAAATAAAATAAAAAAAATTAATTCCATATAAATAAGACCAATACACGGACTTGAATACGCCAATACACGTACTTGAATACGGGGTGTTACATCCTTTCCCCCTTTAGGACATTCGTCCTCGAATGTTAGCGTAGTTATTCAACCAAAACAAGTTCAAGTCCATCGTTAACATTCATATCATCACATAAATACTATGCATATATAAAAAAAACTTACTTGTTAATGTTCTAACTCCGTTTCTTGAACTTCCTCTTCATATTTGAACAAATGAGGGTACTTAGATTTCATAGCTTCCTCAGCTTCCCATGTAATCTCTTCCCTTTGAAGATTTCTCCAACGTACTTTCACCGATGCTATCTCTTTATTTCTCATCTTCTTAACTTGGCAATCTAGAATAGCAATAGGCACTTCCTCATAGGTAAGATCTTCCGCAATTTGCACATCCTCAGTAGAAGTGATATGTGATGGATCTCTGATGCACTTTTGAAGCATTGACACATGAAATATCGGATGTACTAATAAGAGCTCTTGGGGTAGCTCTAATTCATATGCAACTTGTCCAAACCTTTGAGTGATCTTATACGGGCCTATATAACGTGGACTCAACTTCCCTTTCTTGCCAAATCTCATTGCCCCTTTTATTGGTGATACCTTAAAAAATACCCAATCACCTATAGAAAAATCTATCCCTCTCCTTCTACTATCCGCATATGACTTGTGTCGACTTTGGACTATTTTTAACGTTGCTGAATTACTTTAACCTTCTCTATGGCTTGATAAACAAGATCCAGTCCGAACAAAAGAGTTTCACCCACTTCGAACCATCCTATTGGTGATCTACAGTTCCTTCCATATAAAGCTTCATATGGTACCATTTTGATACTTGAACGACAGCTATTATTGTAGGCAAACTCAATAAGAGGTAAATGATCATCCCAGTTTCCCTTAAAATCTATTATACAAGATCATAGCATATCTTCAAGTTTTTGGATTGTATGTTCTGCTTGTCCATCAGTTTGAGGGTGAAAAGTTGTACTCAACTTCATTTGTGTTCCCAAACACCTCTGAAAAGACTTCCAAAAGTTTGCAGTAAATTGGGTTCCCCGATCTGATATAATAGAGATTAGCACTCCATGTAATCGGACTATCTCTTTAATGTACAGCTTCGCATACTCTTCAACAGTGTAAGTGATCCTAACTGGTAGGAAATGTGCGGATTTGGTAAGCCTATCAACAATCACCCATATAGAATCAAACTTTCAGGATGTACGAGGTAAACCAATAATGAAATCCATGCTGATCATGTCCCACTTCCAGCTTGGAAGATCAATGCATTGCATATAACCTCCGGGTTTTTGGTGCTCAACTTTAACTCTTTGACAATTTGGACATTCAGCTACAAATTCTGCAATGCTCTTCTTCATGTCATTCCACCAATACATATCTTTCAAATCTTGATACATTTTGGTTGATCCTGGATGAATGGAATATCTTGAACAATATGCCTCTGTCATAATCTTCTTTCTTAGCCCGTCTACATCCGACACACACAATCGGTTTTGGCACTGAAGTACTCCTTCTCGCATAAGCTCAAATTCCTTGGTCGCACCACTCTGAATGTTCTCCTTAAGCTGTAATAAAATAGGATCTGCATATTGCTTCTCTTTCACTTCAGCTACTAATGAAGATTCTGCAGCATTATGTACGATAAGCTCTTTATCCGGAGTTTCAAGAAGGCGAACTCCCAAACTAGCTAACTGGTGAAGATCTTTAATCATCCCTTGCCTTTCTATAGGCGCCATCATAGCCTTACGACTTAACATATCAGCTACCACATTTGCTTTCCCTGGATGGTACAAGATATCAACATCATAGTCCTTTAATAGTTCAAGCCATCTCCGCTGCCTTAAATTTAGATCCTTCTGATTAAAAATATATTGCAAGCTCTTATGGTCAGTATATATATCAACATGAACCCCATATAATTAGTGGCGCCATATCTTTAAAGAAAAAATAACTGTTGCTAATTCAAGATCGTGTGTAGGATAATTTTTCTCATGTGGCCGTAATTGTCTAGAAGCATATGCTATTACCTTACCATGCTGCATCAATACACATCCTAAACCAATTCTGGAAGCATCACAATACACTGTATACCCTTTGGTGCCTTCTAGAAGTACCAACACGGGTGTAGAAATCAACGTGTTCTTTAAATCTTGAAAACTCTTCTCATAGACATCATTTTATTGGAATTTGGATGCTTTATGGGTTAGCTTGGTTAAGGGTGCTGCAATGGAAGAAAAACCTTTAAAAAACCTTCTATAATAACCGGCCAACCCGAGAAAACTATGAATCTCCACAGGCGTTGTGGGCCTTGGCCAGTTATTTACAGCTTCTATCTTTTGAGCATCAACCTTTATCCCTTCACAAGATACAATATGACCCAAAAATGCCACTAACTTTAACCAAAACTCACATTTAGAGAACTTTGCATAAAGCTTACAATCACTAAAAGTCTGCAATGCCTGTCGTAAGTGATTGGCATGGTCCTCTTCTGATCTAGAATAAACTAGAATATCATCTATAAAAACTATCACAAATACATCCAGGAATGGCTTAAACACCCTATTCATCAAATCCATAAAAGCTGCGGGTGCATTTGTTAGCCCAAATGACATAACTAGAAACTCATAATGACCATATCGTGTTCGAAAAGTTGTCTTGGGTATATCCTTCTCTTTGACCCTCACTTGGTGGTAACCTGACCCCAAATCAATCTTAGAAAAGCACTTGGCGCCCTATAACTGATCAAATAAATCATCAATTCTTGGGAGAGGATATTTATTCTTAATAGTCACCTTATTCAATTGCCGATAATCAATACACATCCTCAGCGAGCCATCCTTTTTGCATACAAATAACACTGGTGCTCCCTAGGGGGACATACTAGGCCTTATGAATCCCTTCTCTAGCAAATCTTTCAATTGCTCTTTCAATTCTCATAATTCTGCTGGGGCCATTCTATACGGAGGAATGGAGATTGGTTGGGTGCCTGGTATTACATCAATACCAAACTTTACTTCTCATTCAGGAGGTAAACCTGGAAGATCTTTAGGAAATACATCAGAAAATTCATTTACCATCAGAACAGTGTGAAGAGTTGGTGGCTCCGCTTCTATATCCCTTACTCTAACTAAATGATATATGTATCCCTTGGAAATCATTCTTCTTGCCTTAAAATAAGAAATAAATCTACCTCTTGGCGTGCTAATTTTACCTTTCCATTCAAGGACTGATTCTTTTGGAAAATAGAAATATACCTTTTTCGTGCATCTATCAATTATGGCATAACAAGACGCCAACCAGTCCATACCTATTATAACATCAAAATCTACCATTTCTAACTCCACAAGATCAACCATCGTATCACAACCACAAACAGTTACTATGCAGTTTCGGTAAACCCTTCTAGCTATAATAGATTCCCCAACCGGTGTGGACACTTCAAATGGATTAACTAACAGTTCGGGTATTCTTTTGAACTTTCCAGCAACCAATGGAGTAACATAAGATAATGTAGAACCGGGATCAATTAAGGCATATAAATCGAATGAAAAGATAGACAACGTACCCGAAACCATATCTGGGAAAGCCTCTAAATTCTGTCAATCCGCTAGAGCATATATACAATTTTGAGCCCCGCTAGAACTCGTGGCTCCTCTATTACCTCTAACACGACCCATTGGTTGTGCACCCCTTCCTGAATAAGGCATCGATGATGATGATGCAACAAATGACCCTATAGGTCGTGCCATACCCCCTATGCCCCTTCGTGGGTATTCTCTTATCATATGCACCGACATACCGCACCAAAAGCAAACATTGGTCCCTAGCCAACATGCGCCCAAATGATACCTTCCACATTTATTACATGGCTCTCGAGGAGGTCTCGATTGGCTCATATTCCCTTGCCCTTGGTACCCCACTATCCGCAAACTCTGACTCTCACTTCTATGCCCAAATTGATTTCCACTGGACCCTTGGAACTGTGGTGAGGCACTAGCTGCAGAATAAGAAGATAATGGACTAGGTGGTCTAGCAGAAAACTGTGGTCTGAACCCTCCTTGGGATGCCATGAACTGCCCTGTAGATCTGACCCTCTTGGAATATCCTCTTTCTAATTCCTGTGTTCTTTTCCTCTGCCTCTGATCTTCCATTTTCTGTGCAAAAGCTTGGATCCTTGCTATGTCCATATCTTTGTTCAAAGCGGTAATACTACAATTTCTAACCAGATATGGATCTAGCCTATCCACATATTAATGAACTCTATCATCTATAGTAGCTACAACATTAGGAGCATATCTCGACAAGGAATCAAATTGAAGACTGTACTCTCTCACGCTCATATTCCCCTGACGAAGATTTAAAAACTGATCTGCACGGGCCTGACGAATCTCGAATGGAAGATAATGATCAAGAAATGCCTCTTTGAACTCTTTCCAAGTAGCTGGGGGTGCATCAATACCCCTAGATCGTTTCCAGCCCTCGTACCAATATATAGCCTCCCCTTTAAATCTATAGGCCTCTAACTCCACTGTCTCTCTACCCGTTATATGCATAATATCTAAGGCCCTTTGAATTTGATCAATAAAGTCCTGTGGGTCCTCGTTAATATCTGATCCAGTAAAAGTGGGAGGATCCATCTTAAGAAAATCCTATGTTCGAAGGCTAGCCGCCCTATCTGTACAACTAGGACCCGTGGTAGGAAAGGCTTTCCCTTGATCTTGCCCAACAACTATACGAGTCAAAAGTTGCACTGCATTTCTAAGATTTTGATCAACAACATTAATAGGTGGCTCTGGGGATATAGTTCTCCTACCCGTTATTTCTTTCGGAGTGGAAGAAGTTTCTGATGCATGCTCAGCTGGAGCCTCACTTTGATTAGCTAGTATAGTGGGTGACTTACTAGCCCACTCTCCGGCGGCCACATCTACTTGCTTACCGGTATTCTTGCTTCTGGTAACCGGCATTATTACTATAATAAGAGAAACAAACGCTTTCAGTGGTCAACTATGACTTCATATACAATATAGGCTCTATCGCACGATCTAAGACATAATGAAAAGAAACAATTCCTAAAAGTCCATAGACTCTGGTTTATAGATGTGGTGCACGACACACAGATAAACAAGACTCTACGTAGACACGGCTTTGTAGACTCACTAGGACGAACTTCTCTGATACCACTTTTGTCACGCCTTAAATCCTATTGGGGCAGACTGACACCCGTAACCGAGGAGGCCCGGGAGAACCAGCTCATAACCTTATACTTCCCATGCATACCTCTATGACAACCCAAAATTCAGACAGCATCATGTCGCATATAAAACAAAATAATCACCTATAAAAGCTCGAGCACACATATATATGTATATACAATACTTGGCCGTTGGAGCCATCACGTCTATTAACAAAATACCACCTTGACAGTATATTAGGTCTACAAAGCCTATAGATAATATACAGAGTTTAACTAAGGTCGGGACACACCCCGCCATATAACTAACTTCTATATAATACCAAAAGTGACTGGATATGACACGAAAAGCCCTGAAGCAAACTGGAGCTCACCAAAAGCAGTTGGATATCCTGGCTCCTACTTGTGCGGTGTATGAGCTGAGGTACATGTGCCTGCAGCATGAAATTTAGGTCCCCCGTGGGGGACGTCAGTACGAAATATGTACTGAGTATGTAAAGCTGTAGATAATCACATATGATATAGGAGCTCAATAGAAATCAGAAACAAGTGAATAAATCATAATAGGAGTGGACCACACTTACTAGAACTTGTGACAACCTGTACATTGTATTTATTCAATCACTTTACCTTCATTCTTATCATCTTTGTAATCATTACTATACTGTACTATGATAATTAGGCTGCCTCCAGTACATATCAACTGGGATCAACCCATGATAGGCTTATGCCCCTGGGATACCACCCATAAACACATAAATAGGGATCGACCTATGATAGGCTTATGCCCCTGGGATCCATCACTTAGTTCAATTAATCTTTGAGATTGTTATTTCGGTCGCCACCGCATCTTTGATACTTTGAAACAATGATACATCAATAAGAGACATACAAATAAACCATCAATGCAATAACAATGAAGTAAGAACTCATTGGCACGTCAATGAAGTGTTTTGGAGTCATCAATGCCATAACAATGAAGTAGGAACTTATTGGTATATCAATGAAACGTTTTGGAGTCATTAATAGCACATGGATCTTATTTGTGTAACCGGATACCTTCTGACATTAATTAGTGCAATAAACATGTAAGATTTGGAAGACAAGTAAGTATTGGAATGTCTTGATATATTGTAGGGTGGAAACAAGTTCATTGGTAACGTAGGACATCATACAAAACCATTATGGATCATATGTTATTGAATAACTTTGGAAACTTTCTTAATAGAACAATTGTTCACTTTCATGCCAAAGATATGATATAGAGTATGCTTTATATACCTGACTGTCAACCTTCAATACTAGTCCCAAATGGACTTCCCATCTTTTCGGATTACTTATCTACAATGAACATATATAGCAATCTAGTATTAGCAACCAAACGTCACAATTCAATTTTTTGAATTCACCAAACTAGTGGTTGAGTAGTAAGCATTAATTACACCATAAAGAGTGTCACTTTAACCTTCTTATACTCCAATTACATTCACATCCCATGTATATTCATATAACATCCTCCAATATCAAGTTTGGATTCATTTATCCATCCAACCAATCCATTAAACCAAATTGAGCCATAGACATAAACAATCATCAATTCAATAGTATATCACCATATCCACCTTACATAACTCAATTACCATATCCACCTCCCATAACCTAATTACCATATCCACCTTCCACAATTCAATACAACCAAACCATGCAAAATAGTCCATAACTCTATTTTCATCACCTTTCAATAACAACCAACACATATAATCCTCTATCACACATATACATATGGAAAAGAACAACGAAAACAATATTCATACCTTAGAATTCACCTCTTGATTATGAAATCCTGTTTACACAAATAATAGGTGTCGTTCGAAGCTCTTGAGATGACAAACGCAGTTATCGGATTACTTTGGAATTTCTACGGTTGAATCAAAAGTAATTTAAAGGTCAAATTTGGCTAGGGTTTGTTCTTTCTCAATGATTGATGATGAAAATGTGTTTTTGAACTCATATACATGTATATATACACATATTCCCGTCCATAATATAATAGGAAATGACCAAAATGCCTTTAAAATTTAAATAATGCTAAATTTGTCCTTTGGTTGACTGTTTTGATAAGCTAAAGTAGATCAACCATAACTCTTTACTACGATATCGGATTTGGGTGAACTTGGTATCGTTGGAAATATAATTCAAAGGGCTTTCATTTCATATAAAGTAGGACACCCAGTTCGTCCTGTACAAGGAATTTTGGTCGTTTGAAGTTGACCCTAAAAATCTGTTTTGAGAGGCTGAAGTAAAACGAGTATAAAGCCTTACTCAGACGTTGGATTTGGATGAAACTAATTTAATTGGAAATAAGACTCAAAGAAATTTCTTTTCATAGGTCGCAGCTCTCCCAGTTCATTATATTAAGGGAGTTATGATCGTTTGAAGTTGACCCAAAAATCCGTTTTGGGAGGCTGAAGTAAAACGAGTATAACTCCTTACTTAGACGTTGGATTTGGATGAAACCAATTGGATTGGAAAGAAGACTCAAATATATTTCTTTTCATAGGTCGCAGCTCTCCCAATTCATTATATTAAGGGAGTTATGATCGTTTGAAGTTGATTCAAAAAATTGGCTGGCCTCAGTAGTTTGTGTGCAGGAAATTTTCCTGCACATTTACTATTCCCAAATATCCCGTCCACCATTTTATAGTTTTGAAAGTGCTCGATTATATCTGAAACCTATCCATTTTTGGAAATCTTTATATCGTTGGAAAGCTTATTCAATATTCTTCGCATGGAACCATCGATGGGCAAATTCCGGTATAATTAAAAAAAATTAATTCCATATAAATAAGAACAATACACGTACTTGAATATGCCAATACACGTACTTGAATACGGGGTGTTACATCATGCAACTGCTTCTTCAACTTCTTCAACGCAACTGGGGACATACTATAGGAAGGAATAGAAATAGGCTTGGTGTCCGGCTCCACTCACGAACAAGCCAAATAGAATCTAAAGGAGGCGTTAAGGAAATACTAGTATCATGAACATAAGCTAAATAAGACAAACATCCATTTTCCATCATGTGACGAGAACCTATAAAAGATACAACCCCTTTTGGACCCGAATTAAGAGTACCATTCTAAATTAACCTTGACATACCTAGAGTCACTAAGGTCACAGTCTTGGCATAACAATCCAAAATAGCATTATAGGGAGATAGTGAATCCATATCCAATATCACATCAAAATCAACCATTTTTGTGATAATCAAGCCTACCCAAGTCCCACGCCCTACAAAATCTCCTACGAGGGTAGAAATATAAAGAGTCATAACAAGAGACTTATATGCAACATCAAAACCAATAGCAAAATATATAAACACATAGGAAAATGTAGACAAGGTCAAATGACACAAAAGAAAATCTCTATAAAATTGGGATGATACATGTAATAACTACATTAAAAGCCTTTGCATCGGTTCTCCCAAGTATAGCATAACACAATTCACTTTCGCTTCTGAACTAAGAATTCCATGAACATTACCAAGAGCTCCCTTGAATCTACCTTAAGAACCTTTAGTAATACCCTACTACTGTGTGAATTACCTCTAACTGCAGCTATAGGAGTAGGGCAAAGATGAAGCTTAAAACCCTATTAGGTAGGACCAAACACACATGAGGACAATCCTTGTCCAAATGCACAATCTCCTCACAAATATAATATCTCTTATATCTTGACTTAAGATGGGGGGCACCGATGAAATAAAATAATCGCCATAGCCTGAAGAACTGAAGTTAGAACCTCCACTCGTGTGATATAATACCTAGCTACCTTGGGCCATAAAACCCATGGCTTACCACCTAATCCCTATAAAATGGCCTGAACTATCCTACCATGATAACTACCAAATCTTATGCCAGAGAAATCTTTACCTTGGGAGATATGTCCACTAAACTCCCTCTGTTGGTGCATCTTCTTGGTGATCTCCTGTGTAGCTTGGGTAATTGACTCTACCAACTTAGAATGCTCTATAATACTCTGAAAAAAATCTCCCATGACTACCATCTAGGTTGTAGTCAATTGATAAGGACCCTCTAACCCTTTAACGAACTTCTAAATCCTCTTAGACTTAGTGAAGATACTTACGATTAAATATTTGGATAGAGAGTGGAAATGTGCCTCATACTCGGCAATAGATATGGACCTAATTTGTCATCAAACTTATCTCTCATCTAATCCCTTAAATTGTAAGGCATAAACCTTTCCAAAAAAAACTCAGAAAACTAAGCCCATATCATAGTAGGTAGATCTAATGGTCTACAAATAGAAACAAACCACCACCAATGTCTATCCACATTAGGAAAATGATAAGTCATATAAGAAACTTTATGAAACTCAAGGGATCCAAAGTTATATAACATCTCTTAGCGGTCGATCAAAAATTCATAGGCATCCTCTCTAAATACAGTAGTAAACTTAGGAAGATCTAAGTAAATAAACCTCTCAATCTTCTTCTGATCATCAGAATAAAAAACATGACCCAAAACAATTGAAGGAATAGTAAGTCTTGTAGGTAGTGGATCCATATATAGGGGAAACATAACAAAAGTTGGTTTTGATAGGTTAACTCCACTCAAAATCTGAGAAATACCCGGTATAGTCAAAGAAACACCATCCAAACAACTTAATAGATGAATCAATAGATCATGCAACACTGGGTGTCAACTAAACTCTGTGGGACCTAAGATAGCCTCACACCCCTGTCTAATAATCATCCTCAGCATACTCAACCTCAGGCTTTGGTGAGGCCTCTTAAGCACGTCCTTTGGGTAGGGCAGCTTCTCATTCTCATTCTTTACCCCTGGGCCAACCCCAACTCTCACCTTGCCTTCTAACCCGAGGCTCCCATATTGGGTGTTGGCTCATTATCCCTAGCATCTCTGGAGCTAGTCCTCACTATCTATGTAGAAAAAATGAAATATGAATTAAGAATTTAGGTACAAATAATCCGCATGAAAAGGAATCAAATTTATAGAAGTTTTTTCTAAAGACATCTTATAGCCTCTCAAATATAGATACGGACATCAATGTACCGATCTGAGAAACTCTACTAAACATATTGCTCTTGCAATTATGATATCATTGAACCTAGTACTCTAATACCACTTTATCACAATCTAAAAATTGAGGTCATGATGATAGTTACCAAGATTCAGCCTTGATAAGTAAGTTGATTCCCCAAAATAGAAAGAAAATAAGAAATACAAATAAAAAATAAGACAAATGAGACTTCTAGAATGGAGTCAGGTCAACATGTGTACAATAAAATTAAAATATAAAAAAAAAACATAAAACCCCAAGGATACAAGTATCATAAGAGTAGAGAAAATCTAGTACAACTCAGAATAATAAAATACATAAATGTGTCTCTGAAAAAGTAATAAAGAAAACTAAGGTAGGGTGAGATTTGAAATGTGCCTTGAACTCTAGAGCACTCCAATATCTCAAAAGACTGACAATCACCGTACGATATCAACTACTGCATCTCATACTTGAGCTATGATCTACACCAATAGGGCATATTAAAGATGAGTATGGTCCACTTGTACTTGATAGGTATCATAAGTCGACTGAGTAAAGCAGATAATAATTTAAGTAAATAATATTATGAGCACATCACCTGCATATAGAAAAGTTCTCAAATAGTAGCTCACACTGTCTCCACTAATAGTTCTAATATATATAAAATAAAATGGAAATAGATATACACAAAATACAGATAGAATCTAAACACACGCCAAGGTATATAAAAGAGCATAGGGATGCAAAGGTAATGCAATACAATAAGATGGGATCAGGATGCATGATTAAAAGTCATCACAGAAATTTCTCTATATACTTATCAAGTCTCTATGCTCCCACAAGAATAATCATGCAGGATATCATTACTATCAAGTCAATTCCCAATTTTGGGTATTTCTATCATGATGGAGTCAAAATATACTCAAAATAAGCTCTATAATATCTATTCAAAACCCCCGCACTGACATCACAATAAGAATAAGGAATTTAATAAACAAATTAGACTAATACAATCAAATAAATCACCCACACAACAACACGTAATATATAATATCTCAAGTCAACATCAATAAGTAAATAAGCCTCTGCATGGGCATACAAATAAAAAATAATATCAAAAAAAGTAAAAAAAACCTCCCATTGATAATTTTCTCAATTCATAGCATGTTTTACTCAATTATTAACTATTCAACTCAGTCTGAAGAAAGCGAAGCCATAACCTACCTAGAAGTAGCGAATCTAGGCCTAGAATCCTTCAACAGAAGCTTTTTCCTATTAAGCAGACTCGGAATGAACTAAACCATGCAAGTATAGAATCTATGCATTAAAAGAAAGCTAATAATATCCATATCGATTATAAAATAGGTTTGAAAAAATAAATTAAAAAATAAAAAGGGTAAAATAAAAATTTATTTTAGAAACAATTTCCCCAAGGTTGTAGGAGTTTATAATTAAAAATATAAGTGAAAATGAGTTAAGAACAAGATTCAAATAGATGAAAACCATTTTTGAGCTTTACCGATAAAAAATCTCAAAAATCCATTTAAAATTTGGGATTAAAGAGTGTTTTCGAGATGTAATCAAGGATATTTAATGAAAACAAGAGTTTGGAGATAAACCAAGCATAATTGGTGAAGAAAATCTTTAAAATCGTTCAAACCTAAAGCTTTAATTCTTGAAAATAGATGAATAAGAAAAAGGGAAAAATTTTGGATTTATTAACAATGATGAATGCTTCAATGATTAAATGACTGCTAAACCAGTGTCATACCACAAAAAAAGCTGCTAAAGTTGTGTCATATTGCTAAAGCAGTGTCATGCCGCTAAAGTAGTCTTTGGACACTTAAACGGCTGCACCAGATATCAGTTACATCAACAACTTTGCTAAGTTGCAAAGTTGTCAATAGATCCCCCAGAATTCAATCGGGACCCCACAAAAATAAATCATATATGCTACTATGCTATTTATGATGTTTCAAACTCAACAACAATATTAGATTTTTTAAAAAAGATCATTTTATTGAATTAAACCTCGAGACTCCTTTTTAGCAAATTTTACTAGTTTTCAAATTGAGGATCAAAATAAAAATAAAAGTTAAACCAATCCTGCTACTAACCCAAAATCGACATTCTAAACCTAACGGAACTATCCAAATCATCATCTAGAACTCCAACTATGGTATGTTGACCAAAACCAAACCAATGACTTTTAGTCTCTAAGAGTCTCGAGTCTCATACTCTCCCAAATTATTTCCAAATATGTCACGAACCATATCAAATATATTCACACCTCATTATCAATATATAACAACTATAGGAAAGGGAAAAAGGTTGAAACACACAAAAATTGAAGGTTTCACATACTAGATTTTGTTATCTTGTGTGATAAGAATATGCCACCAAGACTTAAAAGTAAGCTTTATAAAGTGGTTGTTAGACTAACTATGTTGTATAAGATAGAACGTTGTTGTAATGCCCTGCGTTTGTACGCTACACGGTGCTTACGACCCCAAAAGACCACAATCTAACATATGACTGATATCTGCTATGAGCACTGAAATAAGATACTATAATAAATGTGAAATGATAGGCTGAAATGCCAGAAGGTTCAACACATCTGAAATACTGATGAAAATATCAAACTGTAATAATAATCTATAAAACTGAATACTGTCTGAAAAATAGTCTGAAAAGTCTCTAACTGAATCTGTCTGAAAGTAGAGTTGATGGGACAATCCCCCAACTAACTCCATCTACTGAACTACTGTATCTACTAAAAATATAAAATAAAAAAATATCCCCGAATGATGAGGACTCATTGCTAATCTACTGCTGCTAGCTGAATCTGAATCTATTTATGCATGGTCGGGAATCTGAGTGTCCGAACCTATGATATAAGACATCATAGCGCAAAGAAAGAGTATGCATCAGTACATGGAATGTTCTGGTATGCTATATAAGGTGAGGGTAAATGCAAGGTTTCATATGCATGAACAATAATTGAATGAATAATATAGAGTAACTAAACATGAGAGTAATGGATAATCTGTAACTGCTGTAAATACTGAGTATGCAATATTGTGCATATATTTGAATATTGTAATTGAGATTTTTTGAAGCTAAGTACAGAGTTCAAATACTAAGTAACTAATAATCTGTGATTACTGATACTGATTAACTGTATCTGACAGTCCTGGTTCTATAAAACTGAACTGAGTTCTATTCTGAACACTGTGACCAAAATTGTGGGAGATAATCATCTAACCGATATGCCCCAAATAATATAAAATAACCAAGTTAGGATCCAATCTGTAACCTCAATTAGAAGGTTGTCAATACCGTGCCACGGGTAAAGACAACTGAAGATCATCTGGAAGGTACTCTAATGAGAATGGTTGAACCCTCAACTGACAAGTTAAAACACCTCATCAAGCCTCATTTGGTAGGTTTGATATCTCAAACTAAGCTGGCTATGTAGTTCTAGAATGCAAGGATTGCTTCTAAGGATCATACCCTCTATTGGCAGGTAAGCCCCCATCCTTGGGTTCACTCGGTGCTGAATCCTACTCCAAACTGAAAGACACTAAACTAATTATACTGAACTGAATTGGACTGATACTGAGATTACTAAGTTTTCCTGAGTTCTATAACTGATTGAGTTCTACTGAGTTCTGTAACTAACTGAGAGTTGTACTGATCGTGACATGACTGAGACTATTCTGTAACTAACACTAGCTCTAGGTAAACAGCTAAATTATCGAGTATTAAATACCTCAGGACTCGATGGCATGAAAAGTAAAGCATAGCATAATCTTAAATAACACAACATTGCTCACTTGTTCATAATTCATCCATAGAGATATTTTATCAAACACTTGTAAGGTATCTACTTATACATGAATGAGGAATATATGCTATCATATTATAATGGCACTATTTCATTTACCTAGGCATTTTATCAAACACATGGGAAGCATACTTGAGTTATACAATAATCAACACATATAGTTATCATGGCTACATCAATCAACTTGCAAATTGAAGGGTTTATCATGAAGATCATGTAATTCAACACATATAATGATTAATTGCAAGAAAGCTTGTAATTTAATTATGTACTAAGACCCAACAATAACATGAACATGAATTCAATTCAATTCAAACATAGAAGTTCATAATTCAACAATCTTGTAGTTTGAAAATGGATTCGTGGACTCTATAAGTTAAAGGAACCCATAGATGAACACCTAGCATACCTTGGAATATTTTTTCTTGAAGGTTCTTGAAGAATTTCTTGAGATTGCCTTAATTTCTTGGAGCTAGAGTTTGTTTTCTTGAGAGAAAATTCTTTTAATTTGGAGGAAAATTGATTAAGAGTGGCTTTTAAAACGTTTTTAGGGATTAAATCCCATACTTGGACATGTTTAAATCATGGGGAAAGACCAATTTAACCCTAGACAAAACTTTTAATTTCCATTGAAATTTTCTGAAATAGGCACCTAGCGCAACGCAGTACTATCGCGTCGTGTCACTGAAAATTGCCAATTGGGAACTAAAGGTTTGGCGCGGCGCGGTGCGGTGAAATCGCGGAGTCACACTGAAAATTAACAATTGTCATTTTGGCTGGTGGTGCGATCCAGGGTAATCACGGTCCCTTACTGAAATTGGACAATTGGAAACTGGAATCCCTCCGCGACGTGGTACTGGCCTGAATGACGGTGTTTAAAGATTGAAACTTAAAATAGCCATAACTTCTTACCCGGTTATCGGATTTAGGCAAATTTTATATAGTTAGAAAGATAATTAAATTTACTATGCAATGGAAGGCATTAAACTGAAAAATACTGAGTATTTAAAAACTTTATATTAAATAACTCACGGACAGAGAGTTAGTTTAGGCTAGGGAAATACGGGGTATTACAGTTGTTCAGTCAAGAACTCGTGCATCCAAAAAATAAAAATAGCTAAAATGGGGATGCGACTATGGATGCGTGAGAATACTAAGAGATATTGGATAAGGAGTTGTGATATTTGGGACAAAATGGTAATGGCCTCCGTGGTGGATGAGATGCGGGAAGCGAAACTAAGATGGTTCGGGCATGTGAAGAGAGATGCACAAATTCCCCAAGGGAGCAAGGTGTTAGAGGTTGGCTATTGTAGGCTGAGGAGAGATAGAGGTAGACCAAGAAGAAATATTAAGGTGGTGTGACTAGGACTTGAAATGACACTCCTACAGCTTATTGAGGACGTGCTCCTAGATACAAAGTTATGGAGGTCAGTAATTAGAATAGAAAATTAGTTGATAGTCATGTGCATCGTCTAGTTTCTTTTATCAATATTACCATTACTTTTCTCCTACTTCCTCATTCTCAATTTTATTTACTATGTGCTATTTTCTTTACTTTGGTTCAGATATATGTTGTTGTGACTATTCTTCTCTCCGTTATTTTCAGCATGATTTCTTCTCTACTATATTTCTCGAATACTTGTTTAGATATGCTTTAATTTACTTGAGTTGACGATCTGTCAAAAATAATCTCTTTACCTTCACTTTCTAGACTTCACTTATGGAATTTCACTGAATATGTTTTTGTTAGAACTTAAATACATATATACATCTATAAGCATATTTTTTGTATAAAGAACTTTAATTTATTATCAAATTCTCTTGCTCAATAATTGTAATTGATGCTATATTTAAAGTTTTGAAGTTCTGATGACTGAATTCGGTCACACCAATTTTACCCGAAGTTGTTGTAATAGAAAATAGTTTTTTTTTTTTTTGTTATAGGAAAACAAACTAACCATAGCTTAATGGTGGCTATTAATATTGATATCCTTCTACTAGTTCTTGACTAAGTGTAATTTACTCATCTCAGTCACGTCCAAACCTAATTGAAAAGGAACGTTTTCAATGTAGAATTATATAAGAGGGTGGGTAAACCGAACAAAGCTACGTATTTTCTAATTTGACACACTGTTAATTAGTCACCCTTGGACTTTTCCAGTATGACTTATAATTACAAAATTAGAGTAGAGTACTTTTAGTCTCTGGATGAGAAATTAAACCAAACATGTCTGCCGTTTATTGAAATTCTAGTATATAACAACATTTGCCAAATTTGTTGAAATATTTAACAGAATCTTCTATATATATGATTGCATCTTTACATGTATGTGTAGGTATATACATACAGATACATATACATAATTAATATCACTGAGAGTGTAAAGAATTATTCTACCATTACTTGAATTTCAACTCGTATATCTCTAGGAGTATATGTTGTTAGTGTAAACATTTTTTACACTATCGGGTCATTTAAAGGATATCTACAAGTAAGTCTCCTTAGAATGTGAATTTCAAATCTTGAAAATAAGATACGTAACATGCTACTATAACTTAACAAAATTATTTGCACAGCATAATCAAATGAAAACTCATCCAAGCCAAAGGCAACGCAAGGCATGAGTCATGCAACCAACTCCAAATTCAAATATAACCTTCTTTTGGCTTTCCAAAGTTGCTATTCACTCCAAATCAAGTAGAAAGTCACCCGACTCCTGCCCTCGCAACTCCAACTTCAAATATAACCTTCTTTTGGCTTTCCAAAGTTGCTATTCACTCCAAATCAAGTAGAAAGTCACCCGACTCCTGCCCGCGCAACTCGATCACACTGATCTTGAAGAACCGGAGCTAATCCACTAAAAATTCATAATAACAGGCATGATAATAACCCCCCTAAGGCGTTACCTGGGCAAACAAATGGAGATAACTAAGGTCTGCAATTTATGTCAATGCTACATTAATGGTCTGTATGAACCTTAAAATTGATAGTCAGGAGTCTAAAGTGCAACCACTCACCATTGAATAATCCGCTCCAGCATTTCCCATCAACCAAGGATGAAGCCATTCTGAATCCGACCAACGCATACTACTCTTGCTGAGTAGATCATCCAAAATTTTCAATGAAAACTGAAAACAAAGGTGAAGGCTGAAGGAACCAATACAGTTTCAGTGAACCATTACTTATATTCTATATGTAACATGTAACTTGTAAAATTGGCCAAAAAGGACATTTTGAAAACTATTTAGCAATTTAGTCAAAAGTTCTAAAAAATTTGCCATATACCTTATTTAATCCACATCACCACAAACTTCTCCAACTCAATAAATTTACCCACAAGTTTTTAAATACTACACTTTAACCAAATATTTCCAACTTAACAAATTCATCCATAAGTTTCTAATAATACACTTCAACTCACTCTATCATCCACCATTATAAAATACTATCTAGGTTTTCAACAATATTAAAAATAAATCCAAATGCTAAAAATAGAAGGTGGTTCTTTCCCTCCAAAAAGAAAAAACTCCAATTCTGACGTCCTTTTCGGTGTTATTTTCCGCCGATTATCTCTAAATCAGCCCACAAACATCATAAGTTTGTCCATTGCATCCATTTTATCCCATTTTTTTGTTATCTTCTCAAAAGCTTTAAATCAGTCACATCACTCAAAAACTCTTTAGAAAGTACATTACAATAGCTCAGGTGACTCCAAGTTTATTTCTATATTCCATAAACCCAACGATCGTTGATTTGAAGCAATATTTACAATTTTAAATTTTTGTATGGATATCTGCGCAGTCATCGACCCATCATCATTAGTCATCGACCGTGCATACATCCCGACATAGACCCTAAGCTTAATCTACCATCGACCGAAGCTTAATTCGAGGATGTCTGTTGTAGAATTTGTTCTGGTTTTAGGTGATTTCATGAGAAAATAGGTGGATACTCCCAAATGTTAGAAATGGAGATCTTTTACCAAGGTGACACTGCCCATTGCTGTTCGCCATAATATTTCATAGGATGAATTGATTGCAAGCATAATGCAGAGCGGGGATCTAGATTGCGCGTCGAGCAACATGGTGATTAGTTATCTAATACATTCAAGTGAAAAGGTGAATCCTACAATCATAAATAATGATGCACGTGTGTCTCTCTACATTATGGATGTTGATACAGATGGCTTTAGGCCTATTTTAAGGATATAGTCGAGAGGTCTTTCAAAGGACCAATGAATTCATCACCATCCCCACCTCGGTGCCCGACAATCAATAATGATTTGAATGATACGAGAGTGATGGCGATCATCCTAGGAATATGGAAGATGATTGTATGCATATGGAAAATATTTCATCAAACTCGCAAGATGCGGAAGAAGAAAGTAGAACGGGATCTCAACCAGGACATTCCTTCTCCAATGGAACCAATTTCTATTGTGATCAAACATTTTCTGACAAGAAATAGCTCAAAATACTACTAGATGGAGAAACGGTGAGGCAATCTTTTTATTATGGTATGCAAAAGAGATGTACCAAATTGTTGAAAGGAAAATTTGTATCTCCTGGTTATGGCTGGTTTTTGCGGGCAAGAAAGTACGAAACCTCGGACAGATTTCACATATACAAGTATGTCGGGGTGCACACGTGCGATGTTAAACACGCCACCCACAAGTATAAGAAAATCTTATCTAAATTAATTGCTTCACTATGGGTAAATCATTTTCGGGATGATAAGGGTCCAGGCATAAAAAAATTCAAAGAATTGTGTTTTAAGGAGTTGCATTTCCATGCAAGCTACTGGATATGTTGGAAAGAAAGTATAATTGTGAAGAACATTATTCACGGGACACCGGAGCCCGGATATGCTTACTTGCTAACTTTTTTCCACATGGTGGAGTTGTTGAATCAAGGGCCTTCCTACTCTATCATGGTAAACCAGATTGATGGATCGTTCGTTTACTACTTCTTAGCATTCAGAGCTTGCAAATGGGTATGTGTCCATTGAAAAAGGTATTTTCCATTGATGGAACACATTTATATGGAAAGTACGATGGCGTGTTTCTGAGTGCAGTTGCATAGGACACCAAAAATCATATCTTTCCAATTGTTTTTTGTGTCGTCAATAAAGAGAACGATGCTTCTTGGACCTTCTTCTTCTAGAAGTTGAAGTCTATCGTAGATGATAAATTAGATCTATGTGTCATCTACGACAGGCACATTAGCATCGCCAATGCCTTCTCCCGTGTATACAATTGTGCACATCATGGACTTTGCATGAGGCACTTTACTGAAAATCTCTGTATAAATCAACACTGTCAAGAACATCTTTATCTATTCTACACCATGGCAAAGGCGTATTCCTTTGATGAGCTCAGTGAAAAGTTTGAGGAATTGAAAAATACTTGCCCCGAGGCAGCACATGTCCTTGAAAATGTGTTTGGTTTTGAAAAATGGAGTAGAGCACACTTCTCAGGTAATAGGTATGATGTGATGACCACAAATATTGTCGAGTCGCTCAACTCAATTTTGATTGATGAACGAGAGTACCCCGTGTCGTACATATTCAATTCAATTGCTAAAAAAATTGGTGAAAAGTTTAGGAAGCGGCATGCCCATGTCGATGGTAAAAAGAACAAATTTGTGCCTTGTACGAAAAAGATCCTAAGCGATAAAAAGAGTACGAGCGATGCCTTGCATGTAATTAATACAAATGGGGTTCTCAACTAGTACATGGTATTCGGCAATGGTATTACTGCCAAGGTCAATCTATTGGAGAGGAGTTGTTCTTGTTGGAATTTGACTTGGTGAAAATGTCGTGCGAACATGCGATGGCAGCTTTACGAGCAAAGTATGACGATGGTGTAGGTTATGGTAACTTCATCTATGAGTACTCTTCGCCAATTTATAAATCTGAAATTTACCTCCTCGCATACTCAAAAGCAATTAACGTTATCCCTCCAGAGGATGAATGAACTGTGCCACAGAAATTGCTAGACACTAAAATTTCTCAACCCCTATATGATCCCAAACTCGGAAGGAAGAAAGTCAAACGCACTAAGGGCGTCGATGAGACGTTTAAGTCTAAAGGGAGGAATAGGTGTTTAATCTATAAGAAATTCGGGCACAAAAGAACCACGTGTAGCATGACCAATAAATCATAGATAGGTTTTTTTTTGTTTCAGTTGTAAAGCTGCTGTTTTGGGGTATAAATGTACATTTCAATAGAATTTAACGTTCAGTTGTTATCGACTTAAAGCTTTGTCTACGATAGACTACATACATTCTACGGTATATCTTTTACATAGTCTATTAAATAATATATATTGGTTATATGATTAATCATCAAACACGCTATATGGGTATTTATACTGCTATATCTCTCTAATAGATACATTGAATCATTGTATCCTGTTCAATTAATTAAAAGCTGCAAATACATCTGTTCTCAAGAAAAACTGCTGGTATACGCAAACCAAGCATTTTCTATTCCCACACGCGTCGACTAGCCATTGGTTGGATATATGAAAGGACGCCATCTATAGGTCTATAAGTACAGGGCCTATTTCTACATAACCCTTCACTTGTCTCTAAACTCAAAACATTAGAGACCTTTTTCTTCTTCCCCAAAATTGAAATTACGCCTGGTCGCAGAATTCACTTTCGCCCAATCAAACGAATTCCCCTTCATCACTATGATTTGCTTCTACTTTGAAATGATTTTGACCGGATTATATATGGCCTGAGAGAAGACCGTTATTACTTAGAGCGTGAGCTCCGACAAATTGCTCGTTTCCTCTGAAAAATTTTGGAGCGTCTTGGAATGGACGGCAACAACTACATCCCCCCGCCCAACATCCCCATAAATTAGTTTACTTTTTTATTTTGTTTTTGTTGTTAAGTTTTTTTTATTTGTTCATTACTGAAGAAGCTTTCTTAGAAGGATTTTGTTAGAAGAAAGCTTCTTCTAGTTTCCCCTATCAACTGTAAATTTTAGTATGTAATGCAATGAACAAGTTTAATATAAGTATGTTGTTTCAGTTTGAACATTATGTTTACCATCTTTGTTGTGATATGCAAACCAAACGTTTTCTTCTGTACAGACACAAATTTTAAATATGTATACCTTGTTCAATTAACAGTACTGTAGTTTGACTTGATTAATTTCAAGTTGCTATAAAAAAAAAGTGATATATAGCCTATCATCAATCGTATACTCCATATTTCCTCAACAGATAATACCATATTTTGGGGCCGGTGCAATAAAATAATTAAATTAAAATAATTGAAATAGATAATCACATGTTTTGGGGCTGGTGGAAGAAAATAATTAAACTAAAAATAATTTAAATAGATAATAACATGTTTTGGGGATGGTGAAAAATGATTTAAATGGATAATCTTGAGGGTCCATGAATTAGTATAGTCTATAGACTTGTGGTGACACTTAATAGGTCGTCGTAGATCATGACTTATGTCAGCCATCGATTTGTCTGGTCTACCATAGACTTACATCTTCAGTAGTCCATCGATTGATCTCCTGATTATGCATAGACCACGTTGATCTATGTACACTGATATGGACCGCACTTGGATGTAGTTAAAAATTAGAAAAATAAATTAAAAATAAATATAGTGTTGATTTCTACACATGTGAATGAGTGTAAACATGACACATAATCATATTAGAGCTTGTACAAATTAGGGGGTGAATTAAAGAGTGTGTGAATGGGTAGTGGTTGAATGTTCAATATCCTAAGAGTAATGTTTGTCAAAGCACAAGTATATATTGAGAATATATATTGTATTGAGGATGATGGTTGTTCAACCACAATCCATTCCACACACTATTTTGATTTAGGGGTGGCGATGGAAGGAGTATGTGGAATGTGTAGTCATTAAATACAATATATATCCTCAAAACATACTTATGCTTTGACAAACGTTACTCTTAGGATATTGAACGTTCAACCACTACCCATCCACACATTTCTTAATTCACCCCCCCCCCCCCCCCCAATTTGTACAAGCTCTAATATGATTATGTGTTATCTTTACACTCATTCACATGTGTAGAAATCAACACTACATTTCTTTTTAATTTATTTTTTCATGTTTTAACTACATCCAAGTGACATTCTATAGCAATGTACATAGATCAACGTGGTCTATGCATAATAAGGATATTAATTGATGCACTACTAAAGGTGTAAGTCTACGGTAGACTAGACAAATCGATGGATGACATAAGTCATGATCTACGACGGTCTATTAAGTGTCACCACCAGTTCAAAAAATAAAATTACTATTCCAACAGTAATAAATGGCTACTTTTATAATCCATTAGTGTCAAAACTTTGTTTTTACTTCATATATAAGGTCGACCATCCCTCATTATTTTATTTCATTTGGTTTGTTTTGTTTTTAAAAATTCTACAATGTCTAAAGCCTCTCAAACATCCAATTCTAAAAATACTCTAATTTTTCATTGTGGGAATGCAGCTGTCTTGAGGAAGTCACGCACGGACTCAAATCCAGGTCACAAATTTTATAATTGTGAAGGTGAACTGTGTGTGTCTTTTTGATAAAGTTAAGTTAGTCGTTATGTAATTATTATTTTTTAAAAGTTAAGTTAGTCGTTATGTTTCTAGGATAATGAGGCATGCTCATTTTTTAAATGGCTTAATGAGCTATCACCTCCAACCAGTCCATCAATGTTGAGTCTGGAATCCGAGACATCAAATTTTCAAGGCTTGGTAAAATTTAATATATTACAAAGGATCCAACAATGTGAAGAAAATAAAGATTGTCTCATGACTTTGGTCAAAGAAGCCAAAGAACAGAGGGATCACTTTAAAGTGTTGCTACATGACACCCAAATAGAGAGGCATCAACTAAAAAAAAAATTGATTTTGGCCGAAAAAAAGGGAGAATGGCCTAAAAATGATGTTATGTGTTATAATGCTAGTATTCGTTCTTTAGAAAGGTGTAACATTGATGTAGTGATATTGAATAAATAATAATATTTCTATTTTTCTATGATGTTACTTCTATTTTCTTATAATGTTAATACTATTTTTATAGAATCATAGTCGATCAAACAACCCATCGACTTAAAACCGACCAGCATGGTAATGATAGACTATGCATGTAGTATACAAAAGATTAAGTATGCATTCTGTGATATCAACCATACACTGTACCAACTATGACAACACCCTGCATATTCAAATGGTCATGCCACAAATCAGTTTGATAGAGATAGATTCAGTGTAGAATCATAACAACTACCATAAAAAAAATATTTCTAATATCCTATCAACAGATCCTTAAACTTTTATACTTGTCAAATAAAAAAAAATATTTGTCCTATCCTAACAACTGATCATTCAGCAACATATTAACAATATTAGCATTCAAATGTCTTTTTCCCCATGTTCCTCATCAATACAATTGTTAATGTTGATTTTACCAAAGATATCCATGACCACATCTTTTTGGTCAGCTTCAACTCTTTTTTTCTCAATAGTTGCAGCTGCTTCTTCATTCTCACCTTATTCTCTTCTTTATTAGCATCTACATAGTTGGTGCTTCTTCAGCTTCCTTTTCTTCCTTAGTTTCTTCTCTTTCTTCACCTGCAGCAGTTGTTTCTTCTTCAGCTTCTTTTTTTCCTTCACTTGCAGCTCTTTCTCAGCTTCTTGTTTTTCCTTGCCTTCTTCTTTATCTGTTGCTACTTCTTTTTTAGCTTCTTCTTCTGCTTCTGCAGCTGCTTCTTTTTCACTTTCTTCTTGGCTCTTATCTTCTTCCATTTCTTCTTCTTCATCTTTTTTTTTCTTCTTTATTTTCCTCTTCTGCCACAACAGAGGCCAACTCATCCATTTTGCTCCTTTTTTCTCCTTCTTCATTTTTCTCTGATTCACCAAGGTCCACATGCACTATATCATCATATTACAAAGTGTTACTGATATTTAAATCTGAAAATTCATTAACAACATCAATTATTAAATAAAGTTACCTCGCTCGTATTGTCGCTCATCCTTTTACTTTTTCTTCAGTCTTTTCTCTCTGATATAAGCAGCAATATCCAACAACGCTTCCTCGAGCACAACAACATGCTTATGAAGATCCCCAAGGGATGAGGTGCCCGCTGCATCTTTAGAGGTGCTCGAAGAATCATCATCACCAACGCGTATTCTAACGAGGTTACCACACAAATCCGCATCATCATCACTGTCCTCATTTGACGTAAGTACAGTCACCTCTTCTAACTCTTTATTCAAGTCATCGAGGACGTTATTCTTTACCTCGTTCGTATATGGTATAAATGTAACCATGTAATCTATCTTCGTCTCACGAACAGTAGGGATGATGTACGATGCACATTTCATAAAAAATCAATTAACAATTACATAACATTCTAATCTCCAATAGTATTATTGCATAGTAAAAAATAAGTTCATACCTCAGTAACTTTTCCTTTATACTTGAATGGATCGCCTTCGATTATCTTGTCATTTTTTGTAGTGTGCCATCTGAGGATGCGGGGAATGAGAAATGGCTCATCCATTGATTTTCTAGAAAATTTTTCAAGATGAAGAAAGGTCTCATAGATCCAAATCTATAAGCAGTACAACAGTGAAAAAATAACTCAGAGTCTGTGAAAAAAGTATAAATAAAATGAGAATCTACGATAAACACACTAAAGGGTTTATGGTAGATACCATGAATGCCCAGGAAAATCTGAATAGAGCATAGGATGTCTTCTGCTTCTCATCAAATACTTTCATCTTCTTCTTCAGCTCACTTTTCTTCTTCAGATAGTCCATAGTGAGTTGAAATATCTCTATCCTCCACAGATACCTCTCGAAGAAACTCAAAGAATCGACCATTCGAATCAATTTTGTGTCAACAACCTTCGTCAAATATTTTTCAAGCAAAATGATGTGCAAGAACCACAGTAAACAACACTTATACTTCTGGTCCTTGTTCAGCTTATTCCCTCTGATCAGGTGTAGCAGGTTGGCCGCCGTAATGTTTTTATTTTTCGTCACCTTAAAGCAAAAATTCTCCTCCTTTGATAACACCTTCTTCATTTTTTATTCACTGGGGTATGATGAGCAGTTCAGCCCCGTGATCAAACAAAACTCTTTCAAGCCAAAACAGGCAGGCTTGTTATTAACGCAGAACCATATTGCATGATGCATCTTATCGTTCTTGACACGTCGCAACAACAAATAATAGACCAATTGCCTATTGAACTTGAGATGTTCCGGCAGGTTTCTCAGGTGTCCAAAATAGGACCACTTGAATCTTTTCTTAAACTCCTGATCAGCAAAAACTTGTTAAAATTCTCGATAAGCAGCCATTGTTGATCTGACCGATATCTTTGTCGGAAAAGATCCGACCTTATCCATTGTCGTTCGAAAGTCATACCACTTCACAAAAATGAACCTTGAAAGAGATGGCACGGACAAGGGATCATTATCCCTATCATCACTATTTCTCCCGCTTCTCTCGCTCTCTTCACTGTCACCACTAACACTGCGTTTGACAACATCTTCACTGGACTCGACGTAGTCGCTTATCTCCTTTAACTCTGAATCCAATTCAGATACCGACTCTTTAATTTTCTTCCTTTTTGAGACATTTCCAACTACCTCAGCTTTTCTTTTTCTACTGCTACTAGCAGAATCAGAAGCGGTACTGGCTTTGCGTTTAGGAAGGATATTTTTTTTACCCATTTTCAACACAATCTACACCTGCAAAACAAATCTCTCATTTTCAGTTCATAGACCACAAGTCTATCAACAGAAATAACTCAATTCTCAAATGAAAAGCCCCCCAAAAAATTAAGAAATACCCCACTATTAAACAGTTCACTACACAACATACAATAACTGAACCAAAATTTAATATGCAGTATCAAAACACAACAATTGCTAAAAATCAAACTAGTGCATATAATCAAACTAATTACCTATTAATCTTTCAATTTTCACTATTTCAACAATCATATTTTAAAACAATTGCATACTTCTAAAAATTAATTCAATCGACTACATTCTAATTTCATAGACCACGGGTCTACGGACAGAAACAGGTCACTGTTTGAATCAAATTGCTAAAATAATAGTTATTCCACCATTCAACACTTCATTGCTATAAAAAACCAGAACTAAACCAAAAATCCTAAACAAAAATTTTAAAATTCAACACCGTGATCGACGAAAAAATCTGTAAAAACTGCCGAATAAAACCTCAATCATTGCTTCAAAATCAAATTCATTACCTATAAAATTCTCATTTTTTAACTACTTAATCAACCAAATTCGAAATAAATAAATAAATAAATTTTCTACATCACTACGAATCGATTAGCAAAGAAACCCATTTAAATGGATCTACATATGATCGCAACTTGATTTTAACTAACCTTATGAAGCAACAACGACCCCTTAGCAGCTGGAGAAGAAGAAGAAACGAAAATGACATTTTTGGGATGAAGGTTCTGTAAGCGGGAGTTGAGAGAATTGAAGAGGAGAGAGAAAGGGCTTTTTTTTTATATTGAAATAAGTGGAGGGTATTAGGTATATATATTAAATTTGCAAAATTTTAAAAATGATGAAATGGTCCCTTGACCCATCTATGGACCCCATTTTTTCAACTTTTCCTCACTTTTTACATCCTAACATTAAAAAATAAATCAAAAATAAATTAAGTGGATAAATAGCTAAATAGTTTTGAAAAAGGTTATTCTTGCCAATTTTTCCGATGTAACTTGCTCTATTCTGTTTAGGTCATTATAAGAATAATAATGAAAATGATGTCCATGTCAACATTCTCCTATTTACAGCCAAGACTGAAAGGGCAAAAATTAACTAATACTCCCTCCGTTTAAAAAAGAATAACCTACTTTAATTTGATATAAAATTTAAGAAAATAAAAAAGACTTTTAAATCTTGTTGCCTTAAATTAAAGTTGTATTAAATGTACCAAAATGCCCTTTTGATCTTGTGGTCCTAAACATGTCATGTGGAAAGTTGAAATTAAAGTATTACCAAAAAGAGAAAAAAATTATTCTTTTTTAAACGGATTAAAAAAAAATAAGATTATTCTGGGAATAGTAATACACTGTAGATTCTTCCTTCTTTCTTTCTTTCTTTTTTTTTTTAAAAAAAAGGGTAGTTAGTTCACAACAAACAACTTTTAGTTAAGCCCAGTTGTGTGTATATATATTTAAAAAAGTTACTTATTGCTAACTTAAACTCGAAGCTCGTCGTAAATTGGAGTTTTCACATTCGAAAGTCAAATATTAGTGAAACTCAACTTGTTGTTGAGACGTGTGACATATTTTATTTAACTGTATTGAACAATAGGATTTCTTTTATGAACTAAATATGTGGAATGTTTTTATTATTTTTTTTTGTGTGACGGTGAGATTTGAAAATTAGGACCTCTATTATTTCGCTTTAATATCATATTAAATTATCAGATTATTTTATTTAAAATTTTAAATTAGTAAAAAAACACATCTAATTAGTTAACTATATTACATCTTCATTTAATACTAATGATGGAAATTAGAGATGGGAACTAAATAGGGGCTGTCTTTCCACCTTACATAAATTAGACAAAAAAATTTCAACGCCATAAATATTTCTCCTATCAACTAGTATTAACTATTCACCCGTAATATTCATGAGTCAATCAATCATTCAATCTTCAATCACTGTACGTATAAACTAATTTTCTACGCTTATGATCATTAGTTAATGTATTAATAATATAATTTTTTTTATTCATTTAAGTTACTTATTGATAAATCATATACTAATACAACAAAAATATTATTTAGTATGTTCTTGAAATTCAGATATTACTTTTATTTCAAAACAATTTAATTTTTTAAATTTTCATTTATAATTATTTATCCTTCATGACATGATTTTAAAAGCTACGGAATATCTTGTCTTAGTTAAAATCACAAGTTTAAAATTTTTTACAGCAAATATTGTGACATATTAATTCATAACTAATCTGCCTAGTAGGTTAATACGCTGTTCATGCAAAAAATCATTACATTATCTTTGTAAATAACTCAAATTCTTGACAAAATGATAAAACATTTTTACGACGTCATTTTCTTATTTGCGCCCCGCCCGCCCCCCTCCCCACGCTCTTCCCCCTCCTCTCTCTTTAATCTTTTTCCTTTATTTCCGTTTGGCTTATAAATATTCCCTTGGTTCACTCCAAGTTAGACGTACCATCCCAAACGCTCTCATTTCTCACATTTCTCCAGAGAGTTTGAAAAAGAAAGAATGGAGCACAGTACTGACACTACCACTGCCACCACCATAACTCCTTCACCATACTCTTCTCGGTCCGTCTCGCCGTCGTCTTCCTCCTCTCCTAACTCTCCACCTTTGCCACAAGTGGTAGTCAGCCCTTGTGCTGCCTGCAAAATCTTGCGGAGGAGGTGCGCCGAGAAATGTGTGTTGGCTCCTTATTTTCCTCCGAATGATCCCATCAAGTTCACTACTGCTCATCGCGTCTTTGGTGCCAGCAATATTATCAAGTTCTTGCAGGTATACTTCTAGCAAAGTCACTTATTGGCTTCATTAATTCTGCATATTAGGCTGAACAATAAGAATCGTCGTTAATTCTATTCGATCAGTTACATAGCAAGAAAATCAGTATTAGTGATGAACATCGTACCTAATTTATTTGGCATTTAAGTCTCACTTAGCTTTGCAGTTCAAATGACTGGCATGATTTAATTCGCGAGATAAGTGGTGAAGTCGGTAATTTAATTGCAGTTTTCTTTTGGTGAAATAACTGAACATGTTATAGGATTAATAAATTGTGCGACATTCGTCCTATTTTTAGTGTCATTAATTTCACTTACTATAAGTCATTATCTTTATATTTTGGTTACCGAATTTAATATAAAAAGATTTCACCCTATCCACGTATAAACGTTAAATTCATTGATAATATATATCTTACGGAAAATATAACGAACACTAGATTTTCTGCAGAACATGACATGTAAACAAGTAATTATTGTCTCTGTCTTTGGTTTGGTTTTACTTATACATTATGAAATCCTCCTTGGGATTATACTTCATCTATTAGCAGTACATGGGTAAAACCAAATTCTTTGTTCAAGAAGTAGGAAAATAAAGGAAGACCAATTTTTTGGTACAATTTAAGATTTTAATGCAACTTCTACTTCTAGATGCAATTTGAAAAGTAAGAGTCCTGGACTGAAAAATTATTATTGAAGTACCAATATTGTCCATTAGGAAAGTCCAATTAATTTTCAAGCTTATATGCTTTTTAAATGTTTTGGATACTATATTTGGTAGTTAAACCAATGTAATGTTTTTTCCTCGTTGGTACTATTCTTTGCCATGTGGCTGCAGTTTCAATTTTATTTTTTCTGTCTATTGACTTCCCCTAATTTGTTTTGAAGAAAATATTGCGGTTTATTGGTACCAACTACCTATGGCTTGCTGTGTCAAAGTAATCAAACCCATCTTTTCTCTCTTACACACATAATTCCACCTGTTAGTTTTGACAAATTTGAATAATTTCAACAATTACTCTAGAATCATGAGGATCTACTCTTATATATCGTTGTAAATATTTTCTTACACAATTGGTGCAATGTAACATGTGAGAAGGTGATTTGCCTAATTTTCCAAGTCGTTGATTTCACTAATAATGTTAGTTGCCTTTATTTCCTTCAATAAAGTGACCTAATAATTGTTTATCAGACTCTTCCAAAATAATATAGCACTCGTGGCGGATAGGTATACTTCATTCAGAAGATTCAACACACTCGCTTGACATTTTCAAAGATTCAGAGCAAAAATCTGATAGCATAAAAGAAATTATATTGTTAATTTATAGAAGTTAGACCCAACAACTAAACGTAACCATACCTTATTTGGTTAATTTTGTGTAGGAACTACCGGAATTTCAAAGAGCAGATGCTGTTAGCAGTATGGTGTATGAAGCCAATGCTAGGCTGAGGGATCCTGTCTATGGTTGTGCAGGAGCAATTTGTCAACTACAAAAGCAAGTGAATGAGCTCCAAGTACAATTGGCAAAGGCACAAGCCGAGATTGTCAACATGCAACACGAACAAGCTAACTTTATGACCCTTATTTGCATGGAAATGGCACAATCTCCACAAACATCACCACAACAATCATTGGAGAATTTCACTAATATTCCACAACATGGAAGCTCACAAAGCGACGTGAGCTTCCTAGATGAGAGTAATTTTGTATCAATATGGGAGACTCTTTGGGCATGATTAATGGAACATGTTCATCTAATTAACCCCTAGAGGATTTTCACCAAGTTAATGTTATGGGGAACAGTAAAAACTTTTACCCAAATAAAATTGACGCAGCAACTTATAATTTTAGTGGAAGAAAAATTAAAATGTAATATAGTATGAACCAAATCTTGAAAAAGATTTGAATCTGAAATATTTTTCATGATTTTTCTAATGGTTTTTTGATAAAGCAAATGAAGTTGACGGGCCTTGTTCCCGCCATATAGTTTATTTTTCTTCTGCTGGTCTATTCATCATACACAGGATAATATTGAATATAAGTCAAATTTTTGGTCACCTGATAATTTTATTATGGAACATAAATTAATTTGATGTTCTAATGTAATATTTATCCGCATTAGATATTTATATCAAATCATACGAATTTACAATGGCTAAGTAACTTAATGTTGTGAATATGTATATCAATTTAACCATGGCTAAGTATTAAACAGCACATAAAAACATGTCATCTATTTATTAATTTTGATGTAAATATCAAGTATGAATAAGTTTCTTACCTAGTGACGACTAAGAATTGTAATGGAAGGTTGGGGTCCTAATTCGATCGTTAAAGTTTCAACATATCATATTGAAGCTTTGAAAATATTAACTTTTTAATAGTCAACACTTTGTTGCATAGTGATTCTATTCAGCACAAATTTGAATCAGCCAAGCTAGGAGATTCGGTCCAATATGATAAAAAGTAAGATGTTCCCATGTGAATTCCCTTTCAAATGAAACCTTGACCCTCTGGTCTTTGCTCCTCAATTCCTTCTTTTAAACTCATGATTCCTTTCTACACGAGATATGCTCACTCCGGTCTTAGCAATTAACCAACTTTTTTTTTTCTTTTTCAAATTGGGGTAGGGGAAGGGGAATAAAGGAGGTGAGTACAATGTGGGGAGTCGAACCCTCACCAACAAGGTGAAAGTTCAGATAACTAACCAACTAAGCTATTAAGATTCTCCTACCAGCAATTAACCAACATTGTCTTGACAAAGACGATCCGTTCCGTGCACATGCGTTCTAATTTCTTATTATGGAACTTATTTTTCTTGGTCTTAATTTCTAAAGGACTTATCAAGGATTATAATTTCTTTTCTCAAGTTCCCTTAGGCCACCATTTTTTTTGTGAATTTCTTGTTTCATTGTCAATAGATTATTAAAGGTCAAAAAAGTAATTAAAATGATTGATATCTAATTTTTATGACTTCTCAACAATGGGAAACCTCCTAAGGAAAATATGTCACCTTCTACTTGCAAACACAGAATATCAAAGACTCTGTCAACCTAATTATTATTAGTAAAAATTGTTTAAAACGTCTTCAGCTTGAACTTTCTTGACAAATATATTTGTACAAGTTTTGTATCTATATATAGTTAACTAACATTAAATGAATATAAAAATAAATAAATTGTTATGTGTACGTTATATTATTAAGTAAAAAATTTGAAAAATCAACATTAATTTTAACATAAAAAATGTACATAAAAAAGAACATAATAATTCACCATACATTTTCTAATATCTTTTTTAATTATTATAAACATGTGAAATATATTAAAATATATTTTAATCTTATAGTTTTAAATATGCTATGTGAAAATTTAGAAATAGAATATTTTTTTTTTAAAAAAAGAGATATTGAAACGAACTAAAAATAAAAAATAAAATAAACAACTGAGAATTGTGTATCTCTCCTATAGAGTATGTATGTCTATGGGAAGACATTGTTTTGTGTGTAATTTTTTTTTACATCAATCACTAATTGAGCCAACAAGTACTCTTTCTTTTGAGAGCTTTTTAGGTTTCATGCCTTATAGAGTTTTAAAATAGTACTCCTTTTAATTAAGACTAATTAAATGAATGTTTATGTTCTGTTTGTTTATCGGATAGGAAGAATAAGGCCAAACGTGAAGTGACTGGAGAGCAATAATAACCGGCAGGTCACTTATTCGAATAGCTCATTTATAAAATTATGCTTCAAATGCCATATAATTTACAAATATAAACATAAATCATGCAAGCACTTAGTAAGAAAATTTCATGCATATAATTAAAGACTTACAATTGGTCAGCACACATGAATTTATTGTTTCATCTACTCCTATTTTTTCACATATATATCTTTGATATTTTCTCCAGGCTCACCCAACAAAGACATAGTTCTTGATTATAATATAAGTTACTGTTACTTTATTGTATTACGCTTCTATTTCTTGACAACCTTAGAATTGAACAATAAGTCCCAAGTCACTTTTAATAGAGAATACTTAATCTCTAATATGAAACTTTTTAATGTGAGTTCAGATTCAGTCGAGCTCCAATGTATATATACATATTTACATTAAAATAAGAAAAAAATCTCAAGTTTACCTCAAATCAAAAATAGCAATTCTTAAAATTATTGATGGCCTCTTTATACCTACAACCAGTGTTGAAAAAAATTTAATGATAAGCCAAACAACTAATAAATAAAAATCAAATCTCCTAAAAATCTAATTCCATGAATAATCTTCAGAACATAGTGCACGGAATTTTTTAATCATAAAGCATAGATAAAAGAAACTTTAACTAATAAGATACCGGATTATTATGTATTCAGAATGACCTATCAATTTTTTATAATGAAATGCGACGACCTAAATAATTTGTCCAAAATTATAAATAAGTCAATTTCATTACTAATTATTATGAATTTAGAATAATCAATCAATTTCTTATGACAAAATGCGACAATCCAAATAATCTTTCCAAAATTATAAATAATTCAATTTCAAACCACTAATTGTATATGAAATATTATAAACAAAACTAACAAAGAAATTTCTCAATCTGCAATTGTTTATCAAAAATACATTATTTATTAATGTAAACTTCATAATCAATTTAAAATTTTAGAAAACATATTTCTGGACAAACTCACTTCAAGAACCTGCAATTTTGATAAAGCATATGGGATATGTTTATTGTGAAAAACATAAGAGAAAGTATTAAGATAAACATTGAAATCTACTATAAAAGAAAAATTTTTAAAGAAAGAAAATCTAAAAATAGAAGCAACACTGATAAAATTTATGAATAAGATTGTGCAATAATAATATATAGAAGACTCTAAACCAAAAAGAAATTTAAAAAGTAAATGTTGTCTAAACCAAAAGATAATTAAAAAAAAAGTAAATATTATAGAATTCCAACACCTAAAAGAAAGCTAAAACATGAAAAAATTTATAGGAAAAAGACAAGTAGACTCCTAGCTACTTATAAAGGAAAAACATTAGGTAAATCACATAAAAAAAAAGTTCAAAATGACTAAAACAAAAACAAAAGTCTATTTTTACGAAGAAGTGGCATCTCTAAATATAAAAAATTGGCATGGACAAAAAAATTTTAAGAAAACAACCAAAAACTATATTACTAATAAAAAGAGAATCTGAATCTCTATTTTGGATTACTTGACTTTCAAAAAATTTAATAACCAAAATTTAATATATTTATTTTATTAGAATTCCATATATTTCCTACAGGTTATTTATTTTCATATATTTCAAAAGTCCTTAATTTCTATCTGATATATTTTACGAGTGCTTAATTTCTATTCATATATTTTTAGGAGTCCTTAATTTGATTAGATAATAAATTAAAAAAAGGTGAAAAATAATTTTATCAGATACTTTTAATGAAAGGTGAAAAGTTCAAATCATTTTTTAAAAGGTCTTCACACTTTTAATAAATTATAGATATAAATTATAGATAGATTATAAATTATAGATATAGATTATGAATTATAGATATAGATACAAATTAAAGATTATAGATTATATATTATAGACTAGTCTTAGCTAAAAATTTAGTTACTTATTAATTTCGTGATGGTCCGTTGACTTTTCTCTTTCTAAATAAAGTAAGGGGCCGTTTGGTTTGCGGCACTAGAGTCAATAATCCCAGGATAAAAATGTAACTCACTTATTTGGTTGTAAATATTTGGGATAACTTATCCCGGGATTAATAATTAGTCCCGGGATAAGTTGTCCACCCAAATGGTGGGCTAACGATCCCAGGACTATTTTTTTTTTTTGGGTATAAAATCATACAAGGACAAAAATACCCTCATTTTCATTTCTTCTCTCTCTCTCTCACACACACACACACATATTCATAAATAATAAGTTATGCTTAATTAACGTATAATATATTCATAAATAAATTATATATATATATATATATATATATATATATATAATAATTAACGTAAACTGGTAAACTGTATAATAATAATATTTTGAACGTATAATATATATTTGAACAGTATAATATATTCATAAATATATATAAATTAGATATTCATAAATTATGTTTAATTAACGTATAATATATTCATTTATGATGAATATAATATATTCCGTAACATGTAACGTAATTACGTAATATATAACATATAATATTATGAATATATATATATATATATTATGTTAATATATTTAATTATAATATATTATGTTTATTTATGTTTAATTATATATAATTTAATTATATATAACATAATATATAAAGTAATATATTCTCACACACACATAAATTATGTTTAATTAACATTAATATATTCATAAATAAATAAATTTTGAACAGTTTACCGTTCAAAATGGTTGTAAAATATATAAATTATGTTTATTTATATATTTTAATTTCTCTAAAAAATAATAATAAAATTTAAGAATGAATATTTAAAGTTTAAACAGAAATATATATATATATATATATATATATATATATATATATATAGAGAGAGAGAGAGAGAGAGAGAGAGAGAGTTAAATAAGAAGGAGGGTATTTTGGTAATCAATTAATTTATTCCTAGAGATTATACCATGCATATTACTTTGAATACAACAAACCAAATACTCAATAAAAAATAACTCCAACATAACTAATCCAAGTATAGCTTATCCCAACATAATTAATCCCAATATAACTTATTTTCAAACCAAACTACACCTAAGAGGTTAAAATAATTATGCGATAGTTGATACATTTTTAAGCTACACTTATTTCATGTCATTTAGAAGTTTGAGTGAACGAATTTTGAAGTTAAAGAAGAGCAATAGCTTTTAAATTAATTTATATCCGTTTTAAAAAAATTTAAAAAGTAAGTAGTAATGATTCTCAATATACTAGGGGGTTGGGGGCCCTACATGGTGCATGTAAAAAAAAAATTAGATGCAATGCATCAATGTGTAAAACAAACTATATATTTTATGACATCAAAGAAACAAGTTTTACAAGGGGTTATATACATTGTACATTGTATTGAAAAGTATTGTGATTATATTATTGTTATATTAAAGGAAGATATAGATATGCATATGCTTTATTTGCGTATTTGATTTTCTGGGAAAAAAAGCATTTTATTTTTTGAGTATAAACTAACGAATTACCTTTTGTAAAGTCTCTATATATAAAGTGAGTGTGCTAATCGAGAAACAAAATGAATAAATACCACATACTTTGAGACTTGAAAGTATTGTTAGCATTGTATAAAATGGTTGAAACTATATAAGGCTTAAAAATACAGCCTTGGCTTTATGTCATTCATAGTGATTATGTGGCTCATGTTTCTTCAACCACTTCCATTTGCCCTGCAGCTGAATATCAGCTCAACACTTATCTGTTGGCCAACCCAAGAGAGCTCTTCTTTGCCATTTCACAAAGATCCATCAACTCATCAACCTACGTCATGAATTACCCTCTTCTTTCTTATTGCCTTCATTATTTTCTGTCATCACTTTTAATGAATTTTGTTGTAGTCTTTGGCCTAAGCAATTATCGGAAAGAAGAAGATCGGTATAAGAAGTGACACAGCAACATGCAATAGAGGTCATCACAGGTGAACTTGAATATGGATTCTGAAGAACTTGTGTTACATCCTAGGTTTTGTCCTTAGAAACTTTCCTTGAAATCCATTCTCCGGACCCAATACAATTCCAAGTACGAGCCGTATGCTGGGATACGAGTAGTATGATCCTACCGTAAGCTGACCAGTGTTAGTTGGTGGGATGGTTTCGATCAATGGAATGGTCACAACTTAGGGATACGAGTTGCAAGAATTGGTACGAGTCGTATCGATAACTAGTATGGTGGGCAGTGTTTGATCCTCCTAGTAATTCACTCGGATCATGGGTATGGATCGTATGTTAAGGTTACGACTTGGTTGGATGAGTCATATACTAGACAGTGTCTGATCCAAAGGTTAAGGTCTGGGTACGACTGGTGGAAACCAATCGTAAGGAAGGGTACGACTCGTAAGAGGGCCAATCGTATCCCTGTGAAGGATTTTTAAGGGGCTTAAGTGGAGATATTTTGTACATTTACCTACTTACCTTAATTATGACCCACGACTTCTGATACACTTAGGAGGTTATTTACCCTATTTTTCTATTCATTAACACTTAGAAAACTATTCCAAAATACAACATAATTCTCTCAAGAGCTTTTGGGGCAAGAAAGCTAGGTTTCAACTTAGGGATTGCTTTGGGGCTTGCTTTGGTGATTTTCTTCCATCATCTTTCTCAGTTTAAGGCATGTGTCTCGTCACTACTTATTATTTCTAAAAAGGCATGGATTTTATGGATGTTTTCATGGTTTTAATGTTGCATGGTATATGGTTTTCAACTATTAATCAGGGATTTGTTTATAATGGCTTGGTTATGGTTTAATTATGCTTTTATATGCATCAATGATGGTTTTGGGCAATTGGATTGCATGGTAATGATTTAATGGTCCTTGGAATTGGTTTTGATTATATTATGCCCCAGGTGTTTGATAAAATGCTTATAAAGATATGTTCATTGCATTGACTTCTTTAAATGAAACTCTTGCTTGTTTTTAGCTTATATATGAAACTATAAATGGTTTAAATGACTTACAAAGGTTAAAGGCTAATTATTTATGCTTCTGGAGAACATAGTAGTCTCCTAAGATGTTAATATGGTAAACAGAAAGGGCACTTGAGAGACCCCTTAACCTAAATGGTTTGGCTATAGATAAATCTTGCAAGTATGGTTGGTATGACGATACCACTAATAATTATCCTCTGTTAATAAATGGTAATTGAATTGTTTGGATATGACTTTAATTCGGGAATTAATGATGGGATGTGTAACTAAGCTGTGAAAGGTGGAGGTTTCGGGGGAACCAAAACTGGAAACTCACAGTTGGTGATATGAGGGTGTAGTACCCTGTACTTTTTCCTAGCTTGAAATTATCCCAAAAATGTTAGAAGCTTTCTTTGAAAAATGAATCCACTTTTGTAGACGTGGTATTTTTAAGATTTTCACTTTTTGTCACGTGAAAAATTGAATAAACTTTCTATCGATACCAATTTCATCAAAATCCGACATCAGAAGAGAAAGTTATGGCCGAAATACAGAAGGCAATAAAACCGCCTAGGTGCGACGCTGAGCCCTACAGACCATCGGACTAGCAACGGACCATCGCCAACGACCATTGCAGCAAGGCAATGTGACTACCTTCTGCCCAAGATCAATGGCCCAGGCCGACGGACCGTCGAACTAGCGACAGACCATCGCTCATGCCGTCGCAAGGGAAATAGTGAGGCCCTATTCTACCTAGAAATGATGGTTAGGACAGACGGACCGTCGACCCAGTGATGGACCGTCGTACCCCACCATCGCACTAAGGCAGTAAGTTCCAGTTCTGGTCCCAGTGCGATGGTCAATCTGACGGACCGTCAATCCAGCGATGGACTGTCGCACCCACCGTCATATGTTCCGTTCACTTATTTTAGAGCCATTTTAAAGGGGGATTTTTGGTCTTTCACCACCCATTTATATACCTAGTTATATCCATCCAAAGCTCTGAAAATTCATTATCCATCTACTATAACAAAATTAGGGTTTTTCCTTTAGGATTAATCCCCAAGAATAAAATTTAAATCTTCTTCAAGAACTAAGAGATTCAAATTCTTCAAGTTCAAGAACTTCAAGAAACTCAAGCCAGGTATGCATAGTGTTCATTCTTAAACTCCGTTAGTCCATGGAGCCCAAGAATCTCTTTTCAAAGTTCAATTGTATGGATTTCTTTATGAATTTCATATTGGGTTGCTTTTTTTCATGTTGATAATGACCAATTGAATTCTAATTCATGTTGGGTGATAAATATTTTGCGGAATTGATTAGTATAAAGGTAGATTTATGTAGACCTATGATTAAACCCTTGGATGATGATATTAGAGTTGAATTATGATGTTAATTTGTTATATAATGTTGTCTCATATACTCTGCCTACCATGTGTTTGATTAAATGCCTATATGAAGGAAAAAAGTTCCCAACTAGTATGATCTTATGAAATCCCCATTTATGTACAAGCTTATGCATATCATATGTTTGATGAATTGCCTCAATAAATGAATTATGGATTGCGATGTTGGTTATGTATTCAAGAAAGTCATGCTTTGTTAGTTTCTTTCCATTGAGTCCTGGGGGTACTTGTATCCAAAAATTTAGTTGTATGTCTAAAGCCAGTATCATATTTTCACGATATCCTCAGTCAAGCCATGATCTATAAAACTTAGTCAGTCATATGACTCAGGAAAGTTCAATAATTCAGTAACCTCAATAATCTCACGAAATCAGTCAGTTGTCAGATATCAGTAGTTTTTCATCAGTTAATGGAATTCAGTAAACTCAGTGCATGTTCAGGCCAGTTAATCATGCTTAGTGTCTATTCAGATGGGAGTAGAAATTAGCACCGAGTGAACCCAGGGAGGGGAATTCGCCTGCCAATAGAGGGTGTGATTCTTAGAAGCAATCCTTTCATTTCGAAACTACGTAGCCAGCGTAGGTTAAGACATCATACCGGCTATTTGAAGGTAGATGAGGTGGCTTAACCTGCTAGTTGAGGGTTAACCTACTAGTCAGGGTCACTCACATATTGTCCTTACTAGTGGCGCAATATTAACACCCTTCCAATCAGGGCACAGATTGAGCCCTAATTCAGTTATAATGTGTCATTTAGGGCATGTCGATTAGATGACTACTTTCCACAGTTTTATGTTACAAAATCTAGACTGTCAGATATAGTCAACTCAGATATAGTACAGAACTCAGCTAGTTTCATCAGATTTAAGACTGTCAGATACAGTCGCTTATGTTATCAGTTAATAAAATTAGTCATTAGTCATGTTAGTTATCAGTAAACTCATGTTATCATAATTTCAGATATAGTTACTATGTATGCATGCATTCTCACGTTCATATTAGTCAGTTAGTCAGTATTATTCATGCATATGAACCCCATGCATTCAACCTACCTCACATGCATACCAGTACATTCAAAGTACTGATGCATTTGCGCTATGATGTATTATACCATAGGTTCAGAGATACGAGCTCCAGAGCATCAGTAAATTCCAATATCAGCAGTCAGAGTTAGCAGTGAGTCCTCATCCTTCAAGGACAAGATCATTTCTTATTTATCTCATTAATTAGTTTATTAGTTGAAGTTAGTTGGGGATATGTCCCATCAACTCCATATTCAGACAGTCATGTTTTAGAGAATTTTCAGACTACAGTATGTTCAGATAGCTTATTTCAGTTTTGTTTTGGGTATTTCATACCCTATTCATATATTACGATTTATCAGATCTTATGTTACAGTTTTGAACCTTATGACCCTTCAGTTCATGTTTCTGTATTATACCATATATTATGCAGTATACAGGTACAGATATCAGTCATGGGTTAGCTTGTGGTCCTTCGGGGTCATGAACACCGTGTAGCATTCCGGATACCAGCTTCAGGGCGTTATAGAGGGGTCTTTGATGATCACGTGCACATGTCTCATTTTATATTTGAGGGATATACTACTCATCCCATGAGATATTTTCTGATCGTGCGGCTACATGCTCTAAGACTTTTTCAGCAGGGGGAGCTGAACCAATACGGCCCATGGGTATGGTAAAACAGTAAGGTTACACAACCTAGGTAAAGGTTTTAAATACATAATAAACTTGGATTTCCTTTTCTGTCACTTATATATATGTATGGTTATATGCATCGTGGATAGTTTTACTTGGCTGTTTAAATGGCATTACTTTATCCTTATCTTGAGATACATGCTAGCGGTTATTCGATAACCCATCTACTGGTGGTTGTATACCCATACTATATAGGAATCTGTTGTTCGACTCCTCCTATATAGTAATTGAATCGGGGATAGCTTTTGGATTGAAGTGGTGAGCTTCCATCTTTTCAAAAATCATCATTTCATAAAATGGACATTCTTACACATTTTGCTTTTGTTTTAGATATTGGTTTTAGCCATAGTTGAGAGTATGTCCCAACTGAATATTTGTATTCTTTTGGATTGAGGCTTTGTGGTAATTCTAGGGGTTGGTATGGGCAAGATCAGTATTGGTGTTTTCCTTGGCATTGGTATTGGTATTGGGGCTGACATCATTGGACGATATTGTTGGTTTTTCCATCATATTATATTTTAGGTGTAATTATCAGATTATGTTTTGATCTTATCTTTGGTTTGGTGCGGGTAGACACAGTTGGGCCGATCATGATTGTGACCCCATCCTAGAGTCTTCATGAGAGTATTTACGCAATCTTATTATATGCTCAAAATTCAACTTATCTGAAGCTGTGAAGGGTGGTTGGGTTGGGTTAAGGGGGTGGTCCCCAGTCCTGGTTGGACTTGGGATGCCCATTACTTCTAGGCCCTGGTTCGGGTGGTGACAGGTCAGTATTAGAGCTTTAGGTTCATGGTCAACTAGGAAGTCCACAAAGCTGTGTTGCACAGAGTATATTTTAAGGGTTTGAAGCGCACCACACTCATAAGAGAGAGTTTAAGAGACATTTAGGAATGTTTCACTTTCGTGAAATTCTCATTCTTGGAATCTTCTCTAATCCTTGGTTGTTTGTCTTTCAGATCATGCCTCCTAGATTTGGAGCACAAAGAAACTTTTCCATCCCATCTGGGGATAATGCTGAGTTGGGGATAGAAAAAACTTGGTAGATCTGTTTGAGTTAGGGATGGTGGATTTCAATGTGATTTTGGGTATGGACTGGTTGTGTTCTTGTTATGCGTCTTTTCACTATCGGACTCGTAAGGTTTCTGGTCAGCCAAAATAGAATGAGAGGGTTATTTTTTAGCTCATAGGGGAGATTTATTTCTTATCTTAGATCTCGAAGGTTAATCTCTAAAGGGTGTCTTTATCACTTGGTTCGGGTTTAAGATTCCAACTCGGAAGGTCCTTATTTGTAGTCAGTTTCGATAGTTAATGAGTTTCTAGAGGTCTTTTCAGATGATCTTTCTGGTGTTCCTTCAGATTAGAAAATAGAGTTTGGTATTGATTTGTTTTAGGACACTCGTCCAATATCTATTCCTCCTTAAAAAATGGCTCTGGTTGAGTTAAAGAAACTCAAGGAGCAAATTAAGGATCTTCTAGATAAGGGGTTTATTCATCCTAGTGTTTCTTCGTAGGGTATACTGGTATTGTTTGTGCGCAAGAAAGATGGTTCCCTTCGGATGTGCATTAACTACAAGCAGTTGAATAAGGTAACAGTCAAGAATAAGTATTCTCTCTCAAGGATAGATAATCTGTTTGATCAGTTAAAGAGTGCCAAGTTTTTTTCTAAGATAGATCTTTGGTCTGGGTACTATCAGCTTAAGATTAAGGAGGTGGATTCCCTAAGATAACTTTTCGTACTCGATATGGGGCATTTTCAGTTCTTGGTGATGTCATTTAGGTTGACAAATGCTCCGCCAACATTTATGAATTTGATGAACAGGGTGTTCAGGTAGTATTTGGATCTCTTTTTCATTGTGTTTATTGATGACATTTTGGTATATTTAAGGAGTGAGGTGGATCATGCTAGTCACCTCCGTGTGGTGTTGTAAACCTTAAAGTAACAATGGTTGTTTGCCAAGTTTTCTAAGTTTGAGTTTTGGTTGAATGCGTGACTTTCTTGGGTCACATTATTTCTAGTGAGGGGATAATGGTTGATCCTCAAAGGGTTGCTGCGGTGATGGCTTGGCCTATGCCCACGACTCCATCCATTGTCCAGAGCTTCTTGAGTTTAGTCGGGTATTATAGGCGGTTTGTGTAAGGCTTTTAATCGATAACTGCTCCTTTGACTAAGTTAACTTAGAGGAAGGTTAAGTTTTCTTGGTCGGATGCTTGTGAGGAGAGTTTTTAGAAGTTAAAGGATGTTGACTTCAACTCCAATTTTGAATTTATCAGAAGGCAATGATGGGTTTGTGGTTTATTGTGATGCATCTCGGGTAGGGCTTGGTTGTGTTTTGATGCAGCATGGGAAGATGATTTCCTATGCTTCCAGGAAGTTGAAGGTGCATGAGAGAAATTATCCTACTCATGATTTGGAGCTGTTGGTGGTTCTGGTTTCTTTGAAAATATGGTACCATTATCTGTATGGTGTTCACGTAGATATCTTTTCGGATCATAAGAGTCTTCAGTACGTGTTCATGCAGAAGGAGCTTAATCTTAGGTAAAGGAGATGGCTCGAGCTTCTCAAGGACTATGGTATAAGTCTTCACTATCATCCGTATAAGGCTGACGTGGTTGTTGATGCTCTTAGCAAGTTTTCTATGGGAAGTTTGGCTCATGTGGAGGAAGGGAATCGAGAATTGCTGAAGGATATTCACCGCTTAGCCAATCTTGGAGTTTGTCTCTTGGATTCTAAGGATAGTGGTGTAATGGTGCAAGAAGTGGTTCAATTGTCTATTGGTGCAGAGATTAAGAAGAAGTAAGTGTTAGATCTGCTCTTAATGAAAATTAAGAGTGACATTGGTGGGCAAAAGGTAACAATGTTTGAGATTAGTGGTGATGGTACTTTTCGGTACCGAGGGCGTTTGTGTGTTCCGAATATCGATAGGTTGTGACAAAGGATTTTGGATAAGGCGCATGAGTCACGCTATATTGTCCATTCGGGTTCGATAAAGATTTATCATGATCTTAAGGAGATCTATTGGTGGAATGGTATGAAGAGACATGTAGTTGACTTCGTGGCCAAGTGTATGGTATGCCAACAATTTAAGGTTGAGTACATAAGGACAGGTGGGTTGCATCAAGAAATTTAGTTGCCTGAATAGAAGTTGGAGATGATCAATATGGATTTTTTTTTATCGATTTTCCTCGGTCTTGAAACCAATTTTATTTGATTTGGGTCATTGTAGATAGGATGACAAAGTTTGCTCACACTTTGCTGATAAGGACTACCTTTTCAGCGGAAGATTATGCGAAGTTGTATCTTCAAGTGATTGTGAAGCTGCATAGGGTGCTTGTTTCGATTATTTTTTACCATGGTACGCAATTTACATCTTATTTCTTTTGGTCTTTCCAGAAATGTTTGGGGATTAATGTTAGTCTGAGTACAGTTTTTCATCCGTAGTCGGACGAGCAAGAAGAAAGAATGATTCAAACATTGGAGGACAAACTTCGAGCATGCGTGAATGATTATGGTGGAAGTTGGGTTGAGCATATACCTTTGGTAGAATTTGATTACAACAATAGCTATCATTGAAGTATTGGTATGGATCTTTTTAAGAGTTATATGGTAGGAGGTATAGATCTCCTATTGGATAGCTTGAGCTTGGTAAGGTGGATATGTTTGGTCCCGATTTGGTCTATCAAGATATAGAGAAGGTGAAAGCGATTCGGGATAGGCTTAAGGTTGTACAGAGTTGCCAAAAGTCTTATGTGGATGTTAGGTGTAGAGATTTGGAGTTTAAGGTTGGGGATAGAATGTTCCTAAAGGTGTCTCCAATAAAGGGAGCAGTGTAGTTCGGCAATAAGATGAAGATCAGTCCTCAGTTTATTGGTCCTTATGTGATTTCACAGAGAGTTGATAATGTTTCTTATGAGTTGGAGTTTTTATCTAGTTTGGGTTTGGTTCATCCGGTCTTTCATGTTTCCATGTTAAAGTAGTGTATTGACGATCCTTCTTTGGTCATTCCTTTGGAAGGGTTGGATATGTCGGATTCTCTGACTTATGAAGATGTCCCGGTTGAGATATTGGATAGGCAAGTTCATTGGTTGTGGACCAAGGATGTGGCTTCGGTTAAGGTTCTGTGGTGGAACCATAAGGTATAAGAAGCTACGTGGGAAGCGGAAGAGGACATGAAGTCCAAAAATCAGTTCTTGTTTTCTGCTCCTAGTATTCGTGCAGAAGGTATATATTCTTGAACACATCTTTATTTTCTGAGTTTATTAAAGGAAAGATTAATATCTTGTCCTCTTTGTTTTCAAACTTTGATGAAGGTTGGGAATATGTTTGATAATGCAAATGACGTTGTGTGTGGTTACCCGCACCTTATCCGTCATTTGGGGATAAATGTTCCTGGTGGGTGAGAATGTTACATCCTGGGTTTTGTCCTCAGAAATTTTTGCTAAAATCCATTTTTTGTACCTAATACAACTCTAGGGTACGATCCGTATGCTGGGGTACAAGTAGTATGATCCTGTCGTATGCTGACCAGTGTTAGTTGGTAGGATGGTTTCGATCACTGAAATGGTTACAACTTAGGAGAACGAGTCATATGGATCGGTACGAGTTATTTCACTGCTGGACAGTGTCTAATCTAGAGGTTAAGGCCTGGGTACGACTGGTGCAAAAATCAATCGTAAGAAAGAGTACGACTCGTAAGAGGGTCAGTCCTATCCTTGTGATGGGTTTTTAAGGAACTTAAGTGGGGGTATTCTGGACATTTTTCTACTTATCCTAATTATGACCCACGACTTCTAATACACTTAGGAGGTTATTTACCCTATTATTTTATTCATTAACACTTAGAAAATTATTCCAAAACACATCATAATTCTCTCAAGAGTTTCTAGGGCAAGAAAGCTAGGGTTTCAACTTAGGGATTGCTTTGGGGCTTGCTTTGGTGATTTTCTTCCATCATCTTTTTCGGTTTAAGGCGTGTGTCTCTTCCCTACTTATTATTCCTAAAAAGGCATGGATTTTATGAATGTTTTCATGGTTTCAATGTTGCATGATTTATGGTTTTCAACTATTAATTGGGGTTTTTGTTTATAATGGCTTGGTTATGGTTTCCTATGGTTTAATTATGCTTTCATATGCATCAATGATGGTTTTGGGCAATTGGATTGCATGGTAATGGCTTAATGCTCTTTGGAATTGATTTTGGTTATATTATGCCCCCAAGGTGTTTGATAAAATGCTTACAAAGATGAGTTCATTGCATTGACTTCTTTAAATAGAACTCTTTCTTGTTTCAGCTTATATATGAAACTATAAATGGTTTAAATGGCTTACAAAGGTTAAAGACTAATTGGTTATGCTTGTGAAGAACATGATAGTCTTCCAAGAGGTTAATATGGTAAACAGAAAGGGCACTTGAGAGTCCCTTTAACCAAAATGGTTTGGCTATGGATAAATCTTGCAAGTATGGTTGGTATGACGATACCACTAATAATTGTCATTGGTTAATAAATGGTAATTAAATTGTTTGGACATGGTTTTAATTTGTGTTATAATGGCGGGATGTGTAACTAAGTCGTGGAAGGTGGAGGTTCTGGGGGAACCGAAACTAGAAACTCATATTTGCTGATATGAGGGGTCGTCGATGACCACGTGCGAGACGTTTTATATTGGAGGGATGTACTATCGTGCGGCTACACGCATTGAGACTTTTTCAGTAGGGGGAGTTGAACCTATACGTCCTATGGGTGTGGTAAAACGGAAAGTTTACACAACCCAGGTAAAGATTTTAAATGCATGGTAAACCCCGATTCCCTTTCCCGACACTTATATATATGTATGGTTGTATGCATCGTGTATGATTTTACTTTGTTGTTTAAATGGCATTACTTTATCCTTATCCCGAGATACATACTAGCAGTCATTCTCTAACCCGTCTACCAACGGTTGTATACCCACGCTATGCAAAAATCGACTATTCGACTCTTTCTATATAGTGATTGACTCAGGGACAACTTTTGAATTGAAGTGATAAGCTTTCATCTTTTCGAAAAACTCTTTTTTATGATATGGACATTCTTAGACATTTTGTTTTTGTTTTGGATATTGGTTTTAGCCATGGTTGGGGGCATGTCCCAACAAAATATTTGTATTCTTTTGAATAGAGATTTTGTGGTACTTCTGGGGCTTCGTATGGGCGAGATCGATATTGGTGTTTGGTATGGCATAGATAGTTGGTTTGGTACGGGTAGACTCGGTTGGGTCGATCATGGTTGTGACCCTATCCCAGAGTCTTCATGAGAGCATTTACGCAATCATATTATATATTCAAAATTCAGCTCATCTGGTAAAAGGTGGTTGGGTTGGGTTAAGGGGCGGTCCCCGTTCCTGGTTGGACTTGAGATGCCCATTAGTGTAGGCCCTGATTTGGGTTATGACAACTTGATAGCCACAAATCATAAATAATGGCAAAATGAACTTACTTTTTCTGCTTGAGTTTGATCAGAATTTACTCGTAGAATAGGAATGGAGTCATCCATAAAATGGCTTGCCTGTAGTAATGTACCATCTTCTCCAATAGCTACTCCTGAATCTACATCGCAGATCAGTTGATACAAATTTAAACGATAAACAACTTTCCAGTCGACAAAGTTTTTTCTGGATACACCTTTCTTACCAAATGAATCTGTTGATATACTATAATATATAAGATATACCATTGAGATTCTATGTAGCTACAAATACCAAATAGGCTCATTATAAACTATGAAAAAAGTATAAAAACATTGGGTTCTATTACCATACATTATCAACAGCAAGAAATCATGCAATCCTTGACCTCCTGGCCGCATGACAATAAATTACCAATTACTTTAAGGCTCCTTTTCATTTCTTGACTTTATTGTTGATTTGGGATCGGAGTTGTACACCTGCACACCATGCATTGCATTTCATTGGGATTGGATTACATGCCTTCAAACATATTTATTGGGATCAGAGTGCACTCTTGCATAATATAGTTATTGAAATCGGAGTATCAACTGAAACTATTAATTGTCAATGTCCATAGACATAAATTCATATCACACAATTCATGAGTGAGAATAATGGACTAACCAATAAGAAAATGACCATCACCAAATACCCTTTTCCAGGACTCTTGAATTAAAATAAATCATAAAAAAATTTGTGTCTTAGTCTGTATATAATGCAGGATAAGTGGGCTAACGACACATAGCTACCCCAATGCCAAATTTGGTAAGTGGGAAACTAGAACAGAGATACCGTAATACAAAATGTATTACCTATATGTAGACATCTTCTTAAGCTTTGTAAACTTTTATGTAGCAGTGAGCATGCTTCAAATTTGTCAAAATCTTAAAAACCAACCATCACTGCTGCAATCACTCACAAATTTAGTCTATTAGTATACTAAAATGTCAAATGTGTAGATGCCTCTTGATGACTGTCATACTTTCTCATGATGTGTGGGTGCTGGATCATTGAATAAACTCTTATTATGATTTATCCTATTAGGTCCCTTGATTTCTTGTAAGCTTGAAAACTTTAAAATTCTCCTTTACGCTAGGTGTTTATAGTCTTGCACTATAAAATCTAACAAAAATCCCTAACAATTTAGTCTATGGGGAAAGCTGTGATGCTTATCATTTTCATATAGATTAGTTATATACGTGTGGCAATTACGACTTTCTACAAAATGTGGCATTGCCTCCCACTTGTAGCTAGATTAGATTGTTTAATTGAGGTTTTACTTGGGGTTGGAAGTCATCCACTTTTTATTTTAAGGGAAGAAGAACACCCAATTCAATTATTCAATTTCTGTATAGATTTCATTGATTTACAATTTGTAATTAAAATCTCATAATGTAACATGACAAAAATAAAATAAAAACTATTATCATCAATGAACTGGAAAGAAACCCAACAATCAAATCCTTCACAAATTCAAGTTATTAAAATATCAAATGTAAAACCTCATCAAAAAGCTGGGACAAAGGGCAAAGATGACATTTATTTGGCATGAATTCAACACACAGAACAAATCATGTAATAATAGAGAACAAAGATAAACTTTTTAGAATCTAGACCCTGTAGAATCTTCACTATTGTCTAGGTCGTAATCTATCTCGTTTTCACAACTCTTGAGCTCTCCTCTTCTTTGATTATCATTTGATTCACCTGTAGTAAAATAAGTGGGTCTGAGATATAAGATTTGGCAAAGAAAAGTTCACCGAAAAATTTAATTTTTCATCAAAATTATGAAACTTTAAATTCAGAAACATACAAAATTACAATAGAAAACCTATCCAAAGAAACCCCATGAAAGAATTTAAATCAGGCAATTAAAGTAAAGGATAAAGATGTATAAATTTGACATAAAAAAATCTAAGGGATTAACCATGGCTTGAAGGTGCTCCAAAGGATTGAATTTATATAGAAAGAGACTTTGGAGATTTGGATTAAGGTGTACAGGTAAGGTGAGTAATGGAAAGACACGAATTCTCTTCTAACGTAGTCTATGTGCCACGTTGGTATAACAATACATATAAGTAATATGCAAATGATCATAATACCCTTAGTTTGAAATTATTGACAAATAGCTAACAAGTCGAAACTCTTATATATTATAGAAAAGAAAAGAAAAGAAATATTTAAATCTAATATTTATATTTATCTTTTCAATGTATAAATAAGTTTGACCAAATATTTCTTCTTAGGATAATCATACCAGAAACGGATGCACTATTATATTCTTAGGAGTCATTTGGTAGGAGGGTTTATTTTTTTAATCGATGTACTACAATATGGGATAAATTAATACAATATTTGGTAGCAAATAACGAGCAATTGATAATTAATACATGAATTAGTTATACACCTTATATGATATTATAGGGTGTATAACTAATACACCCAACAATTCATGGATAAATATTAATAAAGACAAAAGTGCTCTTAAATTCTTTTAAATATTTTTTAAATCTTTTTTACTTTATTCAATATGAGTTATTTCTTTTCAATTTTCAATATGATAATATTCCTCTAAATAATTTTAATCATTAAAAAAACTACTCCATTAACTTAGAAAATACTTATTTATCAAAGCCCGAAACAAATTGCATGGTTGCATATAGCTTTAATTTTGTAAATAGAATGTATCACAAATAAAAAAAGATATCTTAAATTTAACACTTTACGGAACACAATTTTATGTTAACAATGATGCAATTGTTTCATTCAAAAGTTACACGTATTCCCTCCAATTTAAGAACATCACACAGTGCGAACAACAAAAAAATAAAGAAAAGATAACAAATTATTTTTTTTTTTACAAGTGAATGATTAAATCTTAAAATTCCAAAATAAGTTATTACTGTAGTTATATTGTTGATTTTTTTTTTAAAAAGGAATAATAAAGTTTGCAAAGTAAATATACAAAAGTTATTGTATGTCAAGGTTTTTTTATTAACAAATAATATCTTTTTAAAATATAACAATACATATTGTTTTCAATGCATCAAACCAAACACCGCATAAAAAATAATCTCAGCATTACTAATCCCAGTATTAATAATGCCAGCACTACTAATCCCAGCATTACTAATACACCCTATTCAGTATTATCTTATACATTCTACCAAACGACCCCTATTGCATTAGGTTCATGTAAAGTCGGTATATTCGGAATGACCTATAAAATCATATGAAAAAATTAACAATAATTGTAATTATTTATAGTCATAAATCCATGACTTTTAAAATAAATTAAATCTAATGCTAAAAATCTTAAATATATCTTATTGATTTGTTTTAACTATTCCTGAATTAGCGTGTATTATCTTAATATATATTCTTTTCACCATGGATTAGATGACACATCATTAATTCAAAAATATTATATATATATTTTTTAATTTTAATAAATATGCTAGTAGTTTTATTATTCTCTTTATATTTATTTGAGATTATTACAATTTTTTATTATATTTTCTTAAATTCATTAATCAATAAATATTCTTTAATTATTATTATTATTATAATTATTATTATTTATTTTAAATTAATTTTTTTTAAAAATAGTGGATAATTATCCTAAACAAAAACTACCCTCCCATACCCCATTGTCGGATAACTTTCCCAAATTCCCTTTTTAAGAGGAAACTTTCCCAACTTCCAAGACCAGATTCTACATACTCTGACAGACTACAATATTAGACACTGAGAAAAAACAAAAACAGTCAGAGAAAAAAGATTTAAAAAAAATAGAGAAAAAAAGAAAAAAAATCAGACAGTGCAAGAACAGTAAAACAAAAAGTTCTTTGAGATTGGAGAATTGAGTCCAGGTTTTCGATAGTGTTTTTGGCGACAACTTTCTCAATCTATTATTCAGTTTAAATCATCACAGGTTCTACGATCCTAAACCATTTTATGTTGTAAATTTTATTATGAAAAGCATAAATAAAAATGTTCAAATGGTTTAATGTATTATTTAGTCCGTATGATTGTATGAATATGTGAATTTTCTGTTATTATATATTATATGATTAAGTTACCACATAGTTATATGTTTGTATATAGATGTGTTTGATATTAAAATTTTGTACGTTTATATTATCAAGTTTTAAAAATTGGGACAGAAAGGAAAAAACAGTGAAAAGGAAAATAGACACAAATACATTGATATAGATATATACACTAGATAGTAGATTTTTACCGATTACCTTTTAATGGCTGCAGCAAAGAATAAAATTCATAGTACTTGATATAATTTTCTGAAAATTTATTAAATGTTTCACCTACATATGCTCTTCTCCCCCATTTTAATTTACAGACACACAAAGATCTCTTCATTTTCATGAATCCATGCACACATACACAACACACAATAATACACACAGAGACACATAAAAATACATACACAGATTCACGGGAAAGAGGAAACAGTGAAGAAAAATAAAAAACATAGTGGAAAGATTAGAGAGAAGAGAGAAAAATGGGGAGGGAGAGATTGAGCGAGAAAGAGAAGAAGATTGAGAGAGAGTAAAAACATAGTTTGAACGGAGGGCTAATCAAAAAAAAAAAAAAAAACAGAGAGTGAAGTGATAATCAGGGAGAGATTGGAAGAGAGGGAAAGAGTAGAAACAAATGAGAGGGAGATACTGTTTTGGCGAATTCTCATCGAAAACTTGCCGGAGAACAGCCTGAACCCACCATCTTCCAAAATCCGACCAAAATTGCCGACCAAAATACCCCAACAATCCCTTCCATCACTGTTTCGGTGGAATAACAACAAAATCAGAGTCCAAAAAATCCCGTGAAACACCCAAAACTCCATCACCATTGGCAAAATCTATCGGTAAAATCAAAATGGGAGGTTGTCACCAGCGATTCCTATTGGAAAACCATCAGATCCACATCGAAATCTCCAAAATCAAGTCTATGGTTGTAATTCCGGTGAAGTCACCGAAGAACAACCCAAAATTGACCCGACCAGTCCTAGATCCGATGAAAACTATCAAAAAATGAACGTAACAAATCTGTGCATTTGAAATTACGTGTGGGTCATTCTTTATTTCATAATTTTTGGGGTTGAGTTATTAAAAATATAAATAGATAGGAAAGAATCGGGGTTTTTGTGTTTGAGTTGTCTCATAACCTGTGATTTGGATTTGTATTAGTTTTAAAAAAATCATATTTGATTTTTATGTTATTATTCTTATTATTTTCATTAATATTTATTGTCATTAATAAGGTTAATAATTAGTTGTTAAATTAATTGATTGTCTTGTTTGTGCATGAATTTAGAATAAATGATTTGTAGTTTAAAAAAATCACACCATATTTTGAGTTTTAAGTTACTGCAAAATAATATAGTTAGAATTTTAGTATTAAATATTAGGATAGAAATAAATAAGATAAAAGGTTCTCGAATTTTCAAGAAATAAAACAAATGTCTTTAACGCTAGGCAAAAACTTTAAGCACGTTTAAAATATTTATCTCAATTAAGAATGCGGCGTACGCATATTTTTGAGATATTTTAAAATTCAAGGATGCAATAATGCACCATGGCAAATATTTTTCTAAAATTAATTTTCATCAATTTATTTAATATAATAGGTATAGACAAATATTCTTGGCATAATAAAATGAGCAAATCAAGACCTTCAAACATAATTTATCAAAATAGTTTAAGTCAATATAAGTTAATAAAAGCAACCGTGCTAGAACCATGGGACTCGAGGGGTGCCTCACACCTTTCCCTCGATCAACAAAATTCATTTTTCAGTCTTCTATTTTCATAGATCATAATAATGAGTTATTTTCTTTTGATTAGGGATTCAACAAGGTGACTTGGAACACCATAAATCAATTCCAAGTGGCGACTCTGAAAATGAAAAAAAATAATTCTTATTCAAAACTGTCACTTTAATTAGGAAAATCCTCCGACTTTGACTTCTCGAGTAAAAAAGGGGTGTGATATCTCTGGTGACTCTGTTGGAGAATAATCAGAATTTGAGCTTTTAATATTGACTTTTACTTGCTCTAATTATTTAGATATTGTGTTTGCTGGCCTAATGTGCTACTTGTCGCTCATTTATTGCTTTGATATTGTGAATTGTATTATAAACTGTATTCTCTTGCACCCCCTCTCTAAGTCTCTGAAAATAGGATAGAAGCAAAACACCCAAGAATGTGGCCTTGCAAAAAATTTTGGTTGATTGGTGATGATGATGATATGTGTTGTGTTGTATCCTTGTTGTGTGTTGTTTCTAACTTGTGTAAAGGTTGCATTGATGCATGTTGATGTGTTAACTTGTGTTTATTCTTGACTCGCCCCGCATTCGAGGAATCATGGTCCAAGTGGTGTAGAATTGAAACACCTAGAATTGAACCCTTAAAAAGACAACTCCTTTTGATGTCTTTGGGGTGTGTACAATTGAAGAGCTTGAGTCGTACCCTTCGTACCTTTCTTCTCCTTACGTTTTTGTACCTTGAGCAGTAAGTTGAGGCAGTATACTGTGTCTTATACGAAAAGTCCATCTCTTGGTTGTAACCATGCATACGAGTTGTATACTACAAGGTCATATATAGTGAAAACCTAACCTAGAGTGGACTATTTTTTATATGGGTGAAACTCATGATTGGGGAATGAGTCGTACCCTTTGGTTATGACTCAAAGGTTCCCTCTCATACCCACAACAGTGTGGTTAACCTAGGAGAATCCTACGGTACGAGTTAGGGTACCACTCATACCCTAGGTCATGATTTCCATATGAACCGTATGGGGGAGTCATACCCCTGCACAAATAGACTTTTTAGATTTTTATTAAGAATATTTTGGTCATTTAATTTGCCTAAAACCCTAAGTCCTTGCACTCTTTAAGGCATTGTAGCCTTCTAATTCTTCATTTTACAAGACTCAAACACTCTAAATAATCTCTAAAGCTCATATTTGAAGGATTGGAGGCTAGGGTTTCAAGAATGGTCTTCAAAAGGCAAAGGAGAGTCAAGATTGTTGGTTTTTCATCTTGCTTAAGGCATTTACCTCTCCCCCTTTCTAATAACTCTAAACCCATGTATTTCACGTTTGAATTAGTAAGTGTACATGGTGATTTTGAAATTAAATCAAAAGAGTTTTGTTGCCTAATGATGAACAATATTGACTATTGCTTAGACTTATGTATATACATGTTATTGTTGATGTTTTGCACGTGTGGGTTCTTGTTGTTTGTAGTCTAACAAATGAGTCTTAAGAAACCCTAATATTTATGATTGTTGCTTTAAATATAGCCTTGGTAGAGGTATGTACGCAAGGTGTTTGTGAAAATGTCTAAGTGAAATGCCTAGTTACATGTTGATGATGTATTGAGTTAAGGCAATGGACTGATGAGCCTGAATGATTGGAAAATGGTATGTTAAAGTTATTGTAAGTCATGTATTATGTATTTAATGTTATTATTTAGATAATGTCTAATAAGGGTTTGAAACCCTAAACATGAAAATGAACTTGTTATGTGTGTTAAGCCTAAATCTGGTGTGAATATGGTAAAAGATTGCTAATGAATTATGAATTTTTATGTGGGTCTTGGTGACCAAAAATGAGATTAAAGATGTGTTTAGTCAAGATATGTGACCTATTAAAATTATCAATGGTTAAATAGTTTTGTGAAGTTCAAATGTGTATCTATTAAATTGGCCTAGTGGACATGAATGAGTCATGGTAAGGTCAAGTGAATGTGAATACTTGTGGATGGTTGGTAAAGTCCTTGTTGGCCATGTATTGAGTTATCATGATTGTGAATGCTTGTAAATGGTTTTTATGAACCTTGTTAATCATGTAATGAATTAGCTTATGGTTTAGAATAGTGTGATGTCCTTATAAGAATGAATGGTTGGTGATTGATGTTGTTGGTCATATAATTTTTGTTAAACTATGACCATGTTGGTTCGATGGCTAAGAAGAGAGGTTCAATTCCCTAAACTTGAACTTGAATTGTATATTGAAAAAAGTGTTATAAACATGTAATATAATGTTGTTAATGAAATGAGAATAGTTTGTGTGGGTCATGAGGACCACAAATTGCATCGTATGATGAAATGAGTTAAGACATTGGCCTAATGAAGTGGTTGATCAATGAAGGATCCCATAAGGACCACCATTTATGATGTTCAATTGGCTAAATGAGTCATAGCCGTTAAATGTGACATAAGTTGTATGTATGTAAATGCATGAACTAATGAGTCAAGAGTTCTAATGCCGACCAAGGATGCCAATAAAACAACGAGTGATTCGAGTTTCTCATAAAAAAATATGACTAGTGATTTGAGTTCTTAGTCCCATGAAACAACAAGTGATTCGAGTTCCTCATCAATGACATGGCTAGTGATTCGAGTTCCTAGACCAGTGATTTGACTAGAGATTTGAGTTCCTAGTTCGAAGAGATCTCTTGAGGTTAGAATGCCTCGTTTAATGACATGGTTAGTGATTCAATTTCCTAGACCGGTGATATGACTAGCGATTCGAGTTCCTAGTTCAATGAAATGAAATGGCTAGTAATTTGAGTTCCTAGACCGGTGAAATGACTAGCGATTCGAGTTCTAAGTTCAATGAAATGACAATGATATTGGTCTAATAGGTCAACTTGGTTGAATTGGTTAACTTGGTAAAGTATGGTATGTTTGTTAAGTTGGTTTGGGGTTCAGATCCCCATGGCTAATGTAATAACAAAGTTTAAGGTTATAAATCGGTAAGGTGGAAGATTGAAAGTTCTTCACTTCATGTCTCATGAATGAATGATTTAAGAATGTAGCTATGTTTTGTTCCTTTTATGGCATAATATGAACATAATGTGTATGTCTATGTGTATGAGCATGTGTCTAAGAATATGATTAGACTTGTATGCCTAATAAGAACAGGTTGGACCTAAGTGTAAAATGTCAGAGTCCTCCACTTGATGCCTTATGATTAAAGAGTCCGAGAATTTTGTTAAGTCTTGATATCTCGTTGGCATGTTATATATATGTGTGTGTGTGTGTGTATTTATAAATAAGGATAAGTGTATGAATGTGATTAAACATGATATATTGAATTTTTGTTGAAGGATGATATCATTTTATCCTTATCCTTAGTTATATGCTAGCTCTCCAACCGCTAACCGTCTCTGGATGCTATGTCCCCAGGCGACATAAGGGCCAGATCATCATCTTCTTCTATATAGTGAATAGGTGTTCAAATGTATTCGTGCATTGACCTTGAAGTGGTGAGCTTCTATACTCCGAAAGACCTATCTTTCATAGTCACGTTACCATATGTCATAGACTTGTATTGGATGGTACTTGGCTATTATCGAAAGCTTGTCCTGATATATTATCGACTTTTGTTTGGTAGAGGTTTTGTGGATGATTGTGGACTTGGGCATATTGGCTAGACTATTGATATTAATGAAATATTAGATATTGTCTTTCTAGCCTTATATTTTTGCTATCTTATTATATGGTCGGAATCCAAACGACCCTTATGGATAATTGTTTAAGATTAGGTTGGGTTATCGGGGAGACCTACGGTTCATGTGATCTCGAGGTGCCCATACGACATGGCCCAAAGTTTGGTTCATGTCAAGAAGGAATGTCGAATATGCATCCTACCTTCTTTTTGAGATAGTTGGAGTGTCAAGGCACCTAGTGAAGGATTATTAGTCACACATGTTAGGTGAGGTTTTGATCAATAACGAAGTCGGAGTAGCACTGCTATAAAACAAGTTGTCCCTCTCCAACTCGAGTATCCACTCGGGTAAGCCAGTCTAGACACCTATGCCTATCAGGATAAACTTAGTAGAATTGAAAGTAAAAATCTGATTATCCCTATTAGGTTTTGGTTTATTTGCATCATGTGATTTTGACTTAGTGAGACTCGAAGCAGGGACGGATCTGTCTAAGACAGGTGTCCTTTTTTATAATGATTAGCATGTGCATCCTACATGCTCTTTGACATTTATTTGGAAGACCATTTGATTGTTGACTGACTTTAGGCAACTTGGTGAAATGTAAGAGAGTTTTTTGTCCTCAAATCTAATGAATTATTTGTTTAAAAATCAAAAAATATATATAGTCTTTTAAGGTCTTCATAAACTACAAGGGTCTGATTCTCGCTCTTTAGTAGGATACATAGGAAGCCTTCCCGGGATACGACCCTGTCTTTTGAAAAATCATTCATATATTTATTGGAAATATTTTAAAACTATAGTTACTTTCATAATTTTTTTATTATCCTCAAGTTTAAATTATATATATATATATATACACACACACACACACACATATTAATAGCCCTGAATTTTTAGGGATCGTGAGGCTAAGTTTTTACAAAATAAAAAATATATAAATTATATAAATCTTAACAGTCCTGAACCTTAAGGGGTTTTGAGGCTTAGTGTTGTACGACATATATAAAATGATCATGTTTTTCTTCAAAGATTGTTTTATTTTTTATAGAATATTCAGTTGTATTTTCTTCCAAATTCATAATTGAAATTATATAGTGGTCTGTCAGTGCAAAATTTTTGGTAGAGTTGGTCTAAACAAGTGTAATCCCATAAAAAAGGAACATTTTGTTAGTTTTTCAAAAACTACGCACACCTGATTCTCACCTCGATGAGATACGTAGGCAACCCATACCAGGTTCAGTGATATTCTTAAGAAAAATTTTTGATAATGTCAAGCCTTGACACATTCAAAAATCAAAATAGTATCAAGGTAGTTGGTTTGTGGTTAAGCTGGCATCTCATCCATACAACACCAGGCAAGATGACCCACAAAAAGAATGAAAAATCTAAGATGAGGTGGTATAGACTGTTAAAAATGTAGAACAAAAGAAGATGACCGGGAAGGTTAGAAGTTGGAGAAAGTATGAGAAACATGCAAGGATTGGGAGAAGAAAAATGTGTATCTTACAAGTATTTGTATATGTCTCCCAATGTTCAATTGTATCTAGGGTTCAAAACACCAAAGTTGGACAAATACAAGGGGCATAGTGATCCTTTAGGTTATTTGAAAATGTTTATAATAAACTAAGAGGAGCAGAGGGGAAAAGAAGAACTGTTGATGGCTTACTTCGAAGAGAGTTTGGCAGGGATTGCTTTAGAATGGTTCATTGATCAAGATATCTCTCATTGGCATGTTTGGGATGACATGGCTAGGGATTTTGCCAAGCAATTTCAATGTAATATCGATATAGTGTCGGATCGTACTACACTTGCCAATAAGAGAAAAAAAATCACCAAATGTTTTTGAGAATATGCTATTAGATGGAGGGAGCAAGCTACTAGAGTTAAGCTATCAATAAAGGAGTGTGAGATGATTGATATTTTTCTCCAGGCACAGGAACCTGACTACTTCCATTATTTACTTTCCACTATTGGAAATACAATTGTCGAGGTCATTAAGATTAGAGAAATGGTAGAAAATGGGATCAAGTCGGATCAAATTATAGGCCAGGCTGCTTGGAAAACAACTGCTCAGGCGATTCAAAATGGTTCAGGAAGTTTTGAAGGAAAGAAAAGAAATAAGGATATGACTACTGTTGTGTCAGGATCGAGATAAAGTTCGAGAGGTCCACACCACTCATACGCGCAATCTCAGTACCAAATCTATATTCAAGACACATATAACCATCCAAGATACTATTTTTCTCCCCAAAATCCATTATATCATATTCCATCCCCACAATATCCTATTTATAATGCACAACAATATGCCTGAGCCCCTTCTTACCCGCAATGGAGTGCACCAATCCATCAAAATCATCCTCCAACTTCACAAACATACCCAAGCCTCTCTAGACTCGATTTTTACTTCAAGACAAATAATTAAAAGAGGCAGAAGCTAAGGGATAGTTTCACACCAATTAGAGAATCGTATACTAGCTTATTCCAGATATTGAGATAAAAAGACATGATCACTCCTCTTTTTGGGTACACCCTTGACCCACATTCAAGAATTTTTTATCCTAATGTATGATATGTGCATTATTCTGATGTTCAGGACCATAGTACTGAAGATTGTCATGCTTTGAAAAGAGAAATAGAAAAGATGATTTAAGATAAATTGATTATAGTGCAGGTCGTAGGCAGTGGTGAAAGTTTTAGGCATGCTGGTGTGCAAACTGACTAAGCTATCAAGCTCAATAATTTAGAAGTCACTCCTGTCCTTTCTAAGGAGTATTTATGGAAGTTTATTTTATTTTTCTTTCTATTATTGGAATTATTACAGAATTGTAGTTCAGAGTCTATTTTGTCTTGTTTCTTTGTCATTTATGTTGAAACTTTGTCATCTTTTGTTTCAACAAAATGTAATCCCTTTTTAGCTTTTATTTTTAATATATATTATTTACTTATTTTCTTTACATATTATACTTTATGTTGGTTTTAGTGATATGATATGCATGTTGAATTTTTAGCCTGTTCTTTAAACTCAATCTAATCCTGAAACATCAAGCCAAGAAGTTAAGTTAAAAAAAATCATAAGTAAAGTGTTGAGATATCTAGGGACCTAGTTACAGTCTCCATTGAATATATTGAGGCAATTACTTCTCGAATAAAAATGACTTGGTCTTCAATGAGAAGAGTCATCTCAAGTATTTTGAATGAGATCAATCAGAGTATATATAGTCTCCACTGTCAGGGAGAGCAAAAGGACTTTAGTTTCAAAAAAGCATGAGTCATCTTTGTGAGTAAAGTACAACACCAATAGACCTGTATGTTTCACAGGCATGAAAAAAGTGACTTGTGTGTACCTACTCAGTCAAGATCAATATTGAAAAGATATACATGATCTTTACGCTCTACTTTCTCATTGCATGTTATGTACTTGGATTTATAAGGTATGATATGAAGAAGGCATTTCATTCTTCTATCCAAATATTGTGTCATCCTTTGTTCCTTCTTTTGAGTTTTAGTTTGATTTTCTTTCATACCCTTCTTTTAGAATCAAAATAGTGTCTGAAACAAGTCAAAGAAAAAGAAAAAAAATAAAAGTGTCAAGAAAAGAAATATAGTCAGAAAAAGTGTCAAGAAAAAAAAATAGGGTCAGCAAAAAGATCTAAAAAAATGAGAAGTCAAGAAAAAGAGTACAAAAAAAAAGAAAGAAGAAAAAAATCAAGAAAAATGATAAGATGTCTGAACTACGTTTGACCTGATTCATGCAATGACAAGATACGTAGGCAACCCTACTCTGGGGTTCGGTCCAACCAAGTGAAAATTCAAGTTACCCAATATGAAATAAAACTGGGGCAAAAAATTATTTTCCTTAAAAGTCAATTTCAAAAGTTGTAAATCTCACCTTATCTTATGCCTCATGCCCCCTTTTCTTTCTAACCCTATCCAAAAGCCAAGTTACAACTAAAGAAAGACCTTCAGATCAATCTTTGAGAATGTCAAGGCTAAACATGTTATGGGTGCATGATATTTCATATTTTGGGCGTCATTTTCCTTCAGTGGAGTTTTATTGGTGAAAACCCTCTTGGTCACCATAAGGCAATAGTGATTTGTGAGAAAAATGATAAAAATGAGAGTCTTATTGGTGAAAACCCTCATGGTCACCATAAGGCGACAATGAGTTATAAGAAAAATTAAAAAGAGAGAGTCTTATTGGTGAAAACCCTCATAGGCACCATAAAACGACAGTAAGATGAGAAAAAATAAAAACGAGAGAGGCTTGCTGGAGAAAATCCATTGAGGTACCACTAGCCTAAGGAAGTTTGTAATCTAGAGGCAAAAAGTGCAAGAGCGACTCGATTTCAAACTCAATAAGTTGGCAAAAGTTGATAATAATTAGTATGGGAAGATCTGGTTATTTAATTAAAAATATATGTCATTAATCACTTGAATCAACTATCACATCCGAATAAGTTTTTCTTTTTGACATTTTTGAAAAGAGAGGTCTATTATTTTTTTCTTTTTATTATTATTTTTCTTTTTGATTTTTGTGTCTTTGCTGACAAAAGAAAAATCACTATCGTCATCTTGCGCGTATTTTTGAGTCAAATTCATGTCAAGTGAGAAAGAATTTCAAAACTTGCTACCAACTCTGTCAATTGTACAAAGAAAGACAAAGAACAGACACACAAAGGTAACATGTTTCAAAATAAAGTAAGGTACTCAAGAATGCTATCATCTGACAGTTTTTTAGACTCATGGAAATATAAAAGGTGTATTGAAAGTTAAATACAAAAGCAGCGTACAAGGAAAATGCGACTTGAGTCAAATACTTTTGGTAGCTAGAATTTGGGGTCAATAGTACAACAAGTCAACAATACCAATCAACGTTTTCAATGGAGCTGAGCATGACAAGTGCAAAAACGGTTGCCTCAATAGCCAAATGCCACAAATCAACCACCATGTTTTTAAATTAAAAAGTTTTCTTTGTATAAAATAAAAACACATTTTACATTCAAATCAATGGCTTTAAAGCCTAAATATGAAAAAGTGCAATTCCTCACTTCTGTAAATGCAAGAGGCAGTATTGCTATATAAGTTTGGTAACTACAATTATAGTAAAAACCCATCATCCTATTCCCCTAGGAGACGCACTTTCTTGCTTCGGTAATTCAAGTTTTCATATGTTAGGTTATTTACTTCCTAATTTGAACCTTCACTCCTAGAAGATGCACTTTCTAGTTGAGTCATTTCATTTAACCCCTAGGATACGCACTTTCTTGTTTGGGTATTTCAGTTTTCATTTGTTAGGTGATGCACTTCCTAACTTGAACCATTCACTCCTAGAAGAAGCACTTTCTAGTTGAGTCATTTCATTTAATCCATAGGAGAGCACTTCCTTGTATGGGTATATCAGTTTTCATTTATTAAGTGATGCACTTCCTAACTTAAACCATTCACTTCTAGAAGACGCACTTTCTAGTTGAGTCATTTTATTTAACCCCTAGGAGATGTACTTCCTTATTTGGGTATTTCAGTTTTTATTTGTTAGGTGACACACTTTCTAACTTGAACCATTCACTCCTAGAAGACGCACTTTGTAGTTAAGTTATTTCATTTAACCCTTAGGAGACGCACTTCTTTGTTTAGGTATGTTAGGTGATGCACTTCCTAACTTGAACCTTTAATCCTAGAAGACACACTTTCTAGTCGAGTCATTTCATTTAATCCCTAGGATATGCACTTCCTTATCTGGGTAATTTAAGTTTTATATGTTAGGTGACATACATCCTAACTTGAACCTTCACTCATAGAAAACACACTTTCTAATTGAGTCATTTCATTTAACCCCTCGGAGACACACTTTGTTGCCTGGATAATTTAAGTTTCATGTATTAGGAGATGCACTTCTTAATTTTGGTCATCAGTTTTACTCTAAAGAGACACATTTCTTTAGCAGGGCCTTGATTCACCCTCTTTATTGTACTTTTCTAAAAAGCAATGATCAAATAACACTAACAAAATATTTCTAGTATAAACTGGGGCAAAAACTTTTGTTCATGTTGTTTGTGTTTTACTTTCTGCTCAGGGCTCTCCTAGATAATGAGACTTCATTTTCTACTTAGGCCCCTCATAGATAATAGAACTTTACTTTTTGCTTAGGTCCCTCCTGAATAATGCGACTTTACTCTCTGCCCAGGGCCCTCTTGGATAATGAGACTTTACTTTCTGCTCAGGGCCCTCCTGAATAATGGGACTTTATTTACTCAGGGACCTCCTGGATAATGGGACTTTACTTTCTTCTCAGGGCCCTCCTGAATAATGGGACTTTACTTTCTTCTTAGGGCCCTCCCAAATAATAGGAATTTACTTTCTACTTAGGTCCCTCCTGAATAATGGGACTTTACTTTGTGCTTAGGGCCCTCCTGAATAATGGGACTTTACTTTCTTCTCAGGGAATGAAACTTTATTTTCTGCTCTGGTCCCTCCTAAAAAATGAGAATTTACTTTCTTCTCAGGACCCTCCTGAATAATGGGACTTTACTTTCTGCTCAGGGTCCTCCTGAATAATGGGACTTAACTTTCTCCTCAGGGCCTTCCTGAATAATGAGACTTTACTTTCTGCTTAGGGCCTTCCTGAATAATAGGACTTTACTTTCTGCTCAAGGCCCTCCTCAATAATGGGAATTTACTTTCTGCTCAGGACCTGCCTGTATAATGGGACTTAATTTTCTGCTCAAGGCCTTTCTAAATAATGAGACTCTACTTTCTGCTTATGGCCCTCCTAAATAATTGGGCTCTACTTTCTGCTTAGGGCCCTCCTGAATAATGGGACTCTACTTTCTGTTCAGGGCCCTCCTGAATAATGAGACTCTACTTTCTGCTTAGGGCCTTCCTGAATAATGGGACTTTACTTTCTTCTCAGGCCCCTCCTGAATAATGGGGCTTTACTTTCTACTCAGGGCCCTCCTGAATAATAGGACTTTAGTTAGTTTCTACTCAGGACCCTCCTGAATAATGAGAATTTATTTCTACCTAGGACCCTCCTAGATAATGGGAATTTACTTTATGGCCAGGGCCCTCCTGGTTAATGGGACTTTTCTTTTCTAGTTCACCTTTTACTTTGAGTTCAGGAACATGTTTGGAAAATTAGAAATACCAAGTCAGGAGTCCGCCTAAAGAGTAGAGTGAAGAAATAGCAAGTCAGGAGCTCAGCTGAAGAATAGGATAAAGATATAGCAAGTTAAAAGCCCACCCAAAGAATAGAGTGAAGATTATCAGTTGTAAATTCAAGAGCCCACCTGAAGAATATGGTGAAAAATTTTAAGTCCAAGTCAGAAGAAAGTCTGAAAAATAAATCAATTGTCAAGTTCCTCTCCAACACTAAGTGCTAACATAGAGGAACATTTCGTGTTTCAAGTTCAATCTAAAATAATGATTATCTCACCATTTGGGAAATCATGAAGATTGAAGTTAAGATTCTAGAAAAGCTACATAAGATAGGACCTTTCATTTGTATCTTTATTTTTTATTTTGTTATTTATTTGGATGTAAAAAGCAGAAGTCGTGAACTGGAGACTCGACGGAACCTGACTTGGCCTCTAACTCACTATCTATCCATTTTACATTATTGAACTATATGTGACCTGATTCTCTTATAACCCGGGATATGTAGGCGGTCCAAAACCAGGACTCGATCATATCTTTTATTTTATTTTATTTTTTCCTTACTTATCGAATAATAGGAGGGTTAAAAATCATCTCTTGTCTACTTCTTTGTATGAAAACTCTTCGAGATTTCACACAAAGAGAGGCAAAATATAGACACGTAATTTTTTACCCTCTCCGAGTTTTAACTTATTTTTCGACATCAAATATTTTTATTTTGTACACTATTTATTTTAGCTTTTATTTCATTTTGATTAAGTTTTAGTTGAAAATAAATAAATAAATAAATAATATAATAAATAAATTTATATTTTTGGGATATTTTTATTTTATTTTTATTTTATTTTTAAAATAATACAAAAATTACAAAATATATATATATATATTCTTTTTAATTTTAATAAGTAGGCTAGTAGTTTTATTATATTTTTGAAATAAATTAATTATTAAATATTCTTTTATTATTATTATTATTATTTATTTTAAATTAATGTTTTTTAAAAAATAGTGGATAATTTATCCTAAACAAAAACTACCCTCCCACACCCCTTTATCAGATAACTTCCCCGCATTCCCTTTTAAGAAGGAACTTTCCCAACTCCCAAGACCAGATTCTACGTACTTTGACATACTACAACATCAGACATTGAGAAAAAACAAAAATAGTCAGAGAAAAAAGATCAGAAAAAAAGAAAAAAAAACACCAGACGGTGAGAGGAGAAAGCAAGAACTGTAGAAAAAAAGAGTTCTTTGATTTTGGAGAATTGAGTTCATCTTTGATTTTGGAGAATTGAGTTCAGGTTTTCGTTGGTGTTGTTTTTAACAATAACTTTCTCACTCTATTATTTAGTTTAAATCATCAAAGGTTCTTCTTTGATCCTAAACCATTTTATGTTGTAAATTTTACTATGAAAAGCATAAATGATAATGTTCAAGTGGTTTCATGCATTATTTAGTCCATATGATTGTATGAATATGTGAATTTTCTGTTATTATATATTATATGATTAAGTTACCAAATATTTATATGTTTGTACATAGATGCGTTGGGTATTAAAATTTTGTACGTTGATATTATCAAGTTTAAAAATTGGGAAAAAAAGGAAAAATAGTGAAAAGGAAAATGGACACAAATACACTGATATAGATATATACACTGGATAGTAGATTTTTACAGATTAGTGACCTTACTTTTTAATGGTTGCTGCAAATAATGAAATTCATAGTACTTGATATACTTATTTGAAAGACATTTTAATTGAAAGACATATATAGATCCCTCAATTTCCATGGATCCACACACACACACAAAACACACAATAATACATATAAAGACACAAAACAATACACACACAGGTGCATGGGAAAGGGGAAATAATGAAGAAAAGCGAGAAACATAGTGGAAAGATTAGAGAGAAGAGAGAAAAATGGTGAGGGAGAGATTGAGCAAGAAAGAGAAGAAGATTGAGAGAGAGTAAAAATAGAGTTTGAACGGATGGGTGTTCGAAAATAAAAATAGAGAGTGAAGTGAGAATCGGGGAGAGATCGGGAGAGAGGGAAAGAGTAGAAACAAATGAGAGGGAGATACTATTTCGTCGAGTTCTCATTGAAAACTCATTGCAGAACGGCCCGGAACCCACCATCTTCCAAAATTCGACCAAATTTGCCGATCAAACTACCCCAACAATCCCTTCCGTCACTTTTTTGGTGGAACAACAACAAAACTAACGAAAAAAAACCCGCGAAACACCCAAAAATCCATCATCATTGGCAAAATCCGTCGGTAAAATCCAATTGGGAGGCTATCACCGGTGATTCCCATCAGGAAATCATCAGCTCCGTGTTGAAATCTCCTAAATCAATCCTATGGTTGTAATTCTAACAAAGTCATCGGAGAACAACCTAAAATCGACCCGACCAGTCCTAGATCTGATGAAAACTGTTGGAAAGTGAACGAAACAGATTTGTGCACTTGAAATTACCTGTGGATCGTTCTTTATTTCGCATTTTTGGGGGTTGAGTTATTAAAAATACAAATGGATAGGCAAGAAGCGGGGTTTTAATGTTTGAGTTGTCTCATAATTTGTGATTTGGATTTGTATTAGTTTTAAAAAAATCAGATTTGATTTTTATGTTATTATTCTTATTATTTTTACTATGATTTATTGTCATTAATAAGGTTAATAATTAGTTATTAAATTAATTGATTGTCTTGTTTATGCATGAATTTAGAATAAATGATTTATAGTTTAAAAAAATCACATCACATTTTGAGTTTTAAGTTAATGCAAAATAATATAGTTAGAATTTTAGTATTAAATGTTAGGATAGAAATAAATAAGATAAAAGGTTCTAGAATTTTCAAGAAATAAAACAAATACCTTTAACACTAGGCAAAAATTTTAGGCACGTTTAAAATATTCATCTCAATTAAGAATGCGGTGTATGCATCTTTCTGGGATATTTTAAAATTCAAGAATGAAATAATGCACCATGACAAATATTTTTTAAAAATTAATTTTTACTGATTTATTTAATATAATAGGTATAGACAAGTATTTTTCGTATAATAAAATGAGTGAATCAAGGTCTTCAAACATAATTTATCAAAATAGTTTAAGTCAAAATAAGTTTAATAAAAGCGACCGTGCTAGAATCACGCAACACCTTCCCCCTAGTTAACAAAATTTCTTACCCGATCTTCTGTTTTTGCAGACCATAATAAAATGTTATTTTATTTTTATTATGGATTCAAAAAGGTGACTTGGAACACCATAACTCAATTTCAAGTACGCGACTCTAAAAATGATAAAAATAATACCTATTCAAAACCGTCAATTTAATTGGAAAAACCCTTCGACTTCGACTCCTCGGGCGAAAAAGGGGTGTGACACACACACATGTCTTAAGTGACTTGTAATAACTAATTAAAAGCGACACAACAAAATTTGTATTAAAAATACTTGTATAATAATTAATTAATGATGGTATAGTAAAATCACAATTTTACTATATATTATTTAATTTATAGTAAATAATACCTATTCAAAACCATCAATTTAATTTTTTATTATATATTATAAATTTTTTAATACATAAATGATTTATAATAATTAATTAGGGGTGCTATAGTAAAATTACTGTGGAAACAGCTGAAGCAAACATGTCGACCTCGTGCTTGCTTTGCTGATACGGTAAAATTATAGTTGAAACAGTCATAAATATCGATTTTACCTTTTCTAATTAAATATTATTAATTTATAATATGTAAATGACTTACAATATTTAGTTAGAGATACAATAATTAATTAAGGGTGATATAATAAAACTACAGTTGAAGCAGCTGAAACAGATATGCCATAAATGTCTATTTTAATTTTTTTACTAAATATTATTAATTTTCTAATACATTAATAATTTATAATAATTAATTAGGGTGATATAGTAAAATTACAGTTGAAGCAGCTGAAGCAAGCATGTCGACCTCTTGCCTGCTTCAACTGCTCAACTCTCTGTTATAAATAAAAAAATAATATATATATATATATATATTCATATATATATGTATATATATAGTTTATAATATATATATTTTGTATTATGAGTCCATTTCTATCTATTGTAACAAGATAACCTATTTTTATTTTTAAGTGTAGAAATTTCACATTTTAAGAAGGTTTATCTATAAATATTTTTAGGAGACTTGATAGTATACAATTCTTTATACTAACAGTATATATAATTTAAAGGCTGAATTATCTATGATCCTCTTAAATTTGTTAGTAAATTTTATTTGAAGACTTGCACTATGATCATGGGTGTATTTATGAATTGGGACTGAGTTCATGTTAACACATACTTTTCTCCTTAATTAGAACATGTATGCATGTATGTGTGTGTATATATATATATATATATATATATATATATATATATATTATGTTTTTGAAATTTATTATCTATAATCTATAATCTATTAAAAGTGTGAAGACCCTTAGAAAAGTGATTTGAACTTTTTGCCCTTAGACAAAAATTTATTTTCACTATTTTTTAAAATTTATTATTTAATTATTTTTTATTATATTAACTAGACTTCCTAAAATACATAAGACTCCTAAAATAAATGGTAGGAAAATTAATTAATATTTTTTTCCACTGTTCAATTAGAAAAATACTCCTAAAATAGGATGGAAATACTTTTATAAATATTGAGATGTACGTCAAACTACAGAACAAACCGGTTTGCCTATTGGAAGAATATGATTGATGCTCATCTAACTTGATTCGATTGCATGTCTAGATTGATGGATGTTTCATTTTCTAACCCTCAACTTCGATGTTTTTGTCAGCATAATAGAATTCAACATATGTGTGTGTGTATATATATATATATAGTTGAAGGCCTTGAATACTACAATTTTCGTGATATTGAAAATCCCTAATTTTGAAATATATATATATATATCTTTTTTTTCGTTCAAAATCAAGGATTTTCAATATCATGACAATTGTAGGACCCGGACTATCCGAAGAGAAAATAAATGCTGACTTTTTCTATCTTCTAGTAACGTTCCATTAACGTTCACTTAACGTTTCTCTTCGACTGACCGGCCGACACCGGCATAGATGCACCGGAAATAGGTAAAGGTTACCTTCTTTGCCTTACTCCTTTATTTTCTCCCTCTCTTCAGTTCTCTCTAGCTACTTTTCTCTCTCTCTCTACCCTTCTTTGCCATCTCATCACTGCTATCACCGGTGGGATTAGGGTTTCCACCGGCTCGACTCTGATAATGGTATAAGTTTACAGTACCAGCCAAATCAGGTGGTACAAAGACAGCCGGCCACCAGAGCCCAGATTCCAATAACAACCGAAAGACTCTTCGGCGACAACCGACAGCAGCTTTTTGGCGATGCTATTTTCAGCAACCATCTTTGAAATCAAAATTTCCAATACCAGCAGCACGCAGGAGTACCCCGGTGACACCTAAACTTTGATATTTAGTTACTTTTACTAGTTATTATTTACCATTTCATTTCTTTGTACTGTATTGTTCTGTTTCTTGTGATTATTGTTGTGACTGGATGCTTTTGTTTATTGGTGGATATTTGTTATGTTGTTCTAGCTTCTAGTTCAGATAGTGTAGTTTGTGCGTTCCTGTTGTTTTCCCTATTTCTTTCATGTTTTCCTATTTTTCTATTGTTATTTTATTTTGTTATCTATCGGTTTGGGGCTTTATTTCGGTTTATAAGTGGTGACTATAGGTGTTGATGGTGAAATAAGGTCATATTTGAGGGGGTTGGGGTTGGGGGTGGTTTTAGGTTGGGGTGAAGAGAGAAGGGTGGGTGTGGGTGTGGGGTCTATGTCCGGTGTTAGGGCTGGGGTGGTGAGGGGTGGTAGAGGTAGGCGAGAGATGAGAGAAGATAGGTTGAGGGTTTGGTCTTTGAATATAGGGACTCTTCAGGGTAAGTCCGTAGAGCTGGTGAAAATTCTTAAGAGGTGGAGAATTAATATTACGTTTGTTCAGGAGACTAAGTGGGTAGGTTCCAAGGCTAGGGATGTGGATGGGTATAAGTTGTGGTACTCAGGAAGTGACAGAAATTGGAATTGAGTGGGGATCTTAGTGGATGAGAAGCTTAGAGGGAAGGTGGTAGAGGTCAAGTGGGTTACTGATAGGTTGATGACAATTAAGTTGGTCATTAAGGGGTTTACGTTGCATGTGTGTTTTGTTTATGCACCGCAGGTGGGCTTAGAAGAGGAGGTGAAAGAGAGGTTTTGGGAGGCGTTGGATGAGGTAGTAAGAAGCGTGCCTAGTTCGAAGAAGATTGTCATAGCAGGGGACTTCAATGGGCACATTGGGGTTTTGTTAGGAGGTTATGACGATGTGCACGGAGGTTTTCATTTTGGCAATAGAAATGATGAGGGAGGTGCTCTATTGGATTTTGTGAGGGTCTTTGGGGTGGTGGTGGTAAATTCGAGCTTTCCAAAGAAGGAAGATCAACTGATTACCTTTTGAAGCGGATAACCAAGACTCAGATTGACTTTCTGTTGCTTAGGAAAGGGGATAGGGTTTTATGTAAGGACTGTAAAGTCATTCCGGGTGAGTATTTATTGATCAAGCACAAGCTTCTGATGATGAACATTATTGTCAAGAAGAATAAGAAGAGAAGGATCGGGGAGGGTCAGCCTAAAATAAGTGGGTGACTTAACTCCAGGTAGTACGCTGAAGATAGAGGACAAAGTGATGGATTGGGGGTGTGGGAGTGTAGGAGGTGTAGATGTTATGTGGGATAGGGCTGCCAGTTGCATCACGGAGAATGCTAGAGAAGTATTGGGGTTTTGATAGATCGGGAAGGATGGCATAAGGGGGACTGGTGGTGGAATAAATAAGTTAAGAAAAAAGTAGAGATTAAGAAGGGGGTGTATGTTAAGCTGATAGAGAGTAAATATACAGAGAAGAAACGGGTGAATAGGGAGGTCTACAAAGTAGCAAGGAAGGAGCCCAATCTAGGAAGTTCGATTGCTAAGATAACATTATTTGATAGCCTGTATGCAGGGTTAGAGGAGAAAGGCGACGAAAAGAGGTTGTTTAGGCTTGCTAAGGATAGGGAGTGGAAGGTTAGAAACCTCGATCAGGTGAAGTGCATTAACAGGGGGATGGTAAAGTTTTGGTAGAGGATGCTCATATTAAAAAGAGATGGCAGGAGTATTTCCATAGGCTTTTGAACGAGGAGGGAGATAGACCTATTAAGTTAGGGGAGCTAGAGCACTCGGAGGAGAGCTGTGATTTCAGTTATTGTAGACGTTTTAAGGTTGAGGAGGTCAGAGAGGCTATTCGTATGATATAGAGGGGAAAGGCGGCGGGGCCTGACGAGATTATGGTGGATTTTTGGAAGTTTATAGGTGGGGTAGGTTTAAGGTAGTTGACTGATTTATTTAACGACATTTTCAAGATAGCGAGAATGCTTGAGGCTTAGAGTTGGAGTACGATGATTCCGTTTTATAAAAATAAGGGTGACATTCAGAGTTGCAACAACTATAGGGGTATCAAGTTGTTGAGTCATACTATGAAGATTTGGGAGATGGTGGTTGACCGGAGATTGAGGAGGATCATGTCTATTTTGGAGAATTAGTTTGGTTTTATGCCTGGTCGCTCGACGACAGAGGCAATCCACCTGGTGGGGAGATTGGTGGAGCAGTATAGGGAAAGGAAGAGGGATTTGCACATAGTGTTTATTGACCTGGAGAAGGCGTATGACAAAGTCCCTAGGGAGGTTCTTTGGAGATGCTTAGAGGTGAGAGGGGTCCCGGTGGCGTACATTAGAGCTATTAAGGACATGTACGATGGAGGAAAGACTCAGGTGAGAACGGTGGGAGGGAAATCAGAGCATTTTTTGATCGAGACAGGGTTGCACCAGGGTTCGACTCTTAGTCCTTTCCTGTTTGCATTGGTGATGGACGTGTTGAAGCAGAGTATTCAAGGAGAGGTGACTTGGTGTATATTATTTATGGATGATGTCGTGTTGATTGATGAGAAGCGAGGGGTGTGAATGATAAATTGAAGGTTTGGAGACAAACCCTTGAATCTAAGGGGTTCAGGTTGATTAGGTCCAAGACGGAGTATATGAAATGCAAGTTTAGTGACTTGAGGTAGGATGATGATATGTTGGTGAGGTTGGATTCCCAGGGTGTTTGTAAGAGAGATAGTTTCAAGTATCTTGGGTCTATGATTCAGGAGAATGGCGAGATTGATGAGAATGTCTCTAACTGTATAGGAGCGGGTTGGATAAAGTGGAGGCTCACCTCGGGAGTGTTGTGTGATAAGAATGTTCCCCTTAATCTTAAAGAAAAATTCTACAGAGTGTCAGTCCATCCAGCCATGCTTTATGGAGGAGAGTGTTTGCCAGAACTCCCACATTCAAAGAGTGAAGGTGGCGAAAATGAGAATGTTGCGTTGGATGTGTGGATTTACTAGAAGGGATAAAGTGAGATTGTCCAGGATAAGGTGGGAGTGGATTTGGTGGAAGACAAGATGTGGGAAGAAAGGCTAAGATGGTTTGGGCATGTGATGAGGAGGGGCACGGATGCCCCAGTTCGTAAGTGTGAGAGACTAATATTGGATTGCTTCAAGAGGAGAAGAGGTAGGCCGAAGAAATACTGGAGGAAAGTGATTGGACATGATATGGAGCATCTTCAGCTTACTGAGGACATAACCCTAGATAGGAAGGTGTGGAGGTTGCAGATAAGGGTAGAAGTCTAGGATGAATGCATGAGTTGTAGCAAGTAGTTAGAAGAGCTCATGTATAGCCGGGTTATCAATCCTAAGACTGTGTCCATAGGTAGAATCCCCTAGTCAGAAGGGTATGGGGGTGGTGGGTGCCTTTGGTCGGTGAGTGTATATTACTACTAGGTGGTTGTCCTATTCCAAATGTCATTTTCTTATCTCCTATTTCATATTGCGCTTATTTATGTTATTTCGTACTCTTCTGATTTCTATTTTATGTCTTATTCCTTATTTATGTTATGCCATACATCCTACTTCATGTTTTATTATGCTCTTGTTTACTATCCGTTATCTTGAGCCGGGAGTCTATTGAAAACAACCTCTCTACTTCTTCGGATGTAGCGGTATGGACTGCGTACATTTTACCCTCCCCAGACCCCATTTTTTGGGAATACACTAGGTTTTTTATTGTTGTTGTTGTTGTTTTCATTCAAAATCATTCTTCAGGGTCAAAATTTTTGCTCAGACAAATTAGTTGGATCAAAATTGAAGTTTTGTGATCACTATAACATTATTTTTGTATAGTTTATATATCGTAGATGAATGTTGGTCGGCTTTGAAGAATTTCTTGTGTAAAGGTTAGGTTTAATTGTATTTTGTTGATAGCTTTATAATCTTATTGTTTTATTTTAATTTACAAATGCTAGATGAATGCAAGTCGACTTTGAAATTTTTTTTAGGTAAAGGTTAGGTTTAATTGTATTATCGTAATGTCTCTATTAGTTTATTATTTTACTATAGTTTACAGTACGTAAATGAATCTCGATCGGCTTTGAGAAAGTTTTGTGTGTAAAATTTAATTTTAATTCTATTATTTTGATATCACTTTTATAGTATTATTTTGTTGCAGTATACAGTTGATAGACAAATGTTGGCCGCCTTTGAGGATTTTTTTAATGTAAAGGTTAGGTTTAGTTGTACTATTTTGATATCTATATTATCATATTATTTTGTTATTATTTACAGGTGGTAGATGAGTGTCGGACAACTTTGAAAAAAATTTTGTGTGTAAAAATTAGATTTAATTGTGTTATTTTGATGTCTCTATCATTGTATTGTTTTGTTACAATTTACAGATGATAGATGAATGTCGATCGACTTTTAAAAATATTTTTAATAAAGGTTATGTTAAATAAATAAATTCTCCATCTTTACATACTCAAAAGATATTAAATTTAATTATTGTATTCATCCTTATTATTTAAACAAATATTCTATTTAGTGTAATATTCAAACTAATTAAAGTAAGGTACACGCGCAAAGTGTGTACACCAAAACTACTAAATATATATATGTGTACACCCATGCAAGCTCAAATAGTCTTGGGGTGCCATATTTATTGAGCTCAACTTTATAAATAAAATCAAAATTTTAAATCTATCAGTCTATTATTATTTTAACTTTATTTTCTAGATTTGAGTCTTTCAAGACCGACGTCTGGCATATTATTTTTTTCATTTCTTTTTTAAGAATCGGGCACACATGGGATGGGTGTCCACTCTCGCGTTTTAATTAATAATTAAACAATTTTCTTTCTTTCTTTTTTGAAATTTTAAAGTCTAATACGTTGAAATTCCTACGTTTCTTCTGTCATCATAGCTAAATTTGTATAATCCATATTCCATACCCATATCTATAATATGTTAAAAGCGTGAAAATTCTTAGAAAAGTGATTTAAATTTTTTGTTCTTCATTAAAAATTTCCACAATAGATAAAATGATTATTTTACTATTTTCGTAGAATTATTATTTAATTATATTTATTATATTCAAACAAGGAGTCCTAAATTATATGGTAATTTTTAAAATTAAGAAATATACTAAAATATGGTACATTAAAATATATGGTAAAAATTATTAAAAAAAATTAATAATTATTAAGTCCTAAAATATATGATAAATGAGGAGGAAAATTTTGAAAAAGAAGTGCACGTTTTAGGCAAAGAAGTACACGTTCAAAAGGAAAAAGGGAATAATAAAATAAGTACATAACTTATTATTATTATTCTAATATTGTTGTTGTAAGTTTTTAATTTAACTTTTTGTTATTATTTGATAATATATTTTTCATAAATTATAAATTAAATATTTTTATAAGATTTAAAATTAAAGAGTTCTACAATATCGTATGAGATATTAAGAGAATTAATAACTAAAAGAATTACTAGTGATTTGCACTTTTTATCCTTCATTATATGATGAAAATTGTCTTTTTATTATTTTTTAATTTATTATTTAATTATTTTTATTATATTAACTAAACTCCTAAAATATATGAGACTGCTAAAATATATGGAAAGAAAATCAATTAATATTTCTTTTTTATTGTTAATTAGAAAAATACTCCTAAAATATGATACAAAATACTCCTAAAATAGAGTTATAGACTCTATTAAGGAAATACTTCAATAAATATTGAGATGAACATTAAACTATCGAACAAATCGATTTACTTATTGAAAAAATATGATTGATGCTCATCTAACTTGATTCGGTTGCATGTCTAGATTGATGGATACTTAATTTTCTAACCCTCAACTTCTTCACTGTTTTTGTCAGCATAATAGAATTCAACGTGTGTGTATATATACATCTTCTTTGTTTTCATTCAAGTCATTTTTTAGGATCAAAATTTTTGCTCATACAAAGAATTATTTTCATCAAAATTGAAGCTTTGTGATCACTATTTTATTATTTTGTTGTAATTTACAGGTGGTAGATGAATGTCGGTCGGCTTTGAGGAATTTTTTAGATAAAAGTTAGATTTAATTGTATTATATTTATATCTTTATTTTGTAATTTTTTTTAATTGTATTGTATTTATATCTTTGTTTTAAGAATTTTTTTATGTACAAATTAATTTTAGTTGTATTATTTTGATATCTCTATTTCATATTATTTTTATAGTTACAGGTGGTAGATGAGTGTCAAACGACTTTGAGAAAATTTTTGTGTAAAGGTTAGATTTAATTATACTATTTTGATATCTCATCGTATTGTTTTATTGTAGTTTACAGGTGGTAGATGAATGTCAATCGACTTTGATATTTTCTTTTATAAAGGTTAAGTTTAATTAAATAAATTCTCCAAAAGATGTTGAATTTAATTATTGTATTCATCATCTTTATTATTTAAATAAATATCCTATTTAGTGTAACGTTTAAATTCAATAAAGTGAGATACACGCGCGAGGCGTGTATACCAAAACTAGTTATATTAAAAGTGTGAAGGGCCTTAGAAAAGTGAATTGAATTTTTTGTCTTTCATTAAAAGACCCCGCTTTAGACAAAATAGTCTTTTCGCCATTTTTCTCTAATTATTATATTATTATTTTTATAATATTGATAAAAAATTAAGGAGTCCTAAAAATATATGATAAAAAGTATTAGGAGAATTAAATAATTAAGGAGTCCTAAAATATATGGTAAGAAAAAAATGTAATTTAAAAATTAAGAAATTCGAAAACAAATGATAAGAGTTCCTAAAATATATGATAAGAGAAAAATATAATTTTAAAATTAATAAATCCTAAATAATATAGTAAGAGTTCTAAATCTTCTCTCTTCTGGACGTATGAATTTTTTATTATTAAGTTGTTAAATTTGTATATCATTCTTTTCCTTACTTACATTGTATACCATAATTAGAGTATTCTCAATTTTTTTAAGAAAAGAAAGGTTTTCTAAAGAAAAAAAATATTGGTAACTATTTCTCGACTAAACTAAATGGGAAGAAAAAAAAAAAAATTCCACAGACAGACAAAAAAAAAAAAGAGAAAAAGAGTCGGTTCCTTAATTTGCTATTGTAGTTTTACAGGAAAACAAGTATAAAAATATGGATATATAAAAAATTCTATTAAAATATTAATTATTAATTTTTTTGATTTATAAATCCTCTATTTCTATAAAAAGTATTATAATTTCAAATTCTTCTTCATGATGTTATTCAGTTTTGCTAAATCATATTATTTTGTGGTAGTTTAAAGGTCGTTGATGAATGTCAATCGACTTTGAGAATTTTTTGTTATGTAAAACTTAGGTTTTAATTGTATTTTTTTGATATCTCTATATCGTATTATTTGTTGTAGTTTACAGACGTTCAATGAACGTCGGTCAAATTTGAAGAATTGTTTATGTAAATGTTAGATTTAATTATATTATTTTGATATCTCTATTATCGTAGATTTGTTGTAGTTTATAGATTGTACATCAATGACAGTCGGCATTTAAGGAATTTATTTAGGTAAATGTTAGGTTTTATTGTGTTGTTTTGATAATTTTATTATTGTATTACTTTATGGTAGTTTACAGGTTGTTGATAAATGTCGATCGACTTTGAGAAATTTTTTGTGTAAATGTTAGGTTTAATTGTATTGTTTTGATATATGTATTATCGTATCGTTTTGTTGTAGTTTACAGGTGGTCGATGAATGTCAGTCAATGTTAAGAATTTTTTGTGTAAAAGTTAGTTTACAAATGGTAGACGAATGTCGGTCGGCTTTGAGATGTTTTTAGATAAACATTAGGTTTAATTGTATTTTTTTGATATCTCTATTATCGTATTAGTTTGTGGTGGTTTGAAGGTTGTAGACGAAAGTCAATTGACTTTGCAGATTTTTTTATATAAAAGTTATAAGGTGTAATTGTATTATTTTAATATGTATATTATCTTAAGCCTCCCATAAATAGATTTTTAGAGAAATTCTACTAAACAACTTAGATGATTCTTTTTTTTTTAGTAGAAAAAAGAACTTGTGTTCCTAAAAAGTTAATAAGGAGTACAACGAAACATCAAGGACCTATGTACCTCACAATGGGATCAAAAGAAGAACGCCACTTTCTTTCTAATTCTGTAACTGTGAGATATAAATTGTCATGTAAATGAAAGTGAGAACAAGTTGGCCAAATATCATAAATCCCGAAATTTTACTTTAATAAATTAAAAAATAATTAATTTAATCAATAAAATATGTATGTGTCTTTTATTCAATTTTTATGCTATATATATTTTGAATTATATATTTAAAATAATATATATTTGTATCTCCATTCACATAGAAATTTACTAGAATTGTTTGATTAGCGTGAGATTATTTTCTCGATAAGATGTGTATTTTTTAATATTACTTTTTCAATATTTATGTCACTTAATTAAATCATATAACACTACAAAAAATTGCTCACTTGGCGGGGGTTATATTTACATATTGCGGAGGTTGGAAACCCCTGCAATTTGATAGTACGACGGTTTTCAAAATCCTACAATTATGAGCGTCACAATCATTTTATGACTAAGTAACGGCGGTTTTGACCCCCTCAATATGTAAACTAAAACCAGTATATTTTTAAAATTGTAGGGATCAAAACCCCCACAATTCAGTTGATATTTTTTAAAAAAGAAAGATTACACTGTTCATGATCAATATTTAAATTTAAATTTTATTTAATGGATTTCATATATATCATTCATTGTTGGACCAAAAAAAATACATCTTAATGACAACAAAAATCAAAATATATTAGATCATAAAAGTGTACGACAAAAATATTGTCATTAGTCTTAAAAACTAATTTAAACACAAAATACTTCTCCAACAGCGATTCAGTAACATTGGCATAATTACTAATACGATTACAAATTTCAATGATCATCACTAGAATAACTATCACCAAATGATCTTCCATTCAAATCCGAAAGAGGTCCACTAGAGACATCACTTGGCTACAAAAGTAAAAATAAAAATAGTAAGGTTTTTGAATACTAAATATTTTATAACAATACAGGTTTTTGAATACTAAATATTTTATAACAATAAATTAACTTAACTTTTCTCAAATCAAAATTATTTACTGTAGGAGTGAAAAATCCTGCAAACTGTTCAAGTATTGTGCCTTCTTTCATTATCATATATGCCTTGAAATGATTCATCATTAAATTGTGAGAATTCATCATCATTAAATTGTGAGAAGTCATCATTTCTTTGTAGTTCTCTTGACTTTGCTTTTGAGCATTTAACATTTGAATGTAGTTTTCTTGGCAATTGGATGGACAAGAACTGTTACTATTTGAAGAAATCATACCACCAAAATGAGGACGTGTTTGTTTAAATGATCTGCTAGGAACAACTCCTAGTCCTAAGCACCTCACCCTTCCAGAATGTTCTTTTCCTATCACCTTACCAACAACACCAGTTGGAGAAACTTTGGACTCGTCCATTGTGCTTTGACTTACTGCGAGTTCAATTTTATCCTAAATATAGTACAACACAAATAACTTCGATTAGAAATGAACGATAAACAGAAGTTAATAGGAAAAACATAAGTTAATTCTTCGATTAGCAACACACTATTCCCTTGTCTATTGACTCTTCGAGTTTGGCGCTAGGATCTCCGGGAAGCCCATCCAAAAGATTAAAAGTTAAAACAAAATACATGCTAGACCGGGAGAAGTCCTCCACTGATGAAAAGAAAATGTTAATGATATCATATCTAATGTGCATCTATGCACCGATGCTAGGGACCAAGGTCGAGGCAAAAGTATGCTTTTACCAAAGGACCAAAAACTGAACCCACCCATCTACCTATCTCTACTCAATAACAATCATGGTAAACAACATTACTATAATTAAAAGTAAAATTTTATTGCTAAATTTCAATCGGTAGAGGATATGCATGAGATCCTATATACTGGAACCTTCACTATTAATAACAGGCCTATGGTTCATTCAGAAACTTGTGAGCTAGTAACTAAGCACCGTACTTGATGTGTGGAATTTTATTCACAACTAAAATGCTACCAAACGTGAAATTAGTTATGCTAGTTTTAATACATGAATAATTTGATTCCTAACCAGCAACCTAATGACCTCTAACAATGTAAAAGATTTTATTTTACACTATCAGATCGCTTAAAAGATAGCAGCATGTAAATAAACTGGTACGGTGTGTCCATTTTGAAGAACTAATCTTTTGTTGTTTGTGTTGTACCTCCCTTTTAATATGTCCTTTGTGTATGTGAATTGACAAACTTATTAATATTCTTCTTTGTTGATTTGATAATTTCATCTGTTTGTACTTGTCATCAGAAACTAAAAAGGGAATATTTGAAGAAATTGTTAAAGGCAAGTTGGATTTTGAATCATCCCCCTAGCCTTCTATCTTTTCCTCAACAAAGGATCTTGTGAGGAAAATGTTGACGATGGATCCTAGAAGGCGGATCACTACAGATGAAGCCCTCGGTATGTGCATATATTAAACTTTACTCGTTATATCAGTAAAGTAATAAAGTGGTTCTTCATAGACTTTACTCATTATCTAGATGATAATGTATGATCCATGGAATCCGTGGCTCAAGAAAGACGGTGAAGCATCGGACAAGCCTATTGATAGCACGGTTTTGTTAAGGCTGAAGCAATTTAGAGCAGCGAAAAAGATGAAGAAACTCACTCTTAAGGTACACGCCTATTGATATTTCTATTTTGTGAATGTTTAATCACTCCGTTTTGATGCTGAAATATACAAATTACTTAAAGGTTATTGCAGAAAACTTATCGGAAGAAGAAATCAAGGGACTGAAGCAGATGTTCAATAACATGGATACTGATGGGAGCGGTACAATCAAAGAAGATGTCTCAGATGAGACACTCAGCAGACCCAACACCAACTGGTAGCAACACCGTTGTTGTCTCTCCTATGATACATGCGCCTAATACTAACCTCTTACTCTATAAATAGTTGCACTGCTGCACAATTAAGTAACACATATCGATGAGCTTGAGTCTTCTCTAGGAAAGTCAGAGAAAATGTGGAGGATCCACCAACAGGTTTACCTTGTCGAGGAAACATAAATGACCTGTTAGAAGCCTCATTATTATTTAATTCATCATTAACACATTTAGGTCTATTTACCCTTAACTCAATATCCTCAAAATAACGAGAATAAAAAGTTAAAGCTTCTTCAACCATGTAACCTTCAGCTATGGAATCTTCAGCCTGCGACTTGTTCCCCATAAAAGATTTGAAATAACCTAACATTCTAACAAAAGGTAGAATGACATTAGAACAAGCATTTACTTTTAATCACTATTACAAGATCAATTTAAAACAACAACAACAACAAACCCAGTGTATTCCCACCTAGTGGGGTCTGGGGGGGGGGGGTAAGATTACGCAGTCCATACCTCTACCTCTGAAGAAGTAGAAAGGTTGTTTCCGATAGACCCCTGGCTCAAGACACGAGACACCACATAAATATAAAGTAACGCACAGAACAGGATTTCATAACGTAGCTACGGTACCCATAAGTAGTAGGAAACATCAGAAAGCACCGGAAAGCACCCAGATTCGTAATAAAACATGGAACACCGAAAGCATAACAAGAAGAAGAATAGGAATAGGAATAAAAATAAGAATAGGAAGAATAATAGGAATAAAACCCCCACCAAATACTTCCCTACCCTAGCGCCCCAAACTGCCCTAGTTTTCTTCCCTAATTTGCGCCCTCCAGACCTTCCTATCTAGGGTCATGTCCTCGGTGAGCTGTAGCTGCTCCATATCCCGCCTAATCACCTCACCCCAGTACTTCTTCGGCCTACCCCTACCCCGCCTAAAACCATCCAACGCTAGCCTCTCACACCTACGAACCGGGGCATCCGTGTCCCTCCTCTTCACGTGTCCAAACCAACTCAATCGGACTTCCCGCATCTTGCACTCCACTGGAGCCACACCAACCTTCTCCCTGATAGTCTCATTCCTAACTCTATCCCCTCGAGTCATCCCACACATCCAGCGCAACATCCGCATTTCCGCCACCTTCATTTTTTGGATGTGGGAGTTCTTAACTGGCCAACACTCCGCTCCATAAAACATGGCCGGACGGACTACCATCCTGTAGAATTTGCCTTTAAGCTTGGGCGGCACCTTATTATGACACAACACCCCCGACGGGAGCTTCCACTTCAACCATCCCGCCCCAATACGGTGCGAGACATCCTCGTCAATCTCACTGTTACCCTGTATCACGGACCCGAGATACTTGAAACTATCCCTCTTACATACCTCCTGCGATTCCAGCTTCACGACCACCTCGTCCTCCAACCTCACGTCATTAAACTTGCATTCCAAATACTCTGTCTTGCTTCTGCTAAACCTGAACCCTTTAGACTTAAGAGTTTGTCTCCACACCTCTAATTTGTCATTCATACCCTTTCGGGTCTCGTCAATCAGAACTACATCGTCTGCAAAAAGCATACACCAAGGCACCTCCCCTTGAATACGCCGCGTCAATACATCCATCACCAAAGCAAACAAAAAAGGACTAAGAGTAGATCCCTGATGCAATCCTGTCAAGACAGTGAAATGCTCTGAGTCTCCTCCCGCCGTCCTTACCTGAGTTTTCGCTCCATCATACATATCTTTAACTGCTCTGATATAAGCCATCGGGACTCGACTCACCTCCAAGCATCTCCAAAGCACCTCCCTGGGAACTTTGTCGTAAGCCTTCTCTAGGTCGATAAACACCATATGCAGGTCCTTCTTCCTTTCCCTATACTGTTCCACCAGCCTCCGTACCAGGTGAATTGCTTCCGTCGTCGAGCGCCCAGGCATAAATCCAAACTGATTTTCCGAAATAGACACTATCCGTCTCAGCCTCCCCTCGACCACTCTCTCCCAAATCTTCATAGAGTGACTCAATAACTTAATCCCCCTATAGTTATTGCAACACTGGATGTCACCCTTATTCTTATAAAGAGGGATCATGGTACTCCACCTCCATGCCTCGGGCATCTTTGTCGTCTTGAAGATTTCGTTAAACAGACCAGTCAACCACCTTACCCCAGCCTCTCCAACGTACTTCCAAAACTCCACCGGTATCTCATCCGGCCCCGTCGCCCTACCCCTCCGCATCCTGGGAACAACCTCTCTAACCTCTTCTACCCTAAAACGTCTACAATAACTAAACTCCCGACACTCCTCTGAATGCTCCAGTTCCCCTAACACAATAGCTCTATCCCCTTCGTCATTCAAGAGCCTATGAAAGTACGACTTCCATCTATTCTTAATAAGGCTGTCCTCCATCAACACTCTGCCGTCCTCTCCCTTAATGCACCTCACCTGATCGAGGTCACGACCCTTCCTCTCCCTAGCCTTAGCGAGTCTAAACAACTTTTTCTCCCCTCCTTTCCCCTGTAACCCCGCATACAGTCTCTTAAACGCGGTCGTCTTAGCTGCCGTGACTGCTGACTTAGCCTCCTTCCGAGCTAGCTTATACTCTTTCCTGTTTACCCGCTTCTCTTCTTCGTCCCTGCTTTCAACCAACTTAGCATACGCCTCTTTCTTGGACCGCACTTTCTTCTCCACCTCTTCATTCCACCACCAATCCCCCTGATGGTGCCCGGCCCGGCCCCTAGAAACACCCAACACCTCACTTGCCTTCTCCCTGATGCACCTAGCCGCCCTATCCCACATACTATCCACGTCCCCCCCTACACTCCCACACCCCCATTCCCGGCAACTTCTCCCCTATCTCCCACGCATTCACTGGCGTCAAACCGCCCCACTTAATTCTAGGTCTACACTCCTTACTCCTCCTCTTACTATTCGTCTTTATACCCAAGTCCATGACCAAGAGCCTATGCTGGGTCGAAAGATTCTCACTCGGGATGACCTTACAGTCCCTACACAACACCCTATCCCCTTTCCTGATCAACATAAAGTCAATCTGAGTCCTGTCCATCGCGCTTCAAAAGGTGATGAGGTGATCGTCCTTCTTCTGGAAGCCCGAGTTCACCACTACCAGCCCAAAGGACCTTGCGAACTCCAAAAGGGTAGCCCCCTCTTCATTTCTCACCCCAAAACCAAAACCACCATGCACATCACCAAAGCCTTCCGGTAACGCGCCGATGTGCCCGTTGAAATCTCCTGATACAACAATCTTCTCCGAGCTAGGCACGCCTCTCAGCACCTCCTCCAAAGCCTCCCAAAACCGCAACTTCTCCTCCCCCTCCGAGCCCACTTGCGGCGCATAGGCGCTACACACATTCAGGGTAAACTCCCGAATGACCAACTTAATAGTCATCAACCTATCATTGATCCTCTTCACCTCTACTACCTGGCCTCTAAGCTCTTCATCTACTAAGATGCCAACTCCATTCCTCCGCCTCTCACTCCCAGAGTAACACAGCTTGTAACCATCCACATCCCTAGCCTTAGACCCTACCCACTTGGTCTCTTGAATACACGTGATATTGATCCTCCTCTTCCTAAGAATCTTCCAACGATAATGCACCGAACCACCTTGTATTACTTGACCCACTAAATGAACAACTAATTGAACCATTACAGTAAAAAAAGATGGAGAGAATAACATTTCTAAATGGCAAAGTGTGAGAACAATCCTCTCTTGTAGCTTATCCAAGTCCGAGAAGCTTAAGGTTTTCATACAGAGTCTGCAAAAAATGCAACAACATAATTTGGAAGCACATTGCGAATTGCTACAGGTAATAACTGTTCCTTAATGATGTGACAATCATGACTTTTTAATCCGAATATTCGTTTTTGTTCCAGATCAATACAATGAGAAATATTACTTAAATAACCATCCGACACTGAGATATTCTTAAGAGTTTTGAGAAAGACAACTCTTTTTTTGGTGGGAATTGTAAACGCAGTAAGTCTGCATTCTTCATTCTCATCAGGCTAAAGATCAGGTCTTATACCCATATCTTGTAAGTCTTTTCGAGCCTTTACATGATCTTTTAATTTTTTTTGTTTTATTTAGCATTGAGTACAAAACATTTTGAAACATATTCTTTTCAATGTGCATAACATCCAAATTACTGGGAAACGGGTTAAATTCCCAATATGGAATCTAGAAGAATATGTTTTTTTCCATTGTTGAGTTTATTTTTCCCCACGACTCCTTTCTCTATTTCTTTTCCTTTTATCATTCAATTCCACTGGTTTTCCAAATGTAATATCAATATCTCTTACTTGTTGCAAAATATCTGATCCAAATAACTTTTTTGGTGGGTTCCTCTCCTCCACATCTCCAAAAAAAATAATGCCTCATCAATCTTAATTCATGATTTCTTGTCAAAAATCGATGATAACCAATAAAACACCATTTTCTACTATGTTAAATTCAACAAGGTTCGGTGTTAAAATTACAAGAAGGACATGCTAAATCAGTATGCGTGTCCCAACTAGATAAACTATTAAGTCCAGGAAAGTCACTTACTGTCCATATAAGACCTGCCCTCATTCTAAACATTTCATTCTTCGATGAATCAAATGTTTCCACACCTTCATATCATAATTCATTCAATTCCTTGATAAGGGGTTGAATATATACATCTATGTTATTACCGACTGTACGCGGACCTAGAATAATCATTGAGAAGATGAATTTGGTTGTTTCATACACAACCAAGGGGGAAGGTTACATAGAACTAAAATGACAAGCCAAATGCTATAAGAAGTACTCATCGTCCCAAATAGATTGAAACCATCACTAGGTAGGCCTAATCGAATATTTTGAAAATCAGAAGCAAATTCAGAAAAAGTTGTATTGAATTTTTTCCATGCCTTACCATCTCTAGGATGCCTCAAAATTCTATAATTTTTAACATCCTCGCGATGCCATCTCATATGCTCAGCAATCTTAGAGCACATGAACAATCTTTGCCACCTTGATTTTAATGGGAAGTAATGCAAAATTTTTGCAGATTTCTTCTTTTGCTTCTTACTTAGACCAAGTGCATGATCTTTATCATTCTTCTTTGTAGGCTTCCATTTAGAAGTGTGACAATGTTTGCATCTTTCCTCATTAGTATCATCTCCCCAATATAACATGCAGTCATTTGGGCAGGTATCTATCTTTATATAATCAAAACACAATTTCTTGATAATTTTCTTGGCATCATAAAAAAAAACTAGGGAACTTTGCAAAATCAAATGCATCTCTCAGTAGATCTAGGACCATTGTCATTCCCTCGTTACTTAATCCACCCAAACACTTAATATGATACAATTTCAATAAAAATTCTAACTTAGAGTACTTAGATCCATCATACAATTCTTGACTTCCATCTCTAAGCAACTCAAGAAAGTCTGTGTTATTCAAAATAGGCATGTTATTTGACATTCCTTCTTCTCCCGCTACTTGTGAAGGACCTGCATCCATCCCCTCATGCCTTAAGCCCTAAAATACTTCATTAATCAATAATTCTATGGGATTGTTAGGAGGCAGTATATCATGAGTAACCTCTATATTGGGAAAATTATTCAACATATTACTTTCTCCATGTACAACCCAAGTGATATAATTCTGAGTAAATTGCTTGCAGATTAAATGGGCGTGCACTATATCTCTAGTTTGCCACTTTGTAAAATAGCAGAGATGACACGGACATTTAATTTTATCTTCTCCGACTGCATTCATAAATGCAAAGTCCAGAAATTGAGTCAAACCACGCTTATATTCAGATATGTTCCTGGGCTTTCCAATCTAAGATTTATCCATCTAAATATGTTAAGAACTAATCTGCAACATAATTAAGAGTACAAATGATAAAGCAAAGTCAGATTATCAAAGAGCTAAAGTATGTAATTTCAAAACTAATTATGAAATGTACATCTAGAGATTGCACTTAAGACAAAGAACTAGAACCTTCTGCAATAAATTTAGCATGATAGCATGAACTTGAGTTAATTTCCTATAACTTTAGCATTGCATCTTCCAGACTCTATTGATCATGTCTTGTTGTCTTATATGATTAAAGATTCAAACAAGTAGTAATGCATATTCCAAAATCTCTAAAATAAGACTACATTGGAACTGAAATGAAAAGTGGAACCTCTTATGACAAGAATCTGACAATCACACGGCCAATTGAATGCATAAATACACACTTCAAAAAAGAAAAATTCAACCAAACTAGAAACTGGAACCTCCTATATCCACTCTGCCTAAACTTCGTATTATCTCCCAGAAACTACTAAGAATCACATTGGTATCCTCCTTCAGGAGAAGCTTAGAAAATATTAACAAACTCAAAATTAACAATAACCCCCAAAAAAGAAAAACTAGATTTCTCCTAAATCATCTTCACCACCAAACAGAATATGAACAATAAAACAAACAATCTTTAAAACATTTATAATAATAATACCCAATGAAATCCCACTAGCGGTGTCCGACAAGGGTAGAGTGTACGTCTACATTACCTCTAGCTCACAATATCTTTATAACAAAGGATCAAATTAATAAAATCTTTGCCACAAACTGAAGATTAACAATAACCCCATCAATTAAAGATTTTATTTTTAACCTTTTCTTTTGCAATTAAATCATCTTCACCATGAATACAAGCATTAAAATAAACAAGAGAGTAATTCTTTACATAGCTGATACCTTAAACAAGAGTGTCGTCACTACTGACTACTGCAATGCCGGAGAGCTACAGTCGTCACCGCTCAGATGTAGTTGTCGCCAGAGAGCCTTGACGTCTACAACTTAATTTCTAGATGGTCAGATGACCAAAAGTAAAAGTAAAACAAATCTCCTAAAAGAAAAATGAGAAGTAGGATTTCTTAGACATAATTAGTCATGAATGTGTACCATAATATTGTAACGTTGTCCTTCCCTTTGTTTTCGACGCCTAAGACCAACGTTTCTCTGGCTTGAGCCTGAAAATTGTTCGTTGGCAGTGAGAATCGTCTTGAATTGACAGAGCCTCTTGAAGAAAGGAATGAGGGCTTTTGAGAGGGAGGTTATCTATTAGGATAAAAGAGGGCTTTTGAGGTGGAAAAATAAATATATTTCCGGGTTTATTCACCACCCAAATATTCCGAGTTTATTTTTTTAAGGATACCGGGGGTTTTAACCTCCCCAATAATTAAAATAAGAAGGGTATACAAACCCCTACAATTTGATATATTTGTGGAAGTTAATAATGACCCCCACAATTAAACCTCCGCAAAATATACCTTTTTTTTGTAGTGTATTATATATATATATATATATATATATTTTTTTTTTTTTCTTTTCTATGACACTATTTTTATTTTATTTGGATCTTACAAACTAAAATTTAAAATTATGGGTGAAGTGCAAACAAAGAGCATGACTATATTTGAAGCGGTAGAAATGAGATATCGACTATTTGATCAAGAGGAGAGATTAAACGTGAAATTTATAGGTCAAATCTTGCACTTTTTGGATGGAACCAAGCTCAAATTGCGCAACTTTATGAATTATCAAGCACTAATCATCGGCTTATTGATGATACCAACTATAATTTAAGGAGTTATCCATGTATTTCACTTGCCTCATCTGTATCTTATATATTTACAACAACTATATAACTAATTAAATAAATTCTTCATCTTTACATATTCAAAATATATTGGATTTAATTATTATATTTATCTTTATTATTTAAATAAATATCATATTATGTAATGTTTAAACTCATTAAAATGAAATATACGTGTAAGGCTCGTACATTGAAACTAGTTAAATCAAATGTCTCCATTAAAATTAACAGCAACGGGGTGTAACATATAGTTAATGGGTTCAATTGACCCAAGTATTTTTATAGCAATTATAGATACATATATGTAAAGATTATTACAATTATAAATAATTAATTTTATAATATAATTTCAAAGTATAAGGAGTTCATGTTAAGAATTTAAAGGATGAGCTCCTCAAATATAAAATTCTGAATTGACTTTTTCATAATAATACATCCATCTTCTTTAGATGCTAGATATATTCTTGACTATTCTAATTGACGATCAGAACACATGATAAAGTATTTCTATTAGACCCTTTTGATTCATATGATTTGAAAATATTTTTGTGCATATTTACAAATATCAATTAAGTAGATAAGTTAATCACATAAAATACGTCTCATCATCCTTATTATTAGACCAATTTTAATAAATCTCCCTTCTAGTTTAGTTTCCTAAATTAACCTCCTTTTTTGTTTGCGATATTATGCTTATCGATCTCTCTTATTTATTTATTTTGAATAATTATTTTAACTTTATTAATGTGAAAAACTATGATTCAACCGATTTAGAAAATTTAATACTCTAATTAACATTACAAAAACTGAAATTAGTCACTAATTTTCTGTTAAATTGCTCGTACATAATTAATATAATTTTTTTTATGATCCACCACTAATCTTCACCAAATATAATTAGCAACAAATTTCGCTATTTAATTATAAAATTTGTCTGTTGTTAATTTCTATTTTATTTTTGTAGTAGTATAATCTATTATAATATCTTAAATTATAAAATTAATACAAATGTTTCTTTCACTATTTAATGGACTGGTCCCCACCCTACCCTTTGTTTCTAGTTGAGGATTTATTGGAAACAGTCTTTAGTATCTTTACTATAAAGATAAATTAATTAATTTATTCGCGCTTCGCGAATTATATATATTTTTTTCAAATTTAATTATATAAGAAAATTATATTATAAAAAACAAAGATGTACTACATATGAGGAATGCAAATACAAAAATTATAAATCAAATACACAAGAAATTATATATTAAAAATATGACAGAAAACCAAATAAAAATAAAACATTACACGTCTTTTCTAAAGAGATAATACATCGAAACACCCCTAAACTTGTAGCCAAAACTTACTTTAGACCCTAAACTAATCGGGTAATTATTTACCCCCCTTAACAACTTCCAAGTGAATTTTTTTCCACCCTAATTGTTGACGTGACAATTTTAAAAAAAAAATCAGCGAAATTAATTGCTTAAAAACCATGGAAAATGGTGGGTCCCACCTTTTAATTTTACAGATTTTCTTTATATATATATATATTAAATTGAAAATAAAAATAAAAAATCCACTTCCATCTTCATCTTCTTCATAACCATCCCCTTCCCCCATCCCTTCCCCACCCCCATTTCTTCATCTTCTTCATACCCCCCACCCCATTTCTTCATCTTCTTCATATCCTCCACCTCCACCCCACCCCGTTTCTTCATCTTCTCCATTTAGGCTAAATTCTTTTTTTTTCAAGAACATCATTACTACGCTCCACTAACCCCTTCCTTCATTATTTTTTTCCTTTTATTTAATTTTTTAAATGACTACATCCAATTTGTGATGATAAATAACTTATGACAATTTATCACTTCCTCGTCTTGTGCTTATTGGAGCATTTGAGAAGGTTTGAAATAATGACGTTAATGGTGAAAAAAATTAAAGGAGGAATCATTTTCATGGCAGATCGGAACAAAGGAACGAGTATTAATATTATTACTGCTAAATCATTTGGTAGATCTGGAATTATTGTGGATGAGTTTAGGTTTTGTTCTACTTGCAATTGTTGATTTCTAAATGTTGATGGAGGAGTCATGGCTTAATCTACATGAACAAGTTATTTATCATTTTTTTTGTTAAATTCGAATCAAGTTATTGGTGTTAATGGTGAAAAATGATGTTAATGGTGAAAAAGAAATTAAAGGAGGAGGAGAAATGGAGGCTGGGGGCCTATTAAAGAATTGAAGGAGGAGGAACGGGTCGGGGGGGAGGGGACTGGAGAAGAAGAAGAAGGAGGGGCGTTTCTTTTATATATATATATATATATATATATATATATATATATATATATATATATATATATATATATATATATATATATATATATATATTAAAAATAATATGTAAAATATATATATATATATATATATTTAAATATATATTATATATATATATATATAAATTACAAATATATTTTTTGCTTTTTTAAAAAATATATATAAAAATAATATGTGTATTGGATTATTTTTTTTAAAAAAAATTATAATTTCTTACGTGGCAATGATATGGCACTGATATATATGTATATGTATATATATATATCACATGACGGGATAGGGAACAAGGATTAACATGGATGTTTAAAAATATTAACATGGACTGTGTAGCTTAACTGTTATATAATAGTACCCATGAGCTATATGGCCCCAAATCTCACCCCTTGGTCAGGCCCTAGTGCGTGTAGCTACACAAACCAGAGAATAATATCTCATATATATGTACGGGGGACTCGAACCTCCCAATCATATCCTAAGGTGACTTAAGCAACCGATCATGTAAGACGGGGGACTCAAACCTCCCAATCGTATAATAAGGTGGACTCGAACCACCTTGTCTTAGAAAGGGGACTCAAACCCTCATGCCATATCGACCCCCGCACCAGTTAGCATGGTTTTTAGTATTGGTCATCCCTGGACCTCCACCTTTCATGGTTAGCTGCACAACCCTCTTTTAAGCCCAATTAAAGCAATTAACACATATTCCCATTAATTGAACTAATTATGTATTAAGGCATCCCATCTGTATCGTCAAACCAACATCACTTGCAAATTCATTATTATGCCATATCAACTCTTAGACATTTAGGACTCTAACCCATTAAATCAATTGACATTCACATGGAGAATTCACATACCCCAAGTTTAATAAGATCAATCATGGTTCATTAACCTTTTATACCAATGCATTAGTTCATGTGAACAAGCCAAACTATGTGACAAAATTATATTCATTATCAATTTCACAAACAGGTTGAGGGCACACTGTTTTCAAACCATAAATCAAGGCAAAATCATCAAATTGAGATTTAATCATGACCCCCCAGTTTATTCACCATTCTTATACGCCCTATAATGTTCATAATCAATTATAAAACATGAATATTGCATAATAAACTCTGAAAAAAATTAATTTAATGACCAATCATGTCAAAAGCCCTCAACTATGCTAAAAACCATAACAAAACCATGTATTTATAATCAATTCATGCCATTAAGAAAATTATAAGTATAGAAAAAGAGATACATCCTTAGACACATAAGGATTTGTAAGCAATTGAGAATTTGGAACCTAAATAATGAACATAAGTTGAAACCCTTATGCTTTCTTGGGGTTTGGAGTTTGAGAGTGAAAGAATTGATGTTGTGTCATGAAAACTGATAGGAATATGCTTATGTAATGTTTAAAGGCCATCTATAAGTGAAAGGACCTCATTACCCTTCATCCCAATTAGAATAGAACAAAATAACCAAAATTTATATAGGTTCGTGGCATGAACCTCATTGCAAAGGATATACTCCGTGCCGTGGACCCTATTGCGGACACTTAATCTCCAAGACATGGAGGATATCATGAAAACTAGCCTCCATGAGACACGGGGCTGTATCTAAGGCTTACTGCCTCCGTGACCCAAAACTTCCCTGAACCTATCTGAAAATTTCAAAACTCTTCTGGATTATCCTTTTAACATCTCCGAACATAATTTGAGTCAAAAATTGATGTTTTAAGCATGAAAGGTCAAAAATAAAATACCCAAATTTTTATGGGTCTTACATTATCCCTATCTTAGGATCATCCGTCTTTGAATGATGAGTTAGGACACATTTCTTACAAGAACGATAACAAAACATCAGAATCAAAAGATAAACCCAGATAAGAATAAAGAGGAACAAAATTCATACCTCAAGCTTCTTCATCCGTCATATGGAATAGAAATGGATACTTAGCCTTAATATCCTCTTCCACCTCCCAAGTAGCTTCTTCCACTTTATGGTTCCTTCAAAGGACCTTTACCAGTGATACATCTTTAGTCTACAATCTGTGAACTTATCTATCCAAGATCTTCATCGAAACCTCTTCATAAGATAGGAAATCCGAGACACTAACATTCTCAATAGGTACCACCAAGAAAGGATCGCCCATACATTTTCTCAACATGGACATATGAAACAGAGGGTAAATAGAACCCAAACTCGCAGTCAATTCTAACTCGTAAGCAACACTTCCTATTCTCTTTAAAATCAAATAAGAACTAACATAATGGGGAATGAGCTTCCCCTTCTTTCCAAAACATATCACAACCTTCATAGGAGACACCTTTAAGAACACCAAATCACTCACATCTAACTCCAACTCTCTTTTCCTAACATCTGCATAGGATTTTTGGCGACTTTGGTCAGTCTTAAGCCTATACCAAATCACCTTCACTTTCTCCATAGCTTGATGGACTAAATTAGGACCGAACAACCTTGCCTTACCAACTTCGAACCACCCAATAGGGGATCTACACCTCTTATAATACAAAGCCTCCAGTGGTGTTGTACCAATGCTTGAGTGCTAGTTATTATTATTAGTAAACTCAAAAAGAGGTAATGGGTCAACCCAATTACCACCAATGTTAATTGCGCAAGAAAGCAAATCCTTTAAAGTCTGAATGGTCCCTTTCGCTTGTCCATCTATCTGTGGGTGAAAAGCGGTACTAAGGGTCAATTTAGTCCCCAAACCTCTCCGAAATGATCGATAAAAATGAGATGAGAACTGAGTACTGTGATCCTAAATAATAGAAACGGAAGTACCATGCAACTTTACGACCTCCTAAATATACAACCTTGCATAATCCTCAGCAGAATAATTAGTCCTCACTGAAAAATGAGAAGACTTAGTCATCCTATCCACAATGACTCAAAGAGAATCAAACTGGTTTGGAGACCATAGAATACCGGTAATAAAATCGATATCTATCACTTCCCATTTCTATACAGGCAACTCAATTTCTTAAGACAACTCACCAGGCCTCAAGTATTACACTTTCACTTATTGACACACCATGCACTTAGCCTAAAAATTGGACAGTCTCCCTTTATGTTATTCCACTAGTAAATCTCCTTAAGGTCATGATACATCTTAGTCAAACCAGGATGAATCGAATAACGCGACTCATGAACTTCGTCCAAAATTCTACCTCGTATCCCATCCATATCAAGGACACACAACCTCTCTTTGTACCTCAAAGTACCATTATCACCAATCTCGAAAGCCATTACTTTTTGCCTACCCACATCATTCTTGATTTGCATCAAGATAGGATCCAACACCTATTTCTCCTTCACCTCAGCACTAAGAGATGAATTTTTTATATCTTGCATAAAGACACCACCATCCTCAGAATCTAAGAGACGAACCCCAAGATTAGCTAATCAGTTAATATCTTTCACCAAATCCCACTTCTACTCTTCTATATGAGACAAGTTCTCAATAGATAACCTGCTAAGAGCATCAACAACCATGTTATCATTACCTGGGTTATAGTGGGGACTCATGTCATCATTTTTTAGCAACTCAACCAATCTTCTCTACCTGAGATTCAAATTTTTCTGGGTGAAAACATACGGCAGGCTCTTATAATCTGAAAAGATATGAACATGAGCCCCATATAGATAATGCCACCAAATCTTCCATGCGAACACTATAGCAAATAATTCCAATCATGAGTTGGATAATTCCTCTCATAAACTTTTAACTGCCTAGAAGTATACGCTACCACTTTGTCATGCTGCATCAAAACATTACCAAGTCCCATATGGGACGCACTACAATAAACCAAAAAACCATCACTACCCTCGAGAAAAGTCAAAACCAAAGTAGAAGTCAATTTATCTTTCAGCTTCTCAAAACTCCCTTCACAAGCATCAAACCAGAGAGACTTCACCTTTTTCCCAGTCAACCTAGTTAAAGGTTCAACAATCGATGAATAGCTCTCCACAAACCTCCTATAATAACCTACTAAACCCAAGAAGCTTCAAATATCAGTTGGAGTCATGGGTCTAGGCCACTTCTTAACTACCGCATCCTTCTGTGGATCCACCATGATCCTTTCACTAGAAATAACATAACCTAGAAAAGTAACAACATCCAACTAAAATTCACACTTAGAAAACTTAACATACAATTGTTGATCCTTTAGGGTCTGCAACACAACACAGAGGTAATTGGCATGATCAACTCTACTATTAGAATATACCAGAATATCATCTATAAATATAAGCTTAAATAAATCTAAAAGCTGATAGAATACCCAATTCATGAGATCCATAAATGTCGTCATGGCATTGGTTAACCCAAAAGACATGACCAAGAACTTTAAATGTCCATACCGAGTACAAAAGGATGTCTTAGGGATATCCTCCTCCCTAATATTTAACTAATAATAGCCCGAATGGAGGTCAATTTTAGAGAAAAACTTAGCACCCTAAAGTTGGTCAAACAGATCATCAATCCTAGAAAGAGGGTACTTATTCTTTCAAGTTACCTTATTTAAGCAACGATAATCAATACGCATCCTAAGAGAACCATTCATCTTACACACGAAGAGAACAGGAGTACCTCATGGAGACACACTGGGGTGGATAAAACCCTTGTTAAGAAGATTCTTTAACTGCTCCTTAAGCTTTTTCAACTCATCCGGGCTATTCTAAAAAGAGGGATAGAGATAGGATGAGTTCCTGGAACAAGATCAATCCTAAAATTAATTTTCCTATTAGGAGGAATATCAGGAAGATCATCAGGGCAAACCTCAGGAAATTCACTAATCATGAAAACATATTGTAAAGAAAGACCCTCTGAGTTAGAATTTTTAACCTGCATCAAATGATAAAGACACCCCTTGGAAATCAATTTTCAGGATTTAAGATATGATATGAACCTTTACTTAGCCATTAGAGAACTCCCTTCCCACTCAATAACCAGATCATTTAGGAATTTAAAGATGACCTTATGGGTCCGACAGTTTAAAGAGTCATAGCACGAGTGCAACTAGTCCATCCCCAAGATAATATCAAAATCTAGCCTGTCTAATTCAAATAGATCCACCAAGGTTTCCCTACCACCAACAAATACCACACAACCCCTATAGATATTTCTAACAACTACCGAGTCACCCACCTAGGTAGAAATAGAAAAAGGGTCTGAAATACACTCGGGACCGAAACTCAAATACACACCACAAATGAGGTCACATAAAAAAGAGTAAACCCTTGGTCAAGTAAATAATACACATCACGAGAGAAGAGTTTTAACAGACCAGCAATGACATCATGGGATGCCTTAGACCTCTGGAAAGTAATAAGATCATAGAGGTGGTTTTGACTAGTAATAAAGCTAGAAATAACACACTTTAGTGAAGGAGCTGATAAAGTAGCAAGAGGAACCTTTTTGGCCGCAAAGGCAACCTTTGAAGGACAATCCCACTACAAATGGCCAATCTGACCACAACCAAAACACATATTCTTCCTTTTATTATAGAAACCATGATGCAAATAATCATAAAATTTGCCAGTAGGATATGATGGAGCTGAATAGGCCCCACTAGCCTAAGATTGGGCACCCTGTTCCCTATAACCATCACCACTCTGAAAACGATAAATCTTGAATAGATTTGGATAAGGAGCACTAGGCATCGAATATGAACCCGAGTTTCCCCACTTCTTCTTAGACTATTTCCCACCATATCTACCTCTCTGCTGCTGACCCCATCCCTGATCCAAATATTAAAATTTCTTACTCTACCTTTCCCTCATATCTGCTTACCTCTTCTTTTCTTTCTCATATATTGCATATACACTACCAGTCGAGAGATCTCTATATCCTTGTTCAACAAGGCAGCCTTACTCTCCAAAATCAACTCACAAGACAAGCCAGAAACAAATTTACTTATTCTAGCCCTTATGCTAGACACTAGATCAGGAACGTACTGTGATAGCTGATGAAACTTCATGGCATACTACTTTGTTGTCATCCCCCCTTGCTCAAATTCACAAATTCCTCAGCTTTTGCATCCCATAATTCCTGAATAAATAAGAAATCTAGAAAGTCACTAGAGAAATCATCCCCCAAAGAAGACTTAGCATTATCACCCATAAGTTTATCCCACTCCTCGTACCATTAGTATGCCACATTCTTTAATTGATAAGCAGTATTTCACATTTTCTACTTCAATAGCATGCATAACCAAGAATATCTTCTCTATCTCATCTGTAAAAGCTTAAGGATATTCTTTAACCTTAGTATCAGTGAAAGTTGGAGGGATCGATCTCATAAACTGTCCAACACTAGTGGCCTCAGATGAACTCCCAGCAATATCGGTAGAACCAGTTTGACGTGACTAAAATATCACCAACCGAGTCAAAAAAAGAATAAATTAGAGATATTAAATATTAGTAATATCTCTCTGAGATGGCTGAGTATGAGTGCCACTAGCTGGAGAAGGATCGATGGAGACAGGTGGAACTCCATGAGGATAATCAAAAGCAGTGACTGTAGATCGAGTTTGTACCCTATAAGTTGGATGAGATTTGTGAGCATTGTTCTCAAGCAGGACATACAAATTTCCATAAGCTTCAGATCGTCTGAGAGGCATGATCTGAAAGGAGAATAAACAAAAATTAGAGAAATCCAAGACCTTAGACTCTATAGCCCAAAAATAAAACAACAAGAAAAGAAAAACATTCCTAAATGCCTCATAGCCTCTCTCTTATAAGTATGGTACACTAAACACCCTTAAGAAATACTCTATTTGACACGGCTTTGTGGACACTCTATGTAATTCCCTGAAAGTACCCCTTGGACGTCACACGGTGCTCAAGACTACAAATATCCCTAAGCTAACTCATGATACCTACTTAACTTGAACTCACATGAGAGGTGAACTAACATAGGTAGAAACTGAAGGTAAACGATCTCATATCTTAATAAGATTCTTTAACTTGGATGTCTTTATCAACTCTTTAAACTAAAAATATGAACAGTATAACAAGCCTCTACTCATGACTAGAGAGCCATTAAGACAAACCCCAGCTGACCCAAACATAAACAAAAATAGAATAACTAGAATGGTTTATCAAGAAATAAGAGTCTGATAAACTGGGTCCTCAAACTATGAGGACTCACCAATAGTCAGGATGTAGGTGATGATGCTTATAGTCAATCGTGCTACTAGAAGTGAGCACCAGAACCTACATTATAGGACAGTGTAACATATAGACTTATATGTAGGTCAGTACCTCTGGAATATACTGAGTTTGTAGGAGTGAATACATAAGTAAAAACAATAACTAAACATTCATATAAACTTTCAAATAATGCATACTAAGTATAAATAACTCACCTTGTTCTTGAATAAAATAAAAGGCTGCAAGATCAAAACATGACTAATGAAGCATAAGAATAACTTTGTGAGCTATAACACTTAGTTTTTAGAAGCTTTACTTTTTATTCTTTCTTTTGGGAGTTTCTTCTAACAGATATAAATTATGTGAGCTATCATGGAGTCCAATGTCTTACCCACATTAGGGAGAGCTATTCTACCGTTGCCGTCGGATAGAACCTTAATCTTAGGTGATCACTATTTTTCATCTATATTAAGAAAAAGCTTAACCTATGATGGCTCATAGTTTCCAGGAATTTAGGATACACTTATCTGCATTCCCTTCTTAGTGCTAAATACTACTCCTAGATTACATATATGCTCATACTTTAAGAAATCCATCTTAAAATAACATTAGGGTTTATAGAGTGAAAACCAGTTACACTTCTCTTTCTTTAAATCATAATTAGGATGAACAACTTTGGATTCCATATCTTATATTAGGATCAAAAGATCAATCTTTTCTTTAAATCACTCCATAAAAACTTATCAATGGAGCTTAAGAGCATAATCTTCTTGTAAACTCAATACTTATACTTAAAACTTAGAATTCATGCTTTAGTTCATAGAAACTCATAACAAAACTTCATGCTATGGTCACCTTGAAATCTTTCAACAATCCAAGTCAACATAATAAAATGAAAAATCACAATATAAATCTTATAAGTCAAAGCATGAATATATGCAATTCTTTATGCAATTCTTTATGCACTTAAAGCTTTCATTCTCATGGTAGTTTTATAATTCCAAAGTATGGATAGTTCGGTATATGAACCTTAATTAAAAATAAATAAATTCAATCTTAAACCATGCACTTTGGGCATAAAAATGAAAGAATATCCTTGTTCATAAATCCCACATACCTGAATTTTCTTGACTTGTGAAAAGAGTTTGAACCTTGAGACTTGAAGGATGAATTTTGGGTGAGGATCCTAATGTCGCCATAAACTATAGTAATCCAACAAGGTTGGGGTCGATCTCACAAGGAAAATGTGAATAGTTTCTTGCCTTGATATAATCCACGAGCAGTACAAAATGTAAATAGGGGTTTTGTTATCAATCGCAAATATTAACCAATTCTTAAGTGCCTTTGATTTTAAATAAATATGAAATGAATGCTAGGACTGTGTTACCCCTTGCTTCTCAACTGAATAAATTTCTCATTATCAACCCAATTATTCTGTTATTTTGCATGCAAAGACTATAAGATAGGTATTATCTACAACATAGAAGATAAATTTCACCCTTTGACTTAGTTATTATCTCAAGGTGTCGCTTTGTCTCCTCTTGTTACGACCTCAGTTACACTTGGTTATCGTATCACTGTCTTAATCTTCTTTTTCCAATCGCAAACTTCTTGGTTATTAAATGGATACGAATACAGGAAATCTCAAGATATTGTAGATACTTAAGGCTAATTATTGTGAATAAAACTTAAGATACATGCAGAAACCTTAGAACAATTGAGTCTCACACTTTCTCTACATAGCTAATCTGTCAGGGTTCCCAAAACCCTAGATAAGGAGATTGCCACTCATGTTGGTGAAAGAAACCATGATTATCAATGAAGAACACATAAAATCAGTTACACAAGAATAATATGAATAAACTCCAAAGTCTTTAATTGAATAAAATCCTGAAATCTCAAAAACAATTGTAAAAGTATGCAATAATGTGTATTAGCGCATAAAAGAATGTCACAACACGCAACCTAATAAAAGATAAACCCTAGGGCATTTATAATATCTCAAAATAAGATAAAAATCCTATTAAAAACTGGAAAACTAAAGTTAAGTCGGCAGTTGGTACGACTCATCTTCACTCATATCCTCAACTTACAAATTGTACCTTACCTTGTCTTATCCGTTCCAGTATCTGATCTACCTAAGGCTTCAACTCTCTGTTTAGCATACGATTTATTTTTATGAGTTGTACCTGAGTGTAAGACTCGTGTCCTTCATCCATATTTACTCGAGACTTCTTCCTTTCTATGTCTTGAATACTGGTTTATATACGATATCTTTATATGAGTTGTACTCATACTTCCAACTCATATATCTTTGACACTTTAACTCTTGGATAGTAGCTCAAGTTCTGTTATGCTCACGAATTCTGCATACAAATCATACCCTAGCTTACGACTGGGGTACTTGAGTCGTATCTTTCTCATACTTGGCTCCTTAGCTTGGTTTTTGGTTATGTTATTCATATGATTTAGTATACGAGTCATATCAATTGGTTATGACTCAGGTGTTAACTCGTATACTGATTGAAGTTGGTCTTTTTTAGATCTTTTTTTCTCTTTTTGTTCAAGTACTATTGTAGACATGTTTTACCTGTAATTCACATCAAAGTGCATCATATCCAATAAAATACCCTAAGTTTACGGATAAATTCATGGTTTTAAGTATCAAAAATATCGTGTTTCCATGCCACATCAACACCCTTAACTTAAACTTTTGCATGTCCTTAGGCAAACAAACCAAATTACTAATTTCTAACACAGAGCCGATGCTTAGATAGGAAGATCTCAAGCAAACCCATGGCAGTGATTTTGAGTTAAATTTCAATCTTGTTGTTCCCTTCTTAATTTTTCAACTTTTCAACTCAAATTTGCATATAGCAGTTTAGCACATGTAGAAATTCAATAGAATTCGATGATGGCATTACATTAGCAATAGAAACTTAGGCATAGACATGTTTTACATTCTTCAAAAAATCTAGCAACCTAGCAATATAACCCATGTGCACTCACAATCAAAGAAATCTCATTCACTCTTCATGGATAGACTACTCTATTCAGGGATATATAAATGACTCTCTCTCTTATAGATAAGTATTACCAGTGTACACAAAATACCATAAGCTTGACTTATGCTCTTTTCCTAAGTTGTCAGACAGTTACAGTAGGATCACTATAGGACTTTATTTGGTTATTAACACAGGCTTGAGGTTGATATGATAAGTATGGATTTTTAAAGTGACTAAGCCTCCTGGACACTATGCTCTTTTCGGGTTCCACTACTTTTGACTTCATTTATTTCCACCCTTATGTCTCCCTTTTTTCTTCTAAGCACATTCTACTTGGGTCAGGTGTTTCTTTCTAGCACTTATTTTTCTTATTCTTTTTTTTTATACCTTGTACATTTCTTTCTTTTCTTTTCATCACACCTGCCCATGTTTCAACTATTTTCCTTGTACACACTTTTCTTAATTATAGCTTTTCTCTTATGCACCCCTATAATAGCCACCCTCAACTTAGAAAATTTTCTTAAGTTGAGGTGCACAGTGTCCATAGAAGGACCAAGGCCAAAATAGGTTTATAGTAAGTTAAACGGGAAGGTGATAAGTGTAACAAGAAAAATTGGTCTATAAAGGATCAAGTATTTGGATCAAGGGAATTTATTCCTTTGGTTAGGGAATTTTAGGCTTAAGTGGACTCATACAAAAAGGGTCTATGATCACTTCCTACTTAACCATCCTAGGCCTAGGTAAAAGTAATCGGGCAAGTTTTATATTTCAACACAACCGGTAACAAAAATAATTATCTCCACAACTGGATTGGCAACACAATTGGAAGTAACCGATGCATTTGTGGGTGCAGTCTTAGTCTGTGCACCTGCCTTAGTAGCCTCAGCTAGAGCAGGGATGTCTATCTATTCATCTTATGAGAACAATCCCACCATAGCACCTACAACCTGTCACATAGGTCGAGCCAGAGGGTTGGCGACATCCCGAATCAGCTAAATGTCAAACGTTCTTTGGGCCTCAATTATCTCATTTATTCTAGGCATCTCTAACACTCCTGTAGCTAAGCATATCTGAGTTATCATCCAGGATTAGGGTAGCAGTTACTTTTGACCCCGAACTACCCTACCTAGTAATTCTCAAGACAAGAACTCACCCACATCAAATGTATACCTTACTGAGAAACCTGCTATTATCGAAGCCCAAATCGGGCTCAAAAATATTGTCTCTTATGGTCGGACACAGCCTGTGTCGGGCTAGTGTCCACCAAGCTTTACCCTAAAAACTAAGGGTTCCCTTCTTAATTTGTTGTGAATCCTTAATACCACTTGCAACCCAAGTGGTATACTTACCTTATACAACTATCCACCAAAATATCGTTATTTTCTCAATACCCAATGTTTGATTTATGATCTTTCTTATCTCGGCTATTCTGTAGTCCATCTTATCAGCGTTGGCCGGGGCCTGATATTCTATCCCATATAGAAATCTCTCGATAGTTTAAGGAGAGATATCCACTCTGACTCCTTGTATCATGAGGGAGGTAATAGGGTTACCTCCCTTCTACAAATCGCTAAATTTCTCCTTTATATCTGGCATAAAACTCACGAATAAATACCTTGTTGTATCTACCTGATGCTCTCATTATCCAGTCAAAACCGTAGTTCCTAAAGCGCTCTTCAAACTCAGGTACTTTAGACATCCCTTTAGTGGTCATCCTCCTCTCTGGATATATTACTCTCTTTATCTTACCACTCCAAATATAAGATAGTCCCATGTTAAATATCTCTAGCATGCTAGGGTACCCTCATCGTTCAATGATAAAAATCGGAGCAGTGGTCAATGTGAGTCGAGGGACTTGTCTGTCTATAGGGGTCACATCTACCTTGGGACCCTGAGCATCATCTGCACTCTCCTAGGATGAACTAGACTCAACCTCATTATTATCATCATCAACTGGCACTGGTGTGTATGAAAGAGACACAGTTGCATTCTTTCTCCTCGGTCCCTTTGGTGGTGCTGTTTCAGACCCTTGGGGAATGACCTTCTTCCCCTTTGCCTTAGCAAATGCCTTTTCTTTTTGAATAGATTTCGTTGATGTAGTTCCATCATATTCTTCTTCACTTCTTTCTATCTAGTATTTGGAGAAGCTGGTTTCCTTACTTTCGATTACTTTTTGTTTGGTCACTGTCTTAGCACTTGGTTTGGAGGATGGGGAATTCTTTTGAGGCATTGTCCCTTCAAATACACTATTATTAATAACTAAGCAAAGAAAAGAAAAGCAAAATTTAAAACTACGATTTAATATGCTTTGTCTCAGTTTGGTATGAGTGGTGGGTACTGGTCGTATCCACTGGGTATGACTCGTATATCCGAGTCGTATCCTAGACAGTGCATGTTATTTGTTCACTGCTCAGTTTACGACTCCTTACCAATCGTACCGAATAGGTATGACTCGTGACCAACAATCGTAAGCTGGTCAGAAACATTTATTCAATTAAATTCTTTCCCAGGTAGGTACGATTAATATGTACGAGTCGTAAGGTTAGGATACGACTCTTATGGTATAGTCGTATCCCGTCCAGAACTTTCAATTTGTTAGATTTCCATGTTGTTAGTGGGTACGAGTCTCATTATGAATCCCAAACCGAGGGGTATGAGTCGTAAGGAGTCTCGTATCCACTGCAACATAGAAGTTCAACTTTAAAGTTTGACTGTGATGAAATTACCAAAGTACCCACTACTATATTCAACTATTTCCAGCAATTTAAACACAAAATCAAATCCAAAAACTTATTTCCAAACCCTAGTTCTAGCCCCATTCACCATTTTTAGCTCAAATAGCATAAATAATGTATCAGCAATCCATGAAATAAAGAAATTGCACTTAAACCAAGTTGACAATATCACATACTACTCATTTCAACTTACAATATTGCAAAAATAAATTGGGAAACTTACTTAGTAAGTGTAGAGTAGCGTATTTCAATGTTGGGATCTTAGAGGCCTTGAATTCGAGTTAAAATTGCATCAATTAACTGATTTGAGGTTGTTGGTAAGTAGATCAGATTGAAAACACTTTGATTTTTAGGTTTGAAGTTCAAAATTAGGGATAAACTTGTGCAGGTTCAAGTTAGAAATGTCGAGTTCCCTATTGGGTCTCAATTTCCTCTTATATTTAACTATTAGGTCGGGTCTACCCGAGAACTGACCTAGTAAGTTAGGGTATGAGTTGTATATATGACTCGTACCTAGGCTTATGAGTCATTTTTTGACTCGTATGGTCCTGGGATCTTACTTGGGTTCTAAAAGGGGTACGACTCTTGGTCATGAATTGTACCCAAAGGGTATGACTCGTGCTGGGAGTCGTATTCATTCCAGAAACTACTGTCTGATTTTTATTATTCTCCCAGGCCAATATAACTCCTACTTATGAGTCGTAACATAAAGATATGACTCGTAAAAAGTCTGTATGATACCTTTTAAACTTCTCTAGATTTTGTCTGTATTCTTTTTAGTCCTACACATTGAACAAACGTGTTACCCTATAAATGAAATAAATATAAAAACATGGGTTACCTCCCACACAATGCTTGATTTGACATCGTGGCACGACATGGCTAAGTTGGATACTTAGACTTCACCAACTGGCCTCATGGGTTGCCTCCCATGCAATGCTTGATTTAGCCTCGTGACACGATACAATTGCCTTAATTACTCAAACTTCATCAAGGTCAATGTCAGCTAATTCTTTTACCTCTTCTATATTTCCCATATAGTGCTTTACTCTGTATCTATTTACTTTGAATGGGCTTGCACTATCCTTCGTTATTTCTAAGGCACTATAGGGATAAACCTTTGTTATTGTGAATGGACTATGCCATCTTAACTTTAGCTTACCTGGAAATAAATAAAACCTGGAATTGTATAGTAGCACTTGGTCACCCTTTTCAAAATCTCCTTTTATCAATCTTCCGGTCATCATACAACTTTGTCTTTTCCTTGTAAAGTGCTAAACTATCGTATGCCCGAAGAAGAAATTTATCCAACTCATTTATGCCATTCAATCTAGATTTAGTTGCATCCTTCCACTCTAAGTTCAGCTTCTTTAATGCCCATAGTGCCTTATGCTCAAGCTTAATTGGTAAATGTTAAGCCTTTCCATACACAAGCTGGTAGGGTAAAACACCTATAAGGGTATTGCAAGTTGTACGGTAAGACCATAATCTATTATCTAACTTTCTTGCCCAATTAGTCCTATTGGCATTCACAGTCTTCGCTGATATGGACTTAATTTCTTTATTGGACACTTCAACTTTTCCACTAGTCTACGGATGATAAGGTGTTTTCACTTTGTGATTCACACCATATTTGTCAAGCAGACTCTTGAATAAATGATTGCAAAAATGTGATCCTCCATCACTTAATAGCACGTGGCATACCGAATCGAGAAAAGATGTTCTTTCTAAAAAATACAGTGACACTCCTTGGTTCATTGTTAGGAATCGCAATTGCTTCCACCCACTTCGACATATAGTCAACAACTACAAGTATGTACTTCATGTCATACGAACTCACAAAGGGTCCCATAAAATCTATGCCTCATACATCAAACACTTCTGATTCTAAAATAAGGGTCATAGATAATTCATGCCTTCTAGAAATAGTACCTTGCCATTGGCATTTATCACAAGCAGCAGCATAGTCATAAGCATTTTTGTATATGGCTGGACAATATTAATCGCATTGCAAGATCTTATGAGTTGTGCGGGCCCCTCCATGATGACCCCCAACTGGTGATGAATGTATGTTTCAAGTATGCTCATCATTTTCGATTCAGGTATGCACCTACGAATGATTCCATCTGCATAAATTTTAAAAAAATAAGGTTCATTCTAGAAAATTTTTCTTACCTCGTGCATGAACTTCTTCCTTTGCCGATATGAAAAATCTTCTTGCACTATATCACTTGCTAAATAATTTGCATAATATGAAAACCATGGAATTAGATCTTGGGAAGCTGCCAATATCTTTTCATCTAGAAAACTGTCATCAATCTCTAATCCCTTAACAACCTTCTACATAGCTTCCTCCTCTAGTCTAGACAAGTGATCCACAACTTGATTTTCTGTGCCTTTTCTGTCTTTCACCTCAAAATACAATTCTGGCAACAGCAGCACCCAATAAATAAGCCTCAACTTGACATCCTTCTTATCCATTAAGTACCGTAATACCGCATGGTCTGTATGCACAATCACCTTTGTCCCAATCAAGTAAGATCTAAACTTTTCAAAGGCAAAACCCACTACCAATAACTCTTTCTCTTTTGAGCAGGATTTAGTTCCTTACTAGCATAGTAGATAGAATGAAAGATCCTTTCTCTTCTCTGTCCTAGTACATCCCCTAAAGCCAATTCACTAACATCACACGTAATTTTAAATGGTGAACACCAATCAAGAAACAAATTAATTGGAGTAGACACCAACTTCTCTTTTAGGATTTCAAAATCCTTCTTACATGCATCATGAAAATAAAATTTTACCTCCTTCTCTAGAAGCTTGCAAAGTGGACTAGAAATCTTTGAGAATGCCTTGATAAATCGCCTATAAAAACCTACATGACCTAGAAAACTCTGAATTCCCTTCATAGAAATTGGATAAGGTAATTTTTCAATCAACTCAACCTTCGCTCGATCAACTTCTATGCATCTTTTTGAAATTTTGTTCCCAAGCACAATTCCTTCTCTGACCATGAAATGACACTTCTCCCAATTAAGTACCAAGTTTCACTCCTCATACCTTTGTAGAGCCTTTGCCAAGTGAATAAGGCAATCATCAAAAGAATCACCAACAGCTGAAAAATCATCCATAAAAACTTTAATAGTGTCTTCGACCATATCAGAGAAAATGGATATCATACATCTTTAAAATATGGTTGGAGTGTTGCATAGCCCAAATGACATTCGTTTGAATGCAAAGGTCCCATAAGGACATGTAAAGGTAGTTTTCTCTTGGTTTTCAGGTGCAATAGTGATCTGATTGTAATCTGAGTACTCATCAAAGAAATAGTACCATCCTTTGCCTGCTAACCTGTCTGGAATCTTATCCTTGAATGACATAAAAAAATGGTCCTTCTGAGTCCAAGCATTCAGTTTTCTATAATCCATGCACACTCTTCATCGAGTGACTGGTCTCATAGGTACTAGCTCATTCTTCTCATTAGTTACAATAGTTATTCCACCTTTTTTTGGCATACATTGAACCAGACTAACCCACTTGCTATCTGCAATGGGAAATACTACACCAGCATCCAACCACTTGATGATCTTCTTCTTAACAACTCTTGTATAGGAGGATTAAGTCAATGCTGATGTTCAATAGATGGAACACAATCTAGCTCAAGATAAATTTTGTGAGTATACAAACCAGGTGGAATACCAATAATATCTGCAATGGACTATCCAATGGTCTTCTTGAAATTCTACAACACGAACAACAATGCTTCTACCTCTGACTGGCTTAGATTAGCTACAATAATAACTGGCAAAGTGTTGTTGGCCCCCAAAAATACATATTGCAAGTGAGATGGGAGGGCCTTCAACTCTAACATCGGTGGTTCCTCAATAGATGGACGAGTTGGTAGAGTGGTTCGATTCTTTAAATCTATATCAAGCTTATTTAGTGCATAAATATAACCATCCCCATGAAATGTACTCACTAACTCCTCATACTTCTCAATACCTTCAGTTTCAAAATTCATAATTACAACTGTAAGAGCTTCAACACCTAGCCTCTTTTCCATAGGAATAATCATATCAGAACCATCATCCCACAGAGTAACTGCATCAACATCATGGAATGAATGTGTCTCCTTATCATCTACATCAATCACAGATACCATTCTTAATTCAACAGGCTACTTCATAGATTTGTATATGTTGAATGTAACCTGTTCATCATTGAGTCACAGCATCAGATGTCCTTTCTCTAGATCAATAAGTGTCCGCAAAAAATGGTCTTCCTAAGATAATGAGAACTTGAAAGTCCACTTCATAATCTAATATAATAAAATCATCAGGAAATATGAAAGAAGACAATTTTACCAAAACATCGTAAAGGATACCAACAGGCTTCTTCATTGTCCTGTTTGCCATTTCTAGTCTCATGGTAGTAGGTTTGGGAGATCCCAACCCCAATTTTGTGAATACAACAAAGGTTATGATGTGGATTCTATAAGTTGAAAGATCCAATAATGTAAGGTATTGTGAAAGCGCCAGGGTCCTTCTTCTTATCTACCAAAGATTTAATGACTACAATACTTCAATGATGAATATTTTCAACAGGTTCATAACTGACTGACCTTTTCTTGGTGATCAAATCCTTTATGATTTTTTCTTATCCCGACATCTGGTCCAATGCCTCTACAAGCAGTATACTGATAGTTAACTCTTTTAACATAGACAAAAAATTTTGATACTTACCTTCTTCTTATTTATTTCTCAGTCTTTGGGGATAGGGAGGAATTGGTCTTGGAATGGGATTCAACACAGGATCTATAGCCTTGTCTTCTCTTTTATTCGGCTTGTTGCTGCTCCTAACATCAACTAGATCATCCTCACTTTTCTGATCATTATTTGTAGGTACAGGTGTATTTATAGTAATCTTACCACTTCGAGTGGTAATGGCATGTAATTAACTATCATTTTTTATGATTTACCACTATATTGCTTGGAAGAGTGCCAGGTTGTCTCTGATTCACTGTGGCTGATATTTGACCAAATTACTGCTCCAATTGCTTAATTGTTATAGTATGTGACTCAACTTTTTGGTTCAATCCTGACAGATTATCTTTGATATCCTTCAAACACTTCTCTTGACTTTCTTTCCCTTTGACCAGCTTCGGCAAAAGTGCCTAGTGGAATATACTTGTCACTCTTATTCTTGTAATAATCCTTATTCCACCAATAACCATCTCTATATCTATTATTATAATAGGTCTGACCTTGATTCCCTTGAACTTGATTCCCTTGCCCTTAAGCTCGGAAATCCGCTAATCTACAATCAAGATACTTTGCCTCTTCTTAAGATTTAATCTAGAATGGTTTGAAGGTAGACCCCTGTGCCACTACCGCATTCACCTTCTTAGCTTTCATTGACATAAATTATTTTATAAGCAACCCAATATTTATACGGAGTTGTGCAACCTGTTGTGCTACCATATCATTTGTTGCTTCATATGTATTTGCTACTCCAATAGCATATATACCACCACCACATTTTGAATCTCGAGTATGCCATCCTCTGTCGATAACCATAATAGAATCTAGCATTTTTTGTGCAGTTTTCCAATGAAGACATATAAATGCTCCTCCTGAAATAGTATCTATCATAGCTCTTGAGAGATTATTCAATAATCAATAAAAGATCTCAGACAATTTAGATTCTTTGATTCTGTGATTTGGTACCATGCCCAGCTTCCCCTTGAATTAAAACCAGGCCTCCTATATAGACTCTGCAGGTAGCTGTCTGAAATTTTAAATTTTATCTTTCAACTGTAACATCGGTGCAGTAAAAAAGAATCTGCTCAGAAATGGTGTCCTCAACTCGTGCCAAGTAGTGATAGATTCTCTTAGAAGTTTCCCTAACCATAAAGATGCTTCTCCAGTCAAAGAAAATGGGAACAACCTCAATCTTAACATTTCTTGTTTAATCCCTGGAATATTATAATTTGTGTAGATCCCAAGAAAATTTGTAAGGTGCATGTTTGCGTCATCCTTAGTATCTCCCAAAAACACACCCTTCAGATTCAATAATTGGATCATAAAACTTGTAATATCAATCTTCACATCAAGGGCTAATGGAGGAGGAATAATGACTCTGGATTTTGTAGGCTCAACATAACCCAGATCTTCATCATCTTCCTCGTATAGGTATAAGTGATGATATGATAGAATAAATGAAGCCCTACCTAGCTGAACTTGATGATCAATAATTTGTCTCGGCCTTACCAGTCCTCCTTACTAAGCTACTACCACCTCTGCAGCAAGTCTGGCTTCTTCTATTTCTCTACGTTCTTGCTCTAATAGCTATTGTGTCTATAAGTCTGCAATATTCTATGGATCTAATGGAGCACGCTGGAAAGCCACATTTGGGTCCACGGGTGAGGGATCTTGCATCCCATCATAAACTTGTCCAAATATCCTTCTAGGTGTTTGAAGGATTCTTTCTTGCTCTATATTAATGTAGGAAGGGATTGACTCAAATCCTAGTACTTGGCATACACCAACATATGCCAAAGAAAAAATAGAAAATTTAAAAACCTGCAAACTTCACCAATTCAATTTACTACTCAACCGTCATCCTCGACAATGGCACCAAAATTTGATGTCGCCCAAAACTGCACCTCAACTAGAAGTATAATACGGTTGAATGCAAATATAGTAACCCAACATGATTGGGGTCGATCCTATAGGGAAAATGTGAATTGTTGCTTTCCTTGATGTAATCCACGAGCAATACAGGAAAGTAAATAAAGGGTTTTGTTATCAATCGCAAATACTAACCAATTCTTGACTGCTTTTGAGTTGAAATCAATATGAAACGAATGCTAGGTCTGTGTTCCACCTGGCTTCTCAACTACATAAATTTATCATGATCAACCAAATTATTCTGTTGTTCTATATGCAAAGCTTACAAGATAGGTATTATCTACAACTTAGAAGATAAATTTCACCTTTTGACTTGATTATCATCTAAGGGTGTCCCCTTGTCACCCCTTGCTACGACCTAAGTTATACTTGCTTATCATATCATTGTCTTAATCCATTTTTTACAATTTCAAGATTCTTGGTTATCGAATGGATGCAAATACAAGTAATCTCAAGATATTACAGCTACTTGAGTCTAATTATTATGAAGAAGAATTAAGATATATGCAGAAACCCTAGAATAATTGAGTCTCACACTTCCTCTATATAGCTAATCTTCCAGGGTTCCCACAACCCTAGCTTAGAAGATTAGATGATCATTGTGTAAGAAACCATGATTATCAATGAAGAACACATAAAATCAGTTGCACAAGAATAATATGAATAAACTCCAAAGTCTTTAACTGAATAAAACCCTAAAATCTCAAGATCAATTGTAAAAGTTTGTAATAATACATGTAATAATGCGTAAAAAAACAGCACAGCGCACAAACTAATAAAAGATAAACCCTAGGTTATTTATAGTATCTCTAAATAACATAAAAATCATATTAAAATGGGAAAGGTAAATTTAAGTCGGCAGTCGGTATGACTCGGTCTTCACTCGTATCCTTTGCCTGAGTCATACTCTGCCTTTTTGTATCCGTTCCAGTGTCTGATATACCCAAGGCTTCAACTCCCTGTTTAGAATACGATTTTTACTTACGAATTATACCTAAGAATACGAGTCGTGTCCTTCATCTGTATTTACCTGAGAATTCTTTCTTTCCAAGTTTTGAACACTGGTTTCTATATAACATCCCTATACGAGTTGTACTCAGACTTTCAACTCGTATACCCTTGACACTTCAGCTCCTGGATAGTAGCTCAGGTTCTGTTATGTTCACGACTTTCATATATGACACTACCCTATCTTACGACTAGGGTAATTGAGTCTATCTTCCTTATACATGGCTCCTCAGTTTGGCTTTTGGTTTTGTTATTCATACGATTCAATATATGAGTCATATCAATTGGTTACGACTCAGTTGATAACTCATATACTGATCGAAGTTGTTTTTTTTTAGATATTTTTCTTCTCATTTTGTTCAAGTACTATTGTAGATCTATTTTACCTTTAATTCATACCAAAGTATCGAAAGTGTCATATTTCCACGCCACATCAAAGCCCTAACCTTGATGTTCTTGACTATGGAAGTAGGAAAGTATTTTTAATCAATTGGAAAGAGGAGAAAAATAATGCTTATTTAAGGGTTATATGTCATGGGTGGTAGTTTTAAAAGAGGAAAAGACTAAAAAGCCCTTAGCAAAACTTTATAGAAATTGATCGTTAATTCTTACAAGTCTACCATATGACTCATATGGAAGGGTACGACTTGCCATTCATGACTAGTAAGCTTGACAGTGACAAGGGTAGCACACACTGATCAATATATGAGTCAAACCTTACGACTCGTTACTTGTCTATACGATTTGGGATCATCCAACTGTATCTTGGACAGAACCTTAGAAAAACTATTCTGTTGTACTTACGACTCCTCTTCATAAGACTAGTACCTTTATTAATGATTTCTAGAGTCAACTCGTACCTTAGATAGAGTTCACATCACCACACACTAATATGGGTATGACACCCTATATTTGAGTCGTATGATATATGTACGACTAAAGAAGATAAGTTGTACGATGTACAGTATCTCCCAGACATAGGGTATTACTACCCATGATATCAAAACCTAGGATCTAATACCAACTTTTTCATGACCCAAACTAGCTCCTGCCGTGACAGGCATTCCAAGGATACTGAGGACCGGAGACTACCCTATGAGCCTATTCTAATGCAATGAAGAGCATCTAGTAGTGGAAGAATACCAATGTAAGATTAAATGTAATAAGAAATCCAAGAAGGATTCATATCAGATCAACATCCAAAAACCATAACATTAACTAAGTCCACAGTATCTACAAAGCCTCTAATAAAATTGAGTACCAATAAAGTGTCGGGACATGCCCCGAACTATAGCCAAAAAATATGAAATAAAATCTATGACATGAGGAACCAAACATGAAATAAAGTCTTTCGAAGGATGAACGCTCACCACTTTAAGTCAACTCACAACCAAACACAAACCCCCGATCACTGTGCAGGAGGAGTAGAAGTATGACCAATTCTTATATTGTGTGGAGATACAACGTTTGAAGATAGTTAGCTGTTAGAGCACTAACATTTAACTCAGGGATAAGGGAACAAACAAATCCATGCGTAATAATTCAAAACCAGTCAAAACTCATGCACATCATCAAATACAAATACATATATATATGCACATCATCAAGGTTAACATGGATGTTAAAAAATATTAACCTAGACTCGATAGCTTAACCTTCATATAATAGTACCCATGGGTTATACGAGCTCAAGCTCTCACCCCTTGGTTGGGCCCCAGCTGCAGGAACTAGAGAATAATCTCATATATATGCACGGGGAACTCGAACCTCCCAAGTGACTTAAGTACCTGATCATGTAATGTAAGATAGGGGACTTGAACCTCTCAATCATATAATAAGGTGTACTCGAATCATCTAGTCTTAGCAAGGGTACTCGAACCCTCAAACTATATCGACCCCCGTACCGGTTAGCGTAGTTTCAAGTATTGATCTCCTTGGGACCTACACCTTCCACAATTAACTAAACAACTCTCTTTTAAGCCTAATTAAAGAGTTTAACACATATTTCGATTAAATTAACCAATTATTCATTAAGGCATATCATCGGTATTGTCATACCAACATCATTTGTAAGTTCATTATTATGCCATATCAACTCTTATCCATAGGGACTCTAACCCATTAAATCAATTGATATTCACATGGGGAATCCACATACCCCAAGTTTAATACAATTAAATCATTGTTCATTAACTCTTTATACCAATGCATTAGTTTAAGTGAACAAGCCAAACTATTTGACAAAGTCATATTCATTGTCAATTTTAGAAATAGGTTAAAGGTACATTGTTTTCAAATCATAAATCAAGGCAAATCATCAAATTGGGGTTTAATCATGACTCCTCAATTTATTCACCATTCACATACACCCCACAATGTTAAAAATCAATTATAAAACATGAATATTGCATAATAAACCATGAAAAAATAAATTTAATAACCAATCGTGTCAAAAGACCTCAACTATACTAAAACCCACATCAAAACTATGTATTTATAATCAATTCATGCCATTAAAAAAATTATAAGTATAGAAAAAGAGATACATACCGTAGACACACAAGTATTTGTGAGCGATTAAGAATTTGGAACTCGAATGATGAACGTAAGTTGAAACACTTATGCTTTTATGGGGTTTGGAGTTTGAGAGTAAAATAATTGATGTTGTGTAGTGAAAACTGATGAAAATATGTTTATGTGATGTTTAAAGGTCATCTATAAGTGAAAGGACCTCATTACCCATCATCCTAATTAAAATAGAATAAAATAATTGAAATTTGCATAGGTCCGTGGCATGGACCTCATCGCAAAGGCTATTCTTCGTGCCATGAACCCTATCACAGGCACCCAACCTGTAATACCCCAAACTTTCTTTAAGTTAAATCTAGTCTTCAAAAGAGTTAGTGGTGATTTCCTAAATGATTAATGTTTAAATCAGATAGAATTTTCCCAATTTTGACTTTTTATCATGTGGAAAATTGAATTAGCTTTTCAATGATACCAATTTTGTCCAAATCTGGTATCGGAGTAAAAGGTTATGGATGTTTTACAGAGAACAGTCGAAACCATCCATAAGCAACGGTCAGGACGACAGACCATCGAGCTAGTGACGAACCATTACCCAAGCCATCAGACTAAGACAGTGAACCCAATTCTGGTCAAGTGCGATGGCTAGGATCGATGGACCGACGAGCTAGCGACGGACCATTGCCCAAATCATCATAGATGAGGCAAAACGTTTAGGTTCTGGCCAAGTGTGATGGTCAGGACCGACAGGCTGTCGAGCCAGTGATGGACTGTCAACCAAATTATCGCCATTTCCAATCAGCAATTTTAGGCTATTTTTAAAAGGGTATTTGGGTCCTTTCCACCCTTTTTAACCCCTAATTATACCAGACCAGAGCTCATAACTTTATTATTCCTCTATAACACCAAATTAGGGTTTCTCTCAAAGATCAATCCCCTAGAACAAGAAATCCTAGGTGTTTAATTCAAGTCAAGAATTCAAGATTTCCTCCACCAATCTGTAAGAAATCATCCACCTAGGTATGTCAAGTGTTGATTCATGGGTTTCTTTCACCCATGAAGCTCAAGAAACCCTATATGAAATATAAACTTTGGATTTCATGGTATGAATTGAATTATATCCACGTTTATGTTATTGTTTGATTTTCAAGTTGAAGTCTTTAATGACTATCCTGAAAATATGTTAGTATGTGGTTGAAATTCTTGCATTGGAAATGTAAAATGTTGCCATGATGTATTATTTCAATATTCATGCCTAAGCCTAAATATATGCATGCAAGGTGTTTGATAAAATGCCTAAGAGAATAAGCATTATGTCTTATGACTCATTTGTGACCGAAACTGATGAATCCATATTTCTCCCTTATGTTTGATATGACTCCCATATTATTGTTATGCTTTATAATGGATTGACGTAATGCTCACGAGATTAGGCATATAAAATTATGATATGTTTACATGCATTCCTATTCATGTGTAAGCTTATAGCATGCGAATACTTCATGAAAATCCCCAATGATTTTACTGTGAATTGTTGACTATGGTCATGTGTCAAGAAGTGTCATGTGTTGTTAGTTTCACGCTACCGAGTCCAGGGGGTACTTGTACCAGAAAAATTAGCCGTGTGCCTAGAGTCAGTGTCATTTTTTTTATAGATACTCTTAGTCAAACCATGATTCATAGAACTTAGTTAGTCATGTGACTCAGGAAAACTCAGTAATCTTAGAAATCTCAGAAATCTCAAAAATTCAGTAATATCAGTAGTGTTCTGTTAGTCAGCGGAACTCAATGAATGTAGTCCAGTTTAGTTCAGTTAATCATGGCCAGTGTCTATTCATATGGGAGTAGGATTTAGCAACGAGTGAGCCCAAGGATGGAAACTCACCTATTATTAGAGGGTGTGATTCTTAAAAGCAATCCTTGCTCTCCAGAACTACATATCCAGCATAGGTTGAGACATCGAACCTTTTAGTTGAGGGTAGATGAGTTAGCTTAACCTATTATATGAGGGTCCCACTATTCTCCTTAGTGTACCTATTAGATGAGGGATTACTCACAGCTTGTCCTTACTAGTGGCGCGGTTTTGACACCCTTCTAATTGGAATTACAGATTGGATCCCAACTCAATTATATTATCTTATTTGGGTCATGTCGGTTAGATGACTAGTTCCCACAATTATAGTTACAGTCTCAGTCCCAGTAATAGAACTTTGATAGTTCTACAGAATTCAGGACTGTCAGATACAGTCACCCACCTCAATACAGAACTCAGCTAGTTCTATCAGAAATAGGACTGTTAGGCACGTTCATTCAGATAATAGTATATCAGTTATACGAAAACTTATGTTATAAGTATTCAGATTCAGTGATGTCATGATCTTAGTTATAGTTCACGTATTCATACATGTATTCTCACGCTCATGTTATTCAGTCAGTTAGTATTGTTCATGCATATAAACCCTTTGCATTTAGCCTACCATACCTGTGTACCAGTATATTTAAACGTACTGACGTATTTGCTCTATGGTGTTTTATACCATAGGTTCAGAAGCACGAGCTTTAGAGTATCTTTAGTAGGTTAGACGTTCAGCAGCCAGACTAGCAGTGAGTTATCATCATTCGAGAATAGCATGATTATTTTATTACTTTATTATTTCAGTAGTCCAGATTTAGTTGGGGACATGTCCCACCAACTCTACAGTTTTTAGACAGTTTAGAGGCTTTTAGACTAGCATGTTTAGACTATACCATGTTCAGACAGTTATTTCAGTCTTGTTTTGGTATTGATATATCGCATTTCCAGATGTTATGTTTTATTAGATTTTTGAGCCTTATGGCCTTTCAACCTTTTATTCCACATTTATACAGTATGTTATGCAGTGCTCAGTTACAGATATCAGTCATGAAATAGTTTGTGGTCCTTCAGGGTCATGAGCACCGTGTGGTATTCTGGGTACCAGATTCGAGGTATTTCACAACCTCTATGACATAGAGGATATTGCAGAGACTAGCCTCTGTGATAAAGGGCTATTGCAGAGGCTTACTTCTTAGGTGACCCAAAACTGCCCTAAACACCGTTCAAAAATTCCAAAACTCTTCTAGGTTACCCTTTTAGCATCTTCAAACATAATTTGAGTTAAAAAAATCAATATTTCAAGCACGGAAAGGCCACAAATAAAATATCAAAAATTTCAAGGGTGTTACAACATTGAAGCATTCTTAAGTTCAATCAGATGTATATATTCATTGGCGTAATCGAAAGTCACAAGATCATTTTATTTTATATTTAATAAAAAGAAATTAATATAAAAATATATAAGTTCAGCATGTACTAGTGTTATAGAATTTTTTCTCACAAAATATAAATTTATAAAATATAAATCTTGCAAAACTTTTGATATATAGAACGATGAAAGTAAGAAATCTCTTACATTGGAGAGATCAATTGAAATTTGTGTGTTGAAATATGGACTTGTGTAAGTCACTACAGCTCACTACACTTTGCTCTACACATTTACAGAACCCGTTTGCCATTGAAAATACTATTTTTGTGTTTTTTGTCCGACTTGCATGTATTAAGCTTGCCACCAATGTTCATCCTGAGCTAGGATCGAACACTCCATGAATTCATAGTTGCAAACCACAAAATTAATTTGAACTTCAAATCACAAAAATTAAAATAAAATTTTATAAGAACTTAAATTACAATAATTAATAATAAATCTCTTGGCTACTTCTTCATATCAAAAAGCTCAATATGTTAATCTGTCATAAGTTTTTGAATATATATCTATATATCTATATATATATATATATGTATGTATGTATGTATAGTATGACTAAGTAGAGTAAAGGGTTAGTCAATTAATTATAAAAAAATTTCATGAAAGCACAACTTTAGTTACTAAACTAAAAATCCCTTCAATTTGAAAAAATTACATGTATTCTAACTTTTATTAATTTGGTTTAAAAGTTGAGATACATCCTAAAGCACCCTTTTTATTCGATTTTAACTTTACCAACAGAAGTGTGGTTTCTTCCTCCATAAACGATGAAATTTTCGGTGCGATCTCATCCCGTAGTTTTCTCTTTTTCTTCACATTTTTGAATTAAGGTATTTTCCCCCAGATTCATCTTTACTATCTTTTTATAATGTTCAATGATTTTTATCAAAAATCAAATTAAACATCTTATATTTTGTTAACATTATTGAATAAAGGCTTAGTATTTTGAAATTTTGAGCTTATTTCAGTTCAATTAGCATCATGAATATAGATTTAGGATCATCTTTTAGTCTTGAATTCTCTCAAATAGACAACACTGAACAATATCAAGATGTTGTTAATTTTGTCCTTAGTATTTTTGACAAAGATTCTATTTATTTTTATGAAAATAGATCCAAAGACTCGAATAATCCCGTTGTGATGAAGAAATTTCATGAAAAGCATGCAAAAAAGGCTAAGAAAAAAGGATTGAGTGATTCTAAGAAAAAAGGATTTACCAGTTCAAGAGGTATAGTTGGAGCAAAAAGAAAAAGAGTTGCTGAAGTTAAAACCAGAGATGTCCTTCCAAAGGTATTACATATTTGTTAACGAGTAAGAATTTAGTCTGAGATACATATTTGGTTACATCTGGTACTTTTTCCATATTATTTCTCTAAGTATGTAACACTGTATAAGTATTTATCTCTCGTATTATTTTGTTTGAGTAAAAAATGCATAAGAGAGATACATATTAATAAAGTAAGAGATACACATATAATACTTATATTTATAGTATGTATCTAAAACACCCTGGGTTTTGGAACCTTAGAAAATTTCCTGAATTTCTAGATTCTAGACATCATACGACTTGGGGGTACAAGTAGTATAATGGGGTACAAATGGTATGCCCTTGGTTATATGCTAACCAATGTTGGTTAGTGGGTTAGATTGGTTTCTCGAATGGATATGACTTGGTTGGTACGAGTCATATGGTTTGGTTTTTTCCTTCACATAACCTGAGACTTAGTAACTTAACTTGGATCTGAGTATGAGTGACTCACCATGAGCCGTAAGATAGGGTACAAGTCGTACCATTGACTCGCATGGTAGGCAGTATTCAAACATTATTTAATTCTATTCTGTCAGAGATACGGTTTTAGGGTACTAAGTTTAAGGTTGCTAAGATTTAGTTTGGGTAAATCATATATTGGATAGTGTTTGTTACAAGGGAGAGGCCTAAGGTAAGAGGGGTAGGAACTACTCGTATGGAAGGGTAAGACTGGTATGGGGGAGTCGTACCATTTAACGAGAATCTTAAGCAGTTTAAGTTAGGGGTAATTTGGACATTTCCACACTTAACCTCTTAAGTCCCTATGACTTATATCACTATTGGGAGATCATTTACCCAATTATTCTAATCTTAAACAGTTAGAAATTCTCTCTAAGGCTCTTCGGTATAAGAAGGCTAGGGTTTCATCTAGAGGATTAATTTGGGGGCTTATACGAGTGATTTCTCTTCATCATCTTCATAATCTAAGGTATGTTCTCCTCCCTCATTGTTAGTTCCAACTAAAGGCATATTTTATACAATATTTTCATGGCATAATTATTGTATAGTTTTGGGGTTTTTAAATATATATTGAGTTTTGGTTATAAGTGATTGGTTGTGGTTTTCCCATATTTTAATTATGTATTCATATGCTTTAATGGTGGTTTGGAGAATTGGTTGCATGGGGATGGTTATTGGTAATTGGATTTAGTTTTGGAAACACTATGCCCCCAACATATTAGATAAAATGCCTATGATAATGCTTTTACTATATTATTGGACTTTTAATGGAACTATTGCATGGTATGGTTTTGTAATGGAACCCTAAATGGTTTAAATAGTTTGAAATAGTTAAATTATAAGGTTTGGTGGTCATGGTTATGGTTAATTAAACATCCTTGTAGGGTATAAGGGAACCCCCCAAGTAAACATGTTAATGAACAACTTGTGGGGTACATGGGATTCCCCAAGCAAACTTAATAATGGAGCACTTTTGGGGTACATGAGATTCCCCCAAGTAACTATGGGTACATGGGAATCCCTTTACATAAAAAATTTGCCTAAGGATATTGCTTGGAAGCTATAGTCGGTATGATGATACCACTACTCAACCTTGGTTAATAATAATGGATTAATGGTTTAGTTGGATGGTAATGGTTTTAACTGGGCAATAATGATGGGGTGTGATAGCTAACCATGAAGGTTCGTATCTAATGGACGAACATTAGAAACTCATGGTTTTTTACATGAGGATTAGTCATAGCGACCATATATGATACTATGAGGTACATGGGAATCCTCTAAGTACACTGTACATATGTATCATAGAGAACGAAGGGTACTCAAGAATCCCCTACTCTTATGGTATCTCTGATTCATACGGCTAAACACATTGAGTCCCATTCAGGGGGTTACACTGGACCTATATAGCTCATGGGTGGTTCTAGGATGGTTAAACTTCACATTCCTAGGTTAAAGGCATGCTAAACCTGAATCTCTTTCCCAACATGGTTATATATATATGGTTTATATATATATGGTTGGTTTACTTGGTTTTACTAGATGTTAATATTTTATCCTTATCCTGAGTTCATGTTAGTGTTCATCCGCTAACCCCTCTTCGGGTGGCTGTATCCCCACATAATATAGGAATCGACCGTTCTACTCCTCCTATTTAGTGATTGGATTTAGGATCAGCTATTGGATTAAAGTGGCGAGCCTCCATATTCTGGAAGGCTCCATTTTATATCATGGATGTCTTTACATATTTTGGTTATTTTATGGATATTGGTTTTAGCTATGATTGGGGCATGTCCCAATTGGATATTGTTTTCCTTTTGGTTAGAGGCTTTATGTAACTACTATGGGTTGTAATGAGCGATGTTGGTAGTGGTGTCATCCTTAGTATTTGCATTGGTATTGATCATGATACGATTGGACTAAATTTATGATTGTTCCATCCTTTTATGTTATAGACAGGTACTTGGTTCTTATATTGGTTTGGTTATGGTTAATGGTTGGTTATGGATGAGTGGACCTGTTTGGGTAGGTCACAGTTATAGGTCTATCCCAGAGTCTGGAATGGTTATAATTGCTATCTTGTTATATGACTGAAATTTATCCGACTCAAGATATGTCTATTTTGAGGTTAGGTTGGGTAACAACGGTGGTCCCCAATCCTGGATGGACCTATTATGATAAGGCCCTAGTTTGGGTCGTGCCATATTGGTATCAGAGCCTTAGGTTCATTGTCAGTTAGGAGTCTATAAAGATGTTTCATGTAGAGTCTCTTTTAAGGGTGTGTAGCACGCCACACTTATAAGGGAGAGTCTACAAGGCATTTAGGAATGTTTTACTTTCTTAAGATTCTATTTGCAAGCTTGGAGTCTAAGTCTTGGAATCTTCTCTAATACTAGTTTGTTTATTTTTTAGATTATGCCTTGATGATTTATGACATAAGGTAACTCCTCTGTCCCAACTAAGGACGATTTTGATGGGACACGTGCTACTCAGGGTATCCATACTTGGTCTAGAGGTCCCGTCCCTAACATTTATGGAGTTCCATCAATTGCTACTAGTCTTTCTCAGGTTAGGTGGGGAATGTGAAATTTCTTTAATTGATTTATGTTATTTCTCAGTTAGTTGTTGCTCAGACTAAGCGGGGTGCATCTGGTGTTTCATCTGGTAAGGCCTTAAGGGTTGGCCATTTTCTGAAGAAGAATCCTCTTACTTTTACTGGTGTGAAGGTGAAGAAGGATCCTCAGGTTTTCTTAGATAAAATAGAGAAAATATTCAGGATGATGTAGGCCACAAATATGGAAGGGGTGAATTTTTCTTCTTATCATCTTAAGGATATGGTGTACCAATGGTATGAGGAGTGGTATAGGGCAAGACATGATATTGAGGAATCGACTTTATAGGAGACTTTCTCTAATTCTTTTATGGACTGCTTCTTTCCTTAGTATTTGATGAAAACAAAGGTAGAGGAATTTGTCAATTTGAGACAAGGGAAAATGTTTGTCAATGAATATGCCTTGAAATTTCATTAGTTGTCAAAGTATGCTCCAAAATTGGTGTTCGATTTGAAGGCAAGGATTAGAAAGCTCACTTTGTACTATCCGGGATTTGATCCCTCAAAGCAAGACTACATTACTGATAAAAAATATGGATATTTCTAGGTTGGTGGTTCATATGCAGTAGGTGGAAAAGCAAATAGGCTGGGTTTAGGGTAAGGCAGGGTAAGAAGTTCAGGTCATCTGAATAGGGGGTGCTCAACAGCAAGGTGGTTGGGATGATGGTAAGTGGCCAAAGAAAAAGTGAGGGATTTCTGGTTCCTTTGCTGCATCTAGTGCTCCTTACTCGAAGTAGCCAGGTGATAGGCGTCCACAGGGTAGTGATAATTTCCAGGCATAGGGTGCCCAATCTCAGGCAAGTGGGGCTCAGTCAGCCTCATCATACCCTTCTTGTCAGTTTTGTGGTAGGTTGCATAGGGGTTTCTATGTGGGGGGACAAGTGTTTCAAATATGTTTAGCCTGGCTATATGCTCAGGAATTGTCTAATTGGTAAGAGTGCTTCAGGAGTGAGTAAGGCTCCAGTTTCTTCATCTTATGCTCTTGCACCAAAGAGTTCTATTTCCTCATTTTTTTTTATTTTTGGTACCGACACTGGTTCGAATAGGTTATATGCTCTTACTACTCGATAAATATCTGAGTTATCATCTGGTGTCGTGACTGGTACAATTACAACTCTTTTCTATGACGTGTATTGGTTGCTTGATCTGGGGTCCACTCTCTCTTATGTGACCCTATTTATGGTTATGTATTTTGGTTTTGATCCTGAGGTGACTCTGTGATTGCAAAAAAGGTCTATAGGGGTGTGTGGTATCTGTTGGTAATAGGCAGACTTTGGTGGATTTGTTTGAACTTGATATGGTGAATATTAATGTCATTCTGGGGATGGATTGGTTAAACTTTTGTTATGCGTCCTTAGATTCTTGGACCTATAAGGTTATCTTTTGGTTCCCTATTGAGTCGTTTATTGAGTGGAAGGGTAGTTCAATAAGCCCTTAGGGGAGGTTTATTTCTTATCTTAGAGCTCAAAGATTAAAATCCAAAGGTTGTCTCTATCATCTGGTTTGAGTTAAATACTCTAAATCAGAAGGTCTTTCCTTACATTTATTCCGATGGTAGATAAGTTTTTTGTGGTCTTTCTGGATGATCTTCCTGGCGTTCCTCCAGATAGAGATATTGAGTTTGGTGTTGTCTTGGTTCCAGACACTCGTCTAATATATATTCCTCCTTATAGAATGGCTCTGACTGAGTTGAGAGAACTCAAGGAGCAACTTAAGGATCTTTTGGATAAGTGTTCCATCTGTCCTAGTGTGTTCTCTTTGGGTGCACCAATAATATTGGTGCGTAAGAAGGATGGCTTCCTTGGGATGCGCATTGACTATCAGCAGTTGAATAAGGTGATGGTTAAGAAAAAGTTTCCTCTTCCAAGGATAGATGACTTATTTGATCAGTTGCAAGGTGCTAAATTCTTTTCTAAGATAGATCTTCAGTCTGGGTATCATCAACTTAAGATTAGGGAGGTGGATATCTCTAAAACAACTTTTCGTACTCGTTATGGGCACTTTGAGTTCCTGGTTATGTCATTTAGTTTGGCTAATGCCCCAACGATATTTATGGATTTGATGAATAGGGTTTTCAGGCAGTTTCTGAATCTTTTTATCATTGTGTTCATTGATGACATCCTGGTATATTCTAGGAGTTAGGTGGATCATGCCAATCACCTTCATGTGGTGTTGCAGACCTTAAAGGATCAGTAGTTATATGCCAAATTCTCCAAGTGTGAGTTTTGGGTGCACGCTGTAACTTTTCTTGGTCATATTATTTCTAGTGAGGGGATTATGGCGGATCCACAAAAGGTGGTGGTGGTTAAAAAGCGGCCTATACCCACAACTCCAACCGATATTCGGAGCTTCTTGGGTTTATCTAGGTATTATAGGCGGTTCATGGAAATTTCATCAATGATAGCTTCCCCATTGACTAAGTTGACTCAAAAAAAGGTAAAGTTTTCTTGGTCGGATACTTGTGAGGGGAGTTTTGAGAAGCTGAAGGATAAGCTAACTTTGGCTCCAATTTTTACATTGCCTGAAGGTAATAAAGGGTTTGAAGTTTATTGTGATGTGTCTTGGGTGGGACTTGGTTGTGATTTAATGCAGCATGGGAAGGTGAATGCCTATGCTTCTAGACAGCTGAATGCACCAGAGAGAAATTATCCTACTCATGATTTGGAGCTTTAGTGGTGGTTTTTGCTTTGAAATCTAGCGGCATTATTTATTTGGAGTGCACGTGGACATATTTTCTGATCATAAGAGTCTACAGTATATGTTCACTCAAAAGAAGCTAAATCTCAAGCAAAGAAGATGGTTGGATCTTGTCAAGGACTATGATATGAGTTTTCACTACCACCCAAGTAAATCTAACATGGTTGTTGTGCTCATAGAAGGTTATCCATGGGGAGTTTAGCTCATGTGGATAAATAAAAGCGAGATTTGGTGATGGATGTTCACTTCTTGGATAATCTTGGAGTTCGTCTCTTGGACTCCGAGAAAAGTGGTGTGATGGTACAGGAAGTGGTTCGGTCATCTCTTGGTACAGAGATTAAGGAAAAACAAATGCTAGATCCCATCTTGATGAAAATCAAGAGTAATGTTGGTGGGAAAAAAGTGATGGTACTGTGCAGTAGCAAGGAAGGTTATGTGTTCCTAACATCAATAGGTTGCGAGAAAGGGTATTGGCTAAGGTGCATGAGTTGTGTTATGTTATTTATCCAAGTTTAACAAAAATATATCATGATCTCAAGGAGATATATTGGTGGAATAGTATGAAGAGGGATGTGGTTGATTTTATGGCCAAGTGTATGGTATGCCAACAAGTTAAAGTTGAGCACATGAGGCTTGGGGGCTTGTATCAGTTAATTGTTTTGCCGAAATAGAAATAGGAGGTAATCAATATGGATTTCATTACTAGTCTTTCTCAGTATCGAAACCAATTTGATTTGATTTGGGTCATTGTGGATATGATGACAAAGTTCGCTCATTTTTTGCCAATAAGTACTAACTTTTTGACTGAGGACTATACGAGGTTGTATCTCATAAGATTGTAAAGCTGCATAGGGTACCTATTCAGTTATCTCTGATCATGGTACACAGTTTTTATCTCATTGTTGGTGGTCTTTTTAGAAAGGGTTGGGACTAAGGTTAGTTTGAGTACTGCTTTTCATCTATAAACGAATGGGCAAGCAGAGAGGACTATTCATACATTGGAGGACATGCTTCATATGTGTGTGATTGATTATGGTGGCAATTGGGTTGAGCATCTACCTTTGGTAGAGTTTACTTACAATAATAGTTATTATTCTAGCACTAGGATGGCTCCTATTGAGGAATTGTATTGTAGGAGATGTAGATCTCTTATTGGATGGATTGAGCTTGTGAGGTAGATATGTTTGGCCTGGATTTGGTTTATCAGGCTATGGAAAAGGTGAAGTTGATTTAAGATAGGCTTTAGACCGCCCAAAGTTACCAAAAGTTCAATACGAATGTGAGACGTAGAGACTTAGAGCTTGAGGTTGGGGGTAAGGTGTTCCTAAGGGTATCTCCCATAAAGAAAGTGATGTGGTTTGGTAAACATAGAAAGTTCAGTCCTCGATATGTTGGTCCTTATGTGATTTTGTGTAGGGTTGGTAACATGGCGTATGAAGTAGAGCTGCCTTCTAGTATGAGCTCAATTCATTCGGTATTTTATGTCTCTATATCGAGAAAGTGTCTTGGTGATCCTTCTTTGGTGGTTCCTTTGGAAGGATTGGGTATCTCGAATTCTCTATATTATGAAGAGGTCCCAATTATGATATTAGATCGGCTGGCTTGTAAGGATGTGGCCTAAGTTAAGGTTCTATAGTGGAACCACATGATGGAAGAGGATACATGGGAAGTGGAAGAGGACATAAAGTTCAAGTATCTGCATTTGTTTTTTGCTCTGGATATTCGTACGAAAGGTATGTGATATTGGTCACATCTATGTTTTCTAACTTTGTTAAAGATTGGATTGATATTTGATAATGCATATGAATCGTGCTTGTGTTTAACCTACCTTGTCCATCATTCAGGGATGAATGGTCCTAGTGGGGGAGACTGAAACACCCTGGGTTTTGGACCCTTATAAAATTTCATGTGTTCAAACTTTCTTTGATTCTACTCTGCCAGGGATACGATTTAGGGGTACTAATCGTGTTATTGGGTATGACTTAGTTTGGGTAAGTCATATGATGGACAACGTTGGGTCTAAGGGGGAGGCCTAGGATACAAATGGTGGGTACCACTGGTACGACTGGAATGGAAAGTCATACCATCTGATGGGAATTTTAAGCAATTTAAGTTAGGGGTAATCTGGACATTTCCCCACTTAAACTCTTAAGTCCCCATGACTTATATCCCTATTGGGACCTCATTTACCCTATTATTCTAATCTTAAACACTTAGAAATTCTCTCTGAGGCTCTTGGGTAAAGAAATTCTAGGGTTTCATCTAGAGGATCAATTTGAGGCTTGTACGGGTGATTTCTCTCCATCATATTCATAATCTAAGGCATGTTATCCCCCCTCATTGTTAGTTCCAACTAAAGGCATATTTTATACATTGTTTTCATGGCATGATTGTTGTATGGTTTTGGGGTTTTCAAATATATGTTGGGGTTTTGATTATAAATACTTGGTTATGTTTTTTCTATTTTTTAATTATGTATTCACATGCTTTAGTGGTGGTTTGGACAATTGGTTGCATGGGAATGGTTGATTGGTAATTGGATTTGGTTTTGGAAATACTATGTCTCCAACATGTTTGATAAAATGCCTATGATAATGCTTTTACTATATTATTGGACTTTTAATGGAACTATTGCATTGTATGGTTTGGTAATGGAATCCTAAATGGTATAAATGGCTTGGAATGGTTAAATGGTAAGGTTTGGTAGTCATGGTTATGGTTAATTAAACATCCTTGTAGGGTACAAGGGAATTCCCTAAGTAAACATGTTAATGAACAACTTGTGGGGGTAAATAGGATTCCCCCAAGCAAACTTAATAATGTAACACTTGTGGGGTACATGAGATTCCATCAAGTTAACTTGATAATGTAATCTATGGGTACATGGGAATCTCTTTACATAAAAAGGTAGGCTAAGGACATTGCTTGCAAGATATGGTCGGTATGACGATACCACAACTCATAGCCTTTGTTAATAATAATGGATTAATGTTTTGGTTGGATGGTAATGGTTTTAATTGGGAAATAATGGCGGGGTGTGATAGTTAACTGTGAAGGTGCGAGTCTAATAGACAGACACTGAAAACTCATGTTTGCCGATATGAGGGTTAGTCATAGCAACCATATATGATACTATGAGGTACATGGGAATCCTCTAAGTACACTTTACATATGTATCATGGTGAGCAAAGGGTACTCGGGAATCCCCTACTCTTATGGTATCTCTAGTTTGTGCAGCTACACGCATCGTGGCTCATTCAGGGGTTACACTGGACCCATATAGCTCTTGGGTAGTTTTAGGATGGTTAACCTACACATACCCAGGTTAATGGTTTTAATGGCATGCTAAACCCGACTCTTTTCCCAGCATAGTTATATATATGTATGGTTTGTATGCATATGGTTGGTTTACTTGGTTTTATTAGATGGCATTATTTTATCCTTATCCTGAGTTCATGATAGCATTCATCCGCTAACCCATCTTTAGGTGGTTGTATCCCCACGCGATGAAGGAACTGGCCGTCTACTCCTCCTTCTTAGTGATCGAATTCAAAATCAGCTATTTGATTAAAGTGGTGTGCTTCCATATTCCGAAAGGATCCATTTCATATCATGGATGTCTTTACATATTTTTGTTATTTTATGGATATTAGTTTTGGATATCGTTAGGGGTTTGTACTAAACGGATATTATTTTTGTTTTGGTTAGAGGGTTTGTGTGACTACTATAGGTTGGAGTGCCCGATGTAGGTAATGGTGTCATCCTTAGTATTTGCATTGATATTGGGGATGATACTGTTGGACTGAATTTATTATTGTTCCATCCTTTTATATTATGTTATAAGCATGAACTTGGTTTTTATATAGGTTTGGTTATAGTTGATGGTTGGTAATGGATGGTTGAACTTCTTTGGGCCGGTCAAAATTATAAACCTATCCAGAGTCTGGAATAGTAACAAATGTTATCTTATTATATATTCGGAATTCATCTGACTCAGGATATGCATATTTGAAGGTTGGGTTGGATAACGGGGGTGATACCCGATCCTGGATGGACTTAGGATGCCCATTATGATAAAGCCCTAGTTCGGGTCATGTCAGCATCTCTCGATATATATTTTTTTGGAAAAATTATGTGAGATATACAAGTTATTACAGCAAGAGATACATTTAAGGTTCTTATTTACACGTTATTACAGAAAGAGATATATTTAATGTTCATACTTATTTAGTATTATCTCTTACAAGATATGTTAATGTATATATTACTGAAGATAAATGTATGTTTCAAAATATAATGTATCTCTTATAAGAGATAAGAGCAGTATTATGTGTATGTTTTTTGTAATATCAAGTGGAGCATGTATCTTGGACAAAATTATCTATTTTGTTGTATTTCATTTTTCAGGGGTTGAGTTATTTTATAAAGGAGATTCCACCTCATCCTTTACGATTTGGAAGCTCCAGTAATGTAAACTACAAAGATGAATTAAAAGAGGTTATCGAACAAGAAGTTCTTGACTTATTTGATGAGATAATTTTTGGATGTTATCCCACTATCCAATTGTATTGGACAAATTATAAAATATTTAATTATGTTAGAGATTCAGCAAAATAATTCAGATGAGATGTATGTCTTCTTCAAAGGTAACGTTCTTAGATTTTCATCTTTGAATTTGTCCTACTTACTTATTTGAAATGCACCGATAATATAGAAGATTTCATATCTCATGATTCATCGCCAACATATTGATGCACAAGTATTTTTTTCCAGCCAACAAATGGTGTTGATAAGCAAAATTTCGTGGATCGACTTCTCATGAAAATTTTTTACAACAATCAAGATGCTATATAGATGCCAATTTTATACTTCATTCACATATTCCTATTTTTTCAATTAAAGGATGTCTCTGTCCTATTGTCAGATTCTAAGATGGTCAATAACAAAAAGTATGAAGATTTTCCTTGTGGTAAAGTGGCATTCTCTAAGTTGATGTCTTATTTGAGACAATTATATTTTGTGGAGAAACGGTTATATAAGTTGAGTAGGATACCTTACGTGATTAATTTATGGATTTTTGAAAGCATCTCCAAAGTTAAAAAGAATATTGCAGTTCGAAAGGCAACCAGATCCCAAGGATTCTGAATTGAAAGGTTGTGGCAGTCAGGCCACAATACAATCAGTTTATGATCGGGATATTTAGCAAGGTAATGTATTTATGTTTAACAATTTAGACATCTTATATCCATCTGTTGGTAAATAGTTTAAGTAATAAATTTTAATTCATCTGTGTTAAGTTATTTATTACGAGTAGGTGTATATATTTTACACGTTGTGAAGAATTAAATTAGTTTTAATTATTTTTATTTTTGTACATTTATAATATTTGACACAGTATTCATATTCCAACCTTGTTCCTTCTGTGGAGGAGCTCGAAACTAGATTTGTCTATGATCAATTACTTCATTTGATCCTGCAACAATGAGTATACGATCATCATCTTCAAGTAATAAAATGATAATGATGCCGAAAACTACTAAAGAACCTGTTGTCATGGATAATGGTGGTTTTGAGGATTTCAGTACTATACCTCGTGAGCATCTAATTAATAAATCACTGCATGTATCAATTACAATTTCTGCCCCTTCGAAATAGAAAAGAAAATCAATTTCAATCAAAGAAAAGTGGCCCAGTGAAAGAGAATCTAACACAATTGCTTCAAAAGAAAATCAGTCGGAGAGGACATATGAATCTCTGATTGATCCCATTTCCTACACAGGTAAAGAAACTTCTGCTTCTCAAGGTCAACGAACATCATCACATCAACTGAAAAAAGTGATTGAGGAATCTGAAACAAGACCTATAATTTAACCTTTGATAAAGTCAAACTTAGAATCATGGAAGATGGAGATGAAGGCATTTATAAAGACCTATATAAGTATCACTTTAATATTCTCAATTGAATTAATCAATTAATTTTTATTAGATAGAAACTTATAGATTATAACTGTTTTACATTATAAGTTGGATTGGAAATTCAATGACCTTCAGACACTAGTCACTGAATAGTACACCGGCCTTAGAAAATTATTGAAGTTGAAGCATGTTCACAAGGAAAAAGGTAACTTGATTTTCAACCTTCTAGACTCGTATCAATTACATTATTATTATGTGGTGCAGTATTCACTTTCAGGTTAATATTAGGATGGAGAATCCACATGGAGGCTATCATTCATATGAACGAGGTGATTCTTAAAGACCTACTAAATTAGATAGTCCAAAGGTATTCTAGGTACATCAAGTTCAGATTGAACAGGTTAAAGTCATTTAATCACCGAAGGTTATCAATCATGAAACTGAGTTTGTAAAGGTAACTAATTTGACATTTATTGGTGTGACATCATTATTTTGATTATTCTTAATTATAAGGAATCTATTTTACATATCATAATAACATTGCTATGGACAAAATTTAGGTTGACGAAGTAACAGAGAGTCTAATTAGAGACTACATATTTGGTGGACAAGGTAATTCTAAGCATCATGTTTAAACCTAATAGTTCAAAGGGCAGCGGCCATAGTCATGAAATTCAAAAGGTAACAACATGCTTTCATTTTATTTCAGTAAATTAATTACGTATCTCATAAAATATGGTAAAACTATATGTTGTTGTACATGCATGTATATCATTTGTTAATATGTATCTCATACAATAAAAAAATTATTGTAGTATGTATCTCTTTGAATTTGATAGTTGTATCTGCTTTTGAATACACATATTTGTTAATATGTATATCATACAATAGTCCATTATAGTAGTATGTATCTCTTTAGATCTGATAGTTGTATCTGATGTTGAAGATACATATTAGTTAATATGTATTTCATACAATGCTTCATTATAGTAGGATGTATCTCTTTTAATCTAAAATCAATATCTTGGATTGAAGAAGCATAATTATTTTTATTTATCTCTTACAATGCTTCATTTAAATAGTATGTATCTTTTTCAATATGATAGTTGTTTATGCTGGTGCAGAAATATGTATTTGTTAAACTGCATATATTATGATTCAGTGTGTTTTAGTTGTTTTTATGTGTTGTGTTTGTTGGATGTTGAGTAATATGTAGTAAAATTTGCTTATGATAATAATTCTAATGAGTTTATTGTTCAGTGTTGAGGCTCTTTTATCTATTTTTCTTTAGTTGATCTTGTGTATTTTTTTTGTAAATTTTACTCATTCTAATTATTCAACATAGATTCATCCGATTTCATTGTATAGGTATGATTATCTCTTGATTCAATGCAGTGTAGTTTAAAGCATATTTCTTAATTCAATACAGTGTAATTTCATAGTTAGTTTATGTAACTATAAAAAATTTTGTGTTTTAATTTGTAAATGAGAAATGTAGTCTTATAATTCTAATTTATCTCGTCTAAATACATTTTTGTATCTATTATGTTATCATATTAATTGTTCGTTAATTTGTATCTTATCTTTTATCAATTGTCTTATAAATTTTCAAGAATCCCACACCGAGCCGCTACATAGTAATATTGAAGAAGGAAGTAAACTCCCCATTTTAAGTGATGCCGCTTCAATTTTTACTCTACCTTTGATATTCTATAAATCTTCATCCTTCACTCCAAGTGAATTTAGGATTAGTGATACAATTATACTAGAAGCATTTTCTAGGTCAGATAAATTGATAACTGATGACGAAAAGACACCGGCACATCAAAGTAGACAGTCAACGAAGATATATCAGTCTCCATATTTGATAGTATTTGGCTCTAGTTCAAAAGAAAAGGATAAAGTTGTTTTACATGTGTGAAAAACATATTCGTTCGAAGGTTATAACATCACAGGTGTAGATCCAACTCATATAGCGCCAGAGTTTGAGGAATGAAGAGAGGTTCTTTACAAGCAACATGCAATGAAGTAAGCCAAAATTTTATTTTCTAAATTAAAGTTAATATTTTAGGTTACAACCTTCTTATTCACATTTTTCACTAAAGATAAGGATGACTACTAAAGAGTTAACGCTCAAGTCTTGGATTTCGATAACTTAATTTTGTAGTTTCTTTTTCAAAATCGAAGAATTGATTTTACCTAATGTACCAACCCAACAAGTGTTGGAATGATAAGGTATGATTTCTATTTTTTCTTTAATTTAAGAATAAATATTATAGTATGCACCATCAAAACAAACTTAATAAAAAAAAAGTCAAATGACACAAATAAGTTAAGTTTCATATTATGCACCATCAAAATACGACTATCAACTTTTTTTTTCAAAAAATCCTTTAAATTAAGAATATTACATGTATCTCATCAAATAAAATGGACATCAATAATTCAAATTTGACAATTCTCTGTGCATCCATTGTCCCAAAATAAAAGTCGTTTCCTCATCCAAAGTGATCCCATTTTATTTGTATTTGCAATGCTTGAGACTTCCTCCTCTATTATCCCTTGTGCTTCACATACCTTTCTTTCGATGTAAGGAGAGAAAATTTCATTTATGAAAGATATTCCCGATGTATTGCGGTAATTTTAATTGTGATTCACATTTTGTAGCATCTAGATGTCATTTTTTACTATTTGCGAAAGAAGGCTAAGCAACAAACAAATTTAGGCTACAGATACACAACAGTGAATTATTTTTTAAGATACGCATTGACAAGGAGTATAGAAATTATTATCAATCAACTGGTGACAATGTTCTGCCAACTCAAGAGGCACTTCAATGTTGCAGTGTTATTTTTCAAATTGAGGATTCGATCATTAACACAATCAAAGAATTTAATTTGTCTAGTGGTATTTCTTGGCATATGTTAGATAAGGTATACGCCTCGATAAATTGCGACGGAGAGTTTCATTGGGTTCTTATAATGATTATACTGAAGGGGCAATGGATACACATATATGATTCAATGTTATCATCAAGAAATAGAGATCAGTCCAGTAAGGTTCAAAAGTTGGCTATAATACTGTCAACTTACCTTCAGTGTAGCAATTTCTAGAATAAAGGGATCGCACTGACTGGTTAGCACTTGAAGTGTATAATGAAAACTTTGAAATTACACTGCAAAATAGCAGCAGTCTGTTTGTATTTTTTTCTTTTTTCTTGAAACTTTAGTGGCTACACTAACAACTAACTACCTGTAAAGTAAATCGATATACAGGGCTTGTGGAACTTTTGTAGCTTTGTTTGCTAAGTATCTGAGCGATGAATTAGAAGTACCATGTTCTGGTGTTATTATTGAATACCATCATTTGAGATATGCATCTCTGTTATGAAAGTATGGAATCGATAAGATGGAGAACAATCACTATAGTGAGAATGACGACCCACCAAGGCCTAAATCAAATTTCATGCCACCAATTGCAAGAGAAGACATAGTTAGTCTTGAATAGTTTTAGTAATCTTTGTTATGTTTAACTTTTAATTATTATTTTGGTTTTTTTAGATACAAACCTAGCTGCACATGTTTCATAAATGCTGACACATTAGTATTTCAGTTATCTTTGTGGATGTTTTGTGTTGAGCTAAAGTAGAAGTATTTTGTTTGAAGATTTTATTTTATTAAGAAGTAATTCAATGGTTTCCTTTCAAAAAGTATTCCAATTGTTGTAGATATTGATTATTGTGGATGATTTTGCATGATCGATTGAATTTGAAGTATTATAGTTTGTTAGAATGTTTTTAGTAACAAGTATTATTGTTCACTAAATATTGTGGATGAATTTGTACTTATGTTTTGAGTAACAAGTTAATTTGCTGAAGTATTAAAGTTGAGTATTCAAAGTTTTGTTTTAAGAATTATTTCAAGTGATTTACATATGAATTTACACTAATCAGTACTTCAAAATGAAGTTTGAATTTTGTAAGTATTGTAAATGTATAAGATTAATTCTACCATTTATAAATTTATTACAAATATACAAATACGACAGATACATATTTAATTACATCATCAATGTAATGACATATTATATAATGTAGTAATTTGAAACACATAATAAAAGATATTAGTTTATCACATACATAGACATATAAAATATATATGACAGTGCAATTGTCAGTTATTCCACTTAATTATGAAATTAATCCAAACTTTATGAGATTATTAAAATCTTATTAATTTAATAAAAAAAGGTCACTCCTATTCTCTTCACAAATATATAATTTTAAAAAATAAAATATCTTTTTATTAATATTTTGAGACTTTCACTTATAAAGAATATTATCAACTTTCTTTTATTTTGAGAAAAAACTACACAAAATACTCCATCTCATTTGAACTCAGTTATACATAATATTTGAAACTCAATATTTATTTTATAAATATTATAGTATTTTAATTTCTCATTATGGGAGTACACTGGATATATTGTTGTTTAATTTTTCATATAATTAGCAAATTGACTTTTTTAATGTATATAATATTTTGTATGTAGTTATCAAACATGTAAATTTCATTGATAAAAACTTGAAGCTTATATGTTTGAATTCACATTTAATACATAATTGTGACATATAAAATAGGACGAAAGGAATGACGTAATATTTTTATGTACCTTCTATTGAATTTCTTAGTATTTTTACTAATTATAGCCTTAGCTATTTTATTAACACAAAATACTTCTTAAATTTTGCTAAAACATTCTTTTAGAAAAGATCAACATTCTTTCTTTTCTCACTTGCTATTTCTTTAGTTATATATTTTCAGTATTATTCCTTGTCAGACATAATAAAACAGGACAGAAATATTACTACTCTTTGTTCTTAAGCCAAAAATTATCATATTCAATAAAGGTAAAATTATTTTTAAAATATATTTTTTTTAAAAGACTCATATTTTTAATTTTTTTAATTTTCCCGCTCGATCTTCAGTGGATGTTGCTCCCAACAAAATTTCTTCATAGTAATCATAATGATTCAAAATTGAGACCTCTGGTTAAGATTGACGAGGACTCATATAAATATTATAGTATTGTATTCATATCACCAAGTAAATAATAGTTATAAATATTTTAGTTTATGACAAATATATCACTTTATGGACATTAATAATTTACAATTAATTAAAGACTGGGTTGACCATTACATAATTTATAGATTTATCGTGCCTCAAAATTTCTAACCGTGTGAATCTCTTTTGATTTGTATGAATAATAAATCGAAAATATGTGATCAAAATTAATACCTAAATGATTGTCAGATATTTAAAATGTTAAATGCAAAAACACTATAAAAAAGACTGAAATCAGTTACGTACCTATGTATAATTAACACAAAGCCCTTCAACATAATAGTTTTTAGTATTGCGATCCGTATATTTTTTCAAGTCAAAGTATATATAATTTGAGAAACTCTGTTATTTGTCCAAAATTATTGAGAAAATTATCTCAATTTCACCTCTTACGATATGTGGTGAGTTATACCATGTATGAGGGTAAAAAGGGAGCATTCTGCGAGTACATGAAATATGAGTGCATACGTTACATAGATGATGAGAAGTAACTCATTGCCCGGTTATTTAGCACCAAATTACAGTTACTTAAGAACATTTACAATCTAATATGAAAGAAACATTTTACATTAAATGTCACTTTAAATTCAACAATAGAGAAAGAAGCATCGACTATAATAGAAAGAAACGTAAATAAATGAAAAAAAATAAAGAAATTCTAGCTTTGAAGATTGCCACTTCACCCTTCTCTTTCTCTTTAATTAAGCAATGAATGTGAATATAAATTTATTGATAGAGTTATTTTAATTTTATACAAATATTTTAAGGAAAATATAAGGTAAAAAGATCAATTTTTTTAAAAATAACGGTTTGAACATGATTACCAAATAACCAAATAAATATAGGCATAAAATGATAGATTAATTTATACTATGATAAATTAGCTATTATAGCAGGAGGAAAGTTTGAAATGTTAGGTTATTTGTTAAGGTATCTAATAAACAAAGAAAAATGAGGAAAGAAATATTAATTAATTAACCGTTAACAAAAAAACTGACAAAGAAGGTGAAATATTAATATTTAAGTCATCTAGCACAGTCTAAGTGTTTTTTTGTTGTAAGTTTTATTGGAAGAACTAAATTTAGCACATTTAACATAGTTAACACTAGATTACTAAGAACGTTAAAGATTTTTTTATTTTAATTTTTACTATAATACATAAATGAAATAAAGGAGAGTAAAGGGAAAAAAAGAGAAAAAAGAACATCCTTTTCATATAGATCATTAAAAGAATTCATCTGTTTTGGCTTTTTTCACTATTTTTCTTCTTTTCATTAATTCACTCTAATTTTTTTGATTTTTTCATTTTATTTTATAATCAAAAACTCGATTCTTACATTTAAAATTTTTAATCGAGCATTTTTTTCTCTTAAAGATTGTAACTCCCCAAAACCTGGTCTTGAAACGTCACACAGTGCTTAAGACTATGAGTAGCCTTAAGCTAACCCTATCTGCATACTACTGAGCCTAAATCTCATAATAATGGAAGTATAGACACAAAAAGCCATGATTGAATGTGAAAACTGTCTGAAATATCTGAGAATAATGTCTGAGAATAATGTCTGAAACATCAAATGTGCATAATCTGAATCAAAACTAGTAGTCTGACAAGCCTCTACTACTAATAACTAGAGAGTCATTGGGACAAACCCCTAGCCAACTCGAACTGTCTGAAAATAAATTTTAAATCATATGAAATACTAAGCTGCAAAATCTAAATGAATAAGTGCCCAAATTATGAGGACTCACCAACTGTCGGATGTAGATGGAGATGCTCGAACTACTCACGCTACTGATACTAAGCACCTAAACCTACATTATGAGACAATGTAACATATAGACGTATATGTGGATCAGTACTTTGAGGATGTACTGAGTATATGGGGGTGAATGCATAAGTAAGTCATAATATCGATCATCAAATTTTGTAAAACAATGCCTGCTAAATGTAAATGACTCGCGTAAGCTGGAATATCTGAAATACTAAAAATCTAAAATCATGATTAGCAAATCAACTTTATAAATCTAGTGAGCCATAATATTTAGTTCTCAAAGTTGTACATATATTCTCTCTTTAAATCATACTGCCTAGTGTAGGAAGGACTCAGTCTTAAATCTAAAATCTGAAAGCTCAAAACGGTAGCTAAAGCCTTTCTGTAATGCATAGTCTGAATAAATTCGTGAGCCTTTACACTTGGTTTTCTAAAAGGTTTTCTATAAATCTCTTCTGTTAGACTTTACTATTTAGGGAGAATACTTTAAAATTATTTTGAAAATATTTACTGATAGGGAGGTTCTTTTAACCGACATAAACCATGTGAGCTAACATGGAGTCCAACGACTCGTCCTTCTAAGAAATAAACCTCACGTTGGGGAGAGGTGTCATACTCTCACAAGGGAGTATAACCTACCCATGCGATCGTTCACAAGCTAAATCTGTTATTCATATAGAAATAGGAATAATCTCAATAAATACCTACGTTGGCTACGTAGTTCTGTGTTAGTAGGATACACTAAACCCACACTTCCAGCTCGGTGCTAAATACTACTCCTTTTTTACTTGCTACGCTCATTGTAAATCCATTTTAAAACTAGCATACGGGTTTATCTAAAACCAATTATGCATTTTTATCTAAGCAAATTTGTAAATAAAGTTTTTATGAATTCTGTAATCTGTAATAAATCTATAAAGTGGATTTCATTACTAAACCGATGATCGAAAGATAAAAGCTTTACTGAAAATTTGTAAATAATCTGCTCATAAGATGCTTAAAGCATCATCTTTCTTGAAATAATATTAAATCTTGGCATAATAACCCATGCATCAATCTCATGTCAAAACATCATAATAATAATGCTTGATAATGAAACAATGATAATTCATCTTAAAATCTATAATTTACTGCAATAGGCATGAAAATATAAAAATAGAGAAACGTAATTCATCTTTAAAATGTCTTAAAAACTCATAATTTTGCAAGTAGCAATAATGGGTATGAACCGTAATTTGAAATTTATGTATAAACATTCAAAATAATATGAATATGTAATTAAAAGCTTGGTTTTAGGCACAAGGATGGAAGAGGATCCTTGTTCATAAACCTCACATACCTTGATTGATGATTAGATGAAGAAACTTGAGTTATTGATTCCTAATAGAGTTCTTGGTTATCTTGCCTTGGAAATCCTCAATTTTAAGCTTTCTTGGAGAATCAGTGGAGGATTTGGATTTCTTGGAGAAGAAGCTTTAGAGCTTTAGGGTTTTGCTTTGAGAGAAAATGGATAAAATTGGGCATAAAGTACTCAGAATAGGTTTAATTCTGTGTTTTGGACGAATTGGGTCCTTGAAAATTGACCAAATTGCCCTTTTTAAACTCTAAGTCGGAACTGAAAAACGTAACATATTTCTGAACTGGGTGGCCACTGCGATGCGCCACTATCGCGGTGGCTTACTGAAAAATAGACGAGTAGGAATTGGACATTCTCCTTTATCACTATCGCGGTGCCCCTTAGAAATGCCATTTTGGCCACCGGCGCGATGCGCTAATATCGCGTTGGGCTACTGAATTTTGACAAATGAAAAAATGGACCACTCCACGATGCGCCAATATTACAGAGGTCCACTGAAAAAGGACAATTGAGAATTTAGGCTTCTCCACGATGCGGGGCTATCGCAGAGGGCCACTGGAATTGACGATTGTCATTTTGCTCGCCTCTGCGACGCGCCAAGTTCCCAGGTGGCACAGTGTCAACTTAAAAACATCATAACTCCTTCACCGAGTGTCAGAATTGGGCAAATTTGATATCGATGGAAAGTTTATTCAATTTTCCACACAATAAAAGTCTAAATCTGGAAAATACCACATGAAATAAAAAGGTATTCATCTTTGAAGCTCTCCCTGAACATTCTAGGAACGAATTTGAGCTAGGAGAAAGTACAAGGTATTACAAAGATCAAAAAACAAATTTGCCATGCCGAGAGGCTTTTAGCAGGTCATTTTGATAATAGATTATTTATACAAATGAATTATTTTGGTGAAATTAGGAATATACATACATACATTCATACATATATACATATACATATATATACATATAACCTTTTATTGATTGACATATTTTCATGTTAGGCTGTGAAATGCCAATTTTTTTTTAGTTATTGTTACTTCAAGAAAAGAAAACTAAATTGAGACGCTTAATTATGAAAATCGAGTGATATAGTCATACCCCAAATCCCATTGGAGCGGACTGACACCCGTAGCCGAGGAGGCCCGGGAGAACCCGTTCATAACCTATACTTTCACATCTACATTACTTATGAAAATTAGAAATTTGGGAAGCACTTCGTTGTAAACAGAAGAAAACAGTACCTGTATCAGCCCAGCAGACACGCATAAATATATATATATATATATACAGTAATTAGCCGTCAGAGCCATCACGTCTATCAACCAAACACTCCTATGGTTGTACAATATGTCTACAAAAGCCTCTACATAGATACACAACTGAGTTAGGGTCGGGCCAAACTCCCGCCCACAAAAGACTTTTATACAAATACCAAAAATACATATAGATACGACTTGGGATGCCCCGAAACAACTGGAGCTCACCACTAACAACACAATAAACAGTATGAGTAGACCACACTTAAAAGAGCTGATGGGATACCTGCACATTGCTTTCATATCATTACTTCCCGTAATCCTTATCAATACATAACATATGTCATACAATGGCCAACTGATCAGTGGTACTAATACAATACATCAGGGACCACCCCTGGAATAGCATATATACATAAAATTTATAATACAATGGCCAACTGATCAGTGGTACTAATACAATACATCATATCATCAATTTAAAATACAGACATTCCATTTCTTAATTCAATTAATCTTTGAGATTGGTTACTTTGTGGTCACACCTTATGGCACTTGAAACCATGATACCTCAATAGGAAAATATGTAAATAGGTAATCAATATCATGAAAATGAAGTAGAGAATCATGGATACCTCATTAAACCATTTCGGAGTCAACAATAGTATATGGACATTTTTCTGACTAGCCGGACATCTTAAAAGTGAAAACAAGTTCAATTGGTAGTGTCGAAGATCATATGATGTTATTATGTGTCATGTGTTGTAGGACAATGTTGGAAGCTTACTTGAGAGTATCATGGATCATTATTCATGCCAAAGATTAGATAGAGTATGTCTTACATACCTTGATATAACCACTTCAATACAAGTCCAACTTGACTTCTCGTACTCTTCGAACACTTATCTACAATAAGTCATTTGTGGCAACTAGTATTAGCACCCAAACTGTACCATTTAGGTATTAACTTCACCAAATAATGTCTAGGAAGTAATTCTTTAACTCATCAATAAGAGTGCTACATACATCCTCTTATACTCTTATTACATTCACATATCATGCATTTTCATGAAATATCCCTCAATATCACTCTTAGCCTTTATTTCCCTTCTTAATCACCATCCAATACCAACATGATCACTAGGCATACATAACCACTAATATAATGATATATCACCACAATTCATCCTCCATAATCCAATACAACAACTTCCATAATTTACTACTAACAATTTATACAAAACAATTCATAACTATGTTTCTAGTTATCTTCCAACATCAAGACAATACTCATAATCCTTTATCAATACTTATTCATGGATAAGAATCAAGAATAAACAATATTCATACCTTAACAATGAACTCTTGTATTTATAATCCTCCTTACATAACCATGGGGTGCTTCTCAAAGCTTTCGAGATGGTGAACACAACTACGGAACCAATTCGAATTTTCTACGGTTGAATCACGAAATATTTGAAGTTGAAATTAGGATAGGGTTTCACCTTCTCTTAATAATTGGATGGTATATGATATATATGAGGCTAAGTGTAGGTTTATAAGGACCCATTTTCGTCCAAGAGGTAATAGAAAATTACCATTTTTCCCTAAAAATTTAAATAAATCCGAATCTGTCCCCAGTGGACAGTTTTGACAGGCTGAAGTAAATCGATCATAACTCTTTGCTCCAGTATTGGATTCGGGTGAAACCAATTGCATTGGAAAGATAATTCAAAGGGATTTTCTTGATATTGTTCTTCTTCCATCTCATGAACTTCCTCCTCATCGTTGAATAGGTAAGGGTACTTAATCTTCATCGCTTCCTCGGATTCCCATGTGATCTCCTCAACTTGTTGATTCCTCCAAAGTACTTTTACCGATGCTATCTCTTTATTCCTTATCTTTTTAATTTGGCGATCAAGAATAGCAATAGGCATTTCTTCAAAAGTGAGATCTTCTGTAACTTGTACATCTTCCGTAGTAGTGATGTGCGATGGATCTCCGATGTACTTGCGAAACATCGAAACATGAAATACGGGATGAACTGCTGAGAGCTCTTGAGGTAGCTCTAACTCATAAGCAACTTGTCCAAATCTTTGAATGATCTTGTACGGACCTATGTATCGTGGACTTAACTTTCCTTTCTTGCCAAACCTCATCACTCCTTTCATTGGTGATACTTTCAAGAATACCCAATCGTCGATAGAAAACTCAAGTCCTCTTCTTCTAACATCCGCATAAGATTTGTGTCGACTTTGAGCTGTTTCAAGCCATTGTTGGATCACTTTAACCTTCTTTATTGCTTAATAAACAAGATTCGGTCCAAACCAGACCGCATCACCTGTTTCAAACCATCCTATTGGTCATCTACACTTCTTCCATACAATGCTTCATATGGTGCCATTTTGATACTTGAATGATAGCTATTATTGTAGGCAAACTCGATAAGAGGTAGGTGATCATCCCAGTTGACTTTGAAATCTAATACACATGCTCGTAGCATATCTTCAAGTGTCTGGATGGTACGTTCCGCTTGTCCGTCTGTTTGAGGATGAAAAGTCGTACTTAGATTTACTTGTGTCCCCAAACTCCTTTGAAAAGACTTCCAGAAATTCGCGGTAAATTGGGATCCTCGATCGGATATAATGGAAATTTGAACTCCATGTAACCGAACAATCTCCTTAATATACAACTTCACATACTCTTCCTCCGTATAAGTTGTCTTAACTGGTAAGAAGTGCGCAGATTTGGTAAGCCTATCAATGATCACCCATATGGAATCAAACTTCTGATATGTATGAGGCAAACCCGTGATGAAATCCATATTGATCTTGTCCCACTTCCAGACTGGAAGATCTATACATTGCATGTAACCACCGGGTTTCTGGTGTTCTACTTTGACTCTTTGACAATTCGAACATTCAGCTACAAATTCGGCAATATTCTTCTTCATGTCATTCCACCAATATATTGTTTTCAAATCTTGATACATCTTAGTCAACCCTGGATGGATGGAATACCTTGAACAGTGTGCTTCTGTCATAATTCTCTTTCTTAGCTCAACTACATCAGGTACACATAAACGATTCTGACACTGAAGCACTCATTCTCGCGTAAGCTCAAATGCCTTTGTCATGCCACTCTGCACATCCTCCTTAAGCTGCAATAAAATTGGATCTGCATACTGCTTCTCTTTCACTTCAGCGATCAATGAAGATTCCGCTGCATTACATACAATAACCTCTTCATCTGGAGTTTCGAGAAGTCGAACTCCAAAATTATCTAGTTGGTAAAGATCCTTAATCATCCCTTGCTTTTCTATAGATGCCATTTTAGACTTACGACTCAGTGCATACGCTACCACATTCGCTTTCCCTGGATGATACAAGATATCAACATCGTAATCTTTCAACAATTCAAGCCATCTCCACTGCCTCATGTTTAGATCTTTCTGACTGAAGATATATTGCAGGCTCTTATGATCGGTATATATGTCAATATGAACCCCATATAAGTAGTGGCGCCATATCTTCAAAGCAAATACAACTGCACCTAGCTCAAGATCATGTGTGGGATAATTCCTCTCATGTTGTCGCAACTGTCTAGAGCCATAGGCTATTACTCTACCATGTTGCATTAATATGCATCCTAAGCCACTTCTCGAAGCATCACAGTACACTGCATACCCTTCTGTGCCTTCAGGAAGTACCAATACCGGTGTGGAAGTCAAATTGCTCTTCAGATCTTGGAAACTCTTTTCACAGGCATCATTCCATTAAAACTTGGAGGCTTTATGCGTCAACTTAGTCAAGGGTGCAGAAATAGAAGAAAAACCTTCAACAAACCTTCTATAATATCCTTCCAACCCGAGGAAACTACGAATCTCCATAGGCGTCGTGGGTCTTGGCCAATTCTTCACAGCCTCAATCTTCTGAGTGTCAACTTTTATGCCTTCATTGGATACAATATGGCCCAAAAATGCCACTGACTTGAGCCAAAACTCACATTTAGAAAACTTTGCATACAGCTTACGATCACGAAGAATCTGCAACGCCTGCCTCAAGTGATTAACAAGGTCCTCTTCTGATCTAGAGTAGACCAGAATATCATCTATGAAAACTATCACAAACACATATAGAAACGGCTTAAACAGCCTATTCATCAGATCCATAAAAACTGCGGTTGCATTTGTCAGCCCAAATGACATAACCAGGAATTCATAATGACCATACCGTGTTCGAAAAGCTGTCTTGGGTATATCTTTATCCTTAACTCTCACTTGATGATAGTCTGATCTCAAGTCAATCTTGGAAAAACACTGGGCACCCTGCAACTGGTCAAATAAATCATCAATTCGGGGGAGAGGGTATCTATTCTTGATAGTCACCTTATTCAATTGCCGATAGTCAATACACATCCTTAGCGAACCATTTTTCTTACGCACAAACAATACTGGTGCTCCCCAAGGGGACATACTAGGCCTGATGAATCCCTTCTCTAGCAAGTCTTTCAGTTGCTCTTTCAATTCTTGCAACTCTGTTGGTGCCATTCTATAAGGAGGAATTGAGATTGGCTGTGTGTCTGGCAACATATCAATACCAAACTCCACTTCTCATTCAAGAGATAAACTTGGTAGTTCTTCAGGAAATACATCAGGAAATTCATTCACAACCAGAACGGTCTGAAAAGTTTGCGGCTCTCCCTCTGTATCCCTTACTCTAACCAAATGGTATATGTACCCCTTGGAAATCATTTTTCTTGCCTTAAAGTAAGAAATAAATCTACCTCTCGGCGCGCCAACATTACCCTTCCATTCAAGGACTGCCTCATTTGGGAAATGGAAATACACCTTCTTAGAACGACAATCTACTGTAGCATAACAAGACGCTAACCAATCCATGCCCATAATAACATCAAAATCTACCATTTCTAACTCAACAAGATCGGTCATCGTATCACGACCATAAATATTCACAACACAATTTCGATAAACATTCCTAGCTATAAGAGATTCCCCCACTGGCGTTGATATTTCAAATGGCTTGGCTAATAATTCAGGTGTTCTCCCGAACCTTCCCACAACCAAAGGAGTAGCGTACGATAATGTAGAACCAGGATCAATTAAGGCATACACATCAAATGCAAAGATGGACAACGTAACTGTAACCACGTCTGGAGAAGCCTCTAAATTCTGCCGATCTTCTAGGGCATACACACGGTTCTGAGCTCCGCTAGAACTAACTGCTCCTCTATCACCTCTATCGTGACCCATAGGTTGTGCACCCCTACTCAAAGGAGGCACCGATGATGACACAACAGCTGATCCGGTAGGTCATGTTATACCACCTGTGGTCCTGCGTGGGAAATCCCTAGCCATATGCCCCGACCTACCGCACCAAAAGCAATTGTTCTTTCCAAGTCGACATTCGCCAAAGTGAAATCTTCTACATATGGGGCACTGGTGTCGTGGAGGTCTCAATTGACTCATACTCCCTTGCCCTTGATACCCCACTGTTTGCGAACTCTGATTTTCACTGCTTTGCCCGAACTTATTACCTCTGAACCTTTGAAATTGTGGTGGAGCACTAATTGCCGGATAAGAAGATAACGGGCTAGGCAATCTATGAGAGAACGAAGGACTAAAACCTCCCTGAGATGCCATAAACTGCCCTATAGCTCTGGCCCGCTTAGAATATCCTTTTTCTGATTCCTGGGTTCTTCTTCTTTGCCTCTGATCTTCCATCTTCTGAGTGAAAGCTTGTATCCTCGCTATATCCATGTCCTTGTTCAAATCAGCAATGGTACAATCTCTAACCAAGTATGGTTCTAATATATCCACATAGTGATGAACTCTGTCGTCCATAGTACCTACCACATTAGAAGCATATCGAGACAAGGAGTTAAATCGAAGACTATACTTCCTTACACTCATATTACCCTAACGAAGATTTAAGAATTGATCTGCACCTGACGAGTCTCAAATGGAAGATAATGATCAATAAATGTATCTTTGAACTCTCCCCACGTAGTTGGAAATGCATCAATACCCCTAGATCGTTTCCAATCCTCATACCACAATATAGCCTCTCCTTTCAGTCTATATGTTGCTAGCTCAACCATCTCTTTACCGGATATGTGGATAACATCTAGAGCCTTTTGGGTTTGATCAACAAAGTCCTGCGAGTCTTCGTTAATATCTGATCCGGTAAAAGTAGGAGGATCCAGTTTCAGAAAATCCTGTGTCCGAAGGCTAGCTGATCTATCCGTACCACTAGAACCCGTGGTAGGAATAGCTTGCCCTTGAACTTGACCGGCAACTATACGTGTCAGAAGTTGTACTGCATCCCTCAAATCTCGATCAACAGCATTAATAGATGGCCCTTCCGGAGGATAAGAAGCTCCTGATATATGCTCAGCTTGAGACTCACTTTGTTCAGCTTGTGCCGGTGGTGACTTACTAGTACCTTCTCCGGTCACTACATCCACTCGCTTCCACTTATTCTTTCTCCTTGTAACCGGCATCGTTACTATAATAAAAAAAACAATTGGATTAAGCGATCGATTATGACTTTATCTCTAATATGGGCTCTATTGCACGATCTAAGAAATGGAGAGAGGAAACAATCCCTAAATGTCCAATAGCCTCCTGTTTATAGATGTGGTGCACAACACACCGATAAATGAGATTCTACGTAGACACAACTTTGTAGACTCACTAGGACGAACCTCTCTGATACCAGTTCTGTCATACCCCAAATCCCATTGGAGCGGACTGGCACCCGTAGCCGAGGAGGCCCGGGAGAACCCGTTCATAACCTATACTTTCACATCTATATTACTTATGAAAATTAGAAATTTGGGCAGCACTTCGTTGTAAACAGAACAGAACAGTACCTGTATCAGCCCAGCAGGCACACATAAATATATATATAAACAGTAATTGGCCGTCAGAGCCATCACGTCTATCAACCAAACACTCCTATGGTTGTACAATATGTCTACAAAAGCCTCTACATAGATACACAACTGAGTTGGGGTTGGGACAAACTCCCGCCCACAAAAAACTTTTATACAAATACCAAAAATACATATAGATACGACTTGGGATGCCCTAAAACAACTAGAGCTCACCACTAACAACACAATAAACAGTATGAGTAGACCACACTTAAAAGAGCTGATGGGATACCTGCACATTGCTTTCATATCATTACTTCCCGTAATCCTTATCAATACATAACAAATGTTATACAATGGCCAATTGATCAGTGGTACTAATACAATACATCAGGGACCACCCCTGGAATAGCATATATACATAAAATTTATAATACAATGGCCAACTGATCAGTGGTACTAATACAATACATCATATCATCAATTTAAAATACAGACATTCCATTTCTTAATTCAATTAATCTTTGAGATTGGTTACTTTGTGGTCACACCTTATGGCACTTGAAACCATGATACCTCAATAGGAAAACATGTAAATAGGTAATCAATATCATGAAAATGAAGTAGAGAATCATGGATACCTCATTAAACCATTTCGGAGTCAACAATAGTATATGGACATTTTTTTGACTAGCCGGACATCTTAAAAGTGAAAACAAGTTCAATTGGTAGTGTCGAAGATCATATGATGTTATTATGTGTCATGTGTCGTAGGACAATGTTGGAAGCTTACTTGAGAGTGCCATGGGTCATTATTCATGCCAAATATTCGATAGAGTATGTCTTACATACCTTGATATAACCACTTCAATACAAGTCCAACTTGACTTCCCGTACTCTTCGAACACTTATCTACAATAAGTCATTAACTAGTATTAGCACCCAAACTGTACCATTTAGGTATTAACTTCACCAAATAATGTCTAGGAAGTAATCCTTTAACTCATCAATAAGAGTGCTACATACATCCTCTTATACTCTTATTACATTCACATATCATGCATTTTCATGAAATATCCCTCAATATCACTCTTAGCCTTTATTTCCCTTCTTAATCACCATCCAATACCAACATGATCACTAGGCATACATAACCACTAATATAATGATATATCACCACAATTCATCCTCCATAATCCAATACAACAACTTCCATAATTTACTACTAACAATTTATACAAAACAATTCATAACTATGTTTCTAGTTAACTTCCAACATCAAGACAATACTCATAATCCTTTATCAATACTTATTCATGGATAAGAATCAAGAATAAACAATATTCATACCTTAACAATGAACTCTTGTATTTATAATCCTCCTTACATAACCATGGGGTGCTTCTCAAAGCTTTCGAGATGGTGAACACAACTACGGAACCAATTCGAATTTTCTACGGTTGAATCACAAAATATTTGAAGTTGAAATTGGGCTAGGGTTTCACCTTCTCTTAATAATTGGATGGTATATGATATATATGAGGCTAAGTGTAGTTTTATAAAGACCCATTTTCATCCAAGAGGTAATAGAAAATTACCATTTTGCCCTAAAAATTTAAATAAATCCGAATCAGTCCCGAGTGGACAGTTTTGACACGCTGAAGTAAATCGATCATAACTCTTTGATCCAGTATCGGATTCGGGTGAAACCAATTGCATTGGAAAGATAATTCAAAGGGATTTTATTTTCATATAACGTATACTACCCAGTTATTCCTGTACAAGGAGTTATGGTCGTTTAAAGTTGACCCAAAAATCTGTCCCACAATTCTGTTTTTTTTTTTGATAGGCTGTAGTAAAACGGGTATAGCTCCTTACTCAGACGTTGGACTTGGATGAAACCAATTTCATCAGAAAGAAGCATCTCGGAGCTTTTCGTCGATATATAGCAGCTCACACAGTTCTTTTTGTACAAGGAGTTATGATCATCTAAAGTTGATCCAAAAAAATAATTGCCTAGCTGCAGTAATTTTCCTGCAGATTTACTGTTCACAGGCTTTCCGGCCACCGTTTTGAAATTTCGAATGTGCTCGCTTATATGAAATACTCCTCTGTTTTGGGCAAACTTTATATCGTTGGAAAGCTTATTCCAATACCTACACATACAACTATTAACGGGATACTTCCGAACACCATAAACTTAATTTAACCCATACGCAAGCCTTTAGGACTCCATATAATCGCGATAAGTGTACGAAAAAATTTACGGGGTGTTACAGATATAACTTCCGAATTAGAGAGAATCAAACAAAAATAAGATTGGAAGAGTAAAGAAAAGAGAAAAAATGATGAATCATTGGCCAAAAAACTATGAGCCAATAAGTTCTACGTTATCAACAAAGCAACAAGTTGAAGATATTTTTCATTGCCTATGACATAGTATAAAACTTTATAATAAAGTCCTGTTCTTAAAGACTGCATTTCTCACATTTAATGAAATAGTTAATTCAAAATACTAAAATAAGCAAATATATAGATAGATAGATAGATAGATAGATAGATAGATAGATAGATAGATAGATAGATAGATAGATAGATAGATAGATAGATAGATAGATAGATAGATAGATAGATAGATAGATAGATAAATAGATAGATAGATAGATAGATAGATAGATAGATAGATAGATAGATAGATACACATGTGTATGTATGTATGTATGTATGTATATCATTCAAACTTCTATACTTTGTCAAACTAATTTTTTGATAATCTCTCTTGATGGATCTTCCAAGACTATTAAACTTCCTTCTTTATCCTGATTAAATTATTTCAAACTAAATTAGCTCTCTTTTTGATGAATTTTACACTGTCATCAAACTTCTTCTTCATCTTGATGAAAAGAAATTCTAAAGAATATTTCTATGGTCTTCATCAAAATGATGATTACCATATTGTCACATGAAAAAGATATAAAGGAGAAAAAAGAGTAAAAAAAAATACTATTAAAGAAGAAGAAGGATAAAATGCAAATAAATATTCAACAACTCTATAGATAATTGATATTTATTGATGGATTAATTCATAAAAAAATAAGTAGAATGAAGTTGAGAACACATGTCATTTAAGTGGAGAATGCAAATAGATGAAAGTTTTTTTAACTCATGCAATATTATTAGATATAGTAAATATGATAGAGTATTTTTTTTTTAATTAATAAATAAATTGATTAGTGACAGAATGAACAAAAAAATTCAAAACAAATGGGAAAAAAATAATTAGAAATGAAAGTCACAGAGAAGTGTCACATCAGCTCCTCTATGAACTTCCTTTATATTATATGATTCTACAATGCATCATAAGAGATACATACTAGCACAACCAACAATTCTATGAGATACATATTACCAAAAAGAGATACATCTATTAAAATTTATAAGATACATTCTAAAAACATCAGAAAATAATATAAGATATGTTTTAACAAAAAGAGATACAAAATAATTTAACAAAAATACATATAAATTTAATGAAAAAAATAATTTATTAATAGAGTATTATTTATGTTTTCAAGAAGATGCAACAACCTCATCTAACATCCATAATATTCTGAAATACAAAATTTATAGATTATTTTTCATGAGTTTGCCGAATGAGAATTACTTGACTTGTTAAATGAGACTTTTTAAGAGTCTCATCTCAAGATCCCATTGTCCAATATAATATTATAAATAACGAAAAAAATTTCGAATAAAATATAAGGTTAATGAAAAATTAAGTTACATTAAAATGAAATTAAGAAAGTTACTGACAAATAAAGTGCAGGAATATCAATCTTCACATTCCAACAAACATTATTCATCAAAGTTTGAAAAGTAACAACAATACCATAACTATTTTTCCAAACATCAAAAATATGAAAAAACCTAGTGAATATTAAAATATCTTAATTTGATGCAGACCGAAATCTCATTCTTCTTCTGAAAAGAAATTACAGGTACGTCTATTGTGACCTTCATACCCACATCGACCGTAATAATTACTATTCGATGTAAGAGTTTCAATTGATTTCTTGTACCTCCTTTCTTTGGCCTACCGAGTTGTCTCTTGTATTTTGGAGGTAATTTTGGAGGTAACACAACTTTGTCCTGAATTTTTCGTGGCACAATTCGATCTTTTTATCCGGCATTGAAAACATCAACACTTCATAAGTCTTTACTAAAGTCTCTGTATGGTAATACTTTGAGCAGAATGACTTCATGTCACCTACATGTTTGCTTTTAAGGACGGCTACCACGTGTTGACATGTTATCTCGTCCAACTAGAATCTTCCACAAGTACAAGTCCTTCTATCCAGGCATACAATGCATTTCCTCCCTTCATCATAAATAGAATACACATAAGGCGACCCAAAACCTGTAAAAAAATAAATATTTCTTTAATCAAACTCAATATGTATCTCCTATTAACACAGGTATGTATCTCATTTATATTAGAGTTATGTATCTCTTTATAATTTAAATTTGGCAATAATCTCATTATTCAAAAACATAAATATTCATCAAAAAAAGGGCTAGTGCATAATGACCTCGAATACTAATGTATTATAAAGGCTTCATTAATAATGTAGGATAATGTAAAGGAGATAACTAACCATTAATCGAGAGGATTTTGCCATTTTTAGCTGTAGAATACTCTCAAATCTTTCGCCTAAGGTTTCTTGATATATGAAGCACTCTCTCTGTTTTTGCAATTCTATTTTTTAAAAAAAAAAAAGATTCTTGCTTATTCATTTATGCACTCGGCTATATTTGAACATCATTCTACCTCGGCTAACTAGTGTGTACACTCGTGCCCACTTTTCATATCCAGCATTCTCTAGATAAATCTTCACTCTATGATCCACCTTTCCAACTTGATCATTAAAAAATTAAAATCTTCTTGTATGTACTCCTTAGCCATTGTATAGAAAACATCGCTATGTTTGTCGTTGATTTTTCTAAAGTTTGTGCTTACATTCTTCCACAGATGTCAAACACATGCTAGATACGGAATGTTAGGATACACAATGCTTACCGACTTTATTCTTCTTTTGTTATGATCAGATACAACATACATACTTTCACACTCCCCTAAAGAACTTTTAAACTGCTCAAATAATTACATCCATGAATTATCATTTTTTGAGTTTACAACGCCATAAGCTATTGGTAGTATGCAACCTTACATCAGAAAAAAAAACACATTATGTCATTTTTAAAGTTTTCATGAATTATCAAATTCAACTGCAAAATAAAATTAAATCCCTAGATTGTACATCAAATATCATAATTTACATACTGGCCCCATCGAGAGTGCTTGCAGACAAAAAATTTTCTTTATATGCACCACCCAAATGTGCCCCATCTACAACAACTACTGGCCTGCAAAATTTAAAACCTCTTATTAACAGTTGAAGTGCAATGAATAGATACATAAACTTGTTATTCTCTGATTTATTCATTCTAGTTTGCAATTTGGGATATACTGAATTAAGAATATACATGTATCTAGGCATTTGATAATAACTATCAACTGATTTTTTCCTCGGCATCACGACTGCACGTTACTTTACCCTCCATATTTTTAGGTAATTAATTTTCACACTAAAAGCAACTTTGATATCTTCAATAATGTCAGTTGGTGTGTGTATTCTCTTATGATTCACTAGTTTCAAAGTTGTAAATCGCTAGCGAACGAAATCATAGCTTGAACTTGGGTGAACATTCTATCTTTAAACGGACACGTGTGAACATCTTGAAACACCCTTACTTTGAACAAATCTGACGCTTCTTATGTAACGCATTAAAAGTCCAACTGCACTCACCAAAAAAACATTTAAGGACATAGCTGGAAAAAAATCAATCAAAATTGAAAGAACAATAATTATTAAAAATTTTGTCTCAAATTAATGATAAAGTTTACTCAATACTTAATTTGACAATTAAAGTATATCACAAAGCATGCACAGTTCATACACCAGATTATGTATCTCTAGCTGATCCATTGACAGTATTATGTATCTCCAACAAATATATAGAACCTAAAAATTAGATACATATTTAATATTATGTACCTCACAAATATTTGTTAATTACAGTATATATCTCTTAATAATTTATTAAAAAACAAGCAATATACATAATGTAAATTATATATCTCTAATAGAACAGATGATCGAATTACGTATCTCTTTCAAATATATCACTATACATAAAATAAATTATGTATCTTTTGGTAATATATTAACAAATACCAAATACATGAATTAAATTATGTATATCGACATGACTTTGCTTACGACAAATCTTTCTACACAACATCTACTCAAGAAACATGTATCAAATCAAATATGAAAATTATATTTAGACATCAACATTATGCTCGTACCTTTGTTTGTCAGATCTTTTCGCATTAAAATTGAATGAAAGCCCAATGGCATACTTTGACATTACAGAAACAAGAGTATTTTCCTTGTAAATTTGGCCAACCTTAACAACTTCTCATGACTCAATTTACAAATCACGATGGCACCTACTCTATCCCGCTAGTAGGTAAGTTAAATCATAATCTGGAGCTAAACACAATGGGTTAACTTGGTGGAAAATGCCCAATCATAGATGAATATGAACAACACACTTATAAATAAGCAGATAGTTCTAAATAAGTAAACAACCAATACAAGATATCATCCCATGACCTGCTAGAGCCAGTACAAGAGCATCTAATAATATTACAACTTATAGATCTAGAATAGTCAACAATATCTTTCTCAATAATAAAAGACTGAATATCTAAAGATAGAAGAAAATAGGTGACTCCAACTCCAAGAGCTCAGTCTGACTCTGAAAAATCAACACATCACAATCAATAATCAATGGCGCCAGCTAGTACTCGAATCTGCACCAAAAATGTACAGAAGTATAGTATGAGTATCAAAACAATGGGTACTCAGTAGGTATCATCGGCCGACTGATCTAAATCATGACACAAGATGATAAAATGCAAGATATCATAACTAAGTGAAGGTACAGAAATGAACCTGAATCAATTCTAATATCGCTGTACAAAATAAGTAATTTACTCGGAATAGCAATATAGCATAAGGCATCAACACATGCCAACATCGTCATGTAATATAAGTAAATAAATTAGAGTAATAACGCAATAAGAGACATCACACAAGCAATCACAAACTACAAAATTGGCTTCCATATGCCAATTGTTGTGGAAAGTAAATAACTCATCACAGACTCTCATACGCCTAGAGAGTTCACTCAAAGATAAAAATAAGCAACCATTCATCGCTTACAAGTAACCAACTCGTTATTTAACCATTATTCTCTAATTTATTATCAATTGGTCATTTACCAACATTTGGCAAAGTACACACATTCTATATTATTACCATTATTTAATAACCTTATCATTGATACTCAGTAATCACTGTTTATTAGCGAACCATCTCTAAATAACTAATTCATTTGATTACTAGTCATCATATAACCTCTAGTCATCGTTTATGACTTAAACAACATTAATTATCACTATTCATCCTTGACCAACTAATCCTCATTTATCAGCTAGATGATTAGTCACTTAAATAATATCCACCACTAATCCTTATTTATCACTAATCATCAACTATACCACCTTATAATCATTTATCATTTTCGAGCTATAACCGGCATCCCTAATATCAACATCGTACCCAACTTGTATATGAATATATATAGATAATAATCCTATCATAACAAATAGTCAGACTCAAATCGATAGATGTACACATAAATACATCATCATAATCATCCTCCGGCCTTGTTGGATATCAGTGTATCATCATAATCATCCTTTGGAATTGAACCAGTTATAATCAACATCATCATAATTCTCCAAAATTGAATTAAGTATAATCAACATAATCACCTTTCGAAATTTATATGGGTATAATAAGTATCATCATAATCATCCAAAATTGAATCAGGTATAATCAACAAAATTATCTTTCAAAATTATACTAGGTATAATCAATATCAACATCATCTTTCAAAATTGAATTGAGTATATAATCATCATAGTCATCTTTCGAAATTGAACCGGGAATAAGCGATGTCATAAGTGACAATAGAGTCAAGAATCAAGATTTCTTGCATAATTAAAAGCATAACTTTCCATATAAAAAATAAGCATAACTTCTAACACAATTCATAACATTATTGCAAACATCATCTATAGGAGTGTTTTCTAGCATGATTACTAGAATAATTGTTTGGCATGGTCATAACCATAAGTAATAGCATAAGAAATAACTTATCAATAGCATGGTGAAAGGCTTATCATTAGCATAATAAATAGCTTATACATGGCTTAACCAATAGATTACCGTAGCATGATCCATATCTCATCATAACATAATTCACCATCTAATCCATTAATCTATGAACATCACTTTTAATGTCATCATTACCATAACCATCAAGTGCCAAGGTTCCTTAATATTAAATTAAAAGGGCATTCTCTAGGCATTTAATAAGCGTATAAGGGCTTCAGGAGAACTAGTCACCAATCGTGACTTAAGGTGGGTCTGAGAACCCACTTCTAAATCCTCAAAATCTATTCTAAGGCAAGTTCTACCCCGGATTTGGCTAAAGAATCTAAATCCACTCTTACATGTATATCAAGCCACAATAGCCCTAAGGTAAATATTCTTATTAAGCACCTTAACTAAGTCCAATGAAAACTAGGGCAATCTTCATTAGTGTAAGAAACTAAGGCCAAACTTACCCTAAGCATGGGTGTTTAAAGTATGTTTACCTAAATTGAGTAGTCTAAGGCAATATCATGCTAAACATGAATAATGAAGTCCAATTTACCTAAGACATAAGCAAAATAAGTCAATTGTTTCAACTCTACGGTTTCAAATTAGCCTAAATAGTCCAACTAACCGAAGTCTTGCATTTCATCAATACAACACCTAAAACCTATCCAAATCTAACACAATATCATAAGCCTCCTAAGATGTCAAGCTATCATAAAGACATTTTACTTATCAATATGGGAATAACGATACCCATATTACACAATTGTGCTTTGGGTCCAAAAATCATAAAAAAAATCCTATATAGGTCACACTTACATAAATCACATTTTCGAAACCAACCCAACATAATATCAAGTTCAAGAAATCATTACCCTTAAAAATTGGTGAAACCTAAGCTAAATTGGGGCTAAAATCAAGCCCAGAAGCTTTTGGAATTTTGAGCAAGAAATCAAGAAATTTCACCAAGAAAAGAGTAAATTCTTACCTCAATTTGGAATATAATCGCGAAAATAAATATCAAGCTCCCAAGTAACCCACAAGTCTCAATTTTAAGTTATCACACTATTTAGGGTTTATGCTTTCAAGAAAGGAGTGAGAAATGGTTGAATTCGGGACATTTAGGGTCTATTTATACCCATACCAGCTACTCGGATCTCGCTATCACGGACCCAGACCTGCAATCGCAAATCATGGCATTAGAATCAAATGTTGCGATCACAACACTCTCTTCCATGATTGCACCACTTTTCTATGTCTAGGGTACCGCAATCGTAGCCCTTGGCTTGCAATTGTAGTTGTACCAGATGACAATTGAAACTTGAAAAATCTTCCAAGTTTCCATCAAGCCCTCAAGATTTATCCAGAATCCTGTATACGTAAATGAACTACGTAACTATACAAAATTCAACGTTCTGGATGCAATGGCACACTTAGAATTTCCATCCAAGGTTGTTTTAACCAAATATGGGTCCCATACCCATATTTCATTTTCTTAACTTTCCAACCAATAGGTCGAAATAAGCCCGGTTGTCTCGAGACCCAAACCAAGGGCCCACATAGCTTAAATTAATATTTTAAAGTTGTTGACGCAGTCAGAATTCGCAAGTGAGATCATTTTACTAAAGTTTTTACCTAGTGATCATCTGAAACCAGCAAAGTCTTTAAAATAGGGAATGACTATAAAAACCAAACGACTGCCCAATAATCCAACTGTCAGTTCTAGCAAGTCATAAATAACTTGGGGTAGCTATAGAGAAACCCTAACAACAAAAATAAGTAGAAATATAGAAAATAACCAGAAGGGTCATTACTATATCTACAACTAAAGGAACTTTCGTCCATAAAAGTTAAGGATTAGGATGTACCTGAAGTCTCAAACGGGTGAGGATGTTGGGTCCGCATCTAGCTCTTCATCTCCTAAGTGGTCTTCTCTACTGAGCAGTTCCTCTACCACAACATGACTTTTAGCATAATTAATGACACAACCATCTGACATCACTATCCAAAATAAGCATCAACTTCTCTACCAAAGACGAATTCTATTCCAACTATACTGAGTCCCATCTAAGCACATGAGAATCATCAGGAATATATCGCCTCAACATGGAGATATAGAAACTAGATGAATAGTGTCAAAATATGGAGGTAGATCTAACTTATAAGCCACCTCACTAACTGTACAAAGAATCTCAAAAGGTCCATTATATGTAGGAATGAGCTTGCCCTTCCTCCCAAATCTCATCACACACTTCATGGGCGATACACGGAGGAATACACGATCACCAACACCATATCTCAAGGCACGAAGCCTTCGTTCTATATAGGCATTCTGGCTACTCTAAGCCGCTCTTAACCTATTCTAAATCACCCTGACTATATCTAATAACTCCTTCAAATCAGCACCATGAGGCCGAACCTCGGTATCTCAAACCATCCAAACAGAGAACGACATCTCCTACCATACAACGCCTCAAAAAAGCCATCTCAATACTCGAATAATAGCTATTATTATAAGCAAACTCTACCAAGGCTAAGTGCTCCTCCCACTAGCCCTCAAAATCCATAACACAGGCTCGGATCATATCCTCAAGCACCTGAATGGTCTGCTCCAACTGACCATCTGTCTATGGATGCAAGGTTGTACTAAAATCCAGCTGAGTACCTAACTCCTCCTGAAATACTATCTAAAATCTCGAAGTGAACATGAAACCAGGGTCTTACATGATAGAATTGGCCACAACATATAAATGGACTATCTCCCAAACATAGATATGAGCTAATCTCTCAACACTAAAGGACATTTGCATTGGAATGAAATGTGTTGACTCAGTCAAATGATCTATGATAACCCAAATACCATCGAAACCATGGGAAGTGCGAGTCAAACCACTAACAAAATCCATGGTGACCCTCTACCATTTCCACTCTAGAATGGGCAATCTCTGAATCAATCCACTATATCGTTGGTGCTCGACTTTGACCTATTGACAATATAGGTAATGTGCTACAAAGTCTACCATATCTCTCTTTATACCGCTCCACCAATAATGTTGTCTCAAATATATATATATATATATATATATATACATCTTGGTCTTATCAAATTAATAGTGAAGGAAGAATCACATGCCTGAAATAGTAAGATGTACGAAGAGAAATCACCTTTGAAAGCCCTAATTGATCAACCTCTTGAAAACCCTAAGTGTTCTTGACCTTGAGGAATTTGAGAGTATTGAGAAGTCACTTTGATGTGTTTATGAGGGATAATGATACCCTAAAGTAGTTATAATACGTGGGTTTCAAGTTGGGTAAGAGGGGAAATGTCTAGAATTCCCTTAACTTAAAAGCTGAAAAGTGTCGCCTTTGACTACGGTTCAACCCTTGACTCGTTGACACTCCTTACGACTCGACACCACTAGTCGTAACCAAGGTAGTACCACAAAGGAACCCTATATTATCATCTTTACTACTTAACCACTGGAATCATAATGGGACCCTATGACTCGTAGGGTCCAACCGTAGTCAACAAAGAACCCAAATTGAGCCTTACACTAGACACCCTACGATTACACCTAATGACTCATAACATATCCTTACGGATCTTAGTGAGCCAATAGTACTCGGAGTGGAATCAAGCCACAAACTTACTTATTTGGTTACAATTATTCCAACAACTCATCTGGACACCCTACGACTTATAGGGTCCAGTCGTAACTAGGGCAGTGAGCTCAAAGCTCAAGAAATTTTCATAGGCCAAAAATCCAGGGTGTTTTAATTCTCCTCCACTTGGATCATTCATATTCGAATGATGGGACAAGGCATTTATTAGCACTATTTGACTCCACATACCTCTACTCTTACCTTTAACAAAATAGAAAACAAAGATGCTAAGGAAATCACCTTTTTCTTTAACAAAGTCAGAAAGCAATGATGTTAAGTAATACATGTACCTAAAGCACGATTATCTGAAACAGGAAACAAGAATGGATACTTAGACTTTATGCCCTCTCTGGCTTCCTAAGTAGCCTCATCAACCTTGTGTTCCTCTATAGAACCTTTACCGAAGCTACATCCTTCGTTTGCAACCGATGAACTTGTCGATACAAAATTTCATTTGGGAGTTACTTATAAGATAAGAAATCCATAATACCTACCTCCACCAAAGGAATAACCATCAAAGGATAACCCACACACTTTCTCAACATCAAAACATGAAACACCAAATGGATAGAGCTAAACTAGAAGGCAACTCCAATTCATAAGCGACATTACCAACTCTCTTCAAAACTAAGTACGAACCAATATATCGGTGACTAAGCTTCCCCTTATTACCAAACTGCATCACTCCCTTCATGAGGGATATCTTTAAGAACACCCAATTACTAACACTAAACTCTAACTCCCTTCGCCTCACATCTGCGTAGGACTTCTGACGACTTTGGGCAGCTTTAAGTCTATCCCGAATCACCTTCACCTTCTCCATGGCTTGGTGAACCAAAATCAGGGCCAAATATCTCTGCCTAACCAACCTAGAACCACCCAATAGGAGATCTACAGCTCCTACCATACAACACCTCAAACGAAGCCATCTTAGTACTAGATGGTAGTTATAATTATATGTAAACTCTATAAGAGGAAAATTATCAACCCAACTACCACTATGGTAAAAAACACAAGCTCAAAGCATATCTTTCAATATCTAAATAGTTCTTTTCGCTTGCCCATACGATTGTGGGTGGAAAATAGTACCAAGGCTCACTTTAGTTCCCAAACCAATCTGAAATAAATGCCAAAAGTGTGATGAGAACTGAGCAGCATGATCTGACATGATAGAAACAAGCGTCGCATGTAACTTCTCAATCTCTTGGAGGAACAACTTCGCATAACCCACTAATGAATAATTAGTCCTCACTAGCAAGAAGTGAGCAGACCTAGTCATCCTATCCACGATGAGCCAAAATTAAACCAAACTAATTTTGAGACCAAGAAAGACTGGTAATGAACTCCATATTAATCACTTCCCACTTCCACACACGTAACTCAATTTTTTGATACAATCTGCTAGACCATAAGTGCTTAACCTTCACTTGTTGACACACCATGCATTTATCCACAAAACTGGCCACATCTCGCTTCATATTATTTTATCAATAAATCTCCTTAAGATCATGATACATCTTTATCGAACCAAGATAAATGGCATAACGTGACTCATGAGATTTAGCAAAGACCTTCTCTCGAAATCCATCTACATTGGGAACACATAATCTACCCTGGTACCTCAAGATACTATTGCCACCAATCTCAAAAGCTACAACCTTTTGATGTCCCATATCTCTCTTAACCTTTATTAAGATAGGATACCGTACCTGCTTCTCCTTTATTTCAACAACAAGTGATGACTTTGCCACCTCTTGCACAAACACACCACTATTCTCAGAGTTTAAGATACGAACTCCAAGGTTAGCCAAACGATGAATATCTTTCATCAACTCCTATTTATCCTCATCTACATGAGTTAGACTCTCAGTGGATAACCTACTAAGAGCATCAGCAACCATTTAACCTTTACTTGGATGATAATAGAGACTCATGTCATAGTCTTTAAACAACTCAAGAAGCTCTACTGCCTGAGATTAAACTCCTCTGGGTGAACACATATTACAGGCTCTTATGATCGAAAAAGATATCTACATGGACCCCATATAAATAGTGAAGCCAAATCTTTAATGTGAACACCACAACCAACAACTCTAAGTCATGAGTTGGATAATTCCTCTCATGAACTTTCAACTTCCTAGAAGCATAGGCTACCACCCTACAATGCAGCATCAACACACAACTAAGTCCCAAACGGGATGCATCACAATAAACCACAAATCCATAATTACCCTCAGGAAGGGTCAAGATTGGATCTAAAGTCAACATATCTTTCAGCTTCTCAAAACTACCCTCACAAGAATCAGACCACAAGAACTTCGCCTTCTTCTAGGTCACCTTAGTCAGTGGGGCAACTATAGTCGAGAAACTCTTCATAAATCTCCTATAGTAACTGGCTAAACCAAAGAAGTCCTGAATATTGAATGGAGTCGTAGGCCTAGGACATTTCTTAACCATTGCAACTTTCTGCAGATCCACCATGATCCCTTCACTAGAAATGACATGACCCAGAAAAGTAACAGCTTTTAACTAGAACTCGTACTTTAAAAACTTAGTAGACAAATATTGATCTTTCAAGGTCTGCAACATAATACGGAGATGGACGGCGTGATCTACCTCACTACTAGAGTACACCAAAATATCTCTAATGAACAGTACGATAGAGAAATCCAACAAATAATGGAACACCCAATTCATGAGATCTATAAATGTTGTTGGGGCATTAGTCAAAACAAAATACATGACTAGCAACTCACAGTGACCATACCGAGTTTGGAAAGCAGTCTTAGGGATATCCACCTTCTTTTTTGTTCAGCTGATAATAACCCGACCGAAGCTCAATCTTAGAGAAAAATCTAGCACCCTGAAGTTGGTCAAACAAATCATTAATCTGAGTAAGGGGATACTTATTCTTCACCATATCCTTATTCAATAAACATTAATCGATGCACATTCAAAGGGAACCATCATTATTATGCATGTACAAAATAGGATCACCCCACAGCGACAAACTAGGATGGATAAAACCCTTGTCAAAGAGGTCTTTTAACTACTCCTTAAGCTCCTTCAAATCAACTGGAGTCATTCTATAAGGAAGGATGGAAATAGGATGACTATCCGAAACAAGGTCAATCCTAAAGTCAATCTCCTTATCGAGAGAGATACCAAGAAGATCGTCAAGAAAAACCTTGAGGAATTCATTAACTGTGGGAACAGATTGTAAGGAAGCACCCTCCATGTTAAAATCTTCAACCCGGACCAAATGATAAAGACATCCCTTGGAAATCAACTTCCAGTCCCTTTTACTACTCAATAACAAGCTCATTAGGGAATTTAAACATGACTTTACAAGTTCGACACTCTAATGAGGCATAGCATGAGTGCAACCAGTCCATCCCTAATATGACATCAACATCAACCATGTCTAAATTTATTAGATCTACTAGAGTTTCTCTGCCACCAACCAATAAAACATAACCCCTATAGAATCTTCTAAAAACCACAGAGTCACCCACTAGGGTAGAAATAGAAAAGGGATCAAGGATACACTTGGGACCAAAACCAAAATGTACAATCATAAATTGGGTCACATAAGAAAGAGTAGACCCCGAATAAAGCAAGCAATACACATCAAGATAAAAGAGTTGTAACATACTAGTGATGACATCAGAAGATGCCTTAGAATCCTGGTGGGCGTTAAGAGCATACAAGTGATTTTGACTAGTGCCGGTACCAAAAGTAGAAGTAGCACCTTTTGGTGCCGGAGATGATGAAGTGGAAACATGAATCTTATATTCCCTAGAAGAAACCTTAGAAGCACAATCCCCACCCAAGTGACCAATCTGACCATATTTAAAACATATGTGCTTCCCCTCTTCAGAAAACCCATGGTGTGCCTGCCCACAGAATCTATAAAGAGGATATTATAAAGCAGACTGATCCCAACCAACCTAAGTTGGGTACCTATGCCCTAAACCCACTATCATATTGACAACGATGATCACCTGGTAGCTTCAGATAAGGAGCACTAGTACTAGAATAGGAAACAGAACTCCCTTACTTCTTTTTAGACCACTTTCTACTATCTCTACCACCTTACTGCTGACCTCCACCCTGATAAAAGAATCTAAAATTCTTACTCTGCATTTCTCCTATCTATGCCTGCTTTTTCTTCTCTTTCTCAATGTGCTGCATATATATAACTAATCTGGAGATGTTTATATCCTTGTTCAACAAGGTAGCCTTACTCTCTAGAATCAAATCATGGGACAACCCAGAAGTAAATTTTCTCATTCTAGCCCTTATTCTAGACATTAACTCAGGAGCATATCGGGACAACTGATGAAATTTCAAGGCATACTCCTTGACTTTCATCTTGCCTTAATTCATATTAACAAACTCTTTCATTTTTCCTCCCTCAACTTCTTAGGAAAGAAGTGGTTCAGAAATGCACTAGAGAAATCATCCCACAGTTTAAATTTGGCATCATCTTCCCTAGACTATTCTCATTCCTCATACCATTGGTATGCTACATCCCTTAGTTGATAGGCAGAAAATTTCACCCCCTCAACATCTAAAGCATGCATAACCTGGAAGATCTTCTCTATCTCATCTATAAAACCTTGAGGATTCTCCTCAACCTCAACACCAGTAAAAGTTAGAGCAATCAACCTCATAAACTAGCCAACCCTTGTTTCTTCAGAAGATGGAGTAATAGAAGCTACACGCTTAGACTGATAAGATACCAAATGAGCCAACATATGAATAGACCAATGATAATGCTCAACGTAAACGTCAATTTAAGTGCAAGACGATCTTCGTTAATATTTTTACCCAACTTTAAAGTCAGGTTCAAATCCACGAGGAACAATATGAGTGGCAATCAAATTAATTTAAAATGATAGATACAAGTTAAATTCAAACTAATGGTACAAAAAGATAAAATGGGGGAGATAAGATCCTACCCTAGTATTTCTTTTTAGGTTTTTCTAGTATAAATTTGGGGCTATGAATAACTAGAGCTTTAATAATTAAGCATGAATCTTGGGATTATGCACTAATAAGGGAATAACATATGGGTGTTAATCATCAACATCAATTTAGAAAATCAAATATAAGTAGGCTTGGTTACAGATTTTGATGCTAGTCTTTTAACAAAACACTAAACTTTTACCAATTAATTCCTTCGAGTACCTAATAGGTGTGTTCAACAATTGGTAACCACAACCTCAATCTAGGCATCCCTATTTCTAGGATGATACCCAAGGCATAGTCAACCTCACATTCACCTTTATATCTAAGATAGTGAAAATTTAGCAAACTACAAACATAACTGTCTATCATTGCTTTGATCTACATATCTCTCTTTCGAGGATGATATGGATTCCTAAAGTTTACCCAAAACCCTTCTTTCAGAGATGGCCTTGAACTTTCTAACGCTTAGAGCTTTCACTCATCAAACCCATGTGGGCGTTTGGAGCTTTCACCCATTAAATCCCAACCAAAATAGCATAGCAATGATAAAACCTATAAACACAAACTACCAAATAGATGCTAGCAATAACAACCCACACACACTTAAACTCGTATTCACACATAACCCCAAGAGAGATATTTAGCTACACATAAGATAAATAAGCATACATATACCCATAATCTGCATTGAAATAACTTGTTGAAGATCTAAGCCAATCTTACTTCAAACTTGGCTCTCTCATAATAGCAACAATGGAAGTGAGCAAATCTTCAACTTAGAAAGTCTCTAATGTATTCTTCACCAAAAATTTATACAATATCTTCTTCTCCAAAAATGGAGGCTATCAAGTCTAAAGCTAAACTTAAAAAAATTGGGATGATAGAATGTTTTTTATGAAGCTAGGGTTTGAGTCTATTTGTCAAATTGGGATCAGCACTGTGCATTTCTAATTTTGCCCTTGGGCTAAACTCCTCCGCTAAGTCGTGATCGTGCAGGTCTAGCTACGATCGCAGCTACGCGACTACAGTTTACATCTGCGACAGCAATCAATTGGCCATCCTTGACCGCTGCGACTGTGGTACCAGAGGCTCTTTAGTTATAGGTCTTCGGCTGTACTTTTCCTTCTCTCTTTTGATAATTGTAAGCTCTAATCCATATCTTTCTGTCTTTTTAACTCGGTACCTGCAAAGAGTGAATATTAGTGCATTTACTCATGATATATCTCATTTATTCATTAAAAACAAGGTAATGTACACGAATATTGAGTGAGATTGAGTGGTAAAATTATCACTCATCATCCGATGAAATTTTTCATTTGACACATCAACTTGAGGAGCTTGAAGAGGACTAGAGGGAACTGGTGGAGCTCTAGAAGGGCAATCAAAAACTGTACCCATAGATCGGGTTTGTACCCAATAAGTAGGGTGTGTATGATCAATATTTTTCTTAAGTAGGATAGAGGAGTTTCCATGAGCTTCAGATTACCTGGGATTCATGATTTGAAAGGTGAACAAATGAGAATTAGAGGAGATTTCAATACCTTAGACTCTAAAGCCCAAAATAACACAACAAGAAAGAGAAATATTCTTAAATGCCTCATAGTCTCTCCCTTCGTGCAACACACCCATAAAAGAGACTCTACTCAACAAGGTTTTGTATACACCAAATTGACCATAAACCTAGGCTATGATACCACCTAGACACGACCCGAACAAGGGCTTGATCGTGATGGGTATCTCAAGTTCAATAAGGACCGGAGACCACCCCCAATACCCATCGTGGACCACCTTACACCCATGTCAGATGAATTTCAAACATATAAAAAGATAAGAGAACTTAAAATTTAAGATATTATGATATCTCCATAAATAAAACAAACCAACAATGAAACCATCCCAAGTCAACAGTAGTCTAACAAAACCTCTACCAAACTGAATATCAATAAAGTTTTGGGATATGCCCTTGACTATAGCAAAAAATAGCATCATATAATCTATAACTAGAAAGGAAAATATAATCCTAGCATGGAAGCTCACCACTTCAAGTCGACTCTCAATCAATCTACAATCACTGAGTAGGAGAAGTAGAAGTATGGCCAAATCTTGCATACTATGGGGATACAGCATCCGAAGACAATTAGAGGGAGGAATGCTAGCATGTAACTCAAGGATAAAGATAAAATAATGTCGTCAATTCAAATCAAGTCAACCAATGCGCATAAACATATACAAATACATACATAAATACATACATATATATATATATATTTCATATCTGGGTAGTGAACAAGGTTTAGCATGAACTTTAAACCTTAACCTGGATTGTGTAGCTCAACCATCATATAATAGTACCTACGGACTATATGGGCCCTAGCTCTCACATTCTGGCTGGGTCCCAGTGCGTGTAGCCGCATGAACCGAAGAATAATCTCATATATATGCACATGGAGAACTCGAACCTCCCAACATATACTAAAGCGACTTAAGCACCCGATAATGTAATGATTTATGGGAGACTCGAACCTCCCTAATTATCAAATAATAATAATAATAATAATAATAAAATAATAATAATAATAATAATAATAACTCAAATCTCCTTGGTCGGCGTGACTCCCCCATCGGAAAATGTGGTTTCTAGTGTCAGTCACCCGGACCTCCACTTTCATGACTCAGCTACTCAACCCATATTAGGGCCCAATTAAAACATTTATCATACAATCCCAATCATGAACCATATTTCACATTAAGGCATACATTGTTGGTATCGTCATGCCAACTATACTTGTAAGGTAACAATAATATACCAAGACAATTTTCCATTTACTTTGGGAAAACAACTCCCTTTGTTCATTAATACAAGGTGGGGGACACTGACTCCCTTTGTTTATTAAATTAGACCATTGTGTTTCAAGTATCACTTATTGTCATGCAATAGTTCAAGACTAGTTCAATTTTACAAATTCCCACCTTTCTCATAATAAAACCAATTTCACATTATGGGGTTGGGGTCATAACCCACTTCAAAAGTCAAAAGTTTGGAAAATCACAATTTCCTAGTTCATTCACCATATCCATTCACCCACAAGTTTAAAGCCACATTTAAAGCATGAATAATCATATTTAAATCATGGGAAAACATAGTACAACAATAAACATTTTAACCCATAACCCTTGTTTTCGAAACCAAAATAATTCCATGTGAACAACACTTTAATATATGTTTTTAAACACATTAAAAATGAGGAAAGAGTCACATGCCTGAAATAGTAAGATGTATGGAGAGAAATCACCCTTGAAATCCTTAATTTATCAACCTCTTAAAAACCCAAGTGCTCTTGACATTGAGGAATTTAAGAGTGTTGAGAAGTAACTTTGATGTGTTTATGAGGCCTATTGACACCCTAAAGGGATTATAAGACATGGGTATCAAGTTGGGTAAGAGGAGAAATATCTAGAATGCCCTTAACTTAAAAGCTGAAAAAGTGTCGCCTTTGGCTACGGATCAACCCTTGACTCATAGCCATTCCTTACGACTCATTACCCTGAGTCATAACCAAGGCAATACCACTAAGGCACCCTATATTTTCATCCTTACGAATCAACTACAGGAATCATAATAGGACCCTATGAGTCGTAGGGTCCAGCCATAGTCAACACAGAACCCAAATTGAAACTTACACTGGACACTCTATGATTATACCTAACGACTCGTAACATATCCTTACGGATCTTAGTGAGCCACTCATACTTGGAGTAGAATCAAGCCACAAACTTACTGATTTTGTTATGACTTGTTAGGACACCCTACGACTCATAGGATCTAGTCTTAAACAGGGTAGTGAGTTCAAAGCTGAAGAAATTTTCAAGGAAAATCTGGGGTGTTTCAAAAATCCTCCTAGGATAAGAAACATCAAGGCAAACCATCAAGTTGGCAAAGGACTGAATGTCCCATGCCAACGACCTCTAAGAAACTAAAATATAAGCCAAGCTACCCATAATCACTACCTTTTGACTCAAGGCATCTGCTACCACATTAGCTTTACCCGGATGATACAAGATGGAAATATAATATTCCATAAGAAACTTCATCCATCTACGTTGTCTAGCACTAAGATCCCTCTCGGTCATAAGATGCTGAAAACTGCGATGAGTGGTGAAAATCTCACAATGCACACCAAAAATATAGTGTCTCCAAATCTTAAGCACGAAAACTATAGTTGCCAACTCCAGGTCATGAGTGGGGTAGTTGTGCCCATGCACTTTAAGCTGTCTCGAAGCATAAGAAATAAGACGACCCTGCTGCATCAAAATATAACCTATTCCAACACCAAAAGTATCACAAAACATGTTGAATCTCTCACCCTCAACAGGAAGAGCTAAAATAAGAGTTGAAGTGAGAAAATCCTTGAGTTTTCCAAAACTCAACTCCTAATCCTTGGACCATCGAAAGGAAACCTCTTTCTGAGTCAATCTGGTCATAGGGACTAAAATAACAGCAAAACCTTTGACAAAGCATCTATAATAACTGGCTAAACTAATTAAACTATGAACCTTGGTCAGAGATATAGGTTTAGCCTAATCATGAATCGTCTTAATCCTATCTAGTTCTACTATTAGTCCATCCTTAGATGCCATATGTCCAACAAATGTCACCGCCTCAAGCCAAAACTCACTTAGAAAATTTGGAAAAAAGCACATGATCTCTCAAAGTCTAAAGCACGATCCTCAAATGTTGTGTATTCTTCTCTCTACTCCTTAAATACATAAGGATATCATTGATGAATACGATCACAAAGAAATCCAAATAACACCTGAATACTCGGTTCATCAAATTCATGAATGCAGATAGGGAATTAGTAAACCCCTAAGGTATCACTAGGAAATAGGAACTCATAATGACTATAACGGGTCCTAAAGGTTGTCTTTGGGGTATCCTCAGCCTGAATCCTCAATTGATGGTAACTAAACCTCAAATAAATCTTAGAAAACACTACCGCACCCTGAAGTTGGTGAAACAAATCATCAATGTGAGTCATAGTATAATGGTTCTTTATTGTCAACTTATTAGGCGACCTATAATCAATATACATACGCATGGATCCATCTTTCTTCTTCATAAACAACACAAGAAATTCCCAAGGAAATACACTCAGTCTAATAAAACCCTTACAAAACAAATCCTGAAGTTGAAAATTCAGCTCCTTAAGTTCGGCAGAAGCCATATAGTAAGGTATAATAGAAATAGGTCTAATGTCAGGCGCGATATCAATACCAAACTCAATCTCACGGACATAGAGAATACTAGGCAGGTCAGTAGGAAACATATCAGGAAACTCACAAACAACAGGAACAGAGTCAAGGGATAGACTCTTCACAATAGTGTAACAAATATAAATGACATAAGACTCGCAACCCCTTGATATAAGACTCCTAGAACAAACATAAGAAATAATCCCCGTCAACTCGCGGTTAATCTCTCCCTGCCATACGACTGAGTACATTGAGCATAGATAAGGTAATAATCTTTGCAAAATAATCCATGATCACATGCTAGAGTTATAACCAGTCCATGCCTAGGATCACATTAAAATCCACCATATCTAGAATAATAAGATCAATATAAGTATCAAAATCTCTAAAAGTCATAATACATGATCAGAGAACTCGATCTACTATTAAAAAATCACCTCAAAAGTAGATACGGGCAATGACATAGATAATGTCACAAGACAACTCCAATAGTGGTGCACAATAAGCAGATATATAAGAATAAGTGGATCCCAAATCTAATAAAACAAGGGTTGATTGATGGCACACTAAAATCATACCTATAACAATAGCATCCAAAGTCTCAGACTTGGGTCTAGTAGGTACTAGATACAACTGACCACACCCGCCACCTAGTTGGGCACCTGACCTACCTCATTCCTTCTTGCCTGAGAACTTCCTCGAGTACCCTGGGAACCACCCCTGCGACCATGACAATTACCTCTAGCTGAGGGATAAATTGCTCTACTATGGAAAGCACCCTGATCTAAATAACAATCGCCCCATGACTAGGGAACTCATGCAAAAATTAATTAAAAGACCCATGGCCATAATATACCCTCTGATCTGAACTTCAATAAATAGATTTGACTGACCAGAATAACCACCATGTCTGGATTCACCAGAAGATAAACCCCTTAAAAACTAACCGCCACCCTGACCAGGGCAAACTCTAGCACTAGACTGGCCTCTATCAATAATCTGAAGTACTGCCTAATAGGTCGACTAAGCTAACTTTGGGGCTGATAGAATGTATACAGAGGATACCTACTCAAAGAATTGCCATCTCTGGGTCAGGAACTACGATGATTCCCACTAAATTTGCCTTAAAACCTACACCTCTTATCACTTTTCTCATAACCCTCATGATGTATCTTCTCTATTACCCAATCATGATCATACACCTCAGTAAAAGACCTACTCATAGAGACTAAACTTTGAGTAGACATACGAATGGGGAGTCTCAACCCTCTAACAAAGCAGCAAACTCTCTCATACTCAGTATCTAGAATAGAAGTGCATGCATAGCCAACTCATGAAAATGAGTTTGATACTCTGCAACTGTCATGGAGCCCTACTCCAATCTCAAGAATTGATCCCTTAAACTATCTCTAAGACTGGGAGGAATGTACTTCTCTAAGAATATTTTAGAGAACTAAGTCCATGACAAAAGAGAAGATCCAACTAGTCTAGATCTATATAACCTATCCACCAATGTCAAATAGCTAAATCAAATTAAAATATGGTGTAATCCATACCACGAGTCTCAACAAGGCCTAAATTATGGATCCTATCCTCACAAGCAATCACAAACTCATATGTATCCTCCCATAAAGCACTAGAAATCCTAGGAGGAGAAAATCTCAAGAATCTACCCAATTATTCTACTCCTTAGAAGACATAGTAGGCTGAGCAACCACTAGCTGAGAAACTATCTATGTAGAAGGACCTCAACTCTGGAAGCTGTAGCTATAGAATATGCCCTGGGTTTAGTACCACTCTAATCTGTAGATTATGCACCATCAGACGACACACCATCATCTCTCTCCAAAAGCTAAACTAACACATCTCAGAGCACTAATTAAGAAAAAAACCCTAGCAGAGCCTGGGCTGGTCCTTGGCCCACCACTGGCTGGGGAAAAAGAATCTCTAGATCAAGAGTAGGAATAGGACCTAGGGAAGGAAACTTATCCTGGCCACTAGCTAGGGACACATCTCACGGATATCTATGTACTGTAGGTCACCCACTAATAGGAGTAGGTTCCCTAGGCTAGGTCTCGGTACCCTCATCTTGCAAAGCGATAGCATGTATCTTGGCCATCTATGAATGAGTAAGTCAAGGGAATACTACTACAAACCAACTCAAACTCTTAAAACAAAATGAGTGAAAGAAGTGATGAACTCTTAAGAATGTCTCATAGCCTTCTGAAGATAGGAAATGAATGTCATTATTCTGATCTGCAGGACTCTACTAGACACTTAGTCTTGTACTAATAATACTGAACTTGCTCTTGTACCAACAATGCTGGTGTAGCCTAGGCTCTGACACTAAATTTTCACCACCCCCACCCCCTAATTTATAAATCATTATGACACCTACTTTATCCCACTAGTAGGTAAGCCAAATTATAATCTGGAGTTAAACGTAATGGGTTAACTTGTTGGATAATGCCTAATCATGAAAAAAATAAACAACACATTTATAAATAAGCAGAGAGTTCAAAATAGATAAAATAGTCAATACAAGATACTATTCCATAACCTGGTAGAGACAGTATAAGAACACCTAATAGTATTATAACATAAAGATTTAGAATAGTTAATAACATCTATCTCGATAAAAAAAGAATAAATATCTTAAGATAGAATGAAATAGGTGACTCCAACTCCAAGAGCTCACCCTATCTTTGAAACATTAACATAGCAAGATTAACGATCAGCAGTGATAGCTAGTACTTGAATCTGCACTAAAAAGGTACAGAAGTGTAGTATGAGTACTAAAAAAATGGGTACTCAATAGGCACCATCGGCCGACTAAGCTAAATTATGACATAAGTCTGATAAAATACAAGATATCATAAATAAGTCAAGGGATTGAAATGAACCTAAATTATCTCCAATATCACAGTACAAAATAAGTAATTTAACCGAAATAGCAAGATAACATAAGACATCAACACATGCCAACATCGCCGTATAATATAAGTAAATAAATCAGAATAATAAATCATCACAAGGCATCACACAAGTAATCATAAACTACAAAAATGGCTCCCATATGCCAATTGGTGTGGAAAATAAATAACTCATCATGGACTCCCAGATGTATGGAGAGAACACTCAAAGATAGAAATAAGCAACCGTTCATTTTTTACAAGTAACCAACTCGTTATTTAACCATCATTCCATGATTTACTTTTAATTGGTCATTTACCAACATTTGATGAAGTACCCATATTTCGTAATATTACCATCATTTAAAAACCTTATCATAAATACTCACTAGTTATCATTTATTCGCTAACCATCTTTTATTAACTAATTAATTTTATTACTAGTCATCATATAACCTCTAGCCATCATTTATTACTTATACAACATTAAATATCACTATTCATTCTTTACCAACTAATACTCGTTTATCAACTAGTCACGATTAGTAACTTAAACAATATCCACCACTAATCCTTATTTATCACTAATCATCAACAATACCATCTTATAATTATTTATCATTTTTGAGCTATAACTGGCATTCCTAAAACAACATCATACCCAACTTGTATATGCATATATATAGATACTAATCATATCATAATTATAATACCCTAAATTTTTGGCCCATAAAAATTTTTTGAGCTTTGGGCTCACTACCTTAGTCACAACTCGTGGTGATGAGTCATGAGATATGGTTACAGGTCGTAGGACCCTAGTCGTAATCAAATTATAACTTAGTGGCAAAGTTCTACTCTTAGCACGAGTGGCTCAATATGAATCATGAGTTTATGTTACGAGTCATAGGTTCAATTTGTTCAATTCATTTGGGTTCTATGTTGCTCATGACTAGAACTTATAAGTCGTAAGATGTCATTATAATTGGGTGGTAGAGTTGTAAGGTGGGAAATGTATGTGTGTAACATCCCAAATCTGGTACCCAGAATGCTACACGGTGCTCATGACCACGAAGGACCATAAGCTAACCCATAACTGATATCTATAACTGAGCACTGAATAATATATTATAAATATATGGAATATAAGTTGTAAGAACATAAGGTTCAAAACTGAACTAATACTAAATATAAAAAAATATCTATAATGGGGTATAATAATACCCAAAACTGAAATAGACTGTTTCAAATATGTTGTAGTCTGAAAGCCTCTAATCTTTTTGAAATCTGTGGAGTTGATGGGACATGTCCCCAACTAACTCTAAACTACTGAAATAATAAAGTTAATAAAATAATTATACTATTTTCGAATGATAAGGACTCACTTCTAGTTTGGTTACTGAACGCTTAATCTACTAAGGATGCTTGGGAGCTCGTGCTTTTAAACCTATGGTATAAAACACCATAGCACAAATACGTCAGTACGATTGAATATACTGGTATGCAAGTGAGGTAGGTTGAATTCAAAGGGTCCATATGCATGAACAATACTAACTGACTATATACATGAATGTGAGAATACATGCATGAATACATAACTGTAACTGAAGTCATGATATGACTAAATACTCAGTTCTAACTACTGAGTCTACTAACCACATGGATTTACTGATATCTGAGTTCACTAGTAACTGATAACTGAAGGACTATTTATGACAGTCCTGATTATGAATAACTAATGCAAGTGTTATACGAGCTTGATGATTATATCTGAAAGTCCTAAAATCTGATGGAACTAGCTGAGTTCCGTACTGAGCTGAATGATTGTGTCTGACAGTCCTGATTTCTATAGAACTGGACTGAGTTCTATTCTGAAGACTAAATTTAAAACTGAAACTGTGGGAGGTAATCATCTAACTGACATGCCCTAAATAAAGTAATATAGCTGAGTTGGGGTCCAATCTGTAACCCCAATTGGAAGGGTGTCAATACAGTGCCACTTATAAGGACAAGCTATGAGTGATCCATCATATAGAAGGTACCCAAAAGATAACGATGGGACCCTCATATAAAAAATTAATAGACCTCATCTACCAATAAAATAGCAGGTTTGATGTCTCAACTTATGCTGGCTACGTAGTTCTGGAGTGCAAGGACTGCTTCTAAGAATCACACCCTCTAATAACAGGTGAGTTCTCATCCTTGGGCTCACTTAGTGCTGAATCCTACTCCTATCTAAATAGACACTGAACATGATTAACTGAACTAAACTATTACTGATTTTACTGATTAACTAGATTGAACTGAGTTCACGAAATTTCTGTTGATTGATAGAATACTACTGAATTTTGTTAACTGATAGAATGGTACTGAGTTCTGCTAGCTGACTGAGTTTACTAAGGTCTGAAATGAATACTACTGAGACATGATGACTGACTGAGACCACTGAGCTTCCTGAGAATACTAAGATAACTGAATGGGACTGGACTGATACTAGTTTATAGAGTTTTCCTAAGTCACATGACTGACTGAATTCTACTGATCATGGCTTGACTGAGAGTATTGTGAAAACATGACACTGGCTCTAGGCATACATCTAAATTATCTGGTACAAGTACCCCCAAGACTCGATAGTATAAAACTGACAAGACTTGACACCTCTGGAACACATGACCAATATCATTAATTCATCATACAATAAGTTGGGGATTTCATGAAGCACATGGTTATCATAATGTTGTACATGGATAGTAATGCATATAATCATGTCATAATTTCATACTCTAATATTATTACCTTTCCAAAAAAACATCTACAATGCACATCAATAGTATGGAAGTCATTTGAATATAAGGGTAAAATATGTATTTATCGTTTGGGTCATACTTGAGCAATAATACACAATTTCTATCCTCTTAGGCATTTTATCAAACACCATACATGCACAACTTAGGGCATAGGTGTAATCATCTAATTACATATCATAAACAACTCAATTCGTGGATTTCAACTTGCATGCTAACGTAGTTTCATGAAAAACACGTAAAGATTCCAACTTGGGAATCATACAATAAGATAAACTTGGTTACAAAACAACCCATAACATAAACATCATGATTTATAATTTGAAATAGGGTTCTTGAGCTTTATGGATTAAATAAATCCATAAATCAACACTATGCATACCTTAGTTCTTGATTATACGAAGATTGACGGAGAGATTCTTGAATTTGAGTATTGAATTTGAATCCTTAATTAAAAACCCTAACTTTTTCTTGAGAGAAACCTAAGAGAGACACTATATTTTTTTGAATTGGGGCTAAATCCCGTGTTTTAGACTTATATAAGGGTGGGAAATTGACACTTTTGCCCTTCAAAATACAGACATTTAATGACAGAAACTAGGCATCGGTGCTATTATCGACCGCATCGATGCCATCGATGCGATAGTCGATGTGTCATGCCATCATCACATCGAGTCTCAGTACTTTAACCCTATAAACCTGCAACAATTATCAACCAATGCGATTGGTGACATGGCGTGCCAAGATTGCATTGGTCCACTATTTTGGGCTTCCAAACGTGGTCTAAACGTGGTCCAAAAAATTTGAAACTTATTCGGGACCACCTATGGACCTCTCTGATCATGAATTAACAAAAATACGAACTATTAAAGGACATTAAGGTGGAGAAATGAGATTGCCAACTTTTGAAGGACTATAATAAGCTAAGTCTGGGCACTTAGTTAGAACCTTCTAAGTGTGGGACCCCCATAATAAGCATAAATAGACTGAATTAAACTTAGGATTTTGCAGGGTCTTACAATATCTCCCTCTTGGGAACATTCATCCTAGAATGAGATTGACTGACAGAGGAGAAATAATAGACTGAAGTACATATAGGACATGAATAACTGAAACATGATTACACGACTGGCATGACTAATAAACTGAATGTATCATACTAAACATTCATATCTGATGCATGATTAATGGTTCATGAATACTTGATCGAGATTTTTTATAATCTAAGCTTCTCATAATGAGAATGCATATCTGATGTATAATTATATGACTAAACTGACACATGAATTCATAACTGAATATGCAATGGTATTTGATACCAAGCTTATGATGGGAATTTGAACATGGAACTGAATACCGAGTTTATAACTGAAACCTGAACATGAAACTAAATGATTTCCAGGAAAACTGTTACCTTAAACTAAAAAAAAATATGTTGGTGAGTCTGAGATTAATTACTAAGTACGTATAAGCGAAAACATGGGAACTTAACTGAGTTTGGAATATAATACCTGAGCTATATATCGTGATCTGAACTGAGCACCTTGAATACATGGCTTACGGCTGAGATTAAAGCTAGAGGGTTAACCTATGGGCACCCACTACTCCAAACTGGATTCATTACGTGAAGAGAAAAAATAGAGTGTCTAGGTCATGAAAGATTAGGAGTAAAAGTGTATCTGCCCCTTGGGACACTATATCCCATGAAGAATACTGACTTGATTGAGAGTTTGAGGAAAACTGAGGCAATGTACAAGGAACCTATGAACTAACTCATGATTGTATATCTAGGATCAGATACTGAGACATGAAACATGGAATGATCTGCACACGCAACTACATGATTGGTCCATCTTAGAATAGTCACATTATGAGACTTCAGATAGTGTGACTGGATGGAAAAAATGGAAAATATATGAACTTGTCTGTCTAACTGCTGGACTGAGGTCCTGTGTGTTCAGACTAATTTCTACTACTGATCTGACTGATGGCTAAGTACTGGGCATGTAAGACTGAACGGTATTTAGTTTGGATAGCTGGACTTAAACTGTAGACTATCATGCATAGAAGGTAAGGACTAATTAGGAAGCATGAGATAACTAAGCATAAGTGAGGAAAGGTTGTATTACCTTAGGAATGGAATGTAAGGCTATGGTCGAGTAATCTTGCTAGTGAAATGAGTTTTTGATCTGGCTGGAGTAGGACTGGGACTAAAATTATAGCTAAGACGGTAATTGAGACTGTAACCATAACTAAGACTGTAACTGGGACTGAATGTTGGTTTCCTGATAACTGAGGTTTAGACTGATACGGATGTAATGAATTCTGATAGTTAAGTAACTGATAGCTAAAAGCCATGGTTCTGTAGGACTATCTAAATCCTTTACTGTATGCTAACTACTGAATGACGCTGTAATTGAGAACTTAAGGATGGAACATCAACATCACGAATTCACTGAGGTATCTAAACTGAGAGTATAAGTGACATAATCTGAGTTTGGTTGATCACTAGGAGTGAAGCATGAGTCATGTGGGCTGAACATACTGTAAGATAGGACATGAGTGCATAAGTCATGAGCTGCATGACCTGGGTCTGATGTTTCTATACTCATGGGACATGATTCATAACACTAAGTGAACTGGAACTTCTTATCCTAGGAATTGGGAGTGTACATGAGTTTTTAGTAACGTGAATGAATATGAGGGATGTTCATAGAGCTGACATGTAGGACATGAATATATATCTTGATAACTGATGGGTTTTGATATTCTGAGATAGTCTACAGGATCACTCTCACTGTAGGAATAGATAAGAATGTCATCTATGAATACTCTGACAAACATATCCAGGTACTGGTTGAATACTCATTTTATCAAGTCCATGAAGGTGCGGGTGCGTGGGTAAGATCAAACGACATGACTAAAAATTCAAAGTGGTCATACCGTGTTCTGATAGCCATCTTCAAAATGTCACATTCTCTGAGTCTGAGCTGCTGATAGCCTAATCAAAGGTCTATCTTAGAGAAATAGATGGCACCCTAAAGTTAATAAAAAAAGTCATCAACTCCGGGAAGTAGATACATTTTATTGATTGTGACCTTGTTGAGTTGATGGTAATCAATGTACATTCTGAGAGAACCATCTTTCTTGCTTATGAATAAGACTGGTGTGCCCCACGGGGACACATTGGGTCTGATGAATCTCTTATCTAAGAGATCATTCAACTACTCTTTCAGTTCTCTGAGTTCTGCTGGTGCCATTATGTATGGCAGAATAGATATAGGCTGAGTATCTAGAAGAAGATCAATGTCAAAATCTATTTCCCTTTTGGGAGGAATCCCTAAAAGATTTTTAGGAAAGAGATCTGAATATTCATTTACTATTGAAACTGATTCAAGACTGGGATTTTCAAAACTAGTGTTCTTAAATCGAATAAGATGATAGACACATCCCTTAGATATCATTTTTCGTCCCCAAAGGTAGGAAATACGCTGACCTCTGAAAGTTGAAGCACTACCCTTCTACTCTAAGATAGGTTCATTCAAAAACTAAAACTGGACAACTCTGTTTCTGAAGTAGACTGTGGCATAGCATGAATGAAGCCAATCAATACCGAGAATTATATCAAAATCAGTCATCTCTAATTCGACTAAGTCTGTTGAGGTAACTTTCTAAAATATCATAACCGGACAGTCCCTGTATACCCATTGGGCTATGATAGTTTTAACCACTTGGGTAGAGACTGCAAAGGGTTTTACTAGAATTTTGGGGTTGACTCCTAAATCAACTACTATATAAGGAGTAACGAAAGACAAAGAGGATCCAGGATCTCGCAAAGCATAAATATGCAAGTGAAATATCGATAATGTACCAGTGACCACATTAAGATAATTTTCCTGATCCTGTTGGGACTGAAGAGCATATAGTCTGTCCGGGCATTGCCCACTAGTGGCACTGGAGGTGGGACTCTGCTGATTCAGTTGATAGGACTGAGTTGAGGAATGGTTATACTAGCTTCATGGACCATTCTTAGGATAGTATTGGACTCTGTGACCTGACTCACCATACTTGTAACATACATCACGGCCATCTCTACTTATACCCTTATGATATTTTCCATAAGTCTGACAAATGGGATAGGTTTGGGCACTGATAACGCCATCCTGAGGTTTAAGACCTGGCGCCCTATCTCTAAATTAGGGATCGGAGCACTGACTGAAGGAGGAAGTAGAATTAAATACTTTGGGTGGAACTAATAACAGTTACCACCCTCTGACTTAGGCTAAGCAAAATTGAGATTACCTATTCTTGCTCTCTTATTTTCTCTCTTTCTTTCTTTTTTTCTATGCTTTCCCACCTTAATTTGCTAGGAATGAATCATATGCCTGGGTGGGACAACAGCCTACTGATTGCTCTGACCTAATACTGAGTAAGATAAAGTAAGAGAGACGATTCTAAATTACTATAAAAGACATGCTCGTCCAGAGAATATCACTGAATGGGTAGAGGTGCCGACTGATTCTCGATTTTCCTTTCACTAGCCCTTTTAGAAGGAATGTTCTATAAATAAAAGGAAGAGTGAATTAGACTGGGAGTTAAATTTAAGCCCATACTCACTGGCATGACATGAATACTGAAAGAAGGGAAATTATTCCTAAAACATCTCATAGCCTCATGTCTATAAGTGTGGTGCACAACACACCCATGTATAAGACTCTACTAGATGCAATTTTTCAGACTTTCTAGGACACTGTTGAACCTTTCGCTCTGATACCAAGTTTGTAACACCCCAAATCTGGTACCCAGAATGCTACACGGTGCTTATAACCCCGAAGGACCATAAGCTAACCCATGACTAATATCTATAACTAAACACTGAATAATATACTATAAATATGTGGAATATAAGCTGTAAGGCCATAAGGTTCAAAACTGAACTAATACTGAATATAAAACAAAGTCTTTAATAAGGTATACTAATACCCAAAAATGAAATAAACTATCTGAAACATGTAGTTTGAAAGCCTCTAAACTGTCTGAAATCTGTGGAGTTGATGGGACATATCCCCAACTAACTCCAAACTACTAAAATAATAAAGTAAATAAAATAATCATGCTATCCTTGAATGATAAGGACTCACTGCGAGTCTAGTTGCTAAACGTCAGATCTACTAAGGATGCTTGGGAGCTCATTCTTTTAAACAGATGGTATAAAACACCATAACGCAAATATGTCAGTACGATTGAATATACTGGTATACAAGTGAGGTATGCCAAATGTAGAGGGTTCATATGCATGAATAATACTAATTAAATATATACATAAATGTGAGAATACATATAAGAATACATAACTATAACTAAGGTCATGATAGGACTGAATACTGATTTTTAACTACTGAATCTACTGACTACATGGATTTACTGATATCTGAGTTTACTAGTAAATGATAACTGAAGGATAATTTCTGATAGTCCTGATCATAAATAACCGATCTAAGTGTTATAAGGAGCTGGATGAATGTATCTGACAGTCCTAAAATCTGATGGAACTAGCTGAGTTTTGTATTGAGCTGAATGACTTCGTCTGACAGTCCTAATTTCTATAGAACTGGACTGAGTTTTATTCTAAGGATTGAATCTAAAACTAAAACTATGGTAGGTAATCATCTAACTGACATGCCCCAAATAAAGCAATATAGCTGAGTTGGGGTTCAATATGTAACCCCAATTGGAAGGGTGTCAATTATGTGCCACAGTTAAAGACAAGATGTGAGTGATCCCTCATATAGTAGGTACTCAAAGTACAACGGTGGAAAATTAACCCTTTTGCCCTTAAAGACAAGATGTGAGTGATCCCTCATATATTTTGGTTGAATTGGGGCTAAATCGTGTGTTTTATACTTATATAGGGGTGGAAAATTAACCCTTTTGCCCTTAAAAATGCAGGCACTTAATGACTAAAACTGCGCGTCAATGTTATTATCGACACTAAGCATCGATTCCCAATAGTTGATGCGGTATGCCATCATCGCATCGAGTATCAGTACTTTGACCCTGGCAACTTGCAACTATTATCAACCAAAGCTATTGGTGATGCGGCGTGCCAAGATCACATTGGTCCACTATTTTAGGCTTCCAAACGTGGTCTGAAAAATCCAAAACTTGTCTGAGACCACCTGTGGACCTCTCTGATCATGAATTAACAAAAATATGAACCATTAAAGGATGTGAAGGTGGAAAAATGAGATCGCCAACTTTTGAAGGCCAATAATAGGCTAAGTCTGGGCACCTAGTTAGAACCTTCTAAGTATGGGACCCACCCTTAACAAGCATAAATTGACTGAATTAAGGTTAGGACTTTGTGAGGTCTTACAATGGGGGTCCTAGTCACTGTTTTTTTTATTGACTCATGGTCACGAGTTGTAAGGTTTGGGTACGAGTCAAGGGGTTGACTCGTAACTAAAGGCATTTTTTCTACCTCTTAAGTGAGGGCATTCTGGATATTTACCCTCTTGACCAACTTAAAACCAAGTCTAATAACTTCTTTAGAACCTCATTATCTATCATAAGCACATCAAATAACCTCTCACAACACTCTCAAATCCTCGTGGTCAAGAACACTTAAGGTTTTCATCAAGCTAATAAATTAGATCTTTCCAGGGTGATTTCTCTCTTACTTCTTGGTTATTAAGGCATATTACTCTTTCCACATTCTTATTTTATTAAAATCACATGTTTTAAGGTATGGCTTTCATGGTATTGTTATGTTTTTAAACAACGGTTGGGGGTTTTGAATGTTTATGGTTGAATGATGTTTTCCATGGTTTAGTTATGATTATTCATGCTTTAAATATGGTTTTGAACATGTGGGTGCATGGGCATGGTGAATGAACTTGGAAATTTTAATTTCTTAAACTTATGACTCTTAAAGTGGTTATGACCCCAGCCCTATATGGTGAAACTAGTTTTCAGTTATGAGAAATGTGGGAATTTAAATTGTGGCATTATGATATTTAACTGAACCTTATGGTACTATGTTTTCACAAACTATGGATTTAATGAACTAAAGGAAGTTGAGGTATTCCCCCAAACTAATTTTTATGAACTAAATGGGGGCACAGTGTTCCCCCAAGTTAAACATAATAGTTTTGGCATGGAGTCAAACTTGCAAATGAAGGTATGATGATACCCGTGTGTGCCTTCACGATTGGTTCATTGATCAATAATTAGGATTATGGTCAACTTATTTTAAATTGGGCTTAATGGGGTTTATATAATGGTTTTGTGAAGGTATAGGTCTTGGATGACTTATACTGGAAACTCATGTTTGTCGACATGAGGTTTGGTCTTGATGACCTATGTGCATGAGTCATATTCGATATATTTTAGGATGAATAATTGACTAGATTGCTTATATTTCTCTCAAATTTTCTTTGCTACGTATGGATAACATGCTTCAGATCCTTTCAGCAGGGGGAGCTGAACCCATATAGCCCGTGGGTGCCATTATAATGGTTGAGCTACATAGTCTATGATAAAAGTTTTAATTCATAAGTAAACTCATTCCCTAACCCAGCATGAGATATTTATGGCTATGTGCATTGATTTAACTTGGTTTTGAATTAATGGCATTACTTATTCTTTTTCCCTGAGTACATATTAGTATTACCCAATTAACCATTTCTGAATTCTGCATCCCCATGCGATGTAAGCACCAGAGCAACTTTTACTTTTTTTGTGAAGAGTTAGTTGGATCAGCTCGGTTCATTGGTCTTTTGGGGTGAAGTGGTTAGCTTTTATTCCTCTGAAAGACTTAGTCATTTCATCAGTTTTTTTTTATAATTTTGAAGTGAAGAGTTCACATTAACATTACCATTGTGATTGTCATTTTTATATTCGGGGGGCTTGTCCCGTTGTTTTATTAGTACTCATTTGGTATAGGCATTGTTTGGACAACTGTGGACTTGGGATGGTTTGGTATGATTTTATTTGGCTTGATTTGTTTTCGTTATAGACTAATATAATGTCTTTAAGATTGAATTTTCTTATCTTATTATATGTTCAAAATTCATTCGATATGGGGTGTATGGTGGTTGGAGGCTTGGTATTGGGGGTGGTCTCTGATCCTTGTTGGACTTGAGATACCCATCACGACTAGGCCCTGGTTTGGATCATGACAAGATGGTATTAGAGCGCTAGATTCATGGTCAGTTGGGTGTCCATAAAGTCGTGTCTAGTAGAGTCTCTTTTATGGATGTATAGCGTACCACACTTATAAAGGAGAGGCTACAAGGCATTTAGGGATGTTTCCTTTCTTATTGTTTTATTTTAGGTTGTAAAGTCTAAGGTCTTTGATTCCTCTAATTCTCATTTGCTTGCTTTTCAGATCATGACTCCCAAATGATCAAAAGCTCATGGAAACTCCTTTGTCTCACTTGAGGACAACTCTGATAGGACTCACCCTGCTTATGGGGTTCAGACCCGATTTAGGGATCCAATTCTCGATTGCCCTACTAAAGTTCCTTAGATTCCCTCTAGTCCTCCTTGAACTCCTCAGGTTGATCGATAGAACACTGATTTTTTCTAGTCTATTCATAAGTTGGCTCAATTAGTAGCTTCTCAGTCTGAGCACAGTATTCCTTCTTCTGAAGCCACAAGGGTTGGACAGTTTATGAGGTTGGTTTCTCCAACTTTTAGTGGTGTTAAGGTTGAGGATGATACTCAAGGTTTTATTGATAAGATAGAAAAGATCTTTCAGACTATGCATACTTCAAATATTAAGGGTGTAGAGTTCGCTGCTTATCAATTGAAGGATGTAGCCTACCAATGGTATGAGGAATAAGAGCATTCTAAAGGAGACGATGCTAAATCTTTATTATTGGATAATTTCTCTAGTGCCTTTTTGGACTGCTTCTTTCCTTAGAAGTTGAGATAGGCAAAAGTGAAGGAGTTTGTCAATCTAAAGTAAGGCATGATGTCGATCAAGGAGTATGCCTTAAAATTTCATTAGCTGACCAGGAATGCTCCTGATTTGGTATCAAGCATGAGGGCTAGAATGTGGAAATTTTGTTATGAGTTGGAGTTATCTCCTAGTTTGAGTTCCATTCACCCGGTGTTTCATGTGTCACTATTAAGGAGGTGTGTGGGTGATTCATTGCTGATTATACCTATCAAGTATAGTGGTATTTTGGATTCCTTGTCTTATGAGAAAGTCCCTACTGAAAATTTTTATCGTCAAGTTTGTTGGTTGTGGGCTAAGGACGTAGCTTTGGTAAAGGTTCTATGAAGGAACCAAAAGGTTGAAGAATCTATTTGGGAAGATAAAAAGGATATGAAATCCCAATATCCATTCTTATTATCCGCCCCATATAAGCGTGCCTAAGGTATATGTTATTCTTAACATCTTTGTTTTCTAACTTCATTAAAGGTAAAAGTAGAGGTATATGGAGTCCAATCGGGCTTGTGTTGCCTTGACCCACCATTTGAGGATAAATGATCCAAGTGGGGCGAAACGTAACACCCCAGATTTTTGGCCCATAAAATCTTAAACTTTGGGCTCACTGCCTTGTTATGACTTAACCATACAAGTCGTATGGTATCTTGACGGGTCAGGTGGCCCTAGTTGTAAGGTGTCTAGTAGATGATGTTTTGGGTTTCTGCCTTGGTTACGACTTTGGGGATATGAGTTAAAAGGACTGGTGATGAGTTATTAGGATGATTCATAACTAAATCAGTCAGCTTGTAGCTTGACTCTGCTGTGAGTATGAGGGGCTTACTAAGAGCCATGAGGATAGGTTACGAGTCTAGAGGTAAAATTGTAGGTTGTCCAATGTCAAACCTATTTGAGTTCTATCTTGCCTACGATTGGACCTTATGAGTCATAGGGTCTGGTTACGAATAGGGAGGTTGAGTCATAAGGATGACAGTGTATGGGGGTCTTGGTCACTATCTTGGTTATGACTGATGGTCGAGAGTCATAAGGAGTGGTTACGAGTCAATGCTTGACTCGTAGTAAAAGGCGACACTTTTTCAGCATTTACGTTAGGGCACTTTGGACATTTCCCACTTTAACTCCTTGGACCCCATGACTTAAAACCTTCCCTGGGACTTCATTATCATATCATTCCTAATAAAACACTTTTAAAATTCTCTCTCAAACTCTCTGTTTAAGCTAAGGCTAGGATTTCAAATAATGTTATCATCTAGGGTTCTAAGGGTGCTATCTCTTTCAAATTTCTTGGTATTTCAGGCATGTTGCTCCTCCCTCATTGTTATTTTTTAAAAACTTATGTTTTAATTTATGACTTTCATAGTATTATTATGGTTTTGAAATAAAGATTGAGGTTTTCGAATGCTTATCATTGGATAATGTTTTCCCGTGGTTTAATTATGGTTTTTCATATTTTAAATATGACTTTGAACATATGGGTGCATGGGTATGGTGGTTGAACTTAAGAATGGTAACTTTCTCTAAACTTATAACTTTTGAAGTGGTTATGACCCCAACCTTGTATTGTAAAATTTGTTTTTAGTTATGAGAAATATGGGAATTCGAATTAGGGGTACAATGAAATCCCTAAAGTGTCTGGTTTGACTTATTTCTTAAAACTAAAGCATGGAATAAATTATTAAATGGTTAATGATGGTTTTGAAAACCTTATGAGTACACTGGAATCCCCCAAGGAAATAATTTATAAAAACCTTATGGGGTACACGGGAATCCCTTAAGTGATTTAATAATAGAGTCTGCGGGGTACATGGGAATCCCCTAAGTATTAGATTAATGATATTGCTTGCAAGTTATAGTCAATATGACGATACCACATAATAATGCCTTAATAATTGACTCCTGGAATTGGTGGTTTGGTTTTGTGTTAAATGTTTTAATTGGGCTATAATAAGGGTTGTGATAGTTAGCCATGAGTGAGTTAGTCCAAATGATGGATACTGAAAACTCATGTTTGTCGACATGAGGGTTGGTCTTGATGACCATATGCTTGTGGGGTACACTGTAATCCCCTAAAACTATACATGTATATATGTATCATGGAGGGCGAAGGGTATAAATGAATTCTCATCCATCTATGATATCTCCAGTTCATGCGACTACACATACTGAGGCTCGTTTGGGGGGTAACACTTAACCCATATAGCCTGTGGGGGGATTATGACGGTAAATCTAGACAACCTAGGCTAATGTTTTAAAATGCATGCTAAACCTTATTTTCTATCTGGGCACAGTATTTATATATATATAATTGCATATGGTTATTTCCATTAGTTTGATTTGGTTTTGTATGAATGGTATTACCTTATCTTTATCTCTGAGTTACATGCTAGTGTTCACCTCGCTAACCGTCTTTGGACATATATCCCCACGCGATGCAGGAACCGGCTATACTTCCACTCCTTTTACTTAGTGACTTGGTGATTCAGGGACAGCTTTTGAGTCAAACTATAGTGGTGAGATTCCATACTCCGGAAGACCCCATTTTATGGTATGGATTTCTTTATGTAATTATTATTTCTTTGGTTTTGGTTTTGGCTATGGTCCGGGGCATGTCCCTATTAGATATTCTCTGGTTCTGACTAGAGGCTTTGTTGAACTAACATGGACATAGGTAGTGTCGGCATTGGTATTAGCATTGGTACTGGTAATGGAATTAGGATGGGTATTGTATGGTTAATTGGTTGTGGATTTTGGTTTTGGTTATAGACTCATTACAATGTCTTTGATTTGATATTCTCTTATCTTGTTATAGGTTTGGAATTCATCCGATAAGGGATGTTAGGTATGATCGGTGGTTTGGGTACTTAGGGGTGGTCTTCGATCCTTATTGGACTTGGGATATCCTCTACGGCCAGGCCCTAGTTTGGGTCATGATAGTTGTAGCTTTTACGATTGGTGGCGATGGTATCTTTAGGTACCATGGCAGACTATGTGTTCCTGACGTAGATGGATTATGAGAAAGGACCTTAGATGAGGCTCATTGGTCATATTATACTATTTATCTTGGTTCGAAAAATATGTATCATGATCTTAAGGAGATGTTTTGGTGGAATAATGTGAAGTGGGATTTGGCCAGTTTTATGGCTAAGTCCATTGTACGTCAACAAGCGAAGGTTGGGCACTTAAGGCTTAGTGGGTTGCCTCAGGAGATTTAGTTGCTTGTATGGAAATGGGAGATAATCAATATGGACTTTGTTATCGGCCTTTCTCGATCTCGAAATCAATTTAATTTAATTTGGATCATAGAGGATAGGATAACTAAGTGTTCTCACTACTTGCCAGTGAGGTCTAATTGTTTTACTGAGGATTATACTAAGTTATTGCTTGGGGAGATCATGAAGTTGCATGGTGCTTTGGTTTTGATCAATTTAGATCGTGGTACTCAGTTCTCATCTCACTATTAGCGATCGTTTTAAAGAGGTTTGGGAACTAAAGTGAGCCTTAGTACTGTATTTCACCTACATATGAATGGGCAAGCGAAAAAGATAGTTGGGGTCCTGGAAATTATTCTTATGGAGTGTGTGATTGACTATGGTGGTAGTTGGGCCGATCATTTGCCTCTCTTAGAGTTTGCGTATAATAATAGTTATCACTCTAGCATTGGTGTGGATTCTTTTGAGGCGTTGTATGGTAGGAGGTGTCGTTCTCCTATTGGGTGGTATAAAGTTGGTGAAAATGAGTTGTTTGGTCCATAATTAGTTTACCAGGCCATAGAGAAAGCGAAGGTTATTTGGGATAGGCTAAAGACCACTCAAAGTCACCAAAAGTCATATGCAGATGTGAGGTGTAGAGAGTTAGAATTTGAGGTTGGTGATTAGATATTCTTAAAGGTGTCTCCCATGAAGGGGTGATGCGGTTTGGTACGAAGGGAAATCTCAGTCCTGGTTATATTGGTCTATACTTAGTTTTGAAGAAGGTTGGTAGTGTTGTGTATGAATTAGGGTTGTCTTCTAGTTTGAGATCCATTCCCCGGTGTTTCATGTCTTGATGTTAAGAAGGTGCGTAGGTGATACTTCATTGGTTGTCCCTTTGGAGGGGTTGGGTATTTTAGCCTCCTTATCTTATGAGAAAGTCCCGATTAGAATATAATATCGCCACGTTTGTCGGTTGTGGATGAAGGATGTGGCTTCGATAATGGTTCTTTGGATGAACCACAAAGTTAAAGAGGCCACTTGGGAAGCTGAAGAGAACATGAAGTCAAAGTATCCATTCTTGTTCCACATTCTAGAAAATCGTGCCTAAGGTATGTGTTATTCTTAACATCTTTGTTTTCTAACTTTTTTAAAGGAAAGGGTGATTTCCTTGGCATCTTTGTTTTCTAACTTAGTTAAAGGTAAAAGTAGAGGTATTTGGAGTCTAATCGTGCTTGTGTTACGTTGATCATCATTCGAGGATGAATGATGCAAGTGGGGAGTATGTAATGCATCAGATTTTAGCCCTTGAAAAATTCTTGAGCTTTGAGCTCACTGCCTTAGTCACGACTCGTGGTGACGAGTCGTGAGATATGGTTACGGGTCATAGGACCCTGGTCGTAACCAAATTAGAAACTTAGTGGCAAAGTTCTGCTCTGAGTATGAGTGGCTCACTATGAGCCGTGAGGATATGTTATAAGTCGTAGGTTCAAGTCGTAGGATGTCCATTGTTCAATTCATTTGGGTTTTGTTTTGCTCATGACTAGACCTTATGAGTTTTAAACTCTCATTACGAGTGGGTGGGTGGAGTCATAAGGTGGTTAGTGTATGGGGGTCCTAGTCACTATGTTGGTTACGACTCATGGTTATGAGTCGTAAGGTGTGGGTACGAGTCAAGGGGTAGACTCGTAACCAATGGAGGCTTTCTCTAGCTTTTAAGTTGAGGGCATTCTGGATATTTTCTTCTTGACCAACTTAAAACCCGCGTCTTATAACTTTTTTGAGGGCATCATTAGCTATCATAAACACATCAAATAACCTCTCAAAACACTCCTAAATCCTCAGGGTCAAGAACACTTAGGGTTTTCATCAAGCTAATCAATTGGGGCTTTCAAGGGTGATTTCTCTCCGTACTTCTTAGTGATTAAGGCATGCTACTCTTCCCTCGCTGTTATTTTATTAAAAGCACATGTTGAAAGTATGATTTTTATGGTATTGTTATGGTTTTGAAACAAGGGTTGGGGGTTTTGAATGCTTATGGTTGAATGATGTTTTCCCAAGGTTTAATTATGATTATTCATGCTTTAAATATTGTTTTGAACATGTGGGTGCATGGATATGGTGAATGAACTTGAAAATTGTGATTTCTTAAACTTCTGACTCTTGAAGTGGCTATGACCCCACCCTGTATGGTGAATCCAGTATTTAGTTATTACAAATGTAGGAATTTAAATTATTGCATTATGATGTGGAATTGAACCTTATGGAACTATGTTTTCACAAACTATGGCTTTAATGAACTAAAAGAGGTCAAGGTATTCTTCCAAATTGATTTTATGATCTAAATGGGGGTGTGGCGTTCCCCCAAGTTAAACATGATTGTTTTGGCATGGAGTCAAACTTTTGAATGAAGGGTATAACGATACCAGTGTGTGCCTTAACGGTTGGTTCATTGATCAATAATTGGGATTATGTGCAACTTATTTTAAATTGGGCTTAATGAGGGTTATGTAGCAGTGTCGTGAAGGTTTGGGTCTTGGATGACTTGTACTGGAAACTAGTGTCTGCCGACATAAAGTTTGGTCTTGATGACCTGTGTGCATGAGTCACACTTGATATATTTTTGGATGGCTTAGCTTTCCTTCGGATTTTTTCTAGTACGTACGGCTAACACACACCGGGGCCCTTTCAATATATGGAGCTAAACCCATATAGCCTGTGGGTGCCTATTATGACCCAGGATAAAAGTTTTACTTCATGATTAAACATGTTTCCTATCCCGGAATGAAATATTTATGTATATGTACTTGCATATGGTTACGTGCATTGATTTAACTTGGTTTTGAATTGATGGAATTACTTTATCTTTATCCCTGAGTACATGATAGTGTTCACCCCACTAACTATCTCCGGACACTGCATCCCCATGTAATGTAGGCATCGGAGCAACTTTTACTTTCCCTGTGCAGAGTTAGTTAGATCAGTTCAGTTCGTTGGTCCTTGGTAGTGAAGTGGTGAGCTTTCATTCCTCCGGAAGACTTAGTCATTTCATCAGTTTCTTTCCATAATTTAGAATTTAAGAGTTCACATTAACATTACCATTATGATTGTCATTGTCAGAGTCGGGGACATGTCCCAACATATTATTGGTACACATTTGGTAGAGGCTTTGTTTGGACTACTGTGCAATGGTTTTGGTAAAAGACTAATATAATGTCTTTAAGATTGTATTTTATTATCTTGTTATATGTTCGGAATTCATCTGACATAAGGTATATGGTGGTTGGCTGCTTGGGTATTGGGGGTAGTCTCCGGTCCTTGTTGGACTTGAGATACCCGTCACGGTCAGGCCCTGGTTTGGGTTGTGATAATAATAAATAGTTAGACTCAAACCGGTAGATGTACACATAGGTACATTGGTATTACCATCCTTCGACCTTGTCGGGTATCAATGTATCATCATAATCATCCTCTAAAATTAAACCGGATATAATCAACATCATCATCATTCTCCAAAATTGAATCGAAATTGAATCAAAATTGAAATGAATATAATCAACATCATCATATCCTCCAGAATTGAATCGTGTATAATCAACCTAATCATCTTACGAATTTAAACTGGGTATAATCAATATCAACATCTTCTTTCGAAATTGAATCGGGTATATAATCATCATAGTTATCTTCCAAAATTGAACTGAAAATAAGTAATGTCACAAGTGCCAATATAGTCAAGCATCATGATTTCTAGCATAATTAATAGCATAACTTCCCATATAATTTACGGAAAAGTGCCTGAAATACCCTTCAACTATGTGAAACGGTGCAAAATGTCCCTCATCTACCTATTGGGCCTAAAATGCCCTTCATGCCTACCTATTGGGCCTAAAATACCCTTTCCATCTACCTATTGGAGTTATTTAGCCTTTTATTTTTAAAAAAATTATATAATACCACAACTTATTTTTATGAAACTACATAAGATTCATATCATTTTTATTAATATTAACCAAATAAATAGTGCACAATATCAATTTTTCATCATTCTAAATAGATTTGATATTCAAAAAGAAAAACAACATAACTAACCATTTTAAAAAAATTATTACATATATATAACCGTATTAGTTGATTGTCAGATATAGCATATAAAATATTTAATTTTATAACAGATTCTAATATATAAAAAAATAATTATATATTAAATTCCATATTTCTTATTTATTGCTTATTTTTATGGAAACCTTTGTTCATTCATTTTTTATACACTATATCAAAATTTTATGTTTTTCATTTTTACTGTCTGCTTTTACAATGACTTCATAAAAATATATGGTATATTTATAAAAATTTATGGTATATTTATATATTATACAAATTATATTTATATCATACAAATTATATTTATACCATAAACATACATGACATATTTTAGAAATAAAAAGTTTATATCATGTAATATTAAAAATACATATTTATATTTAATAAATAATTCTTTTAACAGCAATAGTACTTCCAACATAATAAGATATACCAAGAATATTTATCTCATAAATTATATCAAAAATATAATAATAATCTAAATTTGACATAAATTATATCTACACAACAAAAATACATGGGTATATCTGTACTTTCAACATAATGATTTTTATTCCATAAATATTATTTCATACAAAATTATGGTTAATCCATTACATTAGAATTAAAAATACACGATAATAAAATAATACTAGATGATTAACATACATGAAAACAGAACGAAAAATACACGAGAAAATAATGAAATACTTAGTTTATTTAAAATATTTGAATTTTAAATATAAGATAGAGAAAGATTTGAGATTTGAAAGCAGTAATTTTCTTTTCCATTTTTAATTTGGAGATTGAAAATATATATTTAAATTAAGGTGAATTGATAATTAGTTACAACATTAAATTAAGAATTATAATTATCTTTTCTGATTTTTTAAATGGTTATACATGTAAAAAAAATTATTTTTGTAATATTAAAAAAGTACTATTATTTATGTAATTAAGTTTTAAGAATGGTCTTCCCATGTAATTTGCCTAAATAAAAGGGCAATATCGATCTAATAGGTAGATGTGAAGGGCATTTTAGGCCCAATAGATAGGTGAGAAGAGCATTTTAGACCAAATAGATAGACGAAAAGGATATTTAGGCCCAATAGGTAGACGAAGGGTATTTTTGCACCATTTTACATAATTGAAGGGCATTTTAGACTTTTTTTCGTATAATTAATAAGCATGATTTCTGGCACAATTAATAACACAATTGCTAACATCATCAATAAGTGTGTTTTCTAGCATGATTGCTAGCATAATTGTTTGGCATGGTCATAACCATAAGTAATAGCATAGGAAATAGCTTATCAATAGCATGGTTAAAGGATTATCATTAGCATAATAGATAGCTTATACATGGCTTAACGAATAGCTTATCGCAACATGGTCCATATCTTATTATAGCATAGTTGACAATCTAATCTATTAGTCTATGAACATTACTTCTAGTGTCATCATTACCATAACCATAAAGTGCCAAGGTTCCTCAATATTTCCTTAAAAGGGCATTCTCTAGATATTTAATAAGCTTATAAGGGATTCAAGCGAACTAGTCATCAATCTTGTGGGTCATAGAACCCACTTCTAAATCTCCAAAATATATTCTAAGGCAATTTCTACCCCAGACTAGGCTAAGTTATCTAAATTCGCTCTTAGATGTATAGCAAGCCACAATTAGCCCAAAGGTAGAAATCCTTCTCAAGCACTTTAACTAAGTCCAATGAAAACTAGGGAAATCTTCATCAGAGTAAGAAGCTAAGGAAAAAATTATCCTAAGCATGAGTGTCTAAAGCATTTTTACCTAACTTGAGTAATCAAAGGCATTCTCATGCTAAATATGAGTAATGAAGTCCAATTCACCCAAGGAATAAGGAAATAAGTCAAGTATTTCAACTCTATAGTTTCAAATTAGCCTAAATGGTCCAACTAACCCATGTCTTGTATTTCATTAATTCAACACCTAAAACCCATCCAAATCTAACACAATATCATAAGAATACTATGGCATAGCTCAATCTAACAAGGGATAAACCTATCCTACCTCGACGCTGATAAAATCTCAACAAACAGCTAAATCACCAGTTTTCCCTTTCGAGAAGCCTCCTCAAGATGACAAGCTATTATAAATATATTTTACTCATCAATACGAGAATAACGATACCCATATTGCACCATTGTTCTTTGGGTCCATAAATCACACAAAAATCATATGTGAGTCCCACTTACAGAAATTGTGTTTTCGGAATCAACCAACATAATATCAATCTCAAGTAACCATTACCCTAAAAAATAGATGAAAACCAAGCTAAATGGGGATAAAATCAAGCACTCAAACTTTTGGGGTTTTGAACAAGAAATTAAGAAATTTCACCAAGAAAAGAGTGAATTCTTACTTCAGATCAAAAGATAATTATGAAATAAATATTAGTCAAGCTCCCAAGTCACCCACAAGTCTCAATTTTAAGCTATCACACTTTTTAGGGGTTATGCTCTTAAGAAGGGGGTGATAAATGGCTAAATTTGCGACATTTGAGGTTTATTTATACCCATACTAGGTACTCGAGTCCCGCTATCGCAGACCCTAAACTGTGATCATAACTCATGGCATCAGAATCAGATGTTGTGATCTCAACTCTCCCTTCTGCGATCGTACCACTTTCTCAGCCAAGGGTACCACGATCGCGGCCCTTGGCTTGTGATTACAGTTGTACCAGATGACGTTGAAACTTGGAAATCGTCAAGCCCTTGAAATTTATCCAGAATCTCGTATACTCAAACAAACTATGCAACCGCACCAAATTTGATGTTTCAAATACGATGGCACACTCAGAATTTACATCCGAGGTTGTTTCGACCAAATATTGGTCTCACATCCACAATTTATCTTCTTAATTTTTTGACCAATAGGTCAAAATGAGCCCGGATGTCTCGAGACCTAAACCAAAGGTCCACTTAGCGTAAAATTAACATTCTTGAGCTATTGGTGTAGTCTAAATTTGCATACAAGATTATTTTACTAAATTTTTTACCCGGTGGCCATTTGAAATCAGTGAAGGCTTTAAACATAGGGAAATGACTATGAAAATCAAACGAACTGCTAGGTAACCGAACTGTCAGTTTCAGGTAGTCATAATTGACTTAGGCCATCTATAGAGAATCTCTAACGGTGAAAATAAGTGAAAATACGGAAAATAACCTAAAGGTTCATTACACAGCTGAATTGCTACAATCCGATACTATGTTTTTCACCTTAATGTCAACCAAAGATGAAGTCTCCAAAAACTTTGATTGAATAAGAGCTAATGATAGTCCACCCTTATCTGTACACTTCAAACACATAACCATACCAATTTTGCCCTCAAACAATATCTCGCGTGCATCTTTATTTGTAGTAGTGATGCACAGTGGATACATCCCGAATCCGAGGACACATTATTTAACCTCTATGTATAGCTTTACACCCATATCGTTTCAGATAAGAAAGGCAGATGAGTTTCCATCAACAACGTAACAAGCTTTAATTTGTTCCTTGTTCTATCGATTTCAAGCTCTACAGCAATGGCCGAAATCAACATTCCATACGTAATATATTCTCCAATTACAATTCCATCACTCTTATATCCATCACAATTGACATCAGTAACCCATACACCGGAATGTCGTAACAAGACTGAGATATTCATTATCAATTATTGAGAAAAAAATTAAAGAAGTTGAATGTGACTGAAATGTGATTGAGAAGAAAGAAGGTTTAAATATCATCATACTAACTGATTACATTATTTATAGGACTATTTACTGTTGATTCAATAATTAGAAGTGTAATCACTCCTCATTAAAGAAAATGTCTGTTGTTTTCCTTTTTAGTGTGATTTTCAGTTAAAAGAAGTATCAAACAACATGTATCTCTCATACAAAACTTGTATGTGAGAACACTAAAAATCGAGATTTTAAGTAATTTTTTAAGAAAATAGGATAAAGAATATTTATGGGTAAACTTCAAGAGATTTATGTAAGTTTTACATTAATTATCAATGATTATGTATCAAGGAAAAACTGATTCTAGGTGAGTTGAGCAATCATTAATTGGAGAAATTAATTGCAGCATTATGTACTTAGTTATTTCACAGTTCCTTTTGGAAGGAATAAATAAATGTAATAAAGGCTAATAATAAGGAAAGTGTTATAAATGTATTTTCATTATAGTGAATGTCTATCAAGATCTACTTTGATATCTATTAGGATTTGAAGCATCCGTCTTTTACTCAGACTAGGAGTAAATTTCTCCTATAAATAGAGGGATTTTGTTCATTGTATTTACAATCATAAGAGAAGAAATAAGAATCACTCTCTCTATTCTCTCTACTCTTCTTATTATTCTTTATTATTTTATAACACGTTATCAGCACGAGACTCTGTCAAATAAGGTGAGATTATAAATCTGAAGGATTTCAAGGTTAGTAATTCTTTATGTTATCTTTCTTTTGCTACTACTAATATAATTATTATTGGATTTGAAAAAAAATAATTGGTTTGGAATCATTTATATTTTAAATTTATTCCTCAACAACAGTATTATCAAAAAGGATGATAATATATTGGGTTTAAGTCCCATCGATTTATGCCTAAGATGCCTTTATAGGGATAATACGTTGAGTTTGAATCTCAATGCACCATATTGATATATTATGATGGCTAAGGCAAAATAATGGGTATTTGATGAAAAGTCATGAAATTCGACCAATTGAATATGCTTCATTCCATGAAGTGAATGTGGTAGCAATATATGATAAGTCTGAAATATGACAACTTACTTCATTCTTAAGGTGTATATGGTAGCAGTGCATAATATGTCTGAAAGAAGACAAGTGATTTAATGCACAAATATATGCGTGGAGGGAGAATATGATAATGATCATAAAAAATGATTATATTTTCACACGTTTATATGATTATAATATATGCTAGAGAAACATTCTCTACATTATATGTTTGCCTCGATTTGCTTCTGAAGTAGAAAACTCTTGAAAGAGGTTATAAGCTATCATAATTTGATAGGCTTAAGGCACGATTATATTCCATTCCTGGGGAATGAGAAACTTATTAATGCAAACGTGCACTTAATTGTGATTGTATCACAACTCAACTCCGAAAGAGGTTGAATAGTTTTAAAATCTACTTCTAAAGTAGTAAATCTGAAATTTATTATATTCATGTAATAGTAAATCTGAAATTTACTAAAGAAAAAGTACATGTCATGGTAAACTTGGAGTTTACTAGAATAAAAGTTCATAAATTGATATGAACGATTGTGACATCTCGAAGATGTGTATATATTGAAGTACTAGAAGAATCTTCAAGAATTGTTTATGTCGTTTGTTCTCATGAAAAGTTGGTTGGACCAACTAATATTGGGATAGGATCCGTTCAAATCTGAAAATTATAAAAGGTGAATAAGGGCCCGTTCATCTATCATGTGATATATTGAAAAGATGCATCAATAAGATGATCACATGTACATTCATTGTCAACTTGCAGTTTAACATTCATAAAGTTGCTTGCTCAATAAAATTGAGTTAAGAACATAATTTTCAGATTGTGCAATCAAGAAAGTTATCTTGATGATGATGGTTTGACATTGAATACCTTCGATAAATAGCTAAACCATTATTAATGAGAACAAAACTTCATATATTGGTCTAAAATATGATATATTGCAATAGAATTTGTATGCATTAGACCAATAAATTATGATTATTTATTCTCTCTCAATTGGTTCAAGATCGGGAACCAATTATTCTATCTAATAATTTTAGTGTGCGGTGTACGATTAATGAATATACCATAATCACGAAGATGAATTCCTCAAAGAAGTAGAGGATGTATGTTAGTTTTCCTAACATAAGGGGGAGATTATAAGCGCTATGAAATATGTTAGGAATTATCACCATATCCTCATCCAAAAGATAATTCAAGTCAAATGCTAAAAGCATCTCATATTAAGCGCAAGTGCTCTTATTTTGTGTGCCTAAAGGACAAAGTCTATGCATACGTGAAGCGTGGTAAACTGATCGGTTCCAAATAAAATAGTCCTTAAAAAATAAGGAGCAAATAATCATAATAAGAAGGCAATGTGCTCTTGAAGAGCCTACGACATAACACTTTATGAAACCTTATGAGAGGTTCATGTACCTGAAAATAATGAAGTGATGAGATCTCAAATGTTATGCCGCATTGTGAATAGATACAGAATGATATATCATCAATATCTTTCTCACAATATTGGCGCAATATTGTGAAAGATTACGAGGATTTGAATTCTACGTTTATTTAAGTATGCTGATGTAGAAACATTTATCAAGTGACATGAAAGGATGCATTTTGGTAAGCGTAAAACTTATTTGATTTGCAGTCCAGACACTTGAAGATGTCACTCATAAAATATTGAATATTGTCACTTGACAAAACTTATGTGAAAACTTTTAAGGATTCAAACTGCTTGAAGCATATAAAAGTTTCTGGAAAACTTATTTATAATCCTTATATTGTATAATCTTATTGCCTGAACATCATTGGAACTCTTGGAGAGTTTTCAAAGCAATATATTATTTGCTGAAATTCGAAATATATCGAATTGGATTAGTTATGAAGTACCATATTTTAGTGCAATTGATGCACTCATGTACCTTGCAAATACTACAAGGCCTATAGCCTTTTCAGTCATTTTGTTAGCAAGGTGTATTTTTGTTCCTACTATAAGACATCGAAATAGGATAAAACACATGAGCTTGTTTTATTCTAAAGATTGCAATCCCGATCTTATTGGTCATGCTGATGTTGGGTACTTATCTGACCCGCATAACGCTTGGTCTCAAATAGGCTATGTGTTCATATGTGGTGGTACTGCCATATCTTGGAGATATACAAAGAAGTCTATCGTAGCCACTTCATCGAATCATGCTGAGATAATAGCATTTATGAAGCAAGCCGAAAATGTGTATGGTTGAGGTCCATGATACATCTCATTCGAGAAAAATGTGATGTGAAATATGACAATCTACCCACAATTTTATACAGAGATAATTCAGCATACATAGCACATCTTAAGGGAGGATTCATAAATGGAGATAGAACGAAGCATATTTTGCCAAAGTTTTTCTACATACATGAGCTACAAAAGAATGATGATATTAACGTGCAACATATTCGTTCAACTGACAATGTGATTGATTTATTCACCAAATCTTCTCCAATTGCAACTTTCAAGAAAATGTTGCACAAGATCGGGATACAAAAGTTCAAGGATGTTCTCATTAGAGGGATCAAATACGCACTATACTTTTTTTTACTTTCAAAGTTTTGTCCCACCGGGTTTTCCTTGTAAGGTTTTTAATAAGGCAGCCTATATGCGTATTGTTAGAGATATGTACTCTTTTTCCTTCACTAGATTTTTTTTTCCACTGGGTTTTTTCTAGTAAGGTTTTAACGAGGCACATTATCTACCAATTAGACATTCAAGGGGGAGTGTTATAAATGTATTTACATTATAGTGAATGTCTATCAAGATCTACTTTGATAGCTATTAGGATTTGAAGCATTCATCTTTTACTCAGACTAGGAGTAAATTTTTCCTATAAATAGAGGGGTTTTGTTCATTGTATTTATAATCATAAGAGAAGAAATAAGAATCACTCTCTCTATTCTCTCTACTCTTCTTATTGTTCTTTATTGTTTTATAACAGAAAGAGATTTTAAAAAGGTTTTAGAATAGAAAATGAAGGAAAAAGTTCAAAATTATGAGAAAATAAATAAATAATGATACTGGCTAATGAGACATGTCACATTAACTTTTTTTAAAGTTCTTATATATATATATATGACCCATGCACTCTATTCTCCTCAAACTGTACTTTCTATCCAATATATGTTGTTGTCATTTCTTTTTATACTACATCAATTAATAAATACTTGAATATATATAATATTTGCAATCATCTTTAAACATTTATGCCAGTTCTAGTTCATATTCATGTGCAAATGCTCGTACCTATAAATTTGCTAAGGCTTTCATGATGACCTTTTATATTAGCACCTTTTATATTGGTAATATTATTTTTTGGCAGCACTTTGAGTTTGTGATGTCATGATTATTAAACTCCTCAAAGACGTTTAGATAAATATCTATAATCACATTTATATCAATGATCACAATAATCATTATCACATGTTTAACAAAATGATGCACCCAAATTCCTTTAATCACATTCCTGAAAGTTCAATATTTCCTCTAAATAATTTAAGCAGTTGATAGTAAAACTCTGACCAATTGGTGGTATTCAAGTATCAATTTGAATATAATCTTCTATTATTATCTCTTAAAGACATTATCTCTTGATTGGGTACAATTATCAATATAATTATCATCGCATTGTACTATGAAGATCTAAGCACACAAAAATTAGAAAGAAATTTTACGTTACTCTCTAATTTCTTCTGATTTTTAACGTCTAAAAGAATGTGTAATTACATAACATCACTTTGACCAATTCTACCTCTTTTCTTCATGTTGAAGGAAACGTCAATAACCTCCAAATTCACTTATAAAAATTTCACAAAATGAGAGAAACTTCATATTACTAAAGCTTGTTGGCAACAAAAAACAGTCAGTTTTTTCTCAAATGATCAACAAAGAAAAATTGACTCCACAACTATGACGTATGAGGATTGGAATATTATCTCAATAACCCACCTTAAAATATCAAACATATGAAAACTTTTATTGATTATGAAAATAAAAGCATAACATAATATAAAATTTCATCAAGATAGTTACTCTATATACAAGATTCTCCGGATTCCACACATAGAGGGAGCTTTAGAGTTTCGGACTTGCCGCTCTTTTATATGTATTTTTACCTTCATCTGGCTATCTTTTTACACCCGTACACGCTATTCAACTTACTGCAACAATTCCTGCTCATCATGTAATCAAATTAACTTGTTAAAGATAAATGCAAACAAAATTTATATTTCATAATCAGATAAACATGATAATACGATTTCTAAAAACTGATAAAAAGAAGAAAACTCAACTGTAGAAAACCAATCGCAGAAAGAACACAAAACGTTGCACTTATAGAACACAACTATATATTATCTATGTTATTGCCTCAGATGTTTTCCTGTACCCACTATGACGTTTTGATCTTATCATTTGTTTGGCTCAATATTGTGAAGATTAATTCCCTTTCATGTTGATTTTGTCCTATTTTCTTCCTTAAATCACTTTCCTCTCCTTTACGTAAGCTGTTTTCTAATCTGTTCCAATGTTATAACTTTTATGGATGAAATTACGAAAGTATTTAACCTCATAACTTTCCAATTTACATTTGCTTGGAAAATTTATCAAGGCATCAAGATGCAAAAATGTGTCATTGACGGAACTTTCAATGAGTTTGATGAATACACAAGAAATATCCACACACTTATTACTCACGTTTCAACATGAGTTATAAAGATAAATTAAGGATCCATGTGACCTAGGTCATATCTGAAGAGAAATGCATGGTCAAAGAGGGAGATGAAATAATGTTCATGCAACTGAGATAACAACATTTTGAGTACTTTGGCGCAGGTAAGAAACAAACGCGTACCTGTAGTCATAATAGCAGCGGAACTCCAATCAGGATGAAGGCTCTTGAGAAGGCCTACTACACCAGCAACATGGAGACAAGCCATTGAGGTACCAGAAAGTATGTTGAAGAGAGAGACCTGCATTTATTGTATTCTTCCCTAATAGGATTCACTACTTCATTGCATGCAGCTATAATATCCATTCCAGGTGCAGTAATATCAGGCTACAAGAATAGAGAGAGATGAATCCAGAATTTAGAGTTGATGGTGAATATTGTTGAAATTATGAGTTCAAAATCTAATATTATGAAAACTTTTACTAAATCCACATATAGAATTTTATGTTCTATGTTCAAACTAAGGTAGCCTAGAAATGGACTCTTGCAGAAATGCATAATAAGACTGTGTATATATAGAGCTTAGTGCACGCAGATGCCTTTTTATATTATGGAAAAATTACGATTGCATATGCCTTCGGGTTAAAGCCGACGTTTGCTATGCACAAAATGACCACATAATTAATAAGGATATTGAGGAACAGGTTCCTAAACTTGAGAATCCAAAGGAGCTATAGTATTAGGACCAACAGGAGAGAAAACTTCCATAAATAAAGTTGGTTTTATATTCAACATTGTCTCTGGATCGGGGATATATGCACATGAATCTGGGTAATAACAACGTCACAAACCTAGAACTACAAGTGCTTGAGAATGTATACATACACCGACACTGTAAAGAACAAAAAGTAAGAGAAAGATATAAACAGGCTTAGAAGAAGCAATATAGTCCAAAACTTGAAAGTCATCGGTATAATTTATATGTATTGCTGAAAGGACTTGAGGGACAACAAAATTTCGTTGCTAGTAGTCTCATTGTTACAAAGGATTTAAGGACTTGGAAGAGCAACTGCAGTCTGTAAAGCTTTAAAAAATTGCTAGAAGAAAGCAAAACATGACCCTTGCTCTCCTCTCATAATTACAATAATAATGCATGTCTATTGTTCTTCCTTCATACACGTTTGAATATATATTCATACACGTTTTATCTTCTTTTTTTGAAGTATAAAAATAAGAATAAAAGGCCAAAAAAAGGGGGGGGGGGGAAATACAAATAGAGGTCATTGGGAGGTGCCACATCAGTATGCCTCTATTCTTCTTTTATATATATATATATATATATAGAGAGAGAGAGAGAGAGAGAGAGAGAGATTGCCCATCTCTGTACGTGAACATATATATTTTTCTAACAGTAATAACTCTCCCTCTAAATATTTAAGAATGTCAAAGTTCGTAGGGATATATTGTGAATAAGTAAATTTATACGAGTTCAAAAAAAAATTCTTTTAAGAATAACAAGAATAAATAGAGAGAAGACTTCTTTATTTCCCTTGATGGATGAGAGATCATAAGATTGATGATACAATAAACAAAACCCATCTATTTTTAGGGAAAAATACTCCTAGTTTCTGACTAAAAGACAGATACTTCAAATCCTGATAGATATCAACTAGATCTTGATAGACATTCACTATAATGTAGATACATTTATAACACTCCCCATTGAATGTCTAATTTATAGATAATCTGCCTCATTAAAACCTTATTAGAAAAAATTCATTGGAAAAAAAATCTAGTGAAGGAAAAAAAGTACCCATCTCTAACAATACGCATATAGGCTACCCCATTAAAAAACTTACAAGAAAAAACCAGTGGGACAAAACTTCATAAGGGAAAAAGAGTACAGCGCGTATTAACTCCCCCTAATGAGAACATCCTTAAACATTTGCATCCCGATCATGTGCACCATCTTCTTGAAAGTTGCAATTGGAGGAGACTTGGTGAATAAATCATCTTGATTGTCATTTGAACGAATCTGCATATTAATATCACCATTCTTTTGTAGCTCATGTACATTGAAAACCTTTGATGAAGCGTGCTTCGTTCTATTTCCTTTTATGAATCCTCCATTAAGCTGTGTTATGCATGCTGCATTATCTCCGTATAAAATCATAGGTACTTTATCACATTTTTCTCGAATGAGATGTATCACGGACCTCAATCATACTCATTCTCAGCTAGCTTCATCAATAGCTATTATCTCGTCATAGTTCAATGAAGTGACTAGATAGACTGCTTTGTATATCTCTAGGATATGATTGTATCCCCATATGTGAACACATTGCATGTTTAAGATCGAGATTTATGCGGGTTAAATAAATATTCAGTATTAGCATAATTAACAAGATAGGGATTACAAACTTTAGGACAAAATAAACTCATGTATTTTATCCCATTTTAACGTCCTATATATCTTGCTAACGAATTGAATGGAAAGGTTATATCAGGCCTTGTAGCATTTGCAAGATACAATAGTACATCAATTGCACTAAGATATGGTACCTCATAACCAATCCAATTTGGTATGTTTCTCATTTCAGCAAATAATTTATTGCTTTTGAAAACTCTCCAAGAGTTCTAATAATTTTCAAGCTATAAGCTTATACAATATAAGAATTCTAAATAAGTTTTCCAGAAACTTTAATATGTTTCAACATATAATATTTTGTCAAGTGACAACATTCAACATTTTATGAGTGACAACTTCAAGTACCTAGACTGCAAATCAAATAAGTTTTATGCTTATCAAGATGCATCTTTTCATGTCACTTGATAAATATTTCTACGTCAGCATGCTTAAATAAACGTAGAATTCAGATCCTCATAATCTTTTACTGTATTACGCCAATATCGTATCAAAGATATCGTTAATGATATATCATTTTGTATCGGTTCACAATGCGACATAACATTTTGAGATCTCATCACTTCATTATTTTCAGGTACCTGAACCTCTTATAAGGTTTCATGGAGTGTTATGTCGTAGGCTCTTCAAGAGCATATTGTCTTCTTATTATGATTATTTGCTCCTTATTATTTTCAAGGATTATTTCATTTGGAACTGATTGGTCTATCACGCTTCACGCATACATAGACTTTGTTCTTTAGAGACACAACATAAGAGCACTTGTAGCTTAAATATGAGATGCGGTTGGCATTTGACTTGAATTATCTTTTGAATGAGGATCTGATGATAATTCCTAACATACTTCATAGCTACTTATAATCTTCCCCTTATGTTATGAAAACTAACATACATCCTCCATCTTCTTTGAGGATTCTATCTTTATGCATCTTAGTATATTCATTAATTGTATACCACACATCAAAATTATTAGATAAAATAGTTGGTTCCTAACCTTAAACCAATTGAGAGGGAAGAAATAACCAAAATTTATTGGTCTAATTCATACAAGTTCTATTGTATACAACATATCATATTTCAGACCAACACGTTAAGCTTTGTTCTCATTAGCAATGGTTTAGCTATTTATCAAAGGCATTCAATGTTAAACTATCATCATCAAGATAATTATCTTTGATTACACAATCTAAAAATTATGCTCTTAACTCAATTTTATTGAGCAAGCAACTTTATGAGTGTCAAACTGCAGGTTGACAATAAACGTACAAGTGATCATCTTATATCGATGCATCTTTTCAAGATATCACATGATAGGTGAACGGGCTCTTATTCAGCTTTTATACTTTCTAGATTTTAAGGGATCCAATCTCAATATTAGTTGGTCTAACCAACTTATCATGATAACAAGTAACATTAAAAGTAATAAAGAATTTTTTTTTAATTCTTTTATATATGTCCAATACTCGTATGCACATCTATGGGATGTCACAATCGTTTATGTCAATTTATAAACTTTTATTATTAGCAAACTCTAAGTTTACCATGACATGTACCTTTTACTTTAGTAAATTTCAAATCTACTATTACATAAATAAATTTTTGAATTTACTACTTCAGAAGTAGATTTCAAAATAACTCCCTCAGCTATTCTACCTCTTTTAGAAGTGAGTTGTGATACCATCGTAATCAAGAGCATGTTTGTATTGAAACAATCAAAATCCTCATTCCCCGGAATGGAATATAATCATGCCCTAAGTCTATCAATTTTTGATAGCTTATAACCTCTTTCATGATATTGCTACTTCAAAAGCAAATTGAGACATACATAAAATGTAGAGAATTTTTCTCTAACATATCTTACAGTCATAATACGCGTGTGAAAATATTATCATTATTATCATATTGTCCCTTCACACTTATATTCGTACATTCAGTTATTTGTCTTCTTTCAGACATGTACTGCTATCACATTTCTTTCAAGAATGAAGCAAGTTGTCAACTTTCAAATTTATCATATATTGCTACCATATTCACTTCATAGAATATAGCATATTCAATGGGTCAGATTCATGACTTTTTACCAAATACCCATTATTTTGTCTTAGCCATCATAATATCCATGATATGGTGCATTGAGATTTAAATTCAACATCTTATTCATATATAGGTGTCTTAGGCATAAATTGATGTGAGTTGAACCATACATCTTATTATGATGCACCATGACATTAACCCAAGGTCTTACTCAGGTGAGATAAAACTCAAATCCACTATCTTACGGTCATTCAATAATATAATAGCCAAGAGGAGAATATGATTAACAGAAATTAAAAATATTTGTGTAACTCTGCTTTGATGTAATACAAAGAACTAACTTAATAATATAATATTAATAAACTTCAAAGTGATAGTGCAGAAATCTACTATATCAATGGATTAAAATAAATATGCAACCGTTGAATTTATATATTCGTTAACAGGAATATCATATTTTATCACAAATTTAAATAAAAGATTGTTTGATATGAGATCTGAATTTCCCTTTGATCATTGCTTGTTCGAGGCAGATGTGTAAATTATTTCACAATTTTCAAGGAAGCAAATTAAATAGAGAGCAAAAAATTAATAACAGAGTTATACTAAAGATGCAATTGCTACCAAACCTCTTTAGCCACGCAACAAATTTGTAAGCCGTATGAAATTCATTAGTTAGAGTCTCGTACTGATAACGTATTATGAAATATAAAGTAAGAATATCAAGAATAAACAGAGAGAAGGGAGGAGGCTTTTTTATTTCTGGATGAGAGATCATAAGATTGAGGATACAATAAACAAAAACCCTCTATTTATAGGTGAAAATACTCCTAATTTCTTATTAAAAGACAGATACTTCAAATCCTGATAAATATCAACTAAATCTTGACAGATCTTATTAGATCTTGACAAACACTCACTATAATGTAAATACATTTATAACAAAATATGAAAAGTTTGTGTTGTCTTTTAAAATTAATTATTCGTTATCTAAAAAAATATCAGAACAAATACTTAAATACTCCGTTCATCTTTTAGTTTGACTTTATTATCCTTATCAGTCGACATTTTTAACTTTAATTCTAATTAGATTTGACATGCAAGCAAGAAAATGAAAGGTGGTTATAATGTTGCATCATTGTAATGATAGAGCGACTTTGTACAAATAAAATATACTACATAGGAGTCATTTGGTATAAAGAATAAGGAATGATAATTTTGAAATAAAATATATAGTTATTTGATCTTTTATTTGATTAGAGTATTAGTTAATCCCACAATTATATATCTCACAATATAACTTGAATTAAGTTATCTCATACATAGTAAAATAACTAATCTCATTAATATCTCATAATCTCAATTCATAAAATGAATTTATTTATCTTGTCCCATACCAAATCTCTCCTAATACTTTATTATATTGTTCCAAAGGTGGAACTAACTACACGTAAATTTAGTCAACTAACTAGAATGCCATTCTCACTAGTTGCACGCCATTTATAAACGATACTAGACATTGGAGGGCCTGTTCAATATATATTATTTTTTGTCTCAATTTATGTGATACAAATATAATTTAAATAATTAATCATTAAAATAATTTAAATTTTTAATTATTATGATTTATAATATTTTTTCTATTCCAGTTTAAGTGACACTGATATAATTTTGAGAGTTAATTGAATATATTATATCTTTTATATTTTTTAATTTGTTAATTATGTGATTTATAATACTTTTCGCATAATTTTTCAATAAGATATTAATACTCTCTCCGTCACAATCTACGTGTCTTCTCATTTTTAAATCATATATGTTACTTTATATCTTCTGTAGTCCCATCATAATTTTGTGGTACTAATATAATTTCTATAGCCAGTCAGATGTTTTATGTTGACATATCATTTTGTGTGTATTTTATCATTTTTATGAAATACTATTTATTTTTTAATGTTTAAATGACCATAAAAATTAACTTGGAGTGATATCATAAAAAGTACTTGTGAAAAAAAATTAAATGGATCTCAAATAAGACATCAAGTTAATTTAAAACATTAAGAGTTAATTTATCATTTTATGTTTAATTTATATTTTTTATTAAATATTATTAATTTGTTAATGCTTATATGACTTATTATAATTAATTAAGGGTGATATAATAAAATTATGATTGAAGCAGCTGAATAGGGTAGCACAAAACATGAAGAGTTATTTTGCTATTTTATTTTTATTTTATATTTTTATTAAATATCTTTTTTCTTAATCCTTAAATGACTTATACTAATTAATTAGGGATGATATAGTAAAATTACAATGAAAGCAGCTGACGCAAGTAGCACAAGCAGTCATGTCGAAGATGTACCTACTTATTGTCCTTTATTATTAGTAGTAAAGTAATAATAATCAATTAGGGATGATACAGTAAAATTACGCTTGAAGCAGCTGAAGCAAACATGTCATAAATATTTATTTTATCTTTTAATTAAATATTATTAATTTTTTTAATATGTAAATGAATTAAAATATTTAATTAGAGATATAATAATTAATTTGGTGATATAGTAAAATTACGGCTGAAGCAGCTGAAACAAATATGTCATAAATATCTATTTTATTTTTTATTGAATATTATTAATTTTCTAATACATAAATAACTTATAATAATTAATTAACGGTGATATAGTAAAATCAATTGAAACAGCTGAAGATGGCATGTCGACCTCGTGCTTGCTTCATCACTCAAACTCCCTTTTCTATATATTTGTTTTAACCATTATCAAAAATGAACTCAGCATAAAAGAAAAACAATCACCTTTTCAAAATTTCAAATCATATAGGTGAGACGAGAAGAAATTCATTTTATTTTCTAATTTCAGCGAATGAAAGACTCACCAATGTGTTTGGATGGAAAAAACATTTTTCAATTCTCCCATGTTCGATCGATCAAAATGTGGAAAATGATTCTTTTTAGTTAAAATAGAAAAAACAAACTCCACAAATAAGATTATATATTGATTGTGTCCTATCTATTCTCCAACACACCTCATGTTCACTCCGATAGCTACCATTTTCATTACCACATATCTTTACCGTCCAAGCCCATCATATTTGTTAACATTATATAGAAATAATATTTACCTACACCAAACACAAGAAAGTAAATAAAAACCCATGTACATTCATAAAAAACATTTTCCATGAATCCTCATGTAACAAACACACTCTGGTGATCTTATCAATGAAATTATAGGGTAACTTATAATTATGGCAAGGTAAAAGTTATAGAATGAAAATATCATATAATAGCAATTAGATTAACTAAAGAAAATTCTTTAAAATCGTTAAGGTAAGCAGGTAATACATATATAACAATTCATGTTTTGTTAATCACTGTTGAGTTTTTCAGGTCATAGGTCGCTCATGTGTACTGACCCGACCCGGTTTATTTTATTTTTTTTATATGAGAAAAGATAAGGTAGATGTTATCCTACGTAATTGAATTTTTTTTTTTGGGGGGGGGGGGAAGGGGGGGGGACAATTACAAAAAACTGTTCCACTTTCCTCTTATAAATTTCAAGTTCTTCTTCTTCATAAGATGGATGACGAAAAACAGTAAAAGATCAAAAAACTATGAATATTTCTTGACATTAACAAAACACCTAAAAGTAAAGGCATTTAGTTTGTGAAGAATACTACGTTTCCAAGAGAGACGAATGTGAAGAATACTACGTTTCCAAGAGAGGCGAAGTAGACTTGGGCGATTCTTTACGATAGCAAAATCAATGAATTTCGCTGCATTATATTAAGGTACATAATTTATTATTATTTTGCTCCGAATTTGCTATCAATGGTATCAGAGTCAGGTCAATTTCCATGTTTGCATGATAATTTCTTGAATTTTAAGTGTATAAAAAAATTTAACAAGCAAGAACTCACCTGTTAAAAAATTTTAACCGAATATTGATCGGATTTTTGAACCCAACGTGAATCAAAACACAACTTTCTGATCTGAAATCAGACGCGCTTATATTGAGCCACAAATTCGGTTGAAAATTTAAAGTTTTCTTTGATGCTTTTCTCATGATATAAATCTGTGTATTTCTTTTCTCTCTTCATATCAAGGAATTATTTTTGGAGATAACAAGGATACTTACATGTCTGATGTATATATTTATTTTTATTATGGCATGGTAATTTTTGAAAGAAAAATGGTGAACTTTGTGCATTCTCAGTATAGAACATTGAAAGATGAAAGAGAGGCACAATTTCTTAATTTCTTAAAAATGAAAGAGAAGATAAGCACCGATTATAATTTTTTATTCACATGTGTCATAAATTCCTACTCTTGAATAGAGTTAAGTGGAGAAACATGTCATCTTTAATTTTACTGTGGTCCACATATAGAGAAAATAAAAGTGGGGGCAAAGTTCATGTACGATGTATTGATTTTAGAATTATGTACTATTTAGGGGTGTGCATCAGTCGGTTTGGTTCGATTTTACGTGTTATTGGTTCGGTTTATCGGTTTTCGATTTTTAAATACGTAAAACCAATAACCAACCAATAAGATATTTTCTTATCGGTTTCGGTTTATCGGTTTTTGTTCCTTAACGGTTCGGTTTTCAGTTTAACCAATAAAAAAATACTTATAAAATAGAAATAGTAACAACTAACATAAAAAATGAAATCTTAATTACCGCCAAAACCTACGCATTGCATTTTAGTTTACAAGAATCTTCAAACTTGAACTGAATGTTAGTTAGAAAAAAAATTGAATCCTAATTGTTGGAAGCTATAAATGCTTCAAACTTTTTATTACGATAATAGCCGACTTTATATTGTGCCTTTGTTGCACTGAATAGGTTAATACTTTGTGAATCACTGAATTATGAATTAGTAGTACATATAATTTATATACATACACATCTCTCTCTCTCTCTATAGACAGATAGCTACATAGATAGATAAAGAGAGAGAGATTTAAATATATAACATAAATAGGGATAAAACAATAACTTAGTGTATCCTTATTGGGTTATCGGTTTAACCGATAACCCAATAAGCTAAAACCGATACCGAACCGTTTACCCAATAAATTTTTTTATAAAACTAATAAAAAACCGTTAACCCAATAACCCAATACCAATAACCTAATAATATTTTTATTGGTTCGGTTTATCGGTCGGTTCGGTTTTTGCACAGCCCTAGTACTATTTATTAAAAATAGAGAAAGAATTAAGACTAGGCCCACTATTATGTGTATCTCACATTACTTTATGAATAGTAATGTATTTCTTTTAAGGAATTAAAAAATGACTCTTAATAATTTTAGTTATATAAATATTTGAATTAGACTTGATATTTTTTTGTGTCTTAATTAGTCCCTAAATTTTTTAACATATTTTGCCTTCTACGATAAATTGTGACACAAGATGTCACATTGAGTGGTTCAACCATTCTTATTATTTTTTGGTTCCTATTTCAGAAATGGTTGCACGGAGAAAAACTCGAATCACTCCAAGTGGGAGTTCTGAATGGCGAGCAAAGAGAAAAAAGTGGAAGAGCACGTCGTCGAAGGACATATTTTCGAGGTCGTGAGATCATACAAAATGGTGTTTTCAGGACAACGCAAAATCTGTTCGAAATGAGAGGGATGTACGAAGGGAAAAACCAAATAAACTAATAGAGTTCAAATCTTTTAATATGTCCCCACGTATTACAGTTGCTAATTTTATTCATTTGTTTGAATTAAAACATGTAGAACTGAAAAACTATGTAGAAATATCTAATAAGGAAGCATTGGCTATTTTAGCAAGTTCTCTCTGTGATCCTTGGGGTGAGAGATTAATTAATTTTTACCAAGAGATTTCGTCTAGCAAACCTTTTTTGGATGTATATAAGTTGTCTCGAATATTTGTGGGATGATTTTCATCTTTAAATTGACTTGTAACTTAAAGTTGTTTATTAACTTTATATGATATATATATATATAAGGTTGTTTCTCTCCTTTTATATGAATTTCATTCATTTATTTTAGTTTACAACGACTTAATTGAAAGCTATCATTCTAATACACATTAAGAAACTGTAACACCCCGGGTTTTTGGTCCTTGAAAAATTCTGAAATTTTATCCTTACTGTCCTGACTACGACTCACCCTATGAGTCATAGGGTGTCATTATGGGTCCTATGAACCTAGTCGTGAGTTGTCCAATCAATGGTTTTGGAGTTGCTGTCCTGAGTACAACTTGGGGACATGAGCCGTAAAGATCCATGAGGAGTCATTGGACCCAAATCGTAACCTAAATAGTGTGTATGGATAAGTTTTACTCTAAGTACGAATGGCTCACTATGAATCATAAGGACTCGTTACAAGTCGTGATGACTCATTACGAGTCATTTGGTGTAAATCGTAGTTAACCAGTGTAAAGCCCAAGTTGTTCTGTCTTGGATACGACTTAGACCCTACGAGTCGTATGGTGTAGTCATAGGGTCAATAGTATGGGTGTCCCCTAACACTATCTTGTGTACGACTCATGGTGACGAGTCATAGGGTGTTGTACAGGTCGACATATGACTCGTAGTTAGTGGCGACACTTTTTTTAGCTTTTAAGTTGAGGGCACTTTGGACATTTCCCACTTTAATCACTGAGAACCCATGTCTATAAAATACATTTGGGTCATTCTTTCCATACTTTAGCATATTAGAGACTCTCTTTGTTCTCTCTAAATTCCCTCAAGTAAGATACTTAAGGTTTCCAAGAAGTAGGTGATAACGCTCAATCTACAGCTCTCGTAGGAGTGTAAAGCGGTCGCTGTCAAATATATAACCCAACTGGGTTGGGTATCGATCCCACAGGGAATAGCCGGTCAACAAGTAAGTAATGATTATTATACTTTTGGTGGAAGTCTCGTAGAAAGGGGGGATTGTAATGTGTAACCAAAATAATAGAGTAAAAACGGAAATTAGCAAAGTAAAAAGAAAGAATGTTTAGTTAAGCTGTAAAACAATAAGAATAGAGAAGTTGGGGTTATGTCCACCTTATGAGTTGTACGTCTCTATTGGCTATGAGTTGTGCGGAATTCAGACATGCATGTGCTTATAGAGAATTGTATTCTATGGTAAATCCAAGCGTCTTTCGACCTTAACAAGGACTATTTCACTTTAACTCTTTCGAGCTTAAAGCGTGTCTAACTGTACAAATTCTCCAAGAGGTTAATCCAGTTATGGCACTAACTTTTTAACAGGGGTTGGTGCCCTATTACCTTGACATTATCTCTTTTCCAGACATATAACTTTTCTTTCGAACAAGTTAATGCTATACTGGCGTATTCTATGCGTTTGCAACCACAAAGAATTTAGATTAAGATGAAAAGAATAATGATATAAGCAGCACACGTGTCACGAATTCACAAACTCATAGCCTTAGATAGTATCTCATAAGGCTTCCATAACCCCAACAGAGAAGTTTAGTTACCCATGAGTGCGAAGGAAATCACAATAGACATCATTATTACACCATAATAAAATATCTCGTGTAGTAAGGTGTGGTATGGCGTTTTAGGCGTGAACTCCCTTGCAAAGTAAAGTTTCTCTTGTTGTGGAAATTAAGAATTGAATAGATGAATAGAAGAAGAATATATGAATTTCGGAATTAGAACTAATAGAATGTATTAAAAATAGTATGTGGAACTAGAATAATAGAAGAATTGTCTCAAAATCTCTAGCAGAATAGGGTATTTATAATACCCATATCCTATTCCTACTAAGCTAATGCATTACTTAACCCAATCCTACTAGGTTAATGTATCATTATCCTAATCCTACTAAGTTACTGCTAGTCCCCAATGTCTTCAAAATTGTTGTTTTTGCTCGGGACAGATTTTTCATAAGCCACTTTTGGTCCTTGGCGTCCAAGATTTGCTTTCCTCCTTTCGTGAAGCTTTCTTTGGCGTCAAGTTATCCATAAAATGCTGAAATCTGCATCATTTATACCTGAAAACTTGCTAATCATGTTCGTTAGCTCACTTACAGGAAAAAGGACTAAAAGTGCATGAATTATATAATTTGTCCTCAAAACTTAGCTAAAATATGGGTAAAATATAGTACTTTAGGCGTGTAAATTCGCCTATCATCAACACCCCACACTTAAAGCTTTGTTCGTCCTCGAACAAACTATCATGTCCATCTAAACATCTACTTGGGATTTCACAGTAACAACACAAAATATTCATCAAGACAAGCACGTCAATCATTAACAAAGAGTAGTTTTCTGATCATTAGTAGAAACAATTCAACCTCCAACATAGACTCGTGATGGTGATTAATTCGTGTCCACAAGTTGAGGTATAAAGAATCATACACAACTACCCAAGACTTATCAACCATGTGTGTCTCACCATATATCACCCATAATCACTCACAAGTATTGTATATATTTCAAACATGGGTATAAGATTATCCTTGCTCTCGCTCTCACAAAGAATTCATATGTTGCAACTGATGACCATAGGATTGCCCTTAGTGTAATGCTCCACTAAATATCAGAATGCCAAGCGTAGGATCAAATAGGTCTTTTACAGGTTGTAATGTAGGCTAAGGGACGGGTAGGACTATTTTGGCCAGAAATAGTGACTATGTTCCTAAGCACTTTAATACATCACATTATGCCATTAATACTTTTCTTTCAAACAACCTTTCTACTTTCTTTTATTCTACCACCCCTTTTTTCCACCTTTGTTTTTCAATTTTAAACATAACTAGCTTTTCAGTTTTCCTTTCCCTTTTTTTTTTCTTTTCATAACACCCCTTATGATAGCAATTCTTTTTCGTAACAAATTCAAGCACCATTACATTCTAAAGCATCATACTCACCCAATTTCCTCTTATTTTGTCAGATGACTTTACACTTTAAAGCACTTAGGAATTTGAATCAAATTATGGTCTTGAAAAAATGGATTAGGCTTACATATGAGGTTGTCAAAGAAAATAGGCTAAAGGCTCAAAGGGGTTAACTAGGATAATATCCATGGGTAGGTAAAAAGAAGGTAAACAAGTATAGCTTGCCAAAGAAATGCCTAAATCATCTCCTAGACTTGCACTCCTTATTTTCGCTTTACATACATACCAGGCAAGTTCTAGCATCAGCCACAAACATAGAATATACTATATCCTCACACACACAAGGCACATGGTCAACTTTATTGGGAGTAGCATAGACTCTTGACCCAACAGATGAAGGAATTGAACCACACAATATCACATAGTGAGTCACAATTAGAGCCTAAATGTCTCGATAGTCATGATTTTAGCACAAACTCTTGTCATAATCTCATGCTTCCTATTAGAATATTTTCATGCGAAGTTAAGTTAAAAAAAAAATTTAACTAATAAAAAAAAATTAACTACTAAAAAGAAAAACAAAACAAACATAAATAAATGCAAATGCAGATAAAGAAGTATAGCATGCAAATACCAGCACCCCACACTTAGACGAGACACACTGCCCTCAGTGGAAAATAAATAAGAAGAACCTGGTTAGTCGGACTCCTCCTCTATGTCTGGGGTCATACCCCCTTCTTCGGAATCATCATTGGAGTCGTCGTCATCAGAATTCTCCTCCACGTTGGAGTATGGCATTCGTCGATCATCATCGGTCGGCACATCATCATCAAGAGGTTCCTCAAAATATGTACCTACTCCACACATCGGTTTTGCGTGCTCATTCATTGGGTAGTCATAATCCAGCTGTTGGAGCTCTGCAGCAGTTGGAACACAGCCACCGCTCATCATTGTAAACCGAGTCATGCCATAAAGATGGCGAAAGAAACTCTCATCTCGAGCATGTCTTTCTGAAGTGGTAAGGTTGACTCCATGCGTGGTTTCAGCATCTTCAACCTTCGTGAGATCAACCTTCTTTGGGTTGTGTGGGAGTTTATGATCAGCCGGTTCCTCTTATGGGTGTCTTCTTATGTTATGACAGTTGAGCTATATAATTCAGGCTAAAGTTTAAAGTGCATGTTAAGCCTTATTCCCTATCCCTACATGTGATACATATATGTGTGTAGATGCATTTAATTATGTGCACTTAATTTAAATGATTTAAACTGTTGATCATAACATTATGTTATTAGTATCTCTGGGTTACCTGATAGTATTTACCTCACTAACCATCACCGAACGCTGTATCCACATGCGATGCAGACATCGTAGATAATTCTATTTTTTCTACGTAGAGTTAGATGGATCGGCTTGGTTCGTCGGTTCGTTATGGTGAAGTGGTGAGCCTTCATTCTTCGGAAGGCTTAGATATTTCATCAGTTCTTATCTTAGATTAGAATTGAGAGTTTTTATTATCATTAAAATTATGATTGTCATTGTCAGAGTCTAGGACATATCCCGACCAAGACTGGTTTTGATTTTTTCATAGAAGTCTTTGTTGGATTACTATGGACTTGGGTGATATTGGTAGGTTGTTTGGACGGTTACCTATTATCATTATATACATGATTTAAATATCATTAAGCTTATTCTTATGTTATCTTGTTATATGTTTGGAATTTATCTGACGTTGGAGATTTGTGTTCACTTGTTTAGGTGCAGGGGATGGTCTCCGATCCATGTGGGACTTGAGATGCCTGACACGGCCAGGCCATGGTTTGGGTCATAACAAAAATTAATTTGTAATTTTGGTCAAATTCTTAATTCGTAGATAATGATCGAATTCGTAAGTGTTTTTTGGATTTTACACAAAACATGAAACCTTTATGTGAAATGATTTACTTGAATGTGTAATTTGCATAAGTTATAAAATACTTATGTGGTTGTCTTTTAATAGCAGACATGACATCAAAAAGCATAATTATTGGCTTGAACAAAGGAGAAAAACTAAATGGAGACAACTACGATATTTGGTGTCGTAAAATATGGTATGTAATGAAAGAACAAAATACTCTTTAAGTTATTAACCATGTCTTATGTCAACCAGAAAAAGGTAACATTGCATAACATAGAAGAGACCTTGAAGCTTATAAATCTTGGAAAAAGGTTGATTCCGTTCTGCGTGGAATCATAATAAGTTCTGTGGTAGATGACCTCATTCATGAGTGTGAGGAATTCCCTACTGCTCATGCTAGCTGGCACACTTGTGAGGAACATATTGGGGTACTTCTATCACCCGTCTCAGACAACTGACTATCAAGTTTGACACTTAAAAGAAGTATCACGATAAGAACATCAAACAACAACTTAGGGTGATGTATAATATGATAGCTCACCTCAAAAGTAATGGTCATGTTCTCTCGGATGAGCAACAAGTTCAGGCAGTGATTCGATCTCTTCCCAACAGTTGGGAACACTTAAAGGCCAACTTAACCTACAATGATAGCATCAAAACTTTTTCTGATGTTGCCCGTCATGTTGAACTTGAAGATGAGAGACTTGGTACTGCTAAAGCTCTTTCTAATGCCTTTATGGTAGAATCAAGTGGAAAGAAGTATTCAGGCTTCAAATGCAAGAAAAATTCAAAAAATAATGGCAAGGTTAAAGAGACTAACAAAGGACCATCTGAGAAAAAGAACAAGACAAATTCCAATAAGGGGAAAAAGTTTTTCAAGAAGAAAGACAAGAGCAAGATGAAGTGCTACAATTGCTAAGTTCTGGGGCATTTTGCTTGTGAATTTCCTGAGTAGAAAAAGGTAGCATTTCTAAATGCATCTCTAAGTGCTACATATGTTTCTAGCACTATTTTATTAACTGAATCTTATCCTATGTGTATTGTAGACTCGAGAGCCACCGACCATATAAGTCGAGATCAAGAAACGTTTGTGGAGTTCTGCCGAGTTTACTGTATCAAGGTGGATTTATGTAGGAAATAATGCAAGACTTGAAGTCAAAGGGATTGACACTTGCAAAGTAGACCTGCGTGGAGGCCGATCTTTGATGTTGCATGACGTCCTATATGCTCCAGAGATTTAACTAAACTTAGTGTCTGTGTCTATTCTTTTAGATATTGGTTTTCATTTTTTCTTTAGTCACATTTGTGTAAGAATAACTCTAGATAATGTATTTTATGGTTTTGGACATTATTATGATCGTTTTATTATTTTAGATTGCAATCCTTCAATTATGACAATTATGTTGATCGTTGTGTAATGTCATGTTATTCTAGTAATAATAATGTTGATATACATACATGGCATGATAGATTGGGTCACATAGGGCAAGATCAAATGAATATATTGGCAAAGGAAGGACATCTAGGTTCTTTCTCCAAAATTGAAATATCAACTTCTAAAAATTGTCTTGCCAAAAAGATTACACGTAAACCATTTGGGAAGGCTAAAAGAGATGAATTCCCATTGTAATTAGTCCATTCTGATATCTGTGGTCTAATAAATGTGGGGACAAGGTCTGGTTCTTTAGATTTCATTACATTTATTGACGATTTCACGCGGTTTGGTTATGTCTATTTGATATCTTATAAATCTGAACCACTTGAATGCTTCACAAGATATATGAATAAATTTGAGAATCAATTAGATGAAAACATAAAGGCATTAAAAACCGATAAAGGTTGTGAATATTTGTCAAAACAGTTTGAAGAACTGTGTATTGAAAAATGCATCATCATACAATTAACTACTCCTTATACACCTCAACAAAATGGTGTAGCTTGAAGAAGGAATGGAACATTATTGGATATGACTAGATCCGTGATAGCATAAGCAAATTTACCAATCTCTTTTTTAGGAGATGCATTATTAACTGTGGCCTACATATTGAATAAAGTGCCTTCAAAATCAGTATCTTCTACTCCTTACGAACTATGGACTGGTAATAAACCACACTTTAATGATCTACGACCTTGTTGTTGTGTTGTATATATTAAAGATAGTTTTGGTGAGTTTGGTAAGCTAAGTCCAAAAGAAAAGAAATATATCTTTTTAAGATACTCAAAACACTCCAAAGGGTATGTATTCATTGGTGAATTAGAAGATGGAAGTACTAATGAGATTGAATCACGAGATGAGCCTCTTTACAAAATATTAAATTCAGATAATCAAATAATATCGTCGGACATGCTTGATAATACAATAGATCAATAAATGGTTCTTAGTCCAAATGGGAGTTGTGAATCCAAAAATCCTATTAAGGAATTTGAACTTCAATTACGTAAGAGTACCAAAAAAGGTGTACCTAAATGATCTTATAAGATTGAGGATTATGTTTTCTTGGTATCTCCCATAGAATTGGATGAACCTAATTCTGTGACTGAGGCTTTGTCGAGCCCTGAATAGATAAAAGCGATGAAAAAAAATTAGAGTCCATGAAAACCAATAAAGTCTGGGGGCTAGTTGACCTTCCTTCTGGGTATGGAGCTATTGGGTATAAATGAATTCTCAAAGTTAAAAGCAAATCAGATGGGTCAATAGAAGGGCACAAAGCATGATTGGTGGCAAAATATTTTACTCAAGAAGCTGGAATAGATTATGAGGAAACTTTTTCACCATTTGTGAAATTTACCTCAATTCACTTACTTTTGGCTATAGTTGCACATTTAGATTTAGAATTACTCCAAATGGGCGTAAGGCCGTTTTTCACAATGGAGAAGTAAATAAGGAAATCTACATGGAACAACCTGTAGGTTTTGCTGTTAAGGCCAAGAAAAGAAGGTCTGTAAATTAAACAGATCAATATATGGCCTAAAGCAGTTTTCAAGGCAGTGGTACCAAAGATTTAATTATGAAGTAATTTCATTTTATTTCACCATTATCGATGAAGACCATTGCATTTATGTGAAAAAGTACAATGAAATATTTGTGATTCTTTCGTTTTACGTGAATGATATTTTATTATATGAAAATAATTTTGAGTATGTAACAATTGTTAAGTCATGGCTTTCAAAGTCATTTGGCATGAAAAATATGGGTGAAATAGACTATATATTAGGTGTTAAAATTCAAAGAGATCATTCCAAAAAAAATTTTAGTCTATCTCAAGAAATATACATAATGAAAATTTTGGAATATTTTTGAATAAATAGTTGCAAGTCCATGGATACTCCTGTAGTAGGAGGTGAAACTTTAAGCCTTGAAATGTGTCCAAAGATTGAAAAAAAGAAAAATAAGACATGTCTCGAGTACCATATTCTAGTGAAGTTGGGAGTTTGATTATGTTATGATGTGTACTCGCCTAGACATTTGTTATTGTCGTAGGTTTGGTTAGCAGGTATCAATCCGATCCTGGAAGAGATCATTGAAAAGCAGTAAAGAGAATTTTTCGATACCTAAAGGGAACTGTTGATTATTCACTATGCTATAGTGGATCCAATTTATCCATAAGAGCTTATACAGATGTTGATTGGGCTGGCGACCGGTATGATAAAAAATCAACCTACGGTTATACTTTCTTACTAAATGGTGGTGTAATTTCATGGAAAAGTAAGAAACAAACTTGCACAACCTCGTTAACTATGGAATCTGAATATGTGTCTTGTGCTTCTACAGTACAATTTTGGTTGAAGAGATTCTTTGTGTCACGGCCCAAAATCCCATCGGGCCGGACTGGCACCCGAAGCCGAGAAGGCCCGGGAGAACCCGTTCAAATACCTGTACTTTCACTTACATGTCACCAAAAATTTGGGCAGCACTTCGCTGCATATAAAAGAGTCTAATTACCTGTATCAGCACAACACGCACAAATATATATACATATATATAATACTTGGCCGTCGGGGCCACCCCATATACGAATATAACATCACTATATAAACTTCCATGACTTTACCCTTCTTTATGTCTGCAAAGCCTCTAGGATATACATGACATAACAAGGGTCGGGACGAACCCCCGCCCACACATGACTCATGTACAATAACAAAATATAAGAAACCAACTCGGAAAGCTCCGAAGCAAACTGGAGCTCACCAACAACAGCTGTATGACCTGGCTCCTATCTATGCTGTGAATGAGCTGAAGTACCTGATCCTGCAGCATGAAATGCAGGTCCCCCGTGAGGGACGTCAGTACGAAATATGTACTGAGTATGTAAAGCTGTAAATAATCATATGTGATATGGGGGATCAAGAAAATCATACACATGTGAATAAATCATAATAGAAGTGAACCACACTTCATAAACACTTTTAGGATCATGTACATTATTATTAATCTGAATTGGGTTCTTGAATACAAACACATTTGTGGAACGGTATACATTCGTTCATTTCATTCTTTACAATTATTATTCGCCATTACCTCTTCCTCCCGAACCTCCAACCACCTAACAATAATCAATACTGTACCGTACTGTGACCATTAGGCTGCCCCCAGTACATATCAATTGGGATCGACCCATGCTAGGCTTATGCCCCTGGGATACCACCCACACGTATATCAAGTAACACATAAGAGATTTTTCCAATAACATAGTTCAAAAGCTTTTGAGATTATTACATTAGTGTTCATGCCAATATAGTACCTTTGAAACAATGATACATCAATAGGAATCAAGTAATAGACCTTCTATACAATAACGATGTAATAAGGACTCATTGGTACATCAACAGTATGTTTCAGCATCATCAATATCACAACAATGAAATAGGAGCCTCTTAGTATATCAATGAAACATTTTGACACTTTATAGAATGGAAACAACTTCATTGGTAATGTAGAACAATACATGTGTTTGGATAACCATCGGAATCTTACTTTATGGAACATTGGTGTTTTCATGCCAAAGAACATCGTTAGAGTATGCTTTACATACCTCGTTGTAGATTCGGATACCAATTCAACACAACTTCCCGCCTTTACAAATCACTTATCTACAATGAAATATTTGGCATCTAGTATTAGCAACCCAACACCACAATTCTCTTTCATAATTCCATACAATCAATATTTGCAAAGCATTCTAAAAACCAACTTGAACAATAGGTTTATGTGTATATATATATATAATCATCATTTCAATACCATATCATCAATACCACATCATCCCTTCACAATTCAACATAATCCAACCATGCACAAGAATGATCCAACATCATTTCCAATCATCTTTCAACAACAATCAAATAACATACTTCTTATGCTCACATGCATATATATATATATACATATCCATATAAATAACACCAACATAATTTACATTCTTACCATAGAATGGCCCTTTGGGTTTTGAAGTCCTGTTGGCACAAATAAGGGGTGCTTCTCGAAGCCCTTGAGACGATGAACACAACTACGGAATCAATTTGGACTTTCCACGGTTGAATCACAAGATAATTAGAGTTGAAAATTAGGCTTGGGTTTGTTCTTTCCTATAATTGATGATGAATATGAGTTTTTGAACTCATATACATGTATATATACAGATATTCCTGTCCATAATACCATAGAAAATGACCAAAGTGCCCTTAAAATTTAAATAATGTCAAATATGTCCTCCGGTGGACTGTTTTGACAAGCTGAAGTAGATAGACCATAACTCTTTGCTCCGATATCGGATTTGGGTGAAATTGGTATCATTGTAAATATAATTCAAAGTTCTTTCATTTCATATAAATTAGGCCACCCAGTTCGTCCTGTACAAGGAGTTATAATCGTTTGAAGTTGACCCTAAAAATCTATTTTGAGAGGCTGAAGTAAAACGCGTATAACTCCTTACGCAGATGTTGAATTTGGATGAAACCAATTTCGTTAGAAAGAATACTCAAAGAGCTTTCTTTGGATATGTGGTAGGTCGCCCAGTTCATTATATTGAGGGAGTTATGATCGTTCAAAGTTGACCCAAAAACTGGAAATTTTCCTGCAATTTTACTGTTCACATCCCGGCCACCGTTTTATAGTTTCGAACGTGCTCGCTTATATCCGAAACTTATCCGTTTTTGAAAATCTTTATATCGTCGGAAAGCTTATTCAATAACCTTCGTATGAAAACATCGACGGGCAAATTCCGGTATAAATAAGGTCGATTCCTATACACATATAATCAAACTATACACTTGAAACCATCTCAAAATAATCAATACTCATATATACCTAACTTCGGATCAATACATATACTCCAACACATATAACAATGGCTAATGCACGTAATTAAGTACGGGGTGTTACACTTTGAGACTTCAAACATCACAAAGAATTCTAAGGGTTGCCATGAATTTATATTGTGACAGTCAAGCGGATATCACATATACGAAGGATCCTAAATATCACAGGAAAATCAAGCACAATGACATTAAGTATAACTTTGTAAGAGATATAGTAGAAAGTGGAGAAATAAATTAACAATACATTTCTATAGGAGAAATGATAGTTGATCCCTTTACAAAGAAGATATCTAGAGACTTGTTTAAGAAACATGTTATGGCTCTAGGATTACGTAGGATATGATTATGTTTCTATATTGTAAGATGACTTGATTGTAATTATTATCAATATAAGAGTCTTAAATTTATGTTCAATCTCATATCCATGTGACAATGTATTTTATTGATATAGTGTGTCGAACAAGTTGCGAGATTGGATCTCTCACACAAGCAATCGCCTCTTACATCGAGGAACATGAAGAGATAAGTTGCACCATCAGATTGTGACTTATTTTGTAAAAACAGATGTGAGTTTATCTAAGAATATGTATTTGAGGATTGTTGAAGAAAGAAACTCAGGTTAGACATTTAGAGATGTCTAGTTCTAGATTTGTACGATGTTGAATGATTAAAAGACTGAGACACACGGACCAATACAAGGTGAGAATATCATAACATGTGTTTCATACCACGTATGCTTAGCGACTAATGGGTTAATGAGAGAATAAGTCATTGCTTCTTCATTGTGTGAGACCTTCAAAGTTATTTTAACTTTTCTTTGAAATATCCTTGGACCTTTGATTATTTCTTGAAGTTTCGATCAGTGTTGCTACTTTAGCATGTTACTATTAGCCATGAGTAATTCGACAATGCAGTGTATGTCTAAGAAAGCAGTTGATTTGGAACAGATAGGTTCGAGTAGAAAGGGAAGACTATTAAAATGAATAATTTAACTTGTCCACACAAGCTGGCTATTATACTAACCATGAAGTTTTCGAGTGTAATTATGTATATAAAGTTAATCATGAACTCGAGTTCACTTATTTAAGAGGATAAGGGATCAAACAAGTAATTACTGAAGTAGTGAATAATGTCTGGGTATTGCGAGTATAAGTATCTCTTATTAGTAGAGTATTGTTTCCACATGTGATTGGATTCCTATATGTAGCTTGTAAAACCTTAAAGGTAAAGCTTGTAATGCTCACAAGTCGTACGAACTATTTGTCATGTGAATTGGTGTCTTGTTGATGTTATATTGGCTTGGGTCTTGTCCACCATGTGCGAATGGGAGATGTTGGTTTTTTCGATTCATAGGTCGCCCATGTGTACCGACCCGACCCATTTTTTGTTTATCTAAGAAAAGATAAGGAAAAGGTTATCCTACGTAATTGAATTTTTTTTAATTTTTTTTTTTTTGGGGGGGGGGGGGGGGGGGGGGGGGGGGGAACAATTACAAAAAGAATTGTTCTACTTTTCCCTTATACCAAGTTCTTCTTCTTCATAGGATGGGTGACAAAAAACGGCAAAAGATCAAAAAGCTGTGAATATTTCTTGACATTAACAAAACACCCAAAAGTAAAGGCATTTAGTCTGTGAAAAATACTCTATTTCCAAGAGAGACGAAGTAGACTTGGGGTGATTCTTTACGGTTGCAAAATTAACGAACTTCGCTGCATCATATTAAGGTACATAATTTATTATTATTTTGCTCCGAATTTGCTATCAATTACGACTTATTATAAGTAAGAATCTTAATTTTCGTCGTCCTTACAGCTACAAGAATATCATGAGTGATGTGGTAAAATTGCGACACGTGGAGTTATTTCCTTTTCCCTGCATTTCTCTTTTACTTATGTATAAGAGATGATACCAAAATTTGATAGTTCTCATAATGGTATTGTGATAATTTTAATTTTTTTAGAATTTTCTTAAATGAGATAGATGGTAAATAACTTTTTTCCTCTAAAATTTTAACGTGCAGTTGATAAACTTATGATAATTTTTATTTATTTAAAATCCTATAAAATTGTAACATGTTGGTAAGTTATTTTTTGCCTCTAAAATTGTGACATATAGTTGATAAAATTACTTTCCACCCTCTAAAATTGCGATATGTTGATAAAATTATTTTTTCTCTTCTAAAATTGTGACATGTACTATAAAATTACCTTTCCCACACTTTTCATTTTTTATTACTGGGGTATTTGCACTTGATATGTCATAATATGATACTCTACTTATTGAGTTTGTATCTATTTTTAATTGTTTAACTAACTGGTAAATTCTCATTATAATATTCTAATTTAGATAAATTTTACATAATTTTTAATTAATTCAAATGAGAAGTATAAAAAATAAATATCTAATAATTTATTTTATCTACTAAATTACTTGTGAACCAATTATGGTTTTGATGTAATTTTTTTTTTCTAATTACTTTTTATGAATTGCATATAACTTATTGTGGATAATTTTATTCATTGCTTATGAAATATTAATGACATATTTCAAATAATGAAATTTAAAATTATTAATAATGTTAAAAATGAAGGTAGTGATAACAATTATTATCAAATTATTTTAAAAATATCTTTTTTGTTAATTGAAAATTAACATTTTTAAGCATAATTTTTGTAAGAAGAGCTAATTGATTCTTCGGGTTCATTTAACAAATTTAATTTTTTTTCTTCATTTTGTATAAACTAAATTTAAGTCATCACATTTATTTAGCATAAATTTGTGTCTTTTTATCAAATTGTAATTATTTTACATATTTTAAATTATTTATTATAAAATATCAAATATCTTGAGTTCCGCCTTCGAATGATCAAGATTCCCGGCTAAACCTTAGATATTCTTTTATAACAGTAGTGTCGGGGCCAACTTATATTATCTCAACCATTACAACACCTCAAATATTATTGTTCTTCTTAATTCCCACCATAATATCGGTCAACTTTGCAAATTCAGGGAACTGTCTATCTATTCCCTGTGTTCACATAACAATCAGCAAAAGCTTAGGGAATAATTTATGCAAATATCTTTATGAAATACTCTACTGTTCAACTTGAAAGCGAAGGTTCTTTATGTTTTCTTAATATTATATTTTCAATATGTAAGCCAAATCATATTAAAGATTATCGTTTTACTATACTAAAATGAAAAAAAAAATCAAAAAAACACAAAAGGAATTGCGACAAGAAGAGTACAAGGTTAAAGGGAAAACCTGAAATCTGTGCAATTCATCTGAAATTGTTTTATGGACATTCAAGAGAAGTTCATTCTCTTTCTTTAGATGCCTACATCGAAAACATAACTCAAATTAACACTCACATAGGGCTGCTCGATGAATGAAACATCTCGTATACATGATTTATAAAAGGTTCACATCGTGATGCATGAGAAATCTCACATTCATATAGGATTCAAAGAAGGTCCGTATAACAAGGGTCTGACATCGGCAGGGGTGGATAGAGGGTATTAATTATAGGTACAGACGAACTCAACAACTTTTATGTAGAATCTATAGGAATATTTAGCTATGAATCCATTAACTATTACGACTATGTGATCAGTAACAAATTCAAAATTCATAAACTCTAAATTCTAGATCTAGCTCCAACTGATGCAAGTAGCCTATCCTAATATAAGTTATGACTGATTTTACTATTCGAACACATGACTTATAGGTCATCCTAACGTAAGAATGACTAATTTTACTGCTTGAACTCATGGCTTATAGATCATCCTATTGTAAGCTATGGCTAATTTTACTGTTCGAACACATGGCTTATAGATCATCCTATTGTAAGCTTTGACTAATTTTACTGCTTGAACATTTGGCTTATAGATCATCCTAATGTAAGAGTGACTAATTTAATTGCTCGAATCCATGACTTATAGGTCATCCTATGTAAGCATGACTAATTTTACTGTTACTTATAGGTCATCTTAATGTAAGCAGGATTAATTTTACTGCTCGAGATCATCCTAATGTAAGCTATGACTAATTTTACTGTTCGAACCCATGACGTATAGGTCATACTAATGTAAGTATGACAAATTTTACTATCTGAGCACATGACTTATAGGTTATCCTAATGTAAGTATAAGTAATTTTACTGCCTGAGCACAAGGCATATAGGTCATCCTAATGTAAGCATAACTTATTTTTACAGCTCGAACTCATGACTTATAGGTCACCCTAACGTAAGCATGACTAATTTTACTACTTGAACACATGGTTTATAGGTCATCCTTACAGACACGTAATCTTGCCCCTCCAAAAATTAATTTTATCCATTTTTACCTCACTTATCATACACTCTACCCTATTACTAACTTTTTCACAAAAAAATAAAAAATAACCAATTCATAACAAAAATACCATAAAATAACACCTCATCACTACCCTACCCACCCCCATACCCAATGTACCCCTATCCCATCCCCTTCACATTTATTTTTCTCTCCCACATACTGGGGAACGACCCAACAGAAAATAGAAGGAGCAATAAACTTTATATATCCTCACATTCACTACATGTACACCCATAATAGAATAAAACACCAGGGAATTCTCCATTTTTATTCACTAACATATACACACACTAACAACAATACACATAGATATTCACACACACATACTACATCGAGAAGAGAATTGACACTGAGATAGGAAAACCAAACAAGAGGGATAATTGAGAGAATGAAAAAACTAGCGAAAGAAAGGGAAACGGTAGCGAAAATAGTGAAGAAACAGGGAGGGTGATCGAATTAGGCAAAATACGGAGAAATAGTAGAATAAAAATTCTGAAGAAATGGGGAGGGAGATCGAACTAGGCAAAATACAAACCTTTTCGGCAAAGTTTTTGCTAGAATCGTAGCTTCATCATCAAATCTGACCACCATCACCCAAAGTCCGACCAAAACCAACGCTAAAAATTAAAAAAAAAACACCAAACCCGACCCCTATGGTCGACTTCGGCAACAATCCATCGAAAATCGCTACTGCTCCATCCAATCGACCCTCTCCGATAAAATTCCATCGAAATACACCCCCTCCAACCTGACCAGTCACACTTTTACGCGTTGCTAGCCAAATTTATTATAACATGATCGAAACAGACCCGTTCGTATAAAATACAGTGCGGGTCTTTCTTTATTTGGCAATCTTGATTTGAATTAACAAAAAATAGGACCAGTTTGAATAGATCGGGTTGTTCGATTTGCGGGTTTTGGTTTTGAGGTTCAACTCGAGGTTCTAGGGGCGGTCTCCATTTTATTTAATTGAGTATATACTTGATTGAAAGTGGCGGTGTTAAGGTCCATTCTTCATCTCATTCTTGATTAATCTTAATTGCTTGATACTTTGTATGGTAAATTCATGGTGTGTGAATTTTATTTCCATTGATTTTGATATATTTAAATCATCATAAATGATTGTTGATATTGATTGATTAATTGTGTGAATTGAATGATCGAATGATTTGGGTTCAAACTGGGGGTAAATCTTAATTTGGGGCGGTATTGAAAGTTGTCTGATTTGTAATTTTATTTGGTTTATTTAAATTGTTATCTTGATTAATTTTGATATTTTTTAAACGTGATAGGTCAAAATTGATAAAAAAAAATGGAAGGTTGGATGGGAAAAAGTAGGAATTGTGGATTGTTGAATGTTTGAATGTGTGTGAATAGTTTTCTATTTTATCGCACGAAATTAAAATTGTATTTATTTGCCGAGAAATGCCCCAAGGCACATTGTACTTATTCACCGAGGAATGCCCCAAATTATCATGTATGCAAAAGAGATTTGTGATCAAAGTCCGATGACATCGGATAAAAGCATAGTTTAGGGTAGTTAGATTAGTTTAGGCTTTCATTTCATCACTTCTTTTTATTTGATTTCTATTAATTGAACTGGACACTATTTTTTAAAATTTTTGATTGTTTTGTTGTTTGTTTTCTTGTTTATGTGTTTTGTTAGTTTATATATTTCATAATGTCATACTAGACGATATACTCCACAAAGCGACCGTGATTGAATCACAGGACCGAGGAATGTTTAGCACCTTTCCCTCAGTCAATAGAATTCCTTAATGGGAATCTCTGTTCGTGGACCAATTTTAAAGAATCAAAAATCATTTAGAAAAAGAATTTTGAAAGGTGACTTGGCTCACCAGATTTATGTCAAGTGGCTACTCTTAGTTTAATTTTAAAATAAATCCTTTTCGAAATGAATTTTCATTTTTAGTCACTTTAATAAATGAAACCCTTTTTGAACTTTAAAATCAATAATCTTTTGGTAAAAAAGGGGTGTAACAATCTTAATGTAAGCATGACTAATTTTACTGCTCGAACACATGGGTTATAGGTCATCCAAATGTAAGCATGACTAATTTCACTGCTTGAACTCATCCTATTGTAAGCTAGGACTAATTTTCCTACTCGAACGCATGGCTTATAGATCATCCTAGTGTAAGCATGACTAATTTTACTGCTCGAACACATGGCTTATAGATCATCCTAGTGTAAGCATGACTAATTTTACTGCTCGAACACATGGCTTATAGATCATCCTGACATAAGTATGACTAGTTTTACTGCTCGAACACATGACTTATAGGTCATCATAATATAAGCATGTTTTAATTGAAAAATTCTCTTCATTTTAAATCAACAATCACTTTAACTCAATAATAATGATAATAATAATTTTAACACAAAATTGAATTTCTAATGATTTCAAACTACCTTATAGGCTTTTCTAATATTATTCAATCACCTAAAATATAGGATAACTTAATAAATTATCTTGTATTTATTATTTTTCTTAGTGGATATGAAAAAGGACAAAAGAAAAATTAAAATAGAGCGAATAGAGTATTCTTTTAAAAGGCTTATAAGAAATAAACATGACAAGTAAATAGACCAATTGGAGTAATCTATTAATATTAGTTTAATTATCATTTAATATTCTTATAGATTTTTATTAAGTTAATTTATATAATGATTCTAAATAAATTATTATTATTATTTATATTTATAATATATTAAAAGTGTGAAGACCTTTAGAAAAGTAATTCGAACTTCTTACCCTTCGTTAAAATATTTTGTTTTCGATAAAATCGTTTTTTCACTTTTTTTATTCAATTATTATATTATTATGTTTATAATATTGAATATTGACTATAATAAATATATGATATGAGAAGAGTTCTAAATATATGGAAAGACTCCTAAATTTATGAAAAGTTTTAATTTGTTGGGTATGTATTTTTTTTAATGAAAAATTAGTCCTATTTTTTAACCAAAAGTATTCTGCCGAGTACAAAGAATACCCCCCCCCCTCCCCCCCAAAATTTAATTTACTACAAATATTGAGTAAAATTTAACTTGTATAAAATGTTTTCCTTATTTATAAATCCTAAAAGTCGCTAGATTTATGGTCGTCCCTTTTTTCCTCTCACGTATGTCCTTTTTGGGGTCAAGTTCTCAAAGCAAATAATTTGGTTTGTAATTGTTTTAGGTTTAGTTATTTGATATAGGTAAGAAATCATAATATTTAATATTTTAAAATTAATTAAAATTTTACCTTATATAAAAAAGTACTTTTTAAAATTATATTTAAGTAATATTATGAATCAAAAGTTACAAGAAACATACTCCTATTTCTACTTTTTCTTATTATTTTGATTTTGATTCTGATTCATGTGTATTCTTGCATTTATTATTATTACACTTTATGCTTTCGTTTATTTCTTTTAATTTATAGCTTTAAGAATTATATATGAGTTATACATAATCAACAATTGATAATAAATTCACTTCTTTTAATTTCTTGTGTTTCTTGGAGGAAGAGTATTAAACTAGAAGGTTAAGGTGGGTGGTCGAGTCGTAGTCCGTAGTTAGGAGGTTTAAGGATAGCTTGGTTGGGAGTTCCAGGTATGGGGGAGAGGGTTCTTGGGTTGTTAATTATACTTTTTTTTGTGAATGTTGGTTCTTTTGTTACTTTAGCATATTGCTGGCCTTTTGGTTAATTATACTTTATTTTTGTGGATGTTGGTTCTTTGTACTTTATCATGTTGCACGACTGTTGGTCTACGGTTTGTCTTGAGCCGGGGGTCTATCGGAAACAGCCTCTCTACTCCTTCGGGGGTAGTGGTATGGATTGCGTACATTTTACCTTTCCCAGACCCCACTTTTTGGAAATATACTGGGTTTGTTGTTGTTGTTGTCTCTTTCAGATGAGAATTTTTTATCGAAAAATTGAAAGGATTTCCCGCCGAATGAAGTAGCTAAAACAATCAAAGGTCTATTTCTTTCATTTTTTTGTTTAATTGTGACTTAGTTTTAATTATGTTATTGAACTATATTTTGATATATGATTCGTTAGTTTTATAGTTGAATCCTTAATTAAACTTATTAGTTGAGTTTGAATTATAAGATCAACTAATAAGTTGTAGTAGTTTATTGTTCTTTAATCTTTAATTAGTTGAGTAGCTTAACTCGAAGAACTACCTTAAAACTCTAAGTTAGAGTTAAATATATTTAGGAATGAGTCATAGTGCATTAGTCTAATTTAACATTGTAACGAGAAATTCATTTTTAAGAAGTTGTAGCATTAACACTTTTAAGGCGGAGAGAATATACACACGTGCAACGCACGTACACTTGACCAGTTATATTATAAACTTGAAATCATTGAAATATTTTATTTTAGGTTATTCTATAAGATGAAGAAATATTTTGCAAAACTCTTACCACTGAAATCATGAGAGAAATTAAAAATCAATAAATATCAAGAGAATCATTTCTATCTATGACTAAAGATTTACATACTCACAAATTTATAAAATATATCAATATTTTTTGTTTATGATCTTCTTTGCATCTTAATTATTACATATTTTAAATCATATTATTTAATAAAATATCAAATTACTTATAGCATTTTCATATATTCTAATACTCAGGTAATAGTTTCTTTCTCATAAATTATTTTTTACTTAAAATTATTCAATTATGTGATTAAAATTTTTAATAATTATGAAAATTTATAAACAAGATATTTTTAATATGTCATTAGATTATACTAATTATAAAGTGAAATATATATTATATAAATTTAAATTATTATCTTATATCTTGACTTTGGGTCCGGGCTTAACACGGAGCTCGTGCGACTAGTACTATAATTCTATTTTTCTACTATATAGAAATGTGAGTTAAGGAAAGATCAAGGGCATTAATATAATTTCATAGCTAGGTGGTACAATCATAGTCATCTCAAATAAAGAATTTTATTGTCCATTTCTTCCTTTCTAGCTTATGTGTTCTTCATTTGTGGGTCGTTATGTGGCTAATAACAATTTTTCTTATTTTAAATGTCAACTCATTCAACTTTATTATGTACAAAGTACTATTTCAAATAAATTTAAATTTATACAAAGATACTACCTCTTGCAATCATATGTATTTTCAATTAAGGGTGGAGTTAAATAAGGCTATTGGCTTCATTCAAATTCTCTTTCACAAAATAATAGATTGTTTATATAGAGCTAAACGTATTTTTTATTTTTATATGGTAGATGTTGAATTTTTTTACTGTTTCGTATGTTCACTTTTTTACATCTCAAAAATTTTAAATGAAAATAATGACTCCACCACTATTTTCAACGCTCCAACTTTAAAAATATTATTAGTTTTTAGCACAATAAATATTGTCACGCGTGAAATTCTATAAGCATATTTATAAAAACTATGTAAAATTAATTATGTAAATCATATCTTAGCAATATATAATGCAGTAATTTTGTTTTTTTACTTGCAATTTAGTGGGCTAAATTTTATAATTGTTAACCTATTTCTAGATATTTATATTTGTTAATTGTCAAATAATTATATCAAAAAAATTATCGTTAAATCAAATAAATTTTTAATATATTGACATTTATAATTTTAATTTATTTTCTTGTATAATTTCAAATAAAGTCAAAAGAAGAAAAACATTAAAAATAGTTGTTTAATTCAAGAGAATATGTTAAGACTGGAGTTAAAAAAAAAACATTAGAGCATATTATATTTTAAAGTTAAATAGGTAAATAAGTTGTAATTTATAAATTTAATATATAAAGTATAAAGTGTGATCACTATTATTAATTTCTATTGTGTTTAATTAAAATAATTAGAAATGATTTTTTTCAAAAAATTAACTAAATATATTTAAAGTTGTCATATTGGGCCCGTAAAAGGGCCCTTAATTATCTAGTATATAACTATCATTTGTACTTTTATTCCCTGAATATAAAAAGCCGAACAATGGAACCAATATTTTCAACCATAAATGGACTTTAAAATATTATCTATAATTAGGGGTGGACAAGGTTCTATATTGAAAACTTCAAACTTAGAAATTTTAATTTTTTATTTTAAAAAATACTATACTATCACTATACCAAACTATTTCAATATGGTTAAGTATTGAAAGTTGAATTTCAGTATTTTGTGGTCTAGTAAGGCAAAATGACCTTCTGGACCCTTGTTCTATGTTGGTTTTGTAAGTTGGACACTTCTACTTACATGTTTATCATCGGGATCCTTGAACCCATTAAAAAATAACATTTTGCACCCTTTGACTGTTGACCTTGCCTATGTGGCATTGAAATAGTGACTAGGACAAAGAGAGTGTAGCCACTCTCCTGGGGTGCGAGTGGGGGTCAACTTTTGACCAATTTTACATTAAAATAATTTTTAAAAAAAATTAAATAATATTAAAATTAAAAAAGGGTCCTTTTTTTCCTCCATCTTTTTAAATTTAAAATATTTATAAAAATTTAAAAATAATTTAAAAATATTTATAAAAATTTAAAAATAATTTAAAAATATTTTAAAATATTTTTTCCTTCCCCACCCCCACTCCCACACCCCACCCAGCCCTATCCCACCCCACCCCAGCCCTCCACCCCACCCCAACATCCGTCCAGCCTTTCCCTACCCCCACCCCCACCCCAGTCCGTCCCCACCCCCATACCCTACCAACCCCATCCCACCCCACCCATGTACACCTCACCAGCCCCTCCCCACCCAGCCCCCATACCCCTCTCATCCCCGTTCCTACCCTCAGCCCCTACACCCCACCCCAACACTTTTCCAGCCCTCCCCCCACATTCACTTTTTATTTTTTATTTTAATTTTCCCTCAATTCAATTTTTTTCATTTTTTTTGAATAAAAATTTAAATTTAAATTGAAATTTTTTTTTTTTTGGGGGGGGGGGGATTAAAATTTAAATTTGAATTGAAAGTGAGTGATAGTGAATATTGAAAAAAATTATTGAATTTCGCTTGAAAAAACTTAAACATTTTGTGAATTTTTTAAAGATATTCAAATTTAAAAATAAAAAATTTATTATGTTTGTATATATGAATTTATAGTTAAAAATTTAAATTAGTTGGAGAAGAATTTTAATTATTTGGAATGAATTTAATGTTTAATTTGTGAGCAAAAATAAAAACATGATTATTCAAATTTTTCTACAATTATAATTTTTCTTATTTAATTAAATTAATTTTAATATTTAATTTGTTATTTAGCATTTTAAAAATGACTTGAAATTTAATGTAATACTTTTTTTTACTTTTTTTAAAATGACGTGGCAGCTGACATGGGGAGAGTGTGTTACACTCACCAAAAAAGGGTTTAAAATATTATTTTTTAGTGGGTTTAGGGGTCCAGATGGAAAACATGTAAGTAGAAGTATCCAACTTACAAAACCGACATTGTACAAAGGTTCAAAAGATCATTTTGCCTCTAGTAAATTAGGGGTTTAGGCCACAGGTGACAAAAAAGTTTTAAAATAAGGTGTAGGTGACACAAGTCTTAATAATTGAGTAGAGGTGACAATTACTTCATTATGGTTTAAGAAAGTTTGAAAAATTTTAAAATAACCCACAAGTTTTTAAATTTACACTTTGATTCAAATGTTTGTTGATATATAACGGAGAACGAAGGGAAAAAAATGTCTTTAAAATGTCTTTTTCTCTTTCCTCATCCGTTGTTATTTTTTCTCCTTTCACGATATTTGTTGTTTATTGTTGCTGCTGTTTTATTCATCATCTTCTGATTCATTATCATCATCTTATACTTCATTATCAACTTTATATTCTTCTTGTTGACCATTGTTATTGTTGTTGTTGTTACCCCAACTGTTGCTCTTTGACCAAATTCTTATATCAAATTTTGTTTCGTAAATCACTTTCAACTTTGGAAGTTACTTGAGAGGAGACTTTGGTAAGTCAGATTATGTTTTTTAGTTGAATCTGGGTAACTGCTAGTGTGTTATTTTTTCAATAATAGTTTGCACGCGAACATGAATGCAATACAAGAGCAATCTGTTTAAACAGATCCATTATCTGCGGCACCAGATAAATGTTCTGTTGTAACAGTAGACTCATGTTGGATTTATTTAAGGGCTCAAGGTGTCCGTAATATGATTATGAATCGAATAGCTGGGTATTTTGTTGCACCATATTAGTAAGTTGTTTCAACAGATAAATAATCTGTTTCATCAGATTACTAATATGTTTCGAACAACAAAATACAGCTCCTGTCACATACAAAACCTAACAGATAACTCATATGTTCTTGCTATTGATACTGGAATCAAATTATTCCTTAATTGTAGACATGTCATTCGTTAAGAAATAGAAATAGACAACATGAAAATTAAATAAGAAATAAAAAGTCAAGTGCATCAAACATATTTTTTTATAAAACAAACAAAAAAAATACATAGGTAACAGAAAAAAAGCTTAATTATTATTATCATCATTATTAACATCATTATTATTTGTATGTCCTACCGGTCAATCTTCAAAGGGCGGCAGCAGCGCCCTCCGCAGCTTGCGGATCTCCCGCAACATCCTTACTCTGACGGCGGCCAACTCCCAATGCAGGTCATGAACCTCCTTCTGCAGTTTTCTCATGGCGTCTCATAAAATAGCGACATCCCACACAGGATCAGCCATATCTAAAAAATGCATAAGTTGACAAAACACACACGTAAACGCAAAAGTAAAGAAAAGAAAGAATTCGAATGTAATGTAATACAACGTATATTTACACAAAAATCAAGAAAAAAACTTATCAGAGATAGGAAAAATCTATCAAGTCCTTGAAGAGAAAGTGGTTGAAGGTGTAACAAGAGCGAGGAATAAATAGTGTTTAGTAGAACGAACGATTGAGTAAGGAGGGACCTTTTATAGAGGATTGAACTTGAAAGAGTTAGGTAAAAATCACAATTGTTCACCTCCATGTATTAAAGACATTCTTGATTACTATAAAAAGTTATGACTTAATTAAATTAATCAATATTATGATAAGTCATGACTTTTCAGCTTTATAATTAATAATAATTAGTTCTTTCCAGGAACCATTTTTTTCACACTATTTTGGACAACAGATAATATCTGTTGCATCAGATAAATGATCTGTTACAACAGATATATCATGATTTGCAACAAATAGATAACCTGTTGCATCAGATAATATATCTGTTGCAACATATAATATATATATATATATATTTAAAAAAATATATTATCTTCATGACATCCAAATTTTTTGACTTTTTAATTATATAAATTAATAAAGCAGATTTAAAGGCACAACTGTTCACCTCCATTTATTAATGACATTCTTGATTAATGTAAAAAGTTATGACTTAATTAAATTAATCAATATTATGATAGGTCTTGACTTTTCATCTTTATTATTATTAATAATTAGTTCTTTCCAGGAATCATTTTTTGTACACCAAGTTGGACAACAGATAATATATCTGTTGCATTAGATAAATCATCTGGTCCAATAGATATATCATGATTTGCAATAAATAGATAACCTGTTGCATCAGATAATATATCTGTTGCAACATATAATATATATATTTTTTAAAAAAAAATATATTATCTTCATGACATCCAAATTTTCTAACTTTTTAATTATATAAATTAATAAAACAGATTTAAAGGTACAACTGTTCACCTCCATTTATTAATGACATTCTTGATTACTATAAAAAGTTATGACTTAATTAAATTAATCAATATTATGATAGGTCATGACTTTTCAGCTTTATTATTATTAATAATTAGTTCTTTTCAAGAATCATTTTATTTACACCGAGTTGCACAACAGATAGTATATCTGTTGCATCAGATAAAATCATATGTTACAACATATATATCATAATTATATAAATTAATAAAGCATATTTAAAGGCACAACTGTTCACCTCCATTTATTAATGACATTCTTGATTACTATAAAAAGTTATGACTTAATTAAATTAAACAATATTGTGATAATTCATGACTTTTCAGCTTGAAGCTTAGCTTTATAATTATTAAAATAATTAGTTCTTTCCAGCAACCGTTTATTTTTTACACTGAGTTGCACAACAGATTATATATCTGTTGCATCAGATAAATCATCTATTACAATAGATATATCATCCGTTGTAACAAATAGTTCAACTGTTGCATCAGATAATATATCTGTTGCAACATATTATAATATATCTTTTAAAAAAAATTATCTTCATGACATCCAAATTTTCTGACTTTTTAATTATATAAATTAATAAAGAAGATTTAAAAACAAGAATATTTCTAGTGAGTTTTTTACGGTTTAAATTGTGTTTATTATGTATTTCCTTATTCTTTTCTGTGAAAAGACATGACTTAATTAAATCAAGCTGGTGGTGACTTAATCTTTCCGTTTCTTTAATAACTATTTTTATTAATTGAGTTATGGCAACAGATTGTATATCTATTGCATCAGATAACCCATCTGTTTCAACAGATATACCATTTGTTGCTATAAATCAACGATCTGTTTAAGGAGCTTTTTTGATTTCTTCTAACTGATTCATAAGTCGCAACAGAAGAGGAATTTGATGCATCAGAAGTGTTTTTTGTTTTTGTTTGTTTGTTGAATGTGTTTAGACAAAAGTCACAGTCACGACTATTCATTAACTTTTTTCTTAAAAATCATATCATCATATATATATCTTAATTAAATTAATCCAATGTTGGGACTTTTTAAAAATTAAATAATCTTTCTTTTACGATTATAATATCATTTAGTTCCTTATTATTTATTAACGAACCATTTTTAGGAGAATTTCTCATCATGACCGTATCCCTAACTCCAATCGCCGATATGTTTTGAATAGGGAATAAATAGAATGATAATTAAATATTGAATAAGAATTAAAAATTTAAAATCGACCAAACCAAACCAAACATATACATGGATTTTTTTGAATCCCTTATAGGTAGATCGGATATAAAAAAGGGAAATACATACGCTAAAAGAAAGAAAAAACATAACCTAATTATTATTATTATTATTATTATTATTATTATTATTATTATTATTATTATTATTATTATTATTATTATTACTATTATTATTTTCAACTTGACAATTTTCATCCGGCAGCAGCAGGGCCCTCCTCAGCCTTGCTCGAAAGTCGGCCAAATCCCTCTGGAGTTCATCAAACTGCCTTTGAAATTCCTGCAAGGACTCAATATGAACCTTCTTGTACGAATCTATATTTGACATATTAGTATTGTAAGTATAGTAGAATGAACGAGAGTGAGTGAGGAGGCCGGAGGGACCTCTTTATAAAATGATTGAGAATTGGAATAGACTGAACTTAGTCAAACAAAAAGCCACGACTGTTCATATCCCTTAAAAGGAAAAATTACAAAAATCCCATATTTAAGACACCATATTACACAATATCCCTTAATGTTTTAAAAAATTACATAAAATCCTGGATTCATATTTACTAGTGATACATATGCTATATGTATCACTGCTTAACATATGTATCACAATTCGAAATTTCGGGATAAAATGTAATTAGCAAACTATCCGAAATTTAATGCAATATTGTTGAAACTATCCGGGATTTATGTGTTGTGTGTTACTTAAGTAATACTGGTGATTTTATAAATAAGTAAATTTGAAAAAAATGGATCTAAATACAACATTTTATCTTTTTGTTGTATTTCCAAAAGATAAAGTTTGGTAATCTGTTGCAAAATATATTCCACCTGTCAGATAACTTACAACATATGGACAATCTGTTGCAACAGATGGATATATCAGTTTGTTTTTCCTTTAGCTGTGGCGTCTGTTGCAACTTGCTAGTCATCTGTTTATTCAATTTCATCGAGAGCAATCAATTTTTCTAAACACTTCTTGGCCAAATTCAATTTTTGCTCTTGGATTGCTTCTTTTTTTTTCTTTGCATCCTTCAACCAAACTAAATTTTTGCTATTGGATTGAGGGCAAAAATTAAATTTGGAGGCCAGCTTGAAGGATGCAAAGAAAAAAACAGAAGCAGTCCAAGAGCAAAAATTGAGTTTGCCCAAGAAGTGTTTAGAAAAATCTATTTCTCTCGATGAAATTGAATAAACAGATGATTAGCAAGTTGCAACAGACGCAACAACTGATGGAAAAACAAACTGATATATAAATCTGTTGCAACAGATTGTCCATATGTTGTAAGTTATTTGACAGGTGGAATATATTTTGCAACAGATTACCAATCTGTTTCTTTCAAAAATACAACAAAAAGATAAAATATTGTATTTAGATCTATTTTTTTTAATTTACATATTAATAAAGTCACCATTTTTATTTAAGTAACACACAAAACACATAAATCCCGAATAGTTTGCATCAGATGTGGAGTCTGTTGCATCAGATATGGAGTCTGATGCAACAGATATGAAGTCTGTTGGAATACATAGCAGCCTTGCTGGTGGTTTGATTTGTTCCATCAGTTGCTCCGTCTATTGCAACATCAACAACAGCATAAACTGCAAACAACAAATAAAAAATATCAACAACAAATAAAACAACAACATTTGTTCCAACAACTTCATTAACTACAAAGAAGCATACATCCTATGTTCCAACACCATCAACAACAAGGGACGGACCCACATGAAGTCCTCCGGGTGCGCGAGCACAGACTAAACTCGTATCGAACTTTATATATGTATGTGAAAATAAAGAAAAAATGTATATAATCTAATCAGTGAGCACCCATAGTAAGAGTTGTTTGGTTAGCCTAGTTGTTGTTTATGGGTGCTTAAGGCTATTTATTTCTTTTGGTCTTAATTTCAATTCCCACTCAGCACATATTTTTAAAATTTTGGTAACCAACTCTTCTCTTCTTATTTACTTTAAACTTTTTATTTTTTTCTCCCTTACTCCTTGTGTTGATTGTTTGGACTCCACTATTTTTAAGCTAAGAAGTACCCACCGTCTAAACCACACCATACCGCAAGTTCCAACAATGTCAAACCCACCAACAATACCACACCACAAGTTCCAACAATTTTAGCCCCACCAACAACATCAATAACAACATCAACAATAAAGAAACAAATAAAATACATAAAAAAAATGATATTGCCAACAAGACTTTTAAACTTTTCCCAACAGATGACTTTTTTTCGCGTCTTATAATAAAAATTCTCGGTATGTTTATTCAACAATTAAAAGTTCCTTCAAATTTTTCAAATAAATATGATATGGGAAAATGGTAATTAAATAAACAAAAAGATGTAAATAAAGTTGCAAGAAAAAGACAAGAATGAAAGAGCAATAGTGAATCATATCATACAATGTCAAAAGAGGGTCAAAATAGAAATTTCAGTTGAGGAATATAAGATATGGATATCGATCGGTTTAGATCCGAACGAAAATTTTTGAGAAAGAGGATAGAAAAAAAAGGTTGTGATAACCCTAAAGAGGATAGAAAGAAAAAAGATAAGAGATTTAGGGCTGAAGGAGAGGAGGAGAGAGATGAGATAAGTCTAATTTCTAGATGTACTACCCTTAATATTAAATGACTAAACAAAGTGTATTTATTCAAATTTATATTTACAAAGCATAATTAATAAGGCTAATTTGGTAGTAAAATAAATCCCTAATTAATATTTTCTTGATGGGAGTGCCAAGTCAATATAAAAAGGAAGAAGTATTAGGGGTTTCAATATTCATTAATTAATATTCACTAATAATTTAAGGGGCACGAGGAAGAAAACGGGTGACATTGAAAAGACAGGACAAGACTACTCAATTAGATTTTTGAGTTATCCAAGAAACATTTTTTACCGCCTTTAGTAGTACTACTACTTTATCTACTCGGACAGTAGCTTGCTTTAAAATTAAAAGAAAATAAAAAGATTTTCAAACAGATATGTCATCTATTACAACAGATTTAGATATCTGTTTGAGAAATCCCACCAGCTCAGTCATCTGTGACAACAGATGGAAATGTCATTTGATAACTAAATCAGAAACGTCACCTGTTACAACAGATATCAATATCTGTTTGAAAATTTCCAACACCTCAGTCATCCGTCATAACAGATATAAATTTATATTTGATAATTAAATAAGAAATGTCATCTGTTGAAACAGATATTGTTATCTGTTTGAAATTCTCCAACAGCTCAGTTGTTTGTTGCAACAGATTTCATTGCTTTTGATTTAGGATGAACTAGGGATGAAAGAATGAGCTCCTCATTAACTTAATGTTAAGATTAATAATGGTACCTACATCGATCTAGGTGGAAAGAGGGATGAATGAATGAGCTCACAAGGTCAATTACAAATCCAATTGAGTCATTGCATTTGCATGGTGTTAGTGTTGCGTTCATCCCGACCCGAGTCGTCGATCGATCACTCTGAGTTGAAATGTGTTCTCATTATCTTAATGTTAAGATTAATAATAGTACCTACATTGATCTAGGTGGAATTAGGGATAGATGAATGAGCACAAAGGGTCAACTAGACCTTCAATTAAGTTTTTTGGCAATTGCATGATGAGACGGTACTGTATTCCTCCCGACAAGAGTCATCGATCTATCACTCTGAGACGAACCAATTCTTACTACCTCGTATGTTCAACTAATACCTTAAGTGAATAATCTGGGACTAGGGGTGAGTTCTCATAGGGTCAACTATAACTTCGATTGAGTCTTTTGGCAAATACATGATGAGACGGAACTGCGTTCCTCCCGACAAGAGTCGTCGATCGATCACTCTAAGCCGAACTGATTCTTACTACCTCATATGTCTAACTAATAACTTAATTGATTAGTCTAGGGTTAGGGGTGAGTTCTCATAATGTCAACTATAATAGATGACAGTGCCTATTTGATAATTTACAACAGATGGGTAATCTGTTACAACAGATGACTTAATATATTTGATAGTTTACAACAGATGTGTAATATATTACAACAGATTACATAATCTGTTGATTTGATCCAACAAAAAAGACATCTGTTACAACAGGTTGAACATTTGTTTATATATAATTCAATAGAGTCTATATGTTAGACTAATACCTTAATTGAATGTGAGTTCTCATAGGGTCAACTACAACTTCAATTGAGAATTTTGTCAATTGCATGATGAAACGGTACTGCGTTCCTCCCGACCAGAGTCGGCGATCGATCACTCTGAGCCAAATCGATTCTTACTACCTCATATGTTAGACTAATACCTTAATTGATTAATCTAGGACTAGGGTACTAATACATTGATCGAATAATGTGGGACTAGGGTTGAGTTCTCATAGGGTAAACTATCGACTAATCTAGGACTAGGGGTGAGTTCTCATAGGGTCAGCCACAACAGATGGCAGTGCCTATTTGATAATTTGCAATATATAGGTAATCTGTTGTGACATATGACAATCTATTTGATAATTTACAACAGATGGGTAATCTGTCGCAATAGATGACTTAATCTGTTTGATAATTTACATCAGATTCGTAATCTGTTGTTACCTAATCTGATTGATAATTTACAACAGATGAGAAATCTGACGCAACATGTTAAATATTTATTTTTTTAAAATTTCAATTGAGTTGATATGTTAGACTCCTAAATTGATTAATCTAGGATCAGGGGTGAGTTTTCACAAGGTCAACTCCTAGAGTACTCGGTCAACTACAACTTCAATTGTTTTTATATGATTTTAAAAATTACGCATATATTTTATGATTTTAAAAATAATTAAGATCATTTCGGACCAAATTAACATTTTTAAAACCACTTGTGATTCTTTTTCAAAATACAAATCAACCCATACAAAACGTTTCATCATTTCAAATCTCGAGGTCTGGCTCTTTCTCTCTCATTCTTACTCAACAATACAGTACAGACAACAACTACTTAATAAATTTGCTCAACCCTCCACAACAGATCATTTTTCTTCTCATTTCTGACCACATAGGTGTTATTTTCGACATTATTCTTGCTTGTATTAGTCGTTTTCTTTATCTTCGTAGGCAACAAAGTTAAAGAAGAGCTCTATATTTGTTTTTTTTTTCTAAAAATAAGGGATTTTAAGTTAATGATGAAAAATAAAACTTTTAGTTGTATTATCTTCGAGAATGGGTTTACAATTTTGAGTTTTGATGGTAAAATCATAAGAAGAACTCGAGAAATCCCTAGTTTCCATTGCAGTGTTCCGTTGACTATCGTGGTATAGTTGGATGGTGTTGGAGATGGTAGTGGTGGTGGTGGTGTTTTTGGTCATCGTGGTGGCATCGGTAGTGGCATTGGTTGGTGGTGTTTGTGGTGGTGTCAGTATTCATGGTGTTTGTTTATTTGTTGGCATTGGTTGGTGGTGTTTGTGGTGGTAGTTGTTGGTGTATCGGTATTCGTGGTATTTGTAATGTATTTTTTATAATCAAAGCATACATCAACTGTATGTAATTTTTGTTTTTCTTTGTCTGTTGGAAAACATGTCTCCCAAATGAAAAGAAAGTAAAAGTGGATCAACGTCTGACCACTCAAAAAAAGGCTACAGTACAGAGGGATTCGGAGGAGCTTCCTGAACAATCTCAGTCAGGGAAAAGTGAAGCTGAGGATAGATATGAAAACAACGTTGAGACAGGTAGACAAGGGTCCGTAGATTGTGATGAAAAAAATAAAAGTGAGAAAGAGAAGGAATTGGAGAGTCAGAAAGAGAAAGAGGACCACAGTATACGGTTTTCCTTGGACTTTCATAGTAAAATTAATCACTAATTTTACTCATCCATTAATTTATATTGAATATAGTTATTATTGTTTTTTTTTTTTGCTTGCTTCCTGTTTACACTTTTTAGGCTTGGGCATTTGAAGCCATTCCTCTCCTCCGAAAGTAGTTAATGGATTACCCGGATGAGGTTTCTTATCCAAGAATGTTTAGGTGGTTGGCTACAAAGAGCAACACCAATATTAAAGAGGTTGATCTCTTTAACCCTCCGGATGATGCAGTACGTCTTTTCAAGTAAAATAATTCTACTCAAAGATAAGAAAGATATTGAACAGATGTTATATCTGGTACATGAGATGTTATATCTGATGCACCAGATGGGACATCTGTTGCGACGGGGTATATCTTGCATCAGATTACCCATCTGTTGCTTTGGTTCTCTGAACTCAACTCCTAAAAGATTAACCATATACTGCAAATTATGTAACACATGTTTAATCTGATAACATATCGTTCATCTATTGCGATGTATAGATCATCTGTTGCATAACAGATTACCCGTCTTGTGCAGCTGTTGCAACAGATGATTGATATTTTGCATCAGATTATCCATGTATTGCTCTGTTTCTCTGAACCAGACTCAAACAGATTTTAACCATATACTGCAAAATATGCAACAGATGGGTCTTTTTTTTAAAAAAATGTAGCCCAACTATGAAAATTATTATATTATATGATTTAAATGCGTCTGTCTTTTTTTTTATAGGTTATGCATCTATGGATCGTGCCTACTGAGGAGGAGTCGGTGATGACTTCTTATATTACTCTTGGTCATGTTGATACTTTGCAGACCCAACGATTGAGTTAATAAAGAAGAAATTGGCTGGAGCAACAGCCATAAGAAGAGTAGTTAGGCAAGGTCAGCCTAATGTTGAGGCTCTTCATGACCAACCGTTTACTAAGGCAGATCTGGGTGCTTCTTCTAGTGGAGTTGTTGATGTTGGTGGCAGGCATGTTGATGCTGCTACCAAAGAATAAATATGTTTGAAAACACCCCTTTTTGCCCTTACACAGGTCCCTCTCACCCCTCTTCACCCTCATATTCTCGTTGCGAATGCGATGAGTGTAAGGACAGACAGGATAAACTCTTTAAAAAAGTAAAGGCTATCTCTAAAGCTATCAAGGAATTCAAATCTAAGAGGTGTGTCATACTATCCAAGAAGGTGAGGGAGCCACAGACTCTTATAGCGTTGGTTAGGAGAAAGAAAAGAGCAATTAGAGACGTACTCTCCGCTCGAAAATCAAATAAAATTGCAATTCCTCCCTCTCCGAAAGTTGTTGAAGTTCAGGGGCCAGTAAAAAAGGTGGACATATACGCGGAACTTGGCACTGAAGAGAAGAGGGATCTGCGATAGGCCAAATCCACATGGCAAGAGCTGGACCGAGGCAAAAAGAATTCTTACAGTCATTAGCGTGAATGACATACATTATCACGCTGTTGAGATACTACTCGAGGAGGGAAAGATCAATGTCTATGACTCCAACGTACCTCTCATTGATGATTTCGATCTTTTTCTCCTTGTGGAGCCAGTGATGGTGCTATTGCCCATCTTGTTGAGAGAGAGTAAATAGATGAATCATTTACCAAAGAAAGTGTCGATGAAGAAATCATGGGATTTTGAAGGTTAAAACAGGGGAATGATCCTTCCAAAAGATGATGTCGCTAAAGCGAACGGCTCGCATACTCTTGCACACATCAAATATTTTTTGACCGACACAGAAATGGCCGAGCTAACGACTTTTCTGTGCTACAACACTGTGGCAAACCTGCAAGAGGTCTGGGCTTATGAGGTACTAACTGAACGCTTGAAGCCTCTGTGTGTATATAGAAGAGCCTGTGAAATAGAAATTTTTAATTTCAAGTCACCCTTCACTTTATTACATGTACATGTAGTGGCACTAATTTTTTCTGATGAAAGTTGAGTTTTTTATAATGCAATAGATTAGATTGTCAATATGTTGCAATAGTGGGAAGACCTGTTTGAATAATCTAATACTCTAATAATCTAAGTTTAATCTGTTGCAACAGTGGGAAGGCCTGTTTGATAATTTCTATGAATAATCTAATAATCTAAGTCTAATCTGTTGCAACAGTGGGAAGACCTATTTGATAATTTCCACAGATGACCTAAATTTTACAACATATGCCTAAATTTTTTTGATATTTTTCAACAGTTACACTTGAATATCCATGTGCTCGTCGACAACAAACCAGTAGCAAATACACACACCACCATGAAAATTTCAGCAATTAGGCTTCAATATTCATGTGCCCAACAACACTAAACCATTAGCAATAACGAGAACAATGTAGTATCTTCTTGCTCGATTTTGTTTCTCTTTAGAAGCCTTGACTTTGTTCAACAAACCCCAAATTATACGATTTTCTTGTGAAGGGTGTCGTTCTTCATACCAATCAAAGTAATTGCATCCACCCAATTTCTATATAAAAGAGAACACAATTACAAAACAATTACAAGTCAATAATTAATCAATTAATTAAATAAAAAAATATTACCTTTGAAATCTTACAAGTAAAAACTATGACCCAAATTTTGTTGAGTCCAAGAAGTTTTTAATAGAGCTTCATGACCACACTTATAATATCGAAAATCTTTATCACAAAAAATAGTGAAAGATGCACTCGACATTGTAAAGGTCAGTTAGAAAAAATGAAAGTAATAATTTGAAGAATTGGGATAGATAAAAGAAGATGACGATGAAGAAGAAGATTTGGGAATTTAGGGTTAAATTTTAGGAGGAAGATGAATATATAAGACAATGGGGGGAAAAATGACCGTTGGGGGCCAAGTGACGATAAGTTAGCGAAATATACCAGGACTGAAACTAACACATTTGATGCCTATTTTATTTTACGTCTTTAAAATGAACATGTCTACTTGATGCCTATTTTATTTTAAGCGTTTGAACTGAACATCGTCAATGGGTTGCACCTTTTAATTTCAATTCACTTTAACCTTTTTAAATGTAGTGGCAATTTTTTATGTCCAACAAAAGTTGAATTTTTATAATGCAACTGATTCTCCATCCGTTGTAACAGTTATCCTACCTGTTCTGACATATAGTTTATCTGTTGTAATAGGTTGGCCATCTGTTGTATTATCTCAATGTTTTTATCTAAAGTCCATTTGTTTCAACAATGGGAAGACATGTTTGATAAATTCCAACAGATAACCTATCTGTTGCAACATATGTATAAATCTGTTCGATTATTCCACTAGATGTGTCCTCTGTTGCAATAGATAAAGTCCATCTAATGCAACATATGTCTAAATCTGTTCTTTTTTTCCTAATAGATGTGTCATCTATTGCATTATCTTGATGTTTTTATCTAAAGTCCATCTATTGCAATAGTGGGAAGACCTATTTGATAAATTCTAATAGATCACCTACCTGTTGTAACATATGTCTAAATCTGTTCGAATTTTCCAATAGATATGTCGTCTATTGCAACAGATACATTATCTGTTAAAATATTTGAATCTAGTATTCCTTTTCAATTAATAATTTCAAATCTAAGGAATAAATAAAATTCGTAGACAAAACAAAATAAATCGAAGCCTTCATAAATTAGTTGAAATAAGTCAACGAATAAATGAAATGTAAAAAAATTGTTATGGGTACAGATCTCAATAAATACATCAACAACAATTTAAGTATACTGACAAGAATTGCTTTGACAGGCTCAAGCTATAAAGATCTACTTCGTATGGACAAGTTGTTCTTCATCCGGTGCTATGGAATTTGGCTTTGCTCGTCGTGGATCTTCATTGTCGCTTGCGTACGATTTCTACGCTTTCTGCTCTTCGTATTTCCATAAAAAGAGTAGTATATTATCAATGTTATTCAGCAGTAGCTTCTTCTACATCCACCTGGAAAGCCAGAATTGGTCAATGCTAATCATGGAGATACAACAAAATGGAAAAGGATAACCCATCTCTTCTAGCAAATCAAACGGGTCTTTCTTTCCATTTTAAATTATCCCAAACATATTATATTTCTGTTGCAACAATGAATCAACTGTTGGGACAAATTTCTACATGAGGAAGACCCTGCGTGATAATTTCCAATGGATGAACCATTCGTTGTAACATATGAATCATCTGTTACAGCAGATAGGTCGACTGTTGGTACAAATAAAAGTTGTACGAAGAGCTGTTTGATTTTTTAAAACAGACGAGACATATGTTACACCAGATAAAGTATTTGGTGCAACAGGTTAGTCAACTGTTGCAACAGATGTATATATCTGTTTGATAATTTTTAGCAGATGTGTCATCTATTGAAATAGATGTGTGTCTGTTTGTTTTTTCATTTGGAAGATATATAATATATTCACCTTCTTCAGCTCGTGCTGCTCTCCTTTGGACATTGTACGTTGCTCAGTGCAACATGCAGACAGAGAAGTTGTAATTTCACTTTTTTGGATGGCTGATAATGCCCTGAAAATCACTCTCCTTCTCCTCTTAGCCCTAATCTTTAATCGAGCAGATGAAAATAAAATCCTCTTTTGATGGAATGAGATCCTTCTTAGATGTTAATTCCTTTACAGAAGTAGTTAATACACTACATCATGTTTCGCCCTGCAGTCTTGACATTTGCATGCAGAACATTCGCTGAGAGAGGCAAAATCTGTATAACCAGTATGATCATACTCATAATAGTTTGCTTTAAATACTATAAGAGGAGCATCATTAGCACCAACAGTAGCACCACTACCACCACCAACAGCTCCATCAACAACAACAAGCCCACCCTCCAAAATTATTTTTCTTATAATGGTTGTTGCTCCAAACAATTTCATTTTTATTCTGTCGATGACCTTAGGGTCCGATAAAGTTTGCACAGATTGTAAAGTAAGAAAAAATGGCATCTTCAACTCTCGATTGGTCAGAACTAGCGACGGATGCACATTCTAACATAAATAATTACATATATTAGAATGATAATTAGATCATTCAAAGAAAATATTAATTAAAAGAAAAATTAATTATAATTATACTTACAGCATCCTTCGGGGGTTGAAGAGATCAACAAATTTTGCATTTTTATGAGTTTTGGCCGACAACCATCTCAAGATTCTTGGACAGGAAACTCCTTCCTGGTAGTTCACTTATTGTCTCAAATAAGGAATGGCTTCAAACGTCCAAGCCTATAAAATAATGCCAATAAATTAAAACCATTATTGAACAAAAAAAATGAATGATATCATAATAGAAGAAAGAAACATTTACCATGAAAACCCATAGGAAGCCATAAAAGTTGACTTTCTTTGGCGCTAACGGAGTCAACAAATATTTGACAGTCATTTTAAAGCTTTCATACCCCCATGGATAGCTGTTAAACACCTCAAGATCCTCGGAGAGCTTTATTAAATCGAGGCTTATGTTGTTGTTAACGTCTCTCGCCCAAAGAATATTATGTACAAACCAAACCAAGTACGATGACTGCTTGTGCTTCTTTGAAAGTCCTTTTCCTTTCAACGCTTCTATCAAATTTTTGTTTTTGAAGCTTGGGCCATCAATTGACACCAGGTCATCACGATCACACGACTTGCCTTTGCCTTTTTTGGGTGTGCGGGGTGCTTTTTTTGGGTTAGAATAGGTATAACTTGAGAAGAGGATAACATTTTAGTCCAGTAACTATGACAAACTCCTTCCAACCAAAACAAACAGGCATTCCACAATAATTTATCGATACCTCATCCATCTTATCTTTGTTTTCATACATAAACCTACACTTGAGAAGTTCATATACCATTTTCATTTGGAAACGAGCATTGTTGTCCTCCGACAAATCAAGATAATTTCCAAAGCAGCTGTCCCTAAAATAAGCATCCAATTTTTATTATCGAAGTATTTTTCTGAAGACGTCGAAAGATTTTCCCATGGCTGACTTAACCACGAAATCACCCGTTAAATCTGTGGCACCATCGCACTGCATTCTCACAGGATAACAATCAATGCTGAAGGCTTTGACCGGCTCTTAGGTGGAAGGGCTGTTAGCATCTCTTTTAAAATATTCCTCCTCCCCGTGTTCATCATATTCTTCTCCCGATTGAGATAACGCTTGTAAAGAAAGTTCAAAGAGTGGTGAATGTAGCCTAGCTGCTTCACTTATTTCTTTACTTGGAATTGATCCAGTTTCTGTTCTTTTAGGAACTATATTTCTAAAATTAACAGAAACATAAAATAATATATTATTGTTAATTAATGCATCATTAGAAAAGGATAACAGTAAATCAAATAAGAAAAATAGTAAAATAACAGTTACAACAGATCACTAATCTGTTGTACCAGGTAGTATATCTGTTGCAGTATATAACCAAACTATTGCATCGGATGAGTAATCTGTTGCAACAATACAAAACATACCACTCATCTTTTTAAGACAGATGAATGGTCGGTTAAATAGATCACACAACTGTTGTGACATCATCTGTTGCAACATATGAGTGATCTATTAGAACAGTTAAATAATTCGTAGTAATGACTGAGTAATCTGTTATGATAATACAAAACATATCACTCATTTATTGAGAAAGATGAATGATCTGTGCAACAGGTCACACATCTGTTGCAACACATGAGTGATTTGTTGGAACAGTTATCAACGGTCAATATTGTTTAGATTTCTTCCAACATAGAGTCGTCTATCGCGGCAGATGAATAATCAGTTGGAAAAATCAAGTCTTGGACTTTTCCTGTAGAAAGAGTTGGTAGGATTTTATCCAACAGGAGGTTTATCTGTTGCATCAAATCATTAATTTGATGGTTCTTCCATTGCACTAGATGGTTAATTAGTTGCATCAGATTTTTTATTCGAAGCTTAATCAGTTGCAACATATGGTAAAGCTGCTGCATCAGATTATTAATCTGTTGCATCAGAATTGTAATTTGATGGTTCCTCTGGTGCATCAGATGGTTGATCTGTTGCATCATATGATGAATCTATTTTATCAGATGGTTAATATGTTGAACCAGATGGGTAATCTGTCAGTGGAAATAGTAGCACAATTTTGTTAAACAAAAAACAACAATTTCACCATTTTTACCAAGAATAAGAACATAACAAATCAAACCAAATTGTCCTTTTGTTTTTATAAACACAAACAATAAAAATCAAACTTCAAAAAAATGCAACAAACAACAAAATATCATAATTCACTTCAAAAAGAGAAGAGAAGAGAAACAATACCAGAAATTAGGGTTTTATTCAGACCGTATTTCAAATTAGTGCAATAAATATTAAAATTGTTAACCAATACTATAAGAGAAGTTGGCTCAAGTTCCAACTATTTGTAGTCAGATGTTGAAGTCCCCGAGGATTGAAATAAGAAATTTGCAGAACAGTTGGTTGGGAGAGAATTGAGAGAAGCTGCCGAGAGAGGGATGAGAGACAGGTTGATTGAATTGAAGAGGGGAACTCAAAGCCCAACTATTTATCATCAGGGGTTGAAGGGGGAAATTTTGCAGAACTGTTGGTTGGAATAGAGTTGAGAGAAGCTTTCGAGAGAGAGGAGATAGTGGTTGATTTGGATTGAAGAGGGTGTGGGTTGGGTTGATTTGTATTTTTGAAAAGATTAGAAAGTTTTGAAAATATTAATCAAGTCCACAATTAACTTGATCAAGTTTCCTAATAATGTTTGACCCTATTTGTTGGTCAATGTCACCAATCCTTCATTCAAGACTTAAAAGATACCTATCCTTCAATTTTCTCTAGTAAATTGATAACCATAGTTTGGACGACAACAACATATATATGTTCATATAATAGAGAATTATAACTACGACTTTTCAAAAAATATCTCAATTATATTTCTTATATATATAAAAATATTTAAAAAAAAAAGTACAAACATATTCTCATAGTTAATCAATCACCGAGAAATGAAGAGAACGAGGAGGAAAACGTCTAAGAAAATTTGGAGATTAAAATCAAGGGAAATATATTCTTTTTAAATTGCTATATCTAAAAAGTATTGCTATATATATATAATTATTTAATAGTTTAATATAAAATATAATTAGAGTTGCTTCATTACAATATGATTTATAATTTTATATCATATTAACCTGTCAAATTATATCCAAACATCTATTTGGCAGTAGACATTGCATTTAAATATGTTTGCAGACATTTGGCCATGCAACTAGAAGTTTAATTTAAATTTTTGATTTAAAATTAATATTTTTTTATGATATTTGAATAAAATTTTAACTTCAATCTAAAATTTTGACTTCAAATTTCAACTTCATCCAATTTCAAAGTGTGATTTTGATTCTTTTAAATTAAAATTTGACCTATAAATTTATATTTACAAATTCATAATTTATCTATAAAATTAACATGGGACTGTTGACTTGTAATATTTTGTCTTACGATATTATATTTTATTTATGAATTATAGTTTGCTTACTTGGTAACATTGTAAGAATTTAAAAGGTTTTGACAAATTATGAAAAAATTTATGTTAATGAGAATAAAAAATACAACTTTTAAGATCTAAATTATATGTCTAAATAAAATTTTGACTTGGGATAAACCTAATTTCGAATTGGGGCCAAATGAATCCTAAATGAAGCTTTAATTTCACTAATTATTGTCTCCGTTCACTTAAAATTTTCCATATTATTTTAAAAATAATGATTAATAAGATGGTTTTCTCCAATACTCATATATTAATTGATGTATAATATTAAGTGTTGAAAAATAATTTGAAGAATAAATTATTAATATCAATAAGAAAATAAGAAAAAAAAAATACTAATTTTCTTTTGATATAAAAAGGGAACAAGAAAATAATGAAAATATATTTTTTAATATAATGAACTATTAAGTAAAGTAGGAAAATAGAGCAATAGAATTTCATCAAACTTGAGAGACGCTGCAATACTGATTAAAGTATCAGAATCCCCAATACTTGTCTGTCTCCGACGAAATCAGACTTGTAAGTTTTCATCTTTCACTTAATGTTTAGTACTAGCTGGCTCATGCCCGTGCTATGCACGGGCATTTGAACATTAATATAATATGATTCATATAAATATATATATATTCAGTTATGAAACAACCTTATATACAAGTGCAATTTTTTAGCTAGCTAGAAAGGCAAAAATAGCGAAATTACAGATGGTCCAACTCATGTATAATATACAGCTACAATTGCATGAATTTGCATTTTAGCAACTACAGTTGACAAATCAGTATTTCAACTGGGTATCCAACTTGAAATATAAAGTTAGATGTGAATCTAAGTAGCTCTAGCAAATCCCAGGAACAGAAATTCATATTATATGATCAAAGTAAGTTGCTCTAGGCCGATCTGCTTCAGAGACTGGCCTGGGAAAAGAAGTTAAAAATGTTCAATTCAGGAATCCTTGGAATTCATTTTAGTCATCAATTCAGTCTTGCATAACGCATTAAATTAATATTGCTCAATATAGGAGTTTAATCAGTAATCTCGTATCATATTAACTTAATGATAATTAAAACTGCATAAGAAGCTTGTGAAGTTAACCTCTGAGTTAGAAAAATGTGACCACTAAATGCGTTAGTAGCACACTAATGGTATCAGGAGCTTACAAAAATTTATGCCTTAGTTAGACCATGCAGCTTGACTAAAGGTAATAGATGGACCAAAAGAAACAGAAAATTTTGTCCATTACTCAGACATTGCACTTATGCAGTATTAGTTCAGATTCAAACTTAGTTTAAAAATTCTAATAAGAAAACCAAAAGCAAAGGTAAGAAATTAAACGATCGAGATATTTTGAAGAAATGGAAACCGAAAAATAAGTACTCGGAGCATAATTTTCTTGTCCTTATAAATAATTTAGCATCATATGATGTTTCATTAGCTTCCTGTCAAATTCGAAAAAATATTGATACAGAAATTTTATAAGAAAATGTTAGGCAAGAAATAGATATGGAGTTATACATAATTCTTTCTTCGGTGATAATATAAACAACTATTTTGTATAGTCTACAAGTGAATAAGGGAATGAAATAGAGAAAGAAAGATGATGTGAATCTTTAGAGAGGACAGAAAGAAACGAGAGTAAAAAGTAATGAGATGAGAAGTGAGAAGGAAATTATCAACAAATAACAAACTCAAATGTCTAATCAAACTAAGACACTTACATTGAAACAGAGAAAGTGTAAATTTCTAACGCATATCTTACATGGACAAGGGTCAAACTATTCTCCTAGAATGAGGACAAAAAATTTTGTTATTAAAATAATACTCATTACTATGCTTGTCTTCCTCTTTATGACAATTTCTTTTGGCATTTGTCTGCATATTTTTGTTAGCAGTAATAACTTGTGCACAAGTTTTATGTGGACACTCACTTACTTGATTCCAAAGAGACATTACCTGAGAGGTATCAGCTTCAAGTTTCAACAACTAACTTTATTAATCAGGATTTTTGTAAAGTACAAATTTCAGATGCAGAAAATACTATACGAACCTTTCTGTACTTTGATTGATGTGTAACACGGATATCATTTTCAAACAATTATGTTGAATTGTAATGATAGTATGAGTAAAGAAGAATACATTAAATTTTGGAGTTTTTACCATCCTTCTTTTCAATTAAGCTTTCAACCTAACAAGTTTTTTTTCAGTATGATAATAAAGATGCAAACAAATTAAAGTAATCAAGTCATCATTAGATTTATGTATTGCCATTGTAATGCTGGAGACCAAATGTGTAACACACTACAAGTCTTCAGTAACAAAAAATATCACACTTTATCCCAATGGTACTACTTGAGTTTTAAAATTGTGGATGAAAACTTTCTTGTTAACATCCTAAATTCTTCTAAATCTGTAAAAAACACTTGTAATTCACAATAATAAAGAGTTGGTTGTAAAATTGTAGATCATTTAATAGTCACTCAAGGTCCCTACCAACTAACGGTAGGTCATAATCTCACTTAAATGCAGTGTAATTAAGGATGCTGGTGCGATCATAATAGAAATCAAGAATCAGTAGGCCTTCATTTGTGTTGGCCAATAGGAAGGGGGACATCAAATAGGATCAACTTTAAGGAGCATAAGCAAAAAAAGACCTAGTTCTAGTCCTCTTGAAAATTTGAAAGATCTTGAAAGTAGATGCATGTATTTATGGAAGTATTGACTTGGGAGAGGGATTGAGAAAATGCTAATACTACTTCTTTCTCAATTAGCTTCAACATCTATTTTAATACACAGTAAAATATGCAGTTACTACGCAAATTAAATACTTACAGGAACCACCTAAAAACTCCAAATACTGAACACTGTATACACAACGTATATACGCCGATAGTTTAAAGAATCTTTACAACTAAATTAACGACTATAGATGATTATTGCTCTATTTTTCAGGTTGGCATATCAAACTTATGAAGAAGACACTTGTTCTGTTATATAGTGTTAAAAACATATACATTTTGAGCTCACAAAACATAAAACTCATACAAATCATATTTATTACTTGAAACTCACAGTTGGATAAATCAAACTCTCACCTTGAAGAAGCACAAACTTGGTCAATTAGGAACAAGAAAGGCACATTTTTAAACATGAAAAGTTGATAAATCTATTTTTAGTCTTAAAAGTCTGAGCTTTATCTGAGTCATAAGCATTAGTAATCAGATCTAACATCAAACAAGACAAGAAAAGAAACCCATTTTTCTGAGAAATCAAGGTTGACCCAAAACAAGAATTGAAAAACATAGACAAAATACACACACAAAAAAAGCAGAGATATTGAAGCAACCTGGCATTGGGTATTCTATATGGGACTTCAACTTAAAACTCAACAAAAAGACTCTCCTAGTGAAGAGCTATTTTTCCGTAAGACTATAGTATCGTCACTGCAGTAGAGTTTAACCACCAAGTTTGGGATGAATTGTTGTGGTTCCTCTAGGCCTAGGACACTAGAATATCGAACCATGAACGAAAAGGTATGATAGAAAAGCATATTGTCTAGTGATTGTGATTCTAAATTTTGGATGAGAAGTTGAAACCTAGAAGAAATCGAATATGAAAGAAATGAGAGGATATCAGATTCTATTTCTAAGACAAAGCAAAATTTAGATACCTCACCAAGTGTAGACACGTAATTTTGTCTCTCCCGAACATCATAATGTCAAAATTTCACTCTATTTACTGTATCGTTACCATACACACCCACCTATTTAATACTTCCACCGCCAGAATCCAAATAATAATTTACAATAAATTCATAATAACCTTGGATACCTCACCCTACCAAAAAATAACTACCACTATCCTACCCAACCCCAAAACATACGTACCCCTACCAACCCACTCATATTTTAAACACTCATTAATAGATACAAAAAACACACACAACCATCGATAGACCAAGACAATACATAATACACTCCACGTAAAGTGAGCCAAAATAGAGAAGAAAATTGAGAGAAAAAGAGTAAGAAAATAGTAGAGAGATCGAGAATGAAAAATCAGAAATATAGAGTAAAAAATTAGAGAGAAAGAGACGAGATCGGAGCTGTAGAGAGAGTTAAACATAAGATAAAAAAAAGGAGAAAATCAGTGAATAATAGTCTTTTCCAGTGAGTTCTCACTAGAAAATGCTACTGCCACAATTTTTCTTTCTGATTTTTGTCACCACCGAGCTCGCTGGATCTCCGACAAGGTGAGAACGGTAAAACCAAATCCACTCCGATAAAACTCATGCCTAACAGTCACTCTCATCCTTATTTGCAGTTCAAACTTCCCCAAAAATACCAAAGTCGGCATCTAAATCAGCAAAACCCGACCCATTTCAGTCTATATCGATGAAATCCCATCGAAAAATTACTAAAATAGAAAATGGGTTAGTCGGGTCGATTGGAAGTTGGTTGAGTTTTGGGTTTGTTCAATTCGTGAGTTTATATTGAGGCTTGATTCGAGGTTTTCGGGTCCGACTCTGTCTTTTAATTGCATAACTTACGCAGTAAAAGCTTGATTAGAGGTCCAATTCTATCTCTTCTCATTTTAATTTTATTATATGTGATTGATTTGTGTGAAGTATGATATGAATGTTCGGTGATTTTGATTTGTTATTTGATTTCATTGATAATGGTTGCGGATTGTTAAAACATAGTAATTGTGAATTGTTACGTTGGAACCTTGAGTTGAATTTTGGGGCGGGAATTGAAAAATTGATAAAAGGGGTGTGATAGCTCTGACGACTTTGCTGGGGATTTTTCAGAATTCGAGCTTTATTCTTGAGGTGTATCGACTTAGTGTGACACTATAGGTGTATACACGCCTTGTTTGTGTTATCTTTTGTATTTTTTTTAATCATTGTTGAGTGCCTACGTGCTTATAATTTTTCTCTTATGTGTTACCGCTTTATATTTGGCATCATGAGCATTATCCTGAGTCAATTCTTTTGCAATAAGTCCCGGAGTACACGCCATGTACACGAACTCTAGTTGGGTCACCCTTATTTTAGGAAGGAGAGCCATCGAATGTATGGAGTAGGTGAAAAGCAATCACAACCACTATCGATCATATGCTCCTTCGAACAGTCTTGTTAGTGGATCCCAACCTATGTCAGTCTTTAAGTCATGCTTATCTGCATCATATTAAGACCTAACGGGACCTACTTGGTCCTTTGTAGGAGACTCACACCTTTGAAGCATTCCTAGGTGCTAATTGTTGCATCCTTGAGGGTAACAGAGTTATTTGATGGACTGATTTGGAAAAAACATGTGCTAGAATTAAAGGAAAGTTTGTAGGCGAGAAAAAAAAGAAAAAAGTAAAAAGTGAGTCAAAAAAAAAGTTACGGAGTTTTTTAGAGTTTTTTTTTACTTTTGTTTTTCACAATCCAAAAATTCAAAAGGATTTTTACCTTTTGCACTCATTTCTCAAAAACAAAAAAAAACATCAAAAAGATTTTTCTCTTGCTCTCTTAGCAAGCATTCATAATTTAAAGTTTTCAATTTTTTTTTTCCCAATAGGATTTTTGTATAAAAGAAAAATTCAAAAGAAAAGATGGTAGAAGTTTTGCACATTTCGTATAACGAAAATATCAAAAAGATTTTTGTTTCATAGTTGTTGGTGTCATTTTTATGTAAAGTGTCAAAATTGAAAACTCAAAAAAGATTTTATTAATATTTTATCGTCTGTTTGTGGTCGTGTCTCTTAAGTTAGGATTCAGCCATTTGTTTAATTTTTAATTGTACAATCTGGATGAACTACGCACACCTGATTCTACTCTCTTGGGAGTAAGATATGGGCCCTTCTAGGGTTCAATGATCTTATTTAAAAAATCTAAAAAGATTTTCTCCACTCTTTATTTAGAGTAGGTGTTTCATATACATTTTTAAAAGAAAACTACAAAAAGCTTTTCCTTTTATAGTTTCAAGTTTCATTTTTTATGAAATTCAAAATTGAAAATCCAAAAAGATTTTTCTTTGGTAATCATACATTTTATTTTGTATAGAAAGCTGAAAAATTCAATAAGATTTTTGTCAATTCTTTTGACAATTTGTTATTTTCTTTTCTTCTTAAAGTTTTAAGAAAAAAAAAGAGTTTGATAGGCCATGTTGCGCCAAAACTTCACGAACTATGCACACTCGATTCTCCTCTTTCAAGATTGAGATACGTAGGCACCCTTCTTGGGTTCGGTGATCTTTTAAAAAAAAGAGAAATATTTTTGAGAAATGTTGAACTCTAACGCAGTTGTTATCTTTTGTTCAGTTAGTTTAAGGTGGTTGGTTTGTGGAATTTTGTCTGGTCCACCGTATTTCACCGAGTTGCAGAGAAAGTTATGGCTAATAAGGAACCGAGGTTTTTATCGCTAATCAGATAGAGAGTTTGAGGAATGAGAATTTAGGAGCTAATGAAGAGCTTCGGAAGTTAAGGCAACAAATGATAGAAATGCATAATGCTTGGGCTAACGGATTGTCTCCTCATCTAGTTCCCACCGATAATCTAGAATATATGTCTAGCTTGCCCCCCATGTCACATGCACAATTTTCTATTTTTGTTGACATGCAACAACATGCATCAGGGTCTACTCTTTCGAGTGTGAGATACGTAGACAACCCTACTCTATGTTCTGTCCAACCAAATAAACAATTGGGAATTACCTAGTCAAAAGAAACTGGGGCATGAGTTAATTTCTATTGTTTTAGTTGATTCTAAAAGTTGTAAGTCCCACCCCATTTCAAGTATCGTTTGGGCCCCATGCCATCCTTTCTTCTAACCTTGTCCAAAAGCCAAGTTACAACCAAAGAAAAACATTCAGATCAATCTTTGAGGATGTTAAGGCTAAGCATGCAATGGATATGATGATGCATTTTGAGAACTACTTGTCTTTCTTAGCATAAAGAACCAGGAGAGAAATAAAATGAGAGAGTCTTATTGGTAAAAATCCTCACAGTCACCGTAACACGATTGTGAGTTGAGAGAATGAAATGAGAGAATCTTATTTGTGAAAACCCTCACGGGCACCGTAAAATGATAGTGAGTTAAAAAATATGACAATCAGAGAATCTTATTGGTGAAAACCCTTACGGATACCGTAAATAATGGTGATCTGAGGAAAATATGAACGAGAGAGACTTGTTGGCGAAAACCCTCAAGACGTCACTAGCCGAATGAGGTTGTGAGTGCAATTGGCCTACGGAAGTAACACAATTTTAGGGTCATTAACTCAACAATTGATGAAAGATTGGATGGAAAGATCAGACAGCTTAATCCAAAATGCATGTCATAATCATTAGAGTTGACAGTCATTTTCAGACAATTTTTTTTTTCTGTATTTCAAAGGTGACATTCATTGTCTTTTTTTCTCTATATAATTTTTTTATTTTCTTGAGTCAGTTATTCAAATGGAATGTCATTTTTCTTGTGTCTTTGAGTCAAATCAATGTCAAAGCAAGTGAGAAAAGATTTCAAAATTGGCTACCAACTTCTTCAATTGCAAAGCAGGACAAAAGAACAGCACATGAAACAAGCTTGATTGTAAATTAGAACAAGGCATGTAAAAAGTATTGTCAACAAAAGTATTTAGGGAATTCATCGAAATACCAAGATTTAAAGAGGGTTATTTGAGAAACATAGCAAAGCAGAGATACTGTGTTTGTTTTAGAGTCACTCTTATTATTCTAAATTTGGATCAATGGTGCAGCAAGACCATGCTATGTCAATAGCTGGAAGCAAGATTAGAGGTACCAAGTGCAAGAGCAATCGCCTCAAAAGCTAAAGCCACAAGCCAACCACTATATTTTCAGACTCACAAGTTGTTTTTGTATGAAATAGGAACACGTGTTATCTTCAAATTAAGGACTTTAAAGCCTAAATATCAAAGGCTGCAACGCCTCACTTCTACAAGTGCAAGAAGCAAGGTTGCTGCATTAGTTTGATAATCAAAACCATGGTAAAAACTCATCATCTCATATCCCTCGGAGACATACTTCCTTATCCAGGAATTTCAGTTTTCAATTGTTAGGTGATACACTTTCTAAATTGAACCTTCACTCCTAGAAGACACACTTTCTAATTTAGTCCTTCCATTTAATCTTTAGTAGACATATTTTCTTGTTTGGGTAATCTAAGTGGAATTTGTAAGGAGACGTATTTCCTTATCTGGGTAATTTAAGACATTTATAAGGAGACACATTTCCTTATTTGGGTAATTCAAGCGATATTTGTAAGGAGACACATTTCCTTGTTTGGGTAATTCAAGCGATATTTGTAAGGAGACACATTTCCTTATCTGGGTAATCTAAGTGGCATTTGTAAAAAGACACATTTCCTTATTTGAGTAAATCAAGTGGCATTGGTAAGGAGACATACTTCCTTGATTGGGTAATTCAAGTTTCACTTGTTAGGTGAGTCTTGACTCCTAGAAAATGCATTTTTCTAGTCGAGTCATTCCACTTGATCCTTAGGAAACACACTTCCTTGTTGGGTATTCAAGTTTAACTTAGGAGATACACTTCCTAACTTAAGCCCTTACTCTTAGAAAATGTACTTTCTAGTTGAGTAGTTAACCCTTCTCTTGTTAGGTGGTACACTTCCTAACTTAAGCCTTTACTCCTAGGAAATGTACTTTCTAGTTGAGTAGTTAACCCTTAGGAGATGCACTTCCTTGTCAGTGTAATTCAAGTTTCTCTTGTTAGGGAGTTTACTTCCTAACTTAAGACTTGATTCCTAGAAGATGCACTTTATTTTCGAGTCATTCCACTTAAACCTTAGGAGACACACTTCCTTGTCAGGGTAATTCAAGTTTCGCTTGTTAAGTGGTTCACTTCCTAACTTAAGCCTTGATTCCTAGAAGATGCACTTCTTGTCGAGTCATTCTACTTAACTCTTTGGAGACACATTTTCTTGTTTGGGTATTCAAGTTTCGCTTGTTAAGTGGCGGACTTCCTAACTCAAGCCTTGATTCCTAGATGATGCACTTTCTAGATGAGTCATCCCACTTAACCCCTAGAAGATGCACTTCCTTGTTTGTGTGTTTCAAGTTTCACATTTGTCGGGAGACACACTCCCTAACTTGAACCTTCACTCCTAAAAGCCGCACTTTCAAGTCAAGTCCTTCCATGTAACCTCTGGGAGACACGCATCCTTATTCTCTAGAGATGTATTTATTAATCAAAGTCTTCATTCACCTTTGCATTACGCATTTTGCAAGTAGTTATGATTGGGTTAGACACCCACAAAAGTTTTCTGATGATAAATTGGGCAAAAACTTAATTTATCCTATTGGAAACTCATTTTAGGACCCTCTTGAAAAATGAGACTTTATTTTTGAAAAATGAGATCTCTTTTTATCATAACCTTTGTTTGGGATGATTTTCTTTCTAGTTTTGATGTGATATCAGGAGCCCGCCTGGAGAGCAGGGTGATCAAATTGAAAATCAACATATTAAAGACATAGCAATTCAGGAGCCCTCCTGGAGAACAGGGTGAAGAAATGTAAAACCAAGCAACAAAGTGAAGAAATTGTAAGTCAGGAGCCCGCCTGGAGAAGAAAGTGAGGATTTTCAAATTCAAGTTCAAAGTTCAGAAGTCCCACATGAAAAAACATGATCAATGTTCGAGTTCATCTCAACACCAAATTTTATATGGAGAAATAATCTATTCTCAAGTTCAACCCAAAGAAGATAAGATATTTTATCACTTTTGAAAACATTGGAGACCCAAGACAATAATTAAGAGATGCTGAATAGATAGGACTTTTATAATTTCATTTATCTTTTTTAACTTATAATTTTCATTTTGATGTAATGATAGAGCCGTAGACCAGAACCTTGATAGAACCTCACTCGACTCTCCAACTCGATATAGTCTCTCTCCTTCCAACCCTTTGAGATACCTGTGACTTGATTTCCTCACAACTCAGGTAGGTAGGATGTCCTAAATCAAGACTCGGTGGCACTCTGTCCTTCTTTGTCTCCCTTTTGAATAATGATCGGGTTAAAATTTTATCTCGTTGTCTGCTTCTTTGTTTGCAAACACTTTGTGTTCACAAACAAAGAAGAGCATAGTATAGACATGTAATTTTGTTCCTTCCGAACATCAAACTGTCAAAATTCACGTCATTTACCGTATCGGTACCACACACACTTACCTATTTAATACTTCCACTACAAAAATCCAAATAACAATTTACAATAAATTCATAACAACTTTAAACACCTCACCCTAACAAAAAATAACCACCACTACCCTACCCGCGTGCCCCTACCCACCCCACTAACATTTTCTACACCCACTAATGGATATAAAACACACACATACCCATCGACAAAGGGACCTTAAATTAAAAAGGACAAACAAGTTTCCCAATTAAGTGAGAGTCCTTCAAGTTTTAAAAATTAGGTAAAAGGGACACATTTTTTTTCCAGTTTTTTCTAAACATTTTTGCTCCAACGACTTTGCAAAGTTGTTCAACAATTGTGAAAAATTGTTCGATAATCATGTGAAGTTATTAAGACAACTAATGCAATTATCGAACAACTGTCTTAGTTGTTTAAAGACTTTATCCCAGTCTTTAATAATATTGTGGGACCCACTTGTCCTTTTTTTAATTAAAGACTTTGAGGGTATGACTCATTTTTCTCATTGATAGACAACAAACAATACAAAATACACATACAGTGAGCAAAAACAGAGCAGAAAATTAAGAGAAAAAGAGTAAGAAAATAGTAAAGAGATTGGGAATGAAAAATAAAAAATAGAGAGTGAAAATTAGAGAGGATGAGGCAAGATCGGAGTTAGAGAGAGAGTTAAATGCAAGAGAGAAAAAGAGGAGAACATCGGCGAGAAACAGTCTTTTTCTGTGAGTTCTCACCGGAAAATGCTATTGCCACTAGTTTTCTTTTCGATTTTTGTTGTTGTCGAGCTCGTCGAAGCTTCGGTGAAGCGAGAACGGTAAAACCAACTCTGCTCCAACCAAAATCACGCCTAACAGTGATACCAAACGGTATCTACAAGAGCACAAAACAGTCCAAAAACTCACAAAAATAGTCCACACGTACAAGACATCAAACGAAAACAACAAACACACAAACTTGAAAGATAAGGAGATAGATAATTTGACACAAAGAGAATATAAAATGTAGCAACTAAAGAGTGTATCAAACTCTAAAACCTCTACAAATCACATTAAAAAGCACCAAGTTCTTACGAGAACACAAGAGGAACTCGATTCACTGAAGCACTCTCATTTCTAGCCATCTGACAACATAAGTAGAACTTTTCACTTGTGAAACTTAAAATGTTTGGTGGTCTACTCTCTTCTTGAGAGGAAATATGGTGTTCAATGTTACAAAGTGATTTTAAAATGAGCTAACTAAGAAAATAAGACTAAGGGGTTCCTACTTATAGTTTATTACAAAAGAGATGGGATATGACACATTTACCCTTAATGAAGGGGGTGAGTTTGAAGTGTATAAATAGGGCTGACTTATAGTGTTTTTAAGACACTCAAGGCATGTCTTCACACTTTAATACATACACTCCCTTGGATGAACTTAAGACATGCTCAACCGCGTCCATTTTCATAAACGCACCTTGTAGTCTTTGTAGTTCCCGAGCTTGGACAAGGCTATAAAAAAGGCTTCAAAAGGTCTTTAATTCCTTTGCAAATCCAAAACGTGGACCTTCAACAAGAACTTGTAATCCTTGTGCTCCTCATGTTTGTATCAAACAGTCACTCTCGTCCTCATTTTCAGTTCAAACTTTACCGAAAATAGCAAAGTCATCGTCCAAATCAGCAAAACCCGACCATTTTAGTCGATTTCGACGAAGTCCCATCGAAAAATGACCAAAATAGAAAACGGGTCAGTCGGGTCGATTGGAAGTTCGTTGAGTTTTGGGTTTGTTCAATTTGTGAGTTCGCATTAAGGCTTGATTCGAGGTTTTCGGGTCCGACTTCGTCTTTTAATCGCATAACTTACGCAGTAAAAGCTTGATTGGAGGTCCAATTCTATCTCTTCTCATTTTAATTTTATTATATGTGATTGATTTGTGTGAAGTATGATATGAATGTTCGGTGATTTTGATTTGTCGTTTGATTTCATTGATACTGGTTGCGGATTGTTAAAACATAGTAATTGTGAATTGTTACGTTGGAACCTTGAGTTGAATTTTGGGGCGGGAATTGAAAAATTGATAAAAGAGGTGTGACACCAAGTATTAAGCCATCAACAATATGGTTAAAGTGTGAAGGTTGTCCCTTTGGAACCGTTCCTATTAAAAGAATCACCAAAATTGATCTTATTAGACAAAAAACATAGCCATCACTGGAAAAAGTATATTTAATATTCAGTTGATTGCGGTAAGATAATTTTACAGTAATTAATTAATAGCTTTAACTTAAATAATTTACTCTTGAACAATGTAATCAACCATGACCAAACAAAGAATACATACATGCAAAGTCCAAAGAAAATTTGAAACTAAATATGAAAATCACTATATTCCGTTATGAAATCAAATTCAAAAACTCAAATCGTAGCATCTAGAAATTCAACGGGAAATTCACTTCTTTGAAGACACTCATCAAACATCTACCACACAAAATCAAACAAAGAAGCAAAATATAGAAATTTAATGAAAAGTATTTCTATGAGAAATTAATCGAACACCAACACTACAAATAGTTTTGCCTAAGAAGTTATTATACCTATTTTTTCCAATAAAGAATGAAACGAACTGAAACATCAACCAATAGCATCTAATGATACACACCTACACAACCAAAATACACATGCATATATAAAATCCAACAAAGAAAGAAAAATATGTGCAATGATTTAAGTCCCATGATGGACAAAAGACAAAGGAAAAACAGAAGAAAGTAAAAAGTTAGCAACTGGATATTTTTTCTTATCATAGAAGGTTGCTTCTTTGAAGATTCACAGCTCATAGGTGCTTGCAAATCCTTGCGAATAGCAATTGTTGCGTCACAAATAGCTGAAACAATTGAGCACAAGAGTTACTGCAATGACAAAACTTTGAAATCCAAAACAAATGAAATAAAATTCTTTAATATTTCTACTAATTTAAAAAACCTCAATATCTCAGATGGTTTGTTGACGAAAACCTAAATTTCAAATGCTTTAAGTGAAAACCTCAAGACCCTTCATTACAAAATAAAATGAGAATTAGTCATCCACATGCAATGCTTCATTGATGCAGAAGAGTAACATCAAGTTTCCAAAATCACCATAAAATATCGAAGTAAAAAGTCCAAAATACCTAAAGATATAACTCAATGTGCAACCGCAAATTCAAGAAAAACAGAAAAGCAAAAAAGTAGATGAAAAAGAAAAACTTACCAGAGTGACATTGAAGTCGAAGTAAAGAGATGGAAAAATGAAGACCTTGATTTAAGGTGGAGAGAAGAAGGCAAAAGGGTCAGTACATGTGTCGTACGTATGTACACGTGTCTATAAGAAACAAAACAACTGTATTCTTCGTCATATATTTACGGAAATACCCTTGTACCACCAAAACCTTCACTTATATATCAGTAGGTATCTGTGATTACCCTAGTTAATTTTCAAACTTCTATCAATTATTAGTGCATGACTTGTACATTACAGACTGTTTGTTCCAAAATAGTCCCTTATATCTTTGTTATCCATGTTAGTAGCTATGGTACTAGTATAAGGGAGAATCATCCATTTTGATAGTCCTCACAAATGTTTTAGTCCAATTAGATAGTCACACATGTTTATTATTTTTCATAAATATTGTTATATTTATCTTCATTTATTATTGTATGATATCTTTATTATATATTCATAATTTAATTATACATTGTAGTAACTTTTTATAAAACTCTTCTTGTATAACGGTGTCACAAGTCAATTTGAACAATTACATATATGTGCTTACATGTATTGCTTGATATTAAGGAATTCAATCTATCTTATTAAGATTTTCGAGTTTGATATTCGAATTTAATTAATTATTTAGATTTTTATTTGTTAAAAAGGATTCCCAAGAATATTTAAAATTGATTTGAATAATGTGCAAATCCAATGGGGTATTGTTTAATTTAGACTATAATAGATCGATTGGTTCGAGGTATTAGTTATAATAGTCTCAAAATAAAATGTAGGTTTATTCTATTTCATGTTTGGTTTGAGGTATTAATTAGTCGAGGAATTATTTATCTCATTATTTATGCTTTAGTGATTGAATAAATTATTTCGTATATATAATGAGATAGCTAATCTCGAGATTAATTATATGGGATAACTTATTCCAACCAAACAATCCCTAAGTTTAGATTTCTTAACCTTGGCATATTAACTCGATTTCTTCGTTTACATTCAGTGTGAGTCGCTCAATAATAAGGAAAGAAGATGCTCCTCCTGATTTCATGCTTGAAATATGTTCCCCCTCAAAATAATAATGTATTCCGCCATTAAAATGCACAATAATACAGAACTAGGTTTAAAAAAACTAACAGGGGCGAATTAGATTTAGCCAATAAAAACCTTACCAAAATTATGCATTCCGACTATCAATTTACAAATTTTGGAACAACTAAAGGTTTATAATTATCTCCGGTGACAATCCCCGACCATCCCCGGCGACCTTCGTCTCCACTGATCTCTTCTCCGATGATCTTTCTGCTGTCTAGATCTTGCTTAGTCCGGCTACCTCCTTTCTTTTTCAGATCTTGATTCGTCCGGCGACCCTCTTTTCTTTTTCGGTCTTGCTTTTTTCGGCGACCATCTCTCTTTCTCCAGTCGGATTTTTCTGACGAAGTCGACTAAAAATCTCACCGAAAACAACACTTTCGTCTTTGTTGTTGTGCTTTCTTCTTTTTACGGGCACTATCAGATTCGGTGAGTCTCTGGCCAACAACTAGATTGACGCGCGTCAGCTCCGACAACAAGTTCTGGCGACCAATTTCATCATCAAATTGACGGAACCCAACAACTCGACCAAGATCAGGTGAATGCTCCATTCATATCGTATCTGGTGCATTCGCTCCTCTCAACTAGCTCTTTTATGTTTGTTTTTTGTTGGTGACTGGTACCTCCTATGTCATCCATAGTGGTATCTCTGTCTATTGATTCTTTGTCTGTGATTATTTTTGATTATTGTTTCTGTTTCACTATAGTGTCGAAGTGGTCAGTGGAGTCACATATCTTTTGGTGTTGCCTGTTTTATGTTTCATTACTGTTTTCATTCTAGTTTGTGGTGACTTCTGTTGTTGTTTCTAGTCGTATTGGTTTCTGGCTCATTTGTCGTGTTTTGGTTTAATTTATGTTGTTGTTCCTAGTGCATTTTTCAAAACTGGCATTATAGTGTATTGGTTTTATTTCTTTCGGCATAGGCTGTTGATTCTTGATTCTTGATTCTTTCCTGTAGATTTGTATGTTTTCCTTAGCATATAGTTGACACAACTTCACACTTCATTATCGATTTCATTCGTTATTAACCGTTATTTTCTTTATAAGCCTGGCCTATTTGTTTTTTAGTTGTACTTATTTGTGGCCCTTCTTATTCTTCCCTTATTAAGTAGTGGCTTTGGTGGTCAATGATAGACTAAGCTCATATTATAGGTCAGGGTTGGGGTTGGGGTCGGGATCGGGGTCCAAGGTGAGGTTGGGGTCTGGGTCAGGGTCGAGCTTGGGGTTAGCAGTGAATAGTAGTAGGGTTAAGTGGGATAGGGGAGCCTATAGATTGAGAATTGGGTCTTGGAGCATAGGAACTCTTCAAGGTAAGTTCATAGATCTTGTAAAGATTCTTAGGAAGAGGAGGATTAGTATAGCTTATGTCTAGGAGATCAAATGGGTAGGTTCTAAGGAAAAGGATATGAACGTGTGTAAGTTGTGGTACTCTGGTAGCATGTGACATAGGAATGGGGTAGGTATCTTAGTAGATGAAGAGCTCAGGGGGCATGTGGTGGAGGTTAAGCGGGTCAAACAATAGGTTGATGTCAATTAAGTTGGTCATTGGAGAGTCTTCGTGGAACATTATTAGTGCCTATGCTCCACAAGCGGGCTTGGATGAGGAGGAGAAGAAGATCTTTCGGGAGATTTTGGATGAGGTAGTGAGAGGCATTACGATCACTAAGAAACTTTTTGTAGGAGGTGGTTTCGATGGGCATATCGGGTCATTATCAAGACGAGGCTATGATGATGTGCATGAAAGGTTCTATTTCGGGCAAAGGAATGAATGAGGAGCCTTACTTTTGGATTTTGCTAGGGCCTTTGGATTTCTAGTAGCGAATTCGAGCTTTCCGAAGGAGGAATGCTTTATTATCATTTGCAGTTCAGTGGCCAAGACTCTGATAGACTTTTTTCTCCTCGGGAAGGGTGATAGAGCACTATGTAAAGAATGTAAGGTCATACCTAGCGAGAATCTTATGACCCAACATAAGCTTCAGGTGATGAACTTGAAAATTAAAAAGGGTAGAAAACATAGAGGGGGTGTGGAGGTTCGACATAGAATTAAGTAGGTAAGCTTGACTTTGTCCAGTGCTTTGGAGATAGGGGAGAAGTTGACTATGGGGGCTTGGAAGAGTATAGGATATGTGGATAGTATGTAGGAGACAACCACCAGTTGTATTAGGGAGACAACTAGAGAGGTGTTGGTTGTCTGGAGAGGCTGATATGGCAAGCACCTGGGGACTGGTGGTGGAACCAAGAAGTTAAGAGGAAGGTGGCTTATGTGAAGTTGGTGGAAAGCAAGGATGACGAGGACAAACGTACGAATGAGAAGAGTATAAGTTAGCTAGGAAAAAGGCTAAGTTCGCGGTTACAGAGGCCAAGACAATAAATTTTGAGAGTTTTTATGCGGCTTTAGAGGAGAAAGGTGGGTATAAGAAATTGTATAGTCTTGTCAAGATTAGGGAGCAGAGGGCTCATGTCCTTGACCAAGTCGAGTGTATCAAGGAAGAGGATAACAAATTGTTACTGGATGATGCCCTCATTAGGAGGAAGTGGTAGTCTTATTTTCATAGACTTTTGAACGACGAGGGGGACAAAGGTTTAGTGCTGAGGGACTTAGAGCACTCAGAGTGGTGTTGCGATTATGGTTATCGTAGGCGTATTACGGTTGAGGAGGTCAAAGGTGTAGTTTTCTTTCTTTCTTGTTGGTCACCTCTATTTGTCATAGCCTCCGACCACCACCGTATCCCATGTCCATCTCCCCCACTACCCTTCTATTGCCCTAATACCACTCTTTTCCCTCAGACGCGTTATTGCCATCAAATTCATCAAAGTACTTCCTATTTATAATATTTATATGTTATAAGGTAAAAATGACACATAATTTTCCCTTTTAGTAAAATAATAAGTGAGAGTTGTGCGTGCTCTTTATGCAAAACGATGCTATTTTGCAATTGCAATTATTTAGAATAGTCCTTCATCATCAATTATTCATGCTTTGATAACAAGCTTCCATTCCACCGTAATTTCTCGCTTCCTAACTGATCGGTGACTGCCACTGCCGATTGGAATAAGCACCTCACCGTAGCTCACCACTTTCTCCGCCGAGGACCATCCCCATTTCAGGTAAATAAAATATTTTTAATTGTTTTACATTCTTTTATTGAATCAAAGAAGATGATATTTCTGGGATGTGAAAACGGGTAAGACGAATCATGTGATTCGGGCTCATTCTATGCTGGTGACTTCGGTTCATTTTAATAAAAATGGGTCTTTGATTGTTTTGAGTAGTCATGATGGTTCTTGTAAAGATTAAGGTTCCTGCGGTTTATTTTGCCTAGTTTTCACCTAATGGCAAGTTCATTCTTGTTGCCACCCTTGACAATGCTCTTGTAAGTATTCGACCATATTTGCAAGTCTTTTTCAGTTGGTGCTATTTCTTCTCGGTTTCTTACTTGTCGAATATTTTTGAATCAAAATTACATCCGTTCTGATCTGGGTTTTCAATTTCTTGACCTGGGGTTGTGATTTCTTGGCTTCTTGTTAGGCTCCATAGACAAGTTCTAACAATGACCTATTCTTAATTCCAGATTACAGCATATTGAACTTTTTTTTTTCTTTTGTACTGTGTGCTGTGGATTATACATACCCAAAATTTCTTCACCAATTTTTTAGATTCCTCAAATTTTCTTGATTCCATTAAACCTCTTTCTGATTTTTTGCTGTTATAGTAAGTAGCCATGGTTAACACTGAAGAATCAGACCATCTTTTACCCAATCAACAACTTGAGTTAGAAGATGAGAAAACCCCAATAAACCTCAATCTGACAAATTATGATTGTCAAATCTGGATGAAATTTCTATTGCATCATAGTAGCATCTGGCATGCTTGGTCTTTGCCTTGGAGATTCTGGGAATTCAAAATTTGATTCATGTTTTGGAATGTTTGGTCTCTGACCTGAATGCCTCAACTTCCTAGGCATGAAGTTCATGTCCTGACTTGCTTGGGGTGATGTTAGGTTTATCTCTTCAAGTTTATCAATTAATTTTCTGTTCCTCTTCATAGGCCTTGCCTTGCCTGGCTATTGTAAGTAAGAAATACAAGTTAGAAATCAAACTCCAGGAAAAAAATAAGTTGTTAGTATTGAAGATTAGATATGACATGGAGCAGCTTCAGCTTACCGAGGACATAACCTTAGATAGGAATGTGTGGAGGAGGCAAATTAGGGTAGAAGGATAGTAGGGACGAGTGCATTAGTGCTAGTAGGTAGGATTTGTTATCCGTGTTAGTAGCTATAGTGCTAGTATTATTTCAAAATGTTGTATCATTTGTTGTATTACTTTGTGAGTTTGTTTATGGTATTATTGGGTGTGGTAATTCCTATTGTATCTTGTCCTTTACTATTCCTGTTCTAGATTGTTTTATCTTGAGCCGTGGGTCTATCGGAAACAACCTCTCTATCTCACCTCAGAGGTAGTGGTTTGAATTGCATACACTTACCCTCCCTAGACCGCACTTGGTGGGAGTATACTGGGTATGTTTTTGTTGTTGTTGTACATCCTTTGCCATTGTGGTTTGGCTCTCCACAGTTGTTACATGTCATAACTCTTCCAATCCTTAAACTTATCCCCTCACCTTGCCTCTTAATTGCCTCATCTTTTTATTTGACCCTTTTAACTTTAGGTTTGCTTAAGTCGGGATGAACGAGTCGTGTATGGGAGTCAGGGTCGGGGTCGGGGTCGGGTCCCGAATCGATGGTCATGGTTTTGGCTCTCGATCAAAAGCTATTTTCCGAAAAATTATTCTCCACACTCTAGCCAAACACTAAAAAATACTCCCTTCGTTATGTGTCACCATTTTCTTTTTTGTTTGTCGTTAACAGTATGTCATCTTTCCTTATTTGGTTATTATTTAAAGGCACAATTCCACTTTTATCTTTATTGATCCCACTTATAAGGTTCCACTTAATTAAAGATAGTAATAGTACATTTTTTGATTAAGGACAATTTGGTAAAAATCATCAAGTCTTTTCTTATTTCTTAAATTCCGTGCCCGGTCAAACTATGACACAAAATGGGGCGGAGGGAGAATTTTCTGGAAATTGTTTTTCATTCATCGCCCAACCACTAGAAAATATTTTCCGGAAAATGTTTTTCACTCACCAATTAGTCATGGGAAAATAAGAAATCAATTTGTTTTCGATGAAAACATTTTCTAGGAAATCATCTTCCATGAAAAACATTTTCTTCATACCAAACACACCCTTAACTAATTGTTAGGCATTGAGAGATAGTAACTACAAGTTCAAACACATTAATAATAATTAAGTATGCCTAAATCTCATACGATGATCATAGAAAAATGGATAAAGTTACATTAGTTTAACTATAAGACAGATGAAGCTGGAATGGCAACCTTTACAAACAACGCAGAGACCTCCGTAATCCACTCGAACAAACTCGTCAACCACGAGTTTCATCCCGACAATAGTATATACAGGGACCAAGCAAGTTAGGAGTGAGTTATGCGTAAATATAACCTATTCTGTAGTAAATGTTGGGAAATACAATCTTACATCAACATGCATGATATAATAACCACAACAATTATATCACCAAACAATATATATGTATGGACACAGTTAATAATGTTTAACCATCAAGAGTACAATCTCAACACAATCTACATTTAAGGAACTTGTCATAAACGACATTGAATGAAAATTAACCAATACTTTGACGAGTCTACGGCTGCATACTATGCTCCAAATCTATTCGGCGGCATACATAATGCTCCATGTATATTATGATAGTGAAGAAATAATTTCTTGTGTCCAACGTCATGGCATAAACTATGCCACACTACTATGTATTAACCTGATATCCACATTTTCTTCACAAAATCAGATACATACGGCTAATCAAAAGAGACCACCGATTTTCCCAAGCACACACACATCCCAACACATGGAACAGGCAGATAAAGCATATTTTCAGAATGGATTTTGAAAAGCAAAACTTCAAAACCTAAAGTCTAACTTAACTTACCTTGAAAAGACAGTCCACCAAGGTAACCTCCAATGACCTCAATCCTTCTAAAATAATGAATAACATGTGCTAATTAACCATTTCCATAATTTTAGGACAATTCGAAGTCAATCCTTGGTCAAACTAATTGGATCCCTAAGAAAATCACACAGTCCAATTATTCGTAACTTATGAATTCGAATATATGCTCAAGTTTCAAAGCTTACGTTAATTACTATATTTTACACCTCAAATACCATGTTTGGAAGGTGAAAATATATCCCAGTATCACCATCCAAACTTAATTAGTGAATATTCAATATATTATGGCTCTTGTCCCAAAATAATAATCCTAACAAGCATACAAATTGAAGTAAATCTGGTACAATAATCGAACAAGAAGCCAGAACAGTGGCATTCAAATAGAACCAATACATTAACTTGTATTTCTAATTGGCTGAAATGATTACTCTAATGATTGCACAATAATTATTCTATACCAAATCATAGTCATTATCGTTACTTTCAGTCATGGGATAATCATTAATTTTATCTTCTGTCCAGTCATTTTCCAAGAGCAATTTAATAATGATATTCTTCCTAGTCAAATTCAAGAAATATAGTTATAGGGAAATATCATATATGAATAGTACAATTGAATGCAAGAACTTTCGGCCTTCCTAGCTCTCAATTCACGCCACCAGTGAGTTAAGGAAAATCCCATTTACTGCCACCACCAATTCTCCCAATTCCTTGTGTTTCTTTAATCCTTTCCACGACGACCATGACCTAAACAAGAAATGTTCTAATGCACTAATACCCAACTATAATGTAAGCAGCAATTGGGTCTCTCAACCCAGTTCCCTCCAACTTATTAGTCAGCTTTGATTTGGCCAACATTCTAAATCCTTTAACAAAGTTTATTATTAAGGTTATGTGCGATAGGCATGAATACGGAGGTATGTCATAAACCACGTTTGGAACCACCTTTTCCCTCCGGCAATCTTTAGGTCATCTGAAATCATCACTGTTTTATTTTTTTCTCAAACCTTCTAGAAATAGAAGATTGTATATATGTTGCAGTTGGCTTTTAATTCTTTTGATATCAACCGAATCACGGGGACAACAGGGGAGTGGTATGAATGGACAGAAAGTAGGAGAATGCTATCACTATAAATTCCTTCAGCAAGAGATCGATGACTTGGATCATCCAAGTACTAACAGAGGCATCTAAGACGAAAGGGAATGTGGTAAAAAAGTGGAAGAAAATGGAAAATCTTTTTGAGATCTTCTGTGTTAGAAATTTTAACAAGTTTGGGAGATATATTAGCTTGATAGTGAGGGGAAGAAGGCCATTCATAATCATCCCAGAACTGGCTTTTAACTCCGGTTGGGAGTTCATAGCAGAGAAGATAGGTAAATTTATATTTACCTAGAAGGTGAAGGAGAAAAATTTTAAACAAAGACTAGTAGACGGCAATATTCCTTACACAGAAGCCCTCAAAAGTAGCAAATGGATAAATATTAGTGATAGTGAAGTTAATGTACAACCGTCATTGATGGTGGAGGGTCCCAGTCTCATTTATGACAGCACCAACACAATAAATGAGGCATTGAAAAGGAGTTTGATGGGTTTATTTGAAGTGAGGGATAAAATCTACCCTACTTTGTCAGAAATCAGGAGATGAACTAGCAGGGTCTGGAAAATCAATTATGGATTAAACATTTATGAAATGGGGGAAGAAAGATTCCTCTTTGAATTTGCAAGAAGGAATACAACAGAAGAAGTGATAGCTAGAGATTGGACTCGAAACGAGACATTTCTCTAGCTAGAATGGTGGAGTCCGACATTAGGCACAGTGGGAGAGGGAGATAGGCCCACCACAACCTGGACTCGGATTGTGGGTCTTCCTTTACACCGCTGGTCAAATACTGTTTTTACAACCATCGAAAACCTTTGTGGAGATTAAATTGAAACAGAGGAGACAAAGCTTTGGAACCATCTCAAATGGGAAAGAATTTGTGTGCAAGGATATGGTTCGAAATTCCTAAGGAAGTGTCCATCAATAGTGCCGGAATGACTTTTGTCTTACAGTTGTGGACTGAAATACCGCCAAGGCTTCACATCGAAGAAGACAAAGGACCCAATCCTTTGGTCCAACACGTATCGGCTCTTTACCCTAAGGATAATAAAGAGAAACCTACAATTGACAGACTGAAGTCACGTGCTTTTGATTTTTCCAGCACAAGTGGATTTCAAAATTTCTCAGAATGAAACTGGCCTAATCTCTTATGAAAATAGAAGACCAATTTCATTTTAAGAAAATTCCAATGAAAAGAAGATGACACGTGAGGAGCATGTGAGTCTTTTTAAAGACTTAAGTGATCTAAAAATGAAAGCTTCTGAAGTCATTCAATGAAGGGGAAAACAGAGTACAACAACTTAACACCTCCGACACACCAGAGAAGGTTATCGGATGGGGAGATTCAAACATGCAAATGGAGGCCGTAGTTGACCTAATTGCAGAGGTCGGAAATAAAGTATCCACAGAAGAGAGAGCTGATGATGTAGGCATTGTTGATTCACAAGAAGCAAAAAGGGATCTCAAATTCAACCGATAATCGATGCAGAACCTATGAGTATTCAATCACCCAACATCCAAGAAGTAGCAGAAACAAAAGCTTCAAATTGGGTATACTCTTACATCTTAGAGTTGAGCAACACCTATGGGGTAGCTTTTGTAGGTTTTGAGAAAGAAACACTAGCTCGTCTTATAAGAATTGATGAAAGGAAAGCTGCTTTAGATAAAAAGTGTCAAGAGAAGACAACTACAATCCCAAAAAGTAGGGAAATGGAAAGAATGAGTTAAAAATTTTGAAATTGAGCCTGAATGAAGAGGTAGAAGAGGTCAGGAACATGGGGAAAATCACTACAAGGTACAGATTTCCTATCCCACGAATAGATGACATGCTTCACCAACTTAGTAGAGCTAAGGTGTTTTCGAAGCTTGATTTGAGAAGTGGATATCACCAAATACGAATTAGACCTGGTGATGAATGGAAGACTGCATTCAAGACAAAAAAGGGGTTGTATGAATGGCTAGTTATGCCATTTGGACTTTCTAATGCTCCTAGTACTTTCATGCGCCTTATGAATCAGGTTCTTTATCCATTCTTGTCACAGTTTGTAGTTGTCTATTTTGACGACATATTGATCTATAGCAGAAATATGGAGGAACATTTTGAACATGTCAAAAAGGTGATGGATGTATTGAAGGAGAATGAGCTCTATGTTAACTTGAAGAAGTGTGTATTCCTTGAAACAAAACTAGTTTTCTTAGGCTTTATTATCTCAAGTGCGGGGATTCAAGTTGATGATTCTAAAATAGATGCAATAAAGGGAGGCCAACTCCAAAAACTCTCTCTAAAGTGAGGAGCTTCCATGGTTTAGCCACTTTCTATAGAAGATTTGTGAAGAACTTTAGTACTATCATGGCACGAATCAGTAAATGTTTAAAGAAAGGGAAGTTCAAATGGGATGAAAAAGCTGAAGCTAGTTTCATGGAGATTAAGGAAAAGCTGTCACAAGCTTCTGTATTTGTGTTACCAAATTTCAACAAGACCTTTGAGTTGGAATGTGATGCTAGTGGAGTAGGCATTGGGGCTGTTTTATCACAAGAAATGAAACCTGTTGCTCTCTTCAGTGAGAAGCTAAGTGAAGCAAGACAAAAATGGAGTACTTACCAGCAAGAGCTATATTCTGTTTATTGAGCAATGAAGACATGAGAGGTCTATTTAATGCCTAAAGAATTCATTGTCTACACTGATCATCAATCCTTGAAACATTTTAGAAGTCAAAAGCATGTGGATCGCATATTAGTAAGATGGGCAGCATACCTGGAGAGATTCAATTATCTTATTGTCCACAAGTCCGGAGTAACTAATTGAGTGGCTGGTGCTTTAAGTCGACGTGCAAGTCTCATGGTTTCTTTTGAAGCTGAGTTACCAGGAGTAGACCAAATAAATGAAATATATGAAGATGATGAAGACTTCGGGTGAATCTGGGTGAAACAAACGAAAGGTTTACCATTAGAAGAGAATTTTGTGGTACAAGATGGATCTCTTTAATGGAAACCGCTTATATATTCCCAGAGACAAGTTGATTCGAGAGATGCATTCATGTAATCTTAGCGGCCATGTTGGGCGTGATAAAACTATTGCTAATTTGGAAGCACGTTACTATTGGCCACAACTTAAGAGAGATGCCAAGCATACAAAGGTAAGGTTCAAAACAATGGACTCTATATGCCATTACCCGTTCCAAGTGCACCTTGGGAAGACCTATCAATGGATTTTGTACTTGGCTTACCAAGGACAAGGCGAGGACATGATGTTGTTTACGTGATAGTAGACAGATTTTCTAAAATGACTCATTTTATCCCTTGTCGTAAGACAACGGATGCCCATCATGTAGCTAATCTTTTCTTGAGAGGAATAGTCAGACTACATGGTGTTCCAAGATCAATTATTTCAGATCGAGATAGCAAATTTCTTGCTGCATTTTGGCTTACTTTATGGAAACAATTCAACACATTATTGAAGTTTTCAAGCACTGCCCATCCACAAACAGATGGCCAAACAGAAGTGGTGAATAAATTTCTAGGAAATTTAATTCGATGCATCTGTGGAGGTATGAAAGGACAATGGGATTTAGCTTTATCCTTTGCGGAGTTTGCCTACAATAATTCTAAGCATAGGTCTACGGGTCGTAGCCCTTTCTCCATTGTGTACACTAGAGTTCCAAGACATGTGGTTGATTTAGTGAAGCTACCAACAAAGGAGAATTCAAGATCAGCTATGACCTTTGGTGACAACTAACAACAACAACAAACCCAGTGTATTCCCACCTAGTGGGGTCCTGGGGGTAAGATGTACGCAGTCCATACCTCTACCTCTAAAGAAGTAGAAAGGCTGTTTTTGATAGACTCCCGGCTCAAGACACAAGATACCACACAAATACATAGTAAAGCACAGAACAAGATTTCATAACATAAATACGACACCTATAAGTAATAGAAAACAGATGAAAGCACCCAGATTCATAATAAAACATGGAACACGGAATCATAACAAGAATAATACCCCCACCAAGTAGTTCCCTACACTAGCGACCCAAACTGGCCCTAGTCTTCTGCCCTAATTCGCGTCCTCCAGACCTTCCTATCTAGGGTCATGTCCTCGGTGAGCTGTAACTGCTCCATGTCCCGCCTAATCACCTCACCCCAGTACTTCTTCGGCCTACCCCTACCCCGCCTAAAACCATCCAACGCTAGCCTCTCACACCTACGAACCGGGGCATCCATGCCCCTCCTCTTCACGTGTCCGAACCATCTCAATCGGACTTCCCGCATCTTGCACTCCACTAGAGTCACACCAACCTTCTCCCTGATAGTATCATTTCGAACTCTATCCCCTCTAGTCAGCCTACACATCCAGCGCAACATCCGTATTTCTGTCACCTTCATTTTTTGGATGTGGGAGTTTTTAACTGGCGAACACTCCGCTCCATATGACATGGCCGGACGGACTACCACCCCGTAGAATTTGCCTTTAAGCTTGGGCGGCACCTTCTTATCACACAACACCCCCGACGCGAGCTTTCACTTCATCCATCCCGCCCTAATACGGTGCGAGACATCCTCGTCAATCTCACCGTTACCCTGGATCACAGACCCGAGATACTTGAAACTATCCCTCTTACATACCTCCTGTGATTCCAGCTTCACTACCACCTCATTCTCCAGCCTCACGTCATTAAACTTGCATTCCAAATACTCTGTCTTGCTTCTGCTCAACCTGAACCCTTTCGACTCAAGAGTTTGTCTCCACACCTTTAATTTGTCATTCACACCCCCTCGAGTCTCATCAATCAGAACTACATCGTCTGCAAAAAGCATACACCAAGGCACCTCCCCTTGAATACGCCGCGTCAACACATCCATCACCAAAGCAAACAAAAAGGGACTAAGAGTAGATCCTTGATGCAATCCTGTCAAGACAGTGAAATGCTTTGAGTCTCCTCCCGCCGTTCTCACATGAGTTTTCGCTCCATCATACATGTCCTTAATTACTCTGATATATGCCAGCGGGACTCCACTCACCTCCAAGCATCTCCATAGCACCTCCCTGGGGACTTTGTCGTATGCCTTCTCCAGGTCGATAAACACCATGTGCAGGTCCTTCTTCCTTTCCTTATACTGTTCCACCAGCCTCCGTACCAGGTGAATTGCCTCCGTCGTCGAGCGGCCAGGCATAAATCCAAACTGGTTTTCCGAAATAGACACTATCCGTCTCAGCCTCACCTCAACCACTCTGTCCCAAATCTTCATAGAGTGACTCAATAACTTAATCCCCCTATAGTTATTGCAACTCTGGATGATACCCTTATTCTTATAGGGAGGGATCATGGTACTCCACCTCCAAGCCTCGGGCATCTTTGCCGTCTTGAAGATTTCGTTAAACAATCCGGTCAACCACCTTACACCAGCCTCTCCAACGAACTTCCAAAACTCCACCGGTATCTCATCCGGCCCCGTCGTCCTACCCCTTCGCATCCTGCGAACAACCTCTCTAACCTCTTCTACCTTAAAACGTCTACAATAACTAAAATCCCGACACTCCTCTGATTGCTCCAGTTCCCCTAACACAATAGCTCTATCCCCTTCGTCATTCAAAAGCCTATGAAAGTACGACTGTCATCTATTCTTAATGTGGCCGTCCTCCACCAACACTCTACCGTCCTCCCCCTTAATGCACCTCACCTGGGCGAGGTCACGATCCTTCCTCTCCCTAGCCTTAGCGAGTCTAAACAACTTTTTCTCACCCCTTTCCCCTGTAACCCTGCATACAAGCTCTCAAAAGCGGCCGTCTTAGCTGTCGTGACTGCTGACTTAGCCTCCTTCCTAGCTAGCTTGTACTCTTTCCTATTTACCCGCTTCTCTTCTTCGTCCTTACTCTCAACCAACTTAGCATACGCCCCTTTCTTGGTCCCCACTTTCTTCTCCACCTCTTCATTCCCCCACCAATCCCCCGGATGATGCCCGGCCCGGCCCCTAGAAACACCCAACACCTCACTTGCATTCTCCCTGATGCACCTAGCCGCCCTATTCACATACTATCCACGTCCCCCCTACACTCCCACACCCCCATTCCCGCCAACTTCTCCCCTATCTCCCACGCATTCACTAGCGTCAAGCCGCCCCACTTAATTCTAGGTCTACACTCCTTACTCCTCCTCTTTCTATTCTTCTTTATACCCAAATCCATAACCAAGAGCCTATGTTGGGTCGAAAGATTCTCACTCGGGATGACCTTACAGTCCTTACACAACACCCTATCCCCTTTCCTAAGCAACAAAAAGTCAATCTGGGTCCTGGCTATCGCGCTTCGAAAGGTGATCAGGTGATCGTCCTTCTTCGGGAAGCCCGAGTTCACCACCACCAGCCCAAAGGACCTCGCAAACTCCAATAGAGTAGCCCCCTTTTCATTTCTCTCCCCAAAACCAAAACCACCATGCACATCACCAAAGCCTCCCGGTAACGCCCCGATGTGCCCGTTGAAATCTCCTGCTACAACAATCTTCTCTGAGCTAGGCACGCCTCTCACCACCTCCTCCAAAACCTCCCAAAACCGCATCTTCTCCTCCCCCTCCGAGCCCACTTGCGGCGCATAAGCACTACATACGTTCAGGGTAAACCCCCGAATGACCAACTTAATAGTCATCAACCTATCGTTGATCCTCTTCACCTCTACTACCTGACCTCTAAGCTCTTCGTTTACTAAGATGCCAACTCTATTCCTACGCCTCTCGCTCCCAGAGTACCACAGCTTGTAACCATCCACATCCCTAGCCTTAGACCCTACTTATTTGGTCTCTTGAACACACGCAATATTGATCCTCCTCTTCCTAAGAATCTTTACAAGCTCTATAGACTTACCCTGAAGGGTCCCTATATTCCAAGACCCAACCCTCAGCCTACCATCACTATCCACACGCCCTCCTCTACCACCCCCACGGCCAAACCTTGACCTCCCTCCCACTCCCGCCCTTTCCTCATCCCCCGCCCCCACAACGGCCCCACGCCCCAACCCCCTCGAACATGACCCTATCCAACTATTACCGCCCACAGCCACTACTACAAGAAAATATAAGAAAATATAAAAATATAAATGATGGTAGTAGCAAAGCAGCAGCAAGAAATACAAGGCTCACACAAATTCAAAGAAATAATCAAGAAACAAAACTAAACTCAAATAGAGAGCAAACACCACTGGACTCAACACCCACAGCCCCAAAAACAGAGCCCCAAGCCGATAATCCAATCAAAAGCAGTGCAAGAAACGACCACAACAACAACAACAACAGACAACAGACAATATCAACAAATCAAACGCAAGTCAAGGTACAGGGGATAATACTAGCATAATACGAAGAATGAAATAACAAAGGTTAGAAGTCACCGGGTTACGCTTGTAGACCAAGCCGGAAACCAAAACCCAGCGTAGACCGGGTTCCGGGGAGTTCCAGTGCTGAGATGGAGCTGCGGCTGCTGGAGACCGAGGGAACTGGTCGTCGTTTGGGTGCTGCGGCTGCTGGCGACCGAGCGGCGGGTGTAGACGGAGCTGCGGCTGTCGGAGACCGATCGGCGGCTGGAGACCGAGCGGCGGCTGGCTGGAGACCGAGAAGGGGCTGTTGGATCTCGCCGGAGCCGGAGGGGGGTGGGGTATGAACGGAGTGGGGGGGTATGAACGGAGGTGGGGGGGAAGCGGATTGGAACCGAAGGTCGGCGACGGGGAGCGGCGACGGGGACCGGAGGTCGGGTCGGGTCGGCGCCGAAGGTCAGCGACGGCGACGGGGCCGGGGACCGGGGGAGAGAGAAGGTAGGGAGAGAGAGAGAGAAACTATTCGGAATTATTTAAAGAGGTTGAAGATGTATTAGAAGCATCAAACAAGAAATACAAACAGTTGGCAGATAAGAATAGGAGGCTAATGTCATTCCAAGTTGGTGACCAAGTAATGGTATACCTTAGAAAGGAGAGATTGCCTACTGGTGTTCACGAAAAATTAAGGCAAAAGAAATATGGCCCATACACTATTCTAAAGAAGATCAACGACAATGCCTATGTGGTAGATTTGCCAAGTGAGATGAATATTTCAAATACTTTTAATGTGGCTGACCTATCACTCTATCATCCAGAGCAAACACTTTACGAAGAAAACTCGAGGTCGAGTTTCAAAGAAGTAGAGGAGAATGATGAGAAACATTAAAATTCTAAACCTAGTCCAGAACCTTCATGAATCAAAAATCAATTTTGCTACTTATAGAAAGAGAAAGTCAATTTGAATTTTGCTACTAGTTGTCAAGTTTATCTTTTACATAATTCTAGAATACTTAGCTATTAAGAAAATGAGTTGTCAATGAGTTGTACAAAGACTTTTGAAGCCTATAAATAGAGGCAATGACCTCTAGCTATGTAGTTTTAGTTCAGCTCTTCTATTAATGAAACTTTGTGTTTTCTTTTAAAATCTTGGATTAGATCTTTGTATTTTAAGGGCTTTGGATTAAGCTCTTGTTATCGTGGATTCGGATTGTCTTTAAAGCGTTATCTTACAACACGTTGAAGTTGTTCCTTCAACAAATTGTGTGGTTTACTTTATTTAGCACATTAGAGAGTTCCTCTAAACATTGTGCTACATCATTTGGGGACTTAGATTCAAATTTAATTTGTCTCACAACCGAGCAAAATTAGGAGGTCATTTTGGGTCTGCGACGAATAGGTTCAAGAGATGAGAGAATTAAGGATACCCACCAGAAAGACTAATCCAATCCATAAGGAAGTATCAGAAAATACAACATTTGTTACTTGACCAGCCTCAATAAGATTAATGAAGTAGCAATTAATGCAAAAACAGTCAATTGGAAAGCAAGAGTCATGCTTTTAATCCTCCAAGCTACCAAGATAAATGTTAAACTCAAAATGCACAAACAGAAGCTGATACATTGGAGTGGAACCACCTTTGGGGAAATGACCAACAGAAAGAACAGTTTACCAGAGGAACTGACAGAAATTGATCAATAATGGAAAGTAGAAATCTATCCGCGGAAGAAATGATGGTAAGAGCTACCATTGTAGTTGAATTCTAAGATATGGCTAAATATGAGGAGGCAAAATGGAGGCAAAAATCCCGAGTGTTGTGGAAGAATGGCAACTGCTCACAGAAAATTTAACACTATTGACAGATTAGTGGCTAGAGGAGAAGAAATTGTAGATCCTGATGAAATTAATACTACTATTGTTGAGTTTTATAAAAGACTTTACTGAGCCAGATTATTGGAGGCTAGGTTTTGACTTGATAATGAGTTTCTTCAAGTTTTGTTGGGACACTGTGAAGGTATATCTATTGGAAACTGTTCATAATTTCCATTAGAAAGAGTTATTTGAAGTTTTTCAATGCCACCTATATAGCCTTAATACCGAAGAAAGCTGGAGCTGAGGATCTTAAGGATTTCCTATTAGTCCGCTAATATAGAGCTTATTACTGAAAGATTGAAGTCATTTATGGGGAAACTAGTAAAAGAACACCAAATGGCTTTTCTAGGATGCTGCTCTCTTAGCCAATGAATTGGTGGATTATAGAGTGAAACACAAAGCTCCAAGAATCTTATGCGAACTTGACCTAGCGAAGGCATATGACCCTGTCAACAGGAAGTTTCTATTGAAGGTGCTGAAAGACGTGGGTTTTGGTGGAAAATGGATCAACTAGATACGTTTCTGCATCTGGAATGTAAAGTTCTCTCTGATTATAAACGACAATAATGAAGGCTTCTTTTCGTTTCTGAGGGGTTTGTTGAGGCAGGGGGATCCTTCATCATCTTTTTTGTTTGTCTTAGCGTTGGAGGGGCTCAACCATATGATTAGGAGTGCAAAGGCAAATGGTTTGTTTAAGGGCTTCCAAGCTCAGTTGTAGGGACGTAGAGATGATGAAAGAGTTGTCTTTACCCAGTGAACAAAGTTGATAATATGGAGATATTAGCAAGTAATCTTGGATGCCAGGTAGCTGCGCTACCCACAAGGATGTCACTGGATAAGTGTTTGGAAGACTATTCGGAGACGGTGGCCCCAGTTTCAAGAAAATATTTAACTCAAGGTGGGTAATGGCCTGAAGATAGGTGGGTAATGGCCTGAAGATTGAGTTATGGAATGAACATTGTGTAGGTGAAAAGAACTTGAAATTTCTCTTCCCTCATCTATTCCTTCTCTGCTAGGACCACTGTAGCTTAGATGTGGAGCACACTAGGTTGGAACTTCAACTTTAGAAGGGCCCTAAATGATTGGGAAGTTCAAAGAGTTGCAAATTTGCTTATGGTGATAATTGATTTCAGTGGAGTTTTACCAATACACCTGACAGACTAGTGTGGAAACTTCTCAACAAGGGTGCCTTCACTGTGAAGTCATGCTGTTGGACGAGGAATACTGGTCAACTACAGATTAGGAAATGGACTCGGAAGCTGATCTGGAATCCAAAGTCCACCTGAAAGTTTTTTTGTGGTTAGTTTGCAGGAAAGCTTGTTTGACTCATGAAGTACTACAACGAAGAGGTAGACAAATTTACTCAAGATGTTTTATGTTAACCAGGATGCTGAAATAAATAGTCATCTGTTTTTGCACTGTAAAATAGCTGCAAATCTGTGGAACATGTTCTTGTATATACTTGGAGTGAGTTGTCCTAAAACTACTAAGAGTATGATGGACTGCTGGAAAGAGATTGGAAGAAGAGAATCAGAAGAGGACTGGTGGGAATTGATTCTTGCAAGCATCTGCTGGACATTGTGTAAGGAGTGAGAATGCAAGATGCTTTGAAGATAAAAACAACAATATTCAAAAGATCAAAATGAACTGCCCGAGTCTTCTATATTTTTGGTGTAAGCAGGATATGGTGGGGGGTATAGAGCTTTTTGTTGATTTTATAGGGAAATTGTAAAGCTCCATGATTAGTTCCTGTGGCTTTCTGGGTTTTGCCCTATGGGATGTAAGTGCTCATTTTCATCACTGTTTGGATGATAAAATTTTGTGAATATCAGTTGCTTTTTCCTCAAAAAAAAGGTTGTGTAATATTTTTGGTCCAATATTCACAAACTAAATTAATTCTCCGATCTCACAATTAATAAGTATATAAATATTGTTGGGTTACATGAAGTCGGACATGTTTGATATTTTTAAATTTTCCACAAATTGTGTGCTTCATTTTAAATAAGTGTGCACTTTGCTTCTCACTTTTTCCTTCAAGACCAACGTACCTCGTGGATGTTCGCTCTCTTCTCCTTAAAAAGCACTGCATGTAAAGATACTGTCAGGCTTCATTGTTTTATTTATTAGTCTCCTGTTCTCATTTCAAGCAATGAGCCAATTTCTCTTCTTCAATTATTGAAAAATATCGTATATGAAAAAATCTTGGCTGTGATAAGTTGATCGTGGTGGTGCCAATCCCAAATATAATGTTCTCAGATATTATCTGTAACCTTTATTGGTTTGAAAAAGCTATCTATGCTTCTAACAAATGTTAACGGAAAGGAGATCTATGGCAGTTCTATTTTTCGGCAATGGCCCGTTAATTCTTCTTCTTTTACTGACAGGAGTAATATGCATATGAATAATCTTGCAGTTGATACTTGCAGTTTTACATATTCTTGATAGGGAAACATATATGTCCTCCGATACCATCTGTTATGTCTTCGGAAGAAGTGTCTTTGCTTCTGGTGATTACTTTAGTTGACAGTCTCTTAACGTTTTCCTTGAAATGATACTGCAGGCCGAATACATTTTGGATCTGCAGAAGCAACTTACTTTACTTGGTGCTGAACCTAAGAATGTGTCAAATGGTGGCTTGTCTGAAGAACCGCTAGCTAGCGTGACACCCATGCATAAGGTTTGTCTTATGCTTGTAAAATCTCACTCCCTTAAAGTGGCTATGTAATTATAAAAGGTCTTTTCCAGTCATTTTGCATGCCTTAGTTTTTGATTCAACTAGTTAGTTTCAAATTTATAAGGATCTTGTCGGAGACTAAACGAATCATATGAGTTCACTCCATGTTGATTCATCTAGAAAATGTAGCCCTAGTTTCTGTCATTCCGTATTTGATAGTTTGCCAAACTGGATGCTGCAGATCCGTTCACAGCTGGATGATGCTGTAGCCAATGATTGCCCATTTTGTGGTGAACTTGTGATCTGAGAGATTTCTTTGCCTTTCATCCTTCCAGAAGCAGCAGGAGAATCTGAATCGTGGGAGATAAAGCCACATAATCATCCTAGTCAGAGGAGCCTTTCCCTCTGTGTGTGATTTTATCATCTGTTAGTGGTGAACTTCTGATCCGAGAGGTTTCTCCCTGCAATTGCTTGTTTGAGGTTTTCCCCAGAAAATGAAAAATTCGGCGGGACATGGAGCAGTTACAGCTTACCGAGGACATGACCCTAGATAGGAAGATCTGGAGGACGCGTATTAGGATAGAAGGCCAGTGACTTTTTCGGTAGGTAGGATAGAGCTTTACTTGGCCGGTGTAGTATTCTTGTTATGCTACATTACGATTGCTTACTATTCTTTGTTTACTACTCCTTATAGGTGGCGTATTTATGTCATGCCATATTGTTCCATGCTTTGTGTACGTTTTTGATAACTTATCTTAAGCCGGGGGTCTATCGGAAACAGCCTTGCTACTTCTCCGGAGGTAGTGGTATGGACTGCGTACATCTTACCCTCCCCAAACCTCACTATGTGGGAATACACTGAGTTTTTTGTTGTTGTTGTTGAAGTGCCAAAAAGAATTGCTTGTTTGTAGTGCTGATTTATCTGGTTTGATAGTAAACATGAAGCTAATGCAAGCAAAAGGGGCAAGAAATTGTCCAAGAATATTTCACAAGTCGTTGTGTATACCCAGAATAATCTTGGAAAAACTCTTTTTCATCCTATGTCCATTGTATAATTTTGTTAGAAGATATGTTCCTCCAAATTGTTGTATTAAATAAAAACTTGTTTTGCGAAAATTATGATCAGCTTACAGGTTCCTTTACTAGTAAAAAGCCCGTGTCAAGCTTTTAATAAAAAAGGGCAGTCCGGTGCACTAAAACTTTCGTTATATAGAGGGTCCGGAGAAGAATTTCACCACAAGGGTGTAGTGTACGCAGCCTTGCATTTTTATTAGAAGTTTTTAAGGCTTGAACTCGTGACCTTCACATGGCAACAACTTTACCATTTACCTCAATGCTCTCCTCCCGTGTCAAGCTTTTAATGTTGCTGCTAAATTGATGGAGACAGGAAAAGGTGTTATTTTGTCTTCTAAATTCTTGGTATCCTGCTGTTTTGTTCTGAAATTCACATGATATGGAATGCCCATTTTTGTTCTTTTTTTTTTTGTTTACCCTCCATGGACCACGATAGACACCAAATAGAGAGTAAAATATGAACAAGCAAAGGCTAGAACATTGGTTTCTTACATGCTTCAAATGAGTTCACGATTTCTGATCCTTCCAACTGTCGCAGCTGAGGCGATGTGAAATGAGATTAACGTTTTCTTTTTCTGTCAGATGTGCAATACTTTTGTCATGCTGTTAGAACAAATTCTAAGGCGCATATAAACTGGGCTGAACTTGTAGCTTGGCTAAAATTCTGTAACATGAGATGAAGCCTATGAAACACCCCTTAAAATAGTGACTAAGCCATATGCACTGTAATGGCAAATTTTCAAACTTGGACATATTCCTCGAATACTCTCTCAACAATACACCTTATCTCAGCACGACACTTTGCTTGCGACCACTGAAAATATTTATGAATGCTGAGCACGAATGCTTAAACATACTAACTTGTCTGATTAGCTTAATAGCTAATAGCGGAATACTGGGCGTGTAAGACTAAACTGAAACTATAGAATATTATGAATATGAGGAAGAGACGGACTGAGTAACATGAGATAACTGAGCATAAATTCATGAGAACGATATTATTTAAGAATGCAAGACTAAGCGTATAACAGGATTTTGAAATAGTCTGTAAACGGAGGTACTGATCTGATTACTGGGCTAAGACTGTGACTGAGACTCTAACTGAGACCGTAATGGAACTGAGTACTGTATTAAATGAATTGGGACTCCTTATACTAGGAACTGTAAGCATGTATGGTTTTCGATAATGTGCTCGAATATGATTATAGAACTGACATGTAAGGCATGAGTACTGACATTACTAACATTACTACTAAAATCTGAAAGCCTGACTTGGTTACTTGTTCTACCATCTCCCCCCTTAGCTTAAGATCATTATTCTAAATTTGCGGATCACTAGTAAACCCCAAACTAAATTGTCACCACCTTACTTCTAGAGTCTGAGATAGACACGGAGGAGGGCTCTGCTAATATTTCGGGTTTGACACCGAAGTTGATGTCTATATTAGGGTTACAGAGAAAGTAAAGCCCTGGGATTTAACAAGGCCTAAGCATAAAGACGAAAGACTTATAACGTACCCGTAACTGTATCAGGAGGACTTCCCTGATCATGGCGAGACTGGAGTGCATAAAATCTATTCTGGCGTTGACCACTAGTGGTACTGGAAGTGGCGCCCTGCTGACGCAAATTTTTCCCCTCTGAGCCATTACTCTACTTTCCCGCATCTTGTGGCCTGGCTTACCACATCTAAGACACACTTCGCTGCCTACTTTACACACACCGAGGTGTTTTTTACCACAGTTTTCACAAAGCAGATAGGTACGACCACTGCTCACACTACCCTGGGTTTTAGATCCTGGCGCCCCATCATGATTGTATTTCCTGAACTTAGGGACTGTAGCACGGGATGTGGATGGAGTTGGAACTAAAGACTTTGGACGAAATTGGGAACTGTTACCGCCCTCAGACTTAGGCTGACTGAAATTAAAGCTACCTGTTCTAGCCCTCTTATTCTCTCTCTCCATCTTCTTAAGCTTCTGCTCCTCAATCTGTTAAGCATGGGCCATAAACCTAGATATGCCCATCTCTTTAATCAACATTGATGTTCTGCACTCCTTAACCACACTATCTGACACCCCAGATACGAACTTGCTCATTCTGGACCTATTGTCTGCTACTACATGGGAGCATACCTGGCTAACTGAGTAAACTTGAGAGAATACTCTTTTACGCCATACTATCTTGTTTGAGATTGATGAACTCTAACACTTTGGATTCTCTTATCTCTAAGGGGAAGAATCTGTCTAGAAAGGTAGTAGCAAACTCTTCCCACTCTATGGGCTCTGCATCTATACCCCTGTCTACCTTCCACTAATTAAACCACGTGTGGGCTACTTCTTGTAACTGATAGGCGGCTAACTCAGCACTCTCACTGGAAGTTACTCCCATGATGTTTGTGACTTTCTGAACCTAATCGAGGAATTATTGTGGATCCTCTTCTGACTTAGATCCCATAAAGGAAAGAGGATTTATCCGGGTGAAGTCCCGAATTCTAGTTGCAGCCGTATTTGCCACTGGGTTGGCCAAAAAAATAACTGACCATTCATTTTGAGCTACGACTGAATTGGCTAGAGTAGTGAATGCAACTCTGAATTCTGTGTGAGAGAAATGTTCATCCAGGGAATCTGCTTGAACGGGCTGAGGGGCTGATTGGTTTTCGGTTCTTCTTTCATTAGTCCTTTTGGGAGGCATGTTCTGTAAATAAAAGAAAGAAGCAGATTAAATGAGAGATTAACTTGAGCTCATGCTCACTCGCACGACATGAATACTGAAAGAAGGGAAACTTTTCCTAAAATATCTCATAGCCTCCTGTCCATAAGTGTGGCGCGCTACACACCCATGCATAATACTCTACACGATGCAACTTTCAGACTTCCTAGGACTCTATTGAACCTTAGGCTCTGATACCAAGTTTGTAACAACCCGAGACTACCCCCTAGTCATTACACGGTGCTTGCGACTCCGAAGTACCTTAAGCTAACCCATGAATGCTATCTACTGTGAGCACTAAACAATAATACTGAAATAATTGTGGAATAATAGGATGAAATGCCATAAGGTTCAAAATATCTAAAATACTAATAATGAATAATAACATCTGAATCTGAAATACTGTCTGAAAATCTAGTCCAAAAAGCCTCTAATTGAATTTGTCTGAAAGTGGAGTTGATGGGACAATCTCCCAACAACTTCATCTTCTAAAATATTGCTAAGCTAAAGTATCAAAATAAAAGCATATCCTCGATAGATGAGGACTCACTGCTAAATCTGCTACTAGTGGTTAAATCTGGCTAAGCGTGGTCAGGAACCTGAGTGTCCGAACCTATTAATAACAACATACCAAAATTACACATAAGTATATACATAAGCATGTAATTTCAATACATAGGGCTAGACATACTCAAACTGGTAGATGTACAGATAGGAATATCAATATAATCATCCTTCGATCTTTTCGGGTATCAACATAATAATCCTCCGTCCTTGTCGGATATCATCATAATTATCCTTCGGCTGTTCCAGGTATCGACATCATCACAATATCCTCCAGTCTTGTCGGGTATAAACATCATCACAATATCTTCTGGCCTCATTGGGTATCATCATAATTATCCCCCAGCCTTGCCGGGTATTAACATCATCACAATATCCTCCGGCCTTGTCTGGTATAATTATATCATCATAATCATAATCGGTGGCAACATCAGTCACATATGCAATCATAAAACAAAATATTATGATGTTAAGCATAATTAGTAACACTACTTACCATAAAATCAATAAGATGACTTCTAACATAATTCATAGAACCATTTCTAAAATATCATCAAAAGAAATGTTTTCAAGCATGGTTTTTGGGATACTAGCATAATGAATATTGTAATAAATATCATGAGCAATGACCCATTATTAGTGTACTCAATGGCCTATCATTAGCAAAAAGATAGTTTATCAATAACTTGAGCAATAGCTAATCCATAGTATAATCCATATCTCATTCATAGCATAGTTAATAACATAATTTATGGCTTAGTCAAGGTCTCATTCAATAGTATATTTGAAAGCCCAAATCAATAACCAAACAATATCATAATCCATAGTATAATCCATATCTCATTCATAGCATAGTTAATAACATAATTTATGGCACAATCACTTAGGCATCTCCTCTAAATTTATTCATCATAACTAATAAGTACCAAGGATTCCTCAACCCTGCCTAAAATGTCATCCTCTAAGCATTTAGCAACATATAATAGTTTCAAGGAAACTGTATCAAACTTTGGCTTAAGGTGGGTCAAAGAGCCCACTTCTAAATCCTCGAAGTATATTCTAAGTCAAACTCTACCCTAGACTAGGATGAGATATCTAAATCAACTCTTATATGTATTGCAAGCCGCATTTATCCCTAAGGTTGAAATTCTACTAAAGCATTACAACTTAGTCCATTGGAACTACGACAAACTTTACTAGTATAAGCAACTAAGGCCAATCTAACCATAAGAATAGGTTTCGAAGTCATTCCACCTAACTTAAGAAACCTAAAGCATTCTCATGCTAACAAGAGACATTATGTCTAATTCACTAGGGTTCAAGGCAACAAACTAAGCATTCCAACTCTATGGTCTCAAATAACTTAATTCATCCAACTTATCCTAAGTTTTGAGTTTTATTTATCCAACACCTAAAACCCATCCCAATCTAATAAGATATCACAATTATACTATGATATAGCTCAATCTAACAAGGGATAAACCTAGCTTACCTCGTCGTCGAAGAATATTCATGAACTGCTAAACCTTTGTTTTTCCCTTTTGAGAAACCTCCTCAAAATGCCAAGCTATCAAAATCATAGTCTACATGTCAATATGAGAATAACAATACCCATATTTCACCATTGTACTTCGGGTCCAAAAATGACATCAAAACCCCAAGTGGGCCTTACTAATGGAAATCACGTTTTCGAGGCCAACCCAATATTCATACATAGGCAAAGAACCATAACTCTCAAGAATGGGTGAAAACCAAGCTAAATTGGGAATAAAATCAATCCCTCAAGTTATTGTGGTTTTAGTCCAGAAATCACTAAAATCCACCAAGAAAAGGTGAGAAGATACTTGCAAAAATAAATGTTAATCAAGTTCCCATGTATCCACAAGTCTCATTTTTGAGTTATTACACTCTTTAAGGTTTTTGCTCGCAAGGTATGGGTGAAAATGGGCCAATTCATGACCTAAGGGTTTTTCTTATACCCCTTCCAGGTAATCAGGTGCTACAATCGCACACCCAAGTGTGCAATCACACAGCCTAGTCTCAGAAGCAGATATGGCAATCGCCACACCCTCTAGTGCAATCTCACTACTCACTCTGCATATACTGGTGCGATTGTCATGATGTTCCAAGGAAATATGACACATTCAATGCTTAAAATGGTGAAATTATGTATTGACTTAGGTTATTTTATCAGATATGATGTGTGTTTTATGTATTTTGTAGATAAACTAGGTCAAAAGTGGCGTTGAACAAAAAAGGAGAAAAGAAAGTTCTAAAAAGTTGAAGTACTGGTCAAGCTATGAGTCATTAAGTCACCCTATGACTCATATCCAAACTCGTGAGGATACCAGTAGCAAATGCTAAACTGGAGAAGATAAGTAAAGACTGACCACAACTCATAGGGAGTGATTACGGTTCATGGTGTGCAATCATAATATGACCAGAGGTAAAAGCTAAGTATGGGATCTAAGTAATAGAAGACTATGAGTCATAACAGACTAAGTGTGAAGATGAGAGAAGTGTGTAAATTCCTGAAGGATGACACTCCAGTGGTGACGAATGAAGACCACAATTCATAAGTACTGCTACGACTCATCGTAAAAAGTCATAATGATAATAGACTCAAGAGCACTAAAGACGAAAAACTACTGGAATAATTATGATTAGCAGCATACGACTCGTAGGATGACACTATAAGTTATATCCACTAAAGCCTAAAGAGAGTTATGATAGCAGGCAATGAGTCGTAATCAGATCTAAGCAATGAGTCGTAATCAGACCTAACGACTCATTGTTAGAGGCGTAGCCACCGTCGATAAAGTTTTCTTATTTTGTTTTTATTAGATTTCCTTTGTTAGTTTTTGATACTATAAATACCCTTGGATTATTCTTTTATTATGTTACTTACTTTTGATATTTTTTCTCTTACAATGACTTCGTGATACTCGATATTTTTGTTCTTGGGTTTTTGATTTCATATTCAATTGGAGATTTTGGATTTTATTCTTCATTTTTTTTAATTAATTACATGTCTTCTTCATTGATTTCCATGGATTGTTGCATAAGCATGAGTGGCTAATTTCCTTGCTTAGGATTGTGGGAACCCAGATGGATTAATAATGTAAGGGGAAGTAGGAGACTCATCTATTTTGATGTGGCTACATGTATTGTGATTTCCTTTATATTAATTGTATCCAAGATACTCTAGAATCTAGGTATTTTCCTGTATTTGAGATCATCCTCACAAGGGAGTTCGAGATTGGGAAAAAGAGGTTATGAAAGTGATTCGAGGTTGTCAACCCTTATCTAATAAACTTGAGACCTAAAAGGTGATATTTGCACTGGGTTCAAGGATGAGGTATAGTTAGGTGACGCCCTGGGACTAAAAAGGTGAAAGGTGAGATTTATTCAACGCATTCACAAGACGATTGATAATACATAACTTGTGTGACTTTGTGAGTAAAGTAGTGGGATAGGCGAGTTTAAGACAAAAATATTATAGAGTTAGAAGCCATAGGAACACAGTCCTCGTGTTCGTCTTCTATTGTTTACAACCTCAAGTACTCAAATTCAGTTACATGTTACTGTAACTCTAAAATCCGCCTACTTTTCTGCACTGCCCATGATTTTATCAAGTTTAAGATATGATTCCACGCATTCTGTGTGAGTTCAAACCCAACTTGGTTTACATCGACCGCAACAATTTTCTTTAGAGGTTAGTTTAGGGAGACATCAAATTTTGGCCCCATTTCGGAATAATATGGTGTTGAGTTGTTTATTGGACTTTTTGATATTTTGAGTCTTTTATTTTTTGTTCTCAGATAGGTATACAGTAGTGTATACCTAATACTAGGAGTCGAGGCAATCCTTTACTCCCACTGAATCCTAAATAAGAAAGAATTCTAAAGCCTAATCGTATAATGAGTGAGCAAGTATGGGTAGGCAATTTAAAAGGGGTTTGGGATGACCCTCTTGTCATAACTCCCCCTGCTATAGGTTGATCCATAGAATATTTCTTATATTCAGATAGAGTTGATGTTAGCAGAGGCAGTGAACAACTGAGAATAGTGGCTAAGGAAGCCCGATTTGCTCAGCAGGCAGATCTAGCCAGGATAAGACCAGTAGCTGATCACCGAGCAGCGCTCGACGGTGATAAAGATAAATCACAAGGTGGAAGAGCTTAAGTGATCCTAGCTTATCATTATCTACTGCCAAACAATGAAGCTGAGGACATGGGATATGTTGATCCTGTTGAGACATGAGCCATTATTCCTCCTACTTTACCCCCCCCCCCATTTAAATTTTTGTAATGCCTGTGATTTCATCACATTTAAGATATAATTCCATGCATTCCCTATAGGTCAACCCCAACCTTGTTTGGGTTACTAAATTTGACATCGACTGCAGCATAATTCTTCGAAGGTTAGTTTTGGGAGACATTAAATTTTAGCGTCATTACTAAATCTAACAGGTATGTTTTCGAGGTTGTCGACAGATGATGCAAACATATATCTTGCCAATTTTACTGGTATATGCACTTCGTATACCACTTAGGTATAGATCAAGAAGCGTTGAGAGTGAGGTTATTCTCATTTTCATTTACAGGAGAATTATTAGTATGGTTTGTGGAACTTCGTAGAGGCCCAATCATGACTTAGAACATATTGCGTAGATAGTTTTTGAATTGGTTCTTTACTCCTGCTAGGATTCTACAACTAAAAGATAAGATTTATGCTTTTTGATAGTTGCCTACAGAGTCCATGTATGAATCATGGTTTCGGTTTAAAAAAAAGTTAAGCCTAGTACCTAATAACCTGATTCCATGGTCTAATTTGTTATAAATATTCTACTGATCCATGAATATAAGTTCTAGGGTGATGGCTGACAAAATATCTAGAGGTGTACTTTTGCGTCTTCATTGGGATATGGCTCAGGAAATATTAGACGAGATCTCTTTCGCTAATCAAGGATGGCATACTCAAAAAGCTGATAGAGGTGCTGGTATATATGCTATTGCAGTTGCTAGTGACTTCAGAGTTGGTGATGATTCGGTAGCACAAAAGTTTCACAGCTCAGAATAGATATTGGGTTGCTTATGAAGTAATTTGCAGTGATGAATTCTAAAAAAGTGAACACAGTAGGGGCACAAGGGTTTGCTTCAAGGACTTCTAAGTCTAATGCAGATGAGGAAGAAAAGTATCTAGATCGAGAAGTGAAGGGTTTTTGAGACAAAGGAAAAAGAAACCAAGGTCGAAATAATAATAACGACAACTACCAAGATAGAACCAGAGAGTGAGATGGTGATTAGAGGCATAAAAATGACTATAAGGAGGAGAGTGAAAGATATGTTCCACCAAGAAGGTGAGATGCTAAGTCGAGAATGGAAGCAATATTGTCAAATCTCATAAAAAGCCAAGAAAGTCAGGGAAGTTGTCTGAAAGAGATTAAGGAAGACATATCTAGGTTGAATCAAGAAGTTGAGTTGCATGACACCATGATAAAACCACTGGAGCAGTGGTTTGGCCAAATATTTTCCATATTGAATCAGTGGCAGCCTAGCACTCGTCCCAGCAATATAATGCTAAATCTAAAAAATGATAGGCATTGTTATTCCATTACCACTTGGAGTGGTAAAACCACCATAGATCCCCTCATGTCTGCTATAGAAGTGCCAAGGAATGATAAAGGAAAGGGAAAAGTAGATGAGTCGGTGTTGAAGATTATTTTGAGATCTCTCCCACCTTTTCCCCAAAGGCTGAAAAAAGAAACAAGAAAAATATAAATACTAGAAGTTCCTATCAATGTTGAAGGGACTATCTGTTAATATTCCCCTTGTGAAGGAATTGCAACATATGCCTGGTTCCATGAAGTTCACAAAATATTTGGTCACTAGAAAGTGGGCGGTGAGATTTAAGCCCGTTGACAATGTGCACCATTATAGTGTTGTTGATTGTAGATTGTTAGTCGAGAAGAAGGAGGACCCAGGAGCCTTCACTATTCCATGCACCATTGGGTCCTTCAACTTTTTTCTAGCTTTTTGTGTTTTGGGAGCCAACATTAATCTTATGTCGTTGGTGGTTTATAAGTAGTTAGGATTGGAGGCACCTAAGCCAACATGATGAGATTGTTGATAGTTGATTGCACGGTGAAGTGGCCAGTTGGCATTCTTTGTGATGTGTTGGTAAATGTGGTGTCCTTTATCTTTCCAGTCAATTTCATGATTCTTGATTATAAGGTGGACTTCCAAGTACCTATCATCTTGGGCAAACCCTTCCTTGCTCTGGGTAGGGCATTGGTGGATATGGAATTAGGACAGATGAGGTTCAGACCCAATGATGAGCAATTGATCTTCAATATGGTCCAGTTAATGAAGCAGCCTTATGATATATGGGTAGTGTCTATGATAGACACCATAGATAATGAGGTTGATGCAGTGGATGTTCCAATTTTAGAGAGGGTGGGTGTTGAAGCATTAGCAGTGGTGATTATGAATTTCAATAGTGATGGAATTGAAGAATATGATGAGATGGTAAGTGCTCTGTACAGGAGAGGTTATTACACTGATGCTAAAAATAAGATTGATTTTGATCTGAAATGTAGTACCGCTCCTTCCGCCGATCGTCTATTAAGGAGCCACCGGTCTTAGAGTTGAAGGACTTTCCTTTTCGCTTGCATTATGCATTTCTGGGAGCTGATAATAACTTGCCGGTGATTATTGTAGTTGACCTAATTGAGACTAAGGTAGATGCTTTGATATTAGTGTTACAAAGGTTCAAAGGATCTATAGGGTGGACCGATGTAGATATTATTGGTATCCTACCTAACATTTGTACTCACAAGATCCAACTTGAATCAGACTGCATTCCTAGTATTGAGCACCAACGTCAGCTAAATCCTCCTATGCAGGAGGTGGTAAATAATTAAATTATCAAGTAGTTGGATGTCGATATAGTTTACCCCATTGCGGATAGCAAGTTGGTCAGTCTTATTCAATGTGTCCTAAAGAAATGAGGAATTACTGTAGTGCCGAACAAGAAAAATGAGCTTATGCCAATAAGACCAGTCACAGGTTGAAGTATGTGCATGGACTATCGAAAGCTAAGTTTATGGACTTAGAAGGACCATTTTCCCATGTCGTTTATGGATCAGATGCTAGACAGGTTAATAGGCATGATTTGATATTATTTTCTCGATGGGTATTTAGGTTAAAATCAGATCAGGATTGCATCCGAAGACCAAGAAAAGATGACCTTTAGCTGCCCTTAAGGGACTTTTGCATTCAAGAGAATGTCATTTGGGTTGTGCAACCTCCCGCCACCTTTCAGAGATACATGATGTCAACATTCTCTGATATGGTGGAAGACACCATTAAGGTATTTATGGATGAATATTTTGTGGTTGGTGATACCTTTGATGACTGTTTGGTCCATTGGCCAATGCTCTTCATAAATGTGAGGAATGCAATTTTGTGCTAAACTAGAAGAAGTGCTATTTCATGGTGAAAAATAGAATCGTGCTTGGGCACAAGATCTCAAAAGGTGGAATAAAGGTGGATAAGGAAAAAATTAAACTAATTGAGAAGCTGTCACCACCAGTCTCGGTGAAGGGTATTCAGAATTTTTTGGGCCATATTGTCTTTTATAGGTGTTTCATCTTGGATTTCTCAAAGGTTGCAGACCCTTTACGTAAGCTTCTAGAGAAAGAGGTGAAGTTTTATTTTGATGATGCATGTCTTAAGGATTTTAAGTGCTTGAAGGAATTGTTGGTGTCAGCCCCAATTGAAGTGTCCCCTGACTGGTCCTTACCATTCGAGATCATGTGTGATAAAAGTGGCATGGCTTTATGTAATGCCCCGAAAAATGGGTCCCGGAGCGTCACACGGTGCTTGAGGCTACGAGTAGCCTCAAACTATCCCTTTGAGCCATTTTTATTCAGTTCAACACAAATCAATGGGGTTTCCATAAATAACCCTCAAATATCAATAGAGTAATCATCATCCAAGAATAAAAGAATTTCAGAAAGATAACAAAATACGACTTATTAGTCAACTCCCAATATCTATACTAGTCTGACAAGCCTCTAATAAAAACCAATAAAACCAGGGATCCATTGAGACATGCCCCAACTGACTCATACTCAGTTATCAAATGTAAACAATTCCATGAAACCAAAATCAGACATCATGTGCTCGGACCACGAGGACTCACCACAACAGAGGATGTGGAACAACATGCCTGAAGAATCACTGTCGAACCTGGAATTGAGCACCTGAACCTACATTCCGAGAAAATGCAGCCTACATCCGAAGATGTGGGTCAGTACCATGGAAAGGAACCGCGTATATGGGGGTGTATGCAGTTGTATAAACATCATCATCATAAATATTTATAAGAAATATGCAGGATGTATGAAAGACTCACATAGCCCGATGAAAATCATCATAATCATGAGAGGATGGAATAAGTACAATAAGACATGTGAGTCATCATATAATTTGTCAATCACTTTCAGTTCATCAAGAATATCAATTCTCATAATGTAAATATCATTTAAATCTTTCGAAAGAACAACTTTCACAATTCCACTTTCAAATCACTTCACCATTCACCATAGACACAAGGAAACACACACACTGGGAGATCCTATAACCGACATAAACCATGTGAGCTACATGGAGTCCACTGTACAACCCACGTTGGGGAGAGCCATCCTATCCTTACCATCAGAGTAGGACTACCGATATCAAATCCACACAAACTAGTAATCACTATATAAATCAGCCTCAGGCTCACTCCTACGGAGGCACGTAGTTGTAGAAAAGTATGGTCGCTTTATACCTCCCACTCGGTGCTAAAGATTTTTCCCAAACTTAGTTCAGATCATTTCAAAGACAATCCACAACAAAACAATTTCAGTAATATATAAATATACATCGGGAGCCATCATGCTTCCTATCTATCAAAATCAACCACATTGTGGATTTCTTTCACACTCGAGTTCAAAACAACTCCATTAAGATCAAAAGGTCAAATCATTCAAAATATCTCAAATATTCAACATCAACGTGCTTATAACACAAATTTTCTTAAAAAAACACAATTTCCAATGGGGATTCACAACCCAAATATCAAAATCATGATAAATATCATTCAAGATTTATGCTTTATATCACCACACATGTAAATTCATCTTTCAAAATCATAAACATCAAGATTTCATAATAATCATCATAAGATATGGGTTCATGCTTCAAATTCATAAAAATCAAATAAAAATCATGCCTTTGTAAAGAAAGTTACTTTTGGGCACAAGAACGAAAGAGAGTTCTTGTTGAAAAATCCCACATACCTAGAATGATGAACTTTAGATCGATACTCATTTTTGAGATGTTAATCGTGCCTTTGAATGATGGTTCTTGGAGTTCTTGAACTAGGAACTTGGAATCTTGAATAAATTTGCTAAATTAATGGTGAGGGTTTTCTTTTTGAGGGAGTTTGATGAAATATAACATATGATGCTTCTAATAGGCTTTAATATAAGGTTTGGACGGATTTTGGGTGAGGAGAAATGACCAAAACTCCCTTAAAAATAAAAAAAATTCTTGAATCTGTCCTTTGGTGGATTGTTTTGATAGTCTCAAGTAGATCAACCATAACGTTTTACTCCGATATTCAAATTGGATGAAACCAATTTCATTAGAAAGAAGACTCGCAGATCTTTCCGTTGATATATAGTAGATCACCCATCAGTACTTTTTCCTGGATGTTTTACTATTCACTACTATTCACGGTTCGATCAGAATGTTCATAACTCGTTGCTTGGGTGTTTGTTTTGGATGATCCACATATCATTGGAAAGCTTATTCGATACTCTATGCAATGGTGGGTCATAATCTAAGATATTTCGCATGGAAAATTTATATTTCATTTTAGAAGATAGAACCCAACACGTTTACGCACAAAATTTCAACGAAAAATTTCCCTGGATATTATATCATCCCCCCCTTGGAAACATCCATCCTCGAATGATGCTATACATGCTAAGATTATATAGGGAATCGAGCATAGAGCTAAAACCGTTCGTTAGACTCATCACCATATCGTTTCTCACTCCGAATGCAACATAGAATGCATAAATTCAAGAAACTACAGCTGAACACATAATAAATGACAGCTGAACTGCTGCAACTTTTATCAAAAGTGCATGATTTAGGAAAGAACGGTACCTTTGGCTTGATCGGAGTTTTCAGAAAATAGGTGCGAGTACTTGGATCGCATATCTGCCTTAGCTTCCCAAGTTGCACCCTCAATAGATTGATTTCGCAACAATACTTTGACCAAGGGAACTTCTTTGTTTCTTAGTCTTCGGACACTGAAATCAAGAATCTCAACTGGAATCTCATCAAAAGAAAGATTTTCTTGGACGTCAGCACTCACAGAGGAATCCACTACCACAGCATCGCTAATATGCTTTCTAAGCATGGAGACATAGAATATTGGATGAACAGAGGACAACTCTAAAGGCAACTCAACTTTATAAGCTACCTTACCAACACGGTTAAGAATTTTGTAAGGACCAACATAACGGGGACTAAGATTCCCCTTCTTTCTGAATCTCTTCACCCCCCTCATGGGTGAAATTTTCAGATACACTAGGTCACGAACTTCAAACTCAAGGTCTCTCCTTCTAATATCGGCATATGACTTTTGACGACTCTGAACAGTTTTCAACCTTTCCCTAATTAACTTAACTTTTTCCATAGCCTCATATACCGAATCAGGACCACTCACAGCTACTTCACCCACCTCGAACCAACCTATGGGTGATCTACACTTCCTCCCATATAAGGCTTCAAACGGAGCCATGCCAATACTAGAGTGGAAACTGTTATTGTAAGCAAACTCTATCAACGGTAAGTAATCATCCCAACTTCCCTTAATGTCAAGTGTACAAGCTCTCAACTTATCCTCTAAGATCTGGATGGTGCTCTCAGCCTGACCATCGGTCTGCGGATGAAAAGTAGAACTCAAAAGCACTTGGGTACCAAGACCCTTCTGAAAAGCTTTCCAAAATTGCGAAGTGAACTGAGTACCCCTATCCAAAATGATAGACAAGGGAACTCTATGCAGTCTGACTAGCTCTCGGATATACAATCTAGCGTAATCCTCGGCAGTATATGAAGTATGAACAGGCAAAAAATGAGCAGACTTAGTCAACCTATCAACCACAACCTAAATGGAATCATGATGGCATCGGGAAGGAGGTAAACCAATTACAAAGTCCATATTTATCTCTTCCCACTTCCAGGTGGGACTACTAAACTCTTGTATCATACCACCAGGTCTTTGGTGTTCAACCTTAACCTGTTGGCATGTTGCACACTTAGCTACAAATGCTACTATATTTTTCTTCATGCCACTCCACCAATAGATTTCCCGTAAGTCTCGGTACATCTTGGTGGCACCAGGATGAATAGAATATCGCACCCCATGCGCTTCAGCTATAATCCTCTGTCTCAGATCATCAACATTCGGGACACAAATCTACCCTGCAATCTTAACACACCATCTCCCTCTTGGGAGAAAACCTCTACTTTTTGGTCCTTGTCTGACTCCTTCAGTCTGACCAAACTAGCATCTAAGTATTGTTTTTCCTTTACTTTCGAAACCAAGGAGGATTCGGAACTACTCTAAACCCCTATACTACCTTCATCAGAGTCAAACAACCTAACCCCCAATCTAGCCAAACGATGTACATCACGAGCCAACTCTTTCTTACCTTCTACCACATGCGAAATACTGACCACCGACACTCTACGTACGGCATCCGCCACAACATTGGCCTTGCCCGAATGGTACAACACACTCATATCATAGTCCTTTAATAATTCTAACCATCGTATATGCCTAAGATTCAATTCTCTCTGGGTAAACACATACTGCAGACTCTTATGATCAGTGAAAACATCAACATGGACACCATATAAATAGTGTCTCCATATTTTCAAAGCAAACACAACAACAGCCAACTCAAGGTCATGGGTGGGATAATTTTTCTCATGGGGTTTTAACTGTCTAGAAGCATAAGCTGTCACCTTACCCTTCTACATCAATACGCAACCCAACCTAACACTTGAAGTATCAAAGTATACCACAAAACCATCAACACCATCAGGCAAAGGCAAAATAGGGGATGAAGTGAGTCAAGTCTTCAACTCCTGAAAACTCTTCTCACAAATTCAGACCACAAGAACTTCACTTTCTTTTGGGTCAACCAAGTCATAGGAGACGCTAGAGAGGAGAAACCCTCAACAAAATGGCGGTAATAGCAAGCTAAACCTAAGAAACTTTGGATATCAGTATGTGAAATAGGTCTAGGCCAATTTCTGACAACTTCGGTCTTTTAGGTATCAATTGTAATACCCTCGAAAAAAATGGTATGCCCCAGAAAAGCAACTGACCTTAGACAATACTCACACTTACTAAAATTGGCATACAACTTATGATTAAGGGTTTTCAAGACAGTTCGGAAATGATCAAAATGTTCATCCTTACTACGGGAGTACACCAGTATATCATCGATGAACACTATGACAAACATATCCAGATATGATCTGAACACTCGATTCATAAGGTCCATGAAAGCTGCTGGGGCATTAGTTAACCTGAAAGACATAACAAGAAACTTAAAATGGCCATAACGAGTTTGGAAAATGGTTTTTGGGATGTCACACTCCCTAACTTTGAGTTGATGATAGCTGGAACAAAGGTTTATCTTTAAGAAATAACTTGCACCTTGTAATTGGTCAAACAAATCATCTATTCTTGGAAGAGGGTACATTTTTTTTACTGTGACTTTATTCAGTTGGCAGTAATCAATGCACATACGTAAAGAGCCATCCTTCTTTCTCATAAACAACACAGGAGCACCCCAAGGAGAAACATTGGGCCTTATAAAACCCTTATCTAGTAGATCTTTGAGTTGCTCTTTCAACTCCTTAAGTTCTGTATGGGCCATATGATAATGAGGAATAGAAATGGGCTGAGTATTGGGAAGAAGATCAATCCCGAACTCTATCTCTCTATCAGGAGGTATCCTTGGAAGATCATTCAGAAAGACATCAAAAAACTCATTGACGACATTAACATACTGGAGAGTTGGAGTCTCAGACTTAGTGTCTTTGACTCTAACTAAATGGTAAATACACCCATTGGAAATAAGCTTTCTAGCTTTGAGGTAAGAGATAAAATGACTCTTGGGTGACACAGAATTCCCAGACCACTCAAACACGGATGCACCCAAAAACTAAAACTTGACCACTTAGGTCCGGCAATCAATAGAGGCATAAGAAAAATACAGCCAGTCCATACCCAGAATCACATCAAAATCTACCATGTCTAACTCAATCAGATCAGCCAACAAGACTCTATAAAGAACGGTAACAGGAAACTTTTTATACACTTTTTGGGCAACAATCGAATCACCCACTGGGGTAGAAACTAGGATAGGCTCAGGAATAATCTCAGGACTCATTTCAAAATTCACAGCAATCAAAGGTGTAACATATGAGAAACTAGATCCAGGATCCAACAAAGCATACACATCAAACTGAAATATACAAAGTATACCAGTAACATCATTGGAAGAGTCCTCCTGTTCCTGGTGGGACGATAAAGTATAGAATTTATTCTAGCACTGCCCGCCAGCATTGCTAGAAGAGGTGCCCTGAGCTGGGGCTGGGCGAGTTGCTGGAACTGGAGCACTAACAGTCTGAGTCTGGGTCTAAGGGCGATAGTCACGACACCCTTGTCCATCCTGTGGACAATCTCTAACTCTGTGACCCATGTCACCACACCAGAAATAGCCCTCTTCTCACCCCAACACTCCCTCGAATGAGCCATACCACACTTAGGACACAGGGGACGATTTGGCTTACTGCCAGCACTGTACTGGGACCTGGATGCATATAACCTAGTACCTTGCTCCTGCCTACCTTTACGCATAGGAGCACTAGCAGATGACGGTGCTGGCATAGACAAATAATCCTGATACTGAGGGCGACTCCCTCCCTGTGATCTAGTTTGACCCTTTTCGTGCTGCTCGGACCTAGCTCTCTTATTCCCTCTCATTCTATCTCTCTCTTTAATCTTGTTTGCCTCAATCTGTTGGACATGAGACATTAGCCTAGAAAAATTTATTTCACTATTCAGCATAGCAGGCTCCTTAACCGCATAACTAGATACTCCAGTCATAAACTTACTCATACTAGCCTGATTATCAACTACTAAGTCAGGAGCGTACTTGGCCAACTGATTGAACTTTAGACAGTACTCCCTAACAGTCATAGAGCCCTATCGCAGGTTCATAAACTCTTCCACCTTTGCCTCCCTCATCTCCAAAGGGAAAAACTTATCCAGGAACAACTTGCCAAGTTGTAGGGATAACTCTCTCACCTCTACCTTTTCTCTAAGCAACAACCCAGTCATAAGCAAGGTCTTTCAACCTATACGTAGCCAACTCCACACCATGTTCCTCAGATACATGCCTCACCTGAGTAATCTTCTGTACCTCCTCTAAAAACAACTGTGGATCCTCATCAGACTTGGACCCATAGAATTCTGGTGGATTCATCCGCATGAAGTCATGGATCCTGGCAGCAGCTAAATCACCTCCCTGATACTGTAGATCCGAGGCCGAGTTGTCCTAAACATTTGTAGTAACAGCTTGGGCCAGTTCCTGAAAGGATGCCCAAAATTTAGCATGAGATAGATTTTCATTCAATGGGTCATTGGGTTGAGGTTGCTGACCATCACTATTTATTCCCACTCAACATGGAGGCATATTTCTGAAAGAGGAGAGCACGAACCAATAGCAGAGAGAGACACTTTAAGCATGATAGACTTATGAAAGAAAGAATCACACTTTTTCCTAAAATGTCTTGAAGCCTCTTGCTCATAGATGTGGCACACTACACACCGATGATCAAGATTCTACTTAACGCGGCTTGTCAGACTCCCTAGGATACCTTAAAACCATAGGATCTTATACCAAGTTTGTAACGCCCCAGAAAATAGGTCTCAGAGCGTCACACGATACTTGAGGTAATGAGTAGCCCCAAGCTAACCCTTTGAGCCATTTTCATTTAGTTCAACATAAATCAATGAGGTTTCTATAAATAACCCCCAAAGATCAACAGAGTAATCATCATCCAAGAATAAAAGAATTTTAGAAAGAGAACTATGACTTATTAGTCAACTCCCAACATCTATACTAGTCTGACAAGTCTCTAAGAAAATCAATAAAACCAGCGAGCCATTGAGACATGCCCCAACTGACTCATACTTAGTTATCAAATGTAAATAATTCCATGAAACCAACATCAGACATTACGTCCTCGGAACATGAGGACTCACCACAATAGAGGATGTAGAATAGTGTGCCTAAAGAATCACTGTCGAACCTGGAACTGAGCACCTGAACCTATATTTTGTGAAAATACAGCCCACATCCGAAGATGTGGGTCACTACCATGGAAAGAAACCGAGTATATAGGGGTGTATACAGTTCTATAAACATCATCATCATAAATATTTATAAGAAATATGCAGCATGTATGAAAGACTGACATAGCCTGAAGAAAATCATCATAATCATGAGAGGATGGAATAAGTACAATAACACATGTGAGTCATCATATAATTTGTCAATCACTTTTAGTTCATCAAGAATATCAATTCTCATAATGTAAATATCATTTAAATCTTTCGAAAGAATAACTTTCACAATTCTACTTTCAAATCAGTTCACCATTCACCATAGACATAAGGAAACACACAGACACTGGGAGATCCTATAACCGACATAAACCATGTGAGCTACATAGAGTCCAACATACAACCCACGTTGGGGAGAGCCGTCCTATCCTTGCCATTGGAGTAGGACTATCAATATCAAATCCACACAAACTAGTGATCACTATATAAATCAGCCTTAGGCTCACTCCTATGGGGGCATATAGTTTTAGGCAAGTAAGGTCACTTTATACCTCCCACTCGGTGCTAAAGATTTCTCCTGAACTTAGTTCAGATCATTTCAAAGACAATCCACAACAAAAAAATTTCAGTAATATATAAATATACATCGGGAGCCATCATGCTTCCCATCTCTCAAAATCAACCACGTTGAGGATTTCTTTCACACTCGAGTTCAAAACAACTCTATTAAGACTAAAAGGTCAATTCATTCAAAATATCTCAAATATTCAACATCAACATTCTTATAACACACACTTTCTAAAAACCACAATTTCCAATGGGGATTCACAACCCAAATATCAAAATCATGATAAATATCATTCAAGATTCATGCTTTATATTACCACACATGTAAATTCATCTTTCAAAATCATAAACATCAAGATTTCATAATAATCATCATCATAAGATATGGGTTCATGCTTCAAATTCATAAAAATCAAATAAAAATCATGCCTTTGTAAAGAAAGTTACTTTTGGGCACAAGAACGAAAGAGAGTTTTTGTTGAAAAATTCCACATACCTTGAATAGTGAACTTTAGATCGATACTCATTTTTGAGATGTTAATAGTGCCTTTGAATGATGGTTCTTGGAGTTCTTGAACTAGGAACTTTGAATCTTGAATAAATTTGCAGAATTAATGGTGAACTTTGGAGGTTCTTAAAGTTGGATGTAGGAGCTTAGGGTTTTCTTTTTGAGGGAGTTTGATGAAATATAACATATAATGCTTCTAATAGGCTTTAATATAGTGTTTGAACGGATTTTGGGTGAGGGTAAATGACCAAAACGCCCCTAAAAATCAAAAAAATTCTCGAATCTATCCTTTGGTGGACTGTTTTGATAATTTGAAGTAGATCAACCATAACGTTTTACTCCGATATTCAAATTGGATTAAACCAATTTCATTAGAAAGAGGAATCACAGAGCTTTCCATTGATATACAGTAGATCACCCATATCATTATGTACAAGGACTTATGATCATTTAAATTTGGAGAAAAAATACGCCAAGCCTCAGTACTTTTTCCTGCACGTTTTACTGTTCACTACTATTCACGGTTCGATCAAAATGTTCATAACTTGTCGCTCGGATGTCTATTTTGTATGATCCATATATCGTTGGAAATCTTATTCAATAATCTACGCAATGGTGGGTCATAATCTAAGACATTTCGTACGGAAAATTTTTATTCATTTTAGAAGATAGAACCCAACACGTTCACACACAAAATTTCAATAAAAAATTTCCCGGGGTATTACACTTTAGGTGTTGTCCTAGGCCAAAGGCGAGAAAAGATACTTCCCCAAATTTATTATGCCATCAAGGCATTAAACCCTCCTTGATAGAATTATACTATTATTGAGCAAGAATTGCTCGCAGTGGTTTTAGCTTTTGAAAAATATTGGTCCATCTGATTGGGACTAAGGTTATTCTTAATATAGACCATGTAGTGTTGAAATAATTGATGGAAAAGAAATATGCAAAGCCAAGATTGATTCATTGGGTTCTCTTACTACAAGAGTTTGATTTTGAGGTGAAGGACCGAAAAGACACAAAAAATTAAGTTGCAGATTACTTGTACAGAATTAAGGAAGAAGTAATGCAGAAAGTAGGGGATGGACATAAAATCGATAATACTTTTCCAGAAAAATATATTTTGGTAGCATCGCAAGACCTAATTCCCTAGTTTGCTGATTTTGTCAATTACTTCGCAAGTGATCTTATCCCAGAAGACTTGTCCATCTAGCAGAGAATGAGATTTATTCATGAGGTAAGTAAGTTTTTCTGAGATGAGCCTTATTTATTCAGAATTTATATGGATGGTATGATTCGTAGATACATCCCAGAGGTTGAGATGATGAGTATTCTTGAGGCTTGTCAAGCTTCACCTATTGGGGGTCACCATGGAGAACCCCGCACAACTCACAAAATTTTGAAATATAGGTATTATTGACCTATAATCTGTGAGGATGCTCAGGACGTTGCACTAGCCTATGACCAATGCCAGCGTCAAGGAAATATTTCAAGTGCCATGAACTCTCTATGACAACTATTCTTGAGTTGGAACTTTTTAATATGCAGGGATTTGACTTCATGGGTCCGTTTGTGAGCTCCTACGGTATGAAATATATTTTGGTTGTGACTATGTATCCAAATGGGTGGAAGAAGTAGCTCTCCCCAATAATGAAGGTACAAGTATCACCATATTTCTAAAGAAACACATTTTTGGGCAATAATTAGTGATGGTGGGTTGTATTTCTGTAATCATCTATTCAAGAGTTTTCTTGAGATAAATGGAGTAAGCATAAGGTAGCAACACCTTATACCCTCAGACAAGCAGACAAGTTAAGGTCTCCAATAGAGATATCAAGTCCTTATTGGCAAAGATTATGAAAGCTAATAGGGTTGATTGGTTGAGAAAATTAGATGATGCATTGTGGGCTTACCAAACAGCTTATAAGACACCCATAGATGTCTCTCCGTACCAGTGAATGAGTTGGATGAATTTCAACTCTGGGCTTATGAGAGTTTTGCTCTATATAAGGAGAAGATGAAGTCGTATCATGATAGAAAAATCAAGAAAAGAGTATTCGACCTCGGTGATCAAGTACTGTTTTATAATTTAAAACTTTGCTTGTTTCCAGGTAAGTTGAAATCTAGGTGATATGGGTTGTTCACTATGCTGAGGGTGTTCCCGTATGGTGCTATTGAATTGAAGCGTGATGGTGAAACCCTATTTAAAGTGAATGGGCATAGGGTCAAGCACTAATCTATAACAAGAAGGTAGTAAAAGTGGTTGATGATTTGAGCCTTTATAAAGTCTAAGTAACCAAGGCAAATGAGTCGTACCGCGATGTTAAATCAGGCGCTGCATGGGAGGCAATCCATAGGGCTGGTTGGTGAAGTATGAGTTTTCAACCTATCCATGTCATCTTGTGATGTTAAATCAAGTGTTACGTGTGAAGCAACCCATGTTTTGTACTATTTAATTATAGGCTAACTTGTGTGTTCAGTGTGCAGGGCCGAAGATTGCAGAAAAAGATTAGAAAAATTTTCTAGTGCCAGGCCTCACGACTCACTTAATGTAAGGACTTAGAACTTAGACATATATTAGGTATTTGGTTTTTGGAGTCATTACAACTATCAGAACGAGTCGTAGTTAGTGACTACAACTCGTTACCTTGAATCATGATGACTCGAGACCTAGGTAAGGTTCCAGTCCTCTTGGAAGAATTCAATAAACCCGTAAGCACTGGTTATGAGTCATTAAGTAGACTCATAACAAGTCCTGACATAGCAGGCCCATCGAGTCGGCCCAGTTTGAGTCATATGGTTTAATTAATTAAAATAAAAGGGACCAAATGATTGGTGTTCCAATCATTTAAAAATAGCGACTCCATCCATTTCTTTCATCGTTAACCTAGCACAACGACACTCAAAATTCATCCATTACACTAAAAGTCTACTAAGTATAAACTCCCAAGGTCGAAAATCTCAAGAATTATGGAACAAAATAAAAAATTTAAGCATTTAAAGAATCCAAAGCAAGCAATCAAGTAAGTATTTTTGTGTTTAAATTCTGAGATGCTAAGTTGATGCTACTATGTGTGAATTGCTTACATTTCTTGATTGAAATATATGTGCGTAAAAAAAGTTGAGCCCTATTCTTGAGAATTTTTCAACGTAATGATAACAGGAATAATCATGGATTTTGTGCTAAAAATTGTTGATTAGGGATGATGTAGGAGTTGTTGATGATCGTCCTAATGCATAGTAATATGTTGGGAAGATGTATTATGAACCAACTCAACTAAAAAAAACATGTTACAGTGCCTATGGGACTCATTACGACTAGTAGGGTTCCCAACGAGTTGTTATGTGATCGTAACCACTGGCAACATAGTTGATTATAAGAGTGTAGATTCTGTTAACATTATGACACATCTCAACTAGTCATAGTCACACTATACGACTCGTAGTCAGGAGTTGTAATAACCGGAAATGGTATTACATCAGGAAAGTATTTCAGGTCAGATAACGAGTACAAGTAACGAGCCGTAGTCTAACATTATGACTCGTTAAGAGGACTCATTGCTTGTCTAGTGAATACTGATTAGGCATCATAACCAGAGGCAACGAATCGTACCTTGAGTCGTAGTGTGACCAGAGACTACCACACTGACACCAAATTTTTTGGTTTTTATTTTTTTCTGAGGATTAACTAATGGGTGTTGTTTCAATAAGTAATATGGCTCCAAAAATTGATTCCTCAAAGAAAATGACCCCAACAAAGAAAACCCAAAAGAAACGTGCCTTAAAAACCATTCTTCATCTAAATATTAAGGACAACGATGAGTAAAGTGGTGACATTGAGGAATATTAAAATTATGGGGTAGGTAATTCCAAGAGAGAAGTGACCTCAGGGGGCAAAAGAAACTGGGGAGAAGGCCACACCCACTAGGTATTCACCAATAATAAAGAACCCTAGCACCTTACCTCTCCATTCACTATCCTCCAAGGATTAGGACAGTGATGATAATGATAATGATGAACAAAAAGATGGTAAGGATGAGAGTGTGGGTGAATCCATCTCTAAGGAAGAAACAATGAGAATGGAGGTGTTGATTAAGACAGGCCTGAATCTGGAGATGAGAGTGGGATTGAGGAGAGCGATACACCAATTAAGATTCTACCAGCATGAATACCTCCCACCCTACTTTTAATTGAAGTTGATTCAGTGCCCATCATTGAACGATGGGGGTACCCCAGAATGCAGACCCTATATGATAATGATATCACCATAAACCCTACCAATGGAAAACCACATGGTGGCATTTATCTGGAGAGGCGGTTGGTTACCATAGACATATCTGAGATACCTACATTTGATGCTCGATTCAGACAAAACAACTTTGAATAGATAAATAGAGGTTGTTCAGTACCGTTTAGTGTTGGTTCATGAGTTTTAAGTTGCATATCAGATGGTGAAGAAAAGGCTAAACCCTTATAGGTGACTGTAGAAAGGTACAGACCCATTTATAGACTTGGTAATTTAAGGTGTTTGGGTGAATATCTCAGTGCAGATAATTTATAAATTTGTGAATGGGCTAGATTTTCTACTGAGTTTGACCGTAGGGTGGAATAAATGTATATAGTGAAGGTAAAACAAATTGGATCGGAAGATAAGCTATTTTAATTATGGTGGATGTCTGGGATCATTGCTACAGAGCAAGAGCAATCTCTGTATGTAGTTGACAGTGTTAGAGGTTCGTTGTCGATAAAAAAGGGTAACTTGAACTCTTAGGCCAAGGATTCATGGATCTTGACACGACACAGGATGAGTCCCACCTTGGGGGATAATTTTGTGGGTTCGGACAAAGCATCTTTAATTGAAAATATTATGGCAGTCTACGAGATAGATATTGCTAAATGGATCATAAGAGAGATTAGACATCGGGCGATGAGCATCGATATGGTCATGGATTTACCCTGCATGTTAAGACAGATATGTGTGGATGCAGGAGTGCCAAAGCTCACAAGTATTGATCAATTCTTGAGCCCAAAGACGATGACATATTTGGGACTAATAAGAGATATTGCTAACTTGGTCTCCAAGGCGGTTATGTTGGGGCCGCTATAATCCAAGGGGTTTTTGAGGCTGGTGGACGTAGAGATGACACCGGAGGGTTCACCGACATAGATGACACCCCTACTGATATCGAGCAGTCCAAGCTGCAAATATTTGATGTAGAAGGTACTTCATAAACTCCTACTCTACCACCTACTTCAGCACCACGACTATCTACATGTAGGTCGATTCCAGCCGATAATGTCTTAGTGTAACTTTTTTTATTGTCTAAAGTAATAAAGAGGTTGAGCATATTAGAGACAAAGGTGCGACTTATGAAGAGAGGAGTGAAACCATAGGTAGACAGGAGGATTAGAGAAGATATGAGAGCGATGCAGGCGAGGTATGATGGTTTTGAGCAGCGTATTAGCTGGCAGCTTAAGGATATCCTGCCCCTAGACTTAACAGGTGTACAGTCTAAGCCAGGCATACTGTGATAATTAGTAGAAGAGTTGCATGATAGGTCGATCCTCTCAATTCCCATTAATAAAGAGACCCATAAAAAAGAGGATATGGAGATGGGTGTTGGAGATTCAACCCCCATAACTAGTGAGAAAAAAAAAGAAAAAAAAGAAATGTAAGAGAAGAAGAATTGAGGAAGATGACACTGAGGCTGCTAAAGCAGAGAGTGTATAGAATGAGTGGTACCATCAGAAGAGGGTCTGAGAGATGATGATCGGGGATGGTAGTTCACAACCTACAAACGCTGCTAATTTGAGCAGTTGTATAGCTCCACGACCAAAGCCACCATTGAGTGTACCGGCCAAAACCGGTACCACTATTGATTTGATCATACCGTTCACCACTGGGGAGCCACTGAGGGTGAGAGTAGGACCCGTACTGAGTCCCCACATACTGATACTATTGGATCTGGCACCTAGGGCATACAGGTATGTATTTTCCCCTTTATTTATATTTCTAGATGCACCAAGGATAATGCATCGGTGTTTAGTTGGGGGTGGGGGTATACCACAGAGCCACTGCGGGTTGTTGTTGCCATGTTTTTTCTCCTGTTGGATACGGTTTGAATACAGAATCGACATTTTTATATTTGTTTTTTGTGTGTTCTATACTGTTTAGTTGGGAACAAATTTTGTATCTAAGGCAATTGATGTTTTTGGTATGATTATGCTAAATTTGAAAAGGTAAAAATATTACCTCTCCTAATATTTTGATAACTGTGTGATTTGTGTCTGTATGTGACTACTGTGAATCTAGTAATGGCATTAGAATTAAGGGTTTAATAACTATGACAAAAAGAACTACATGAACTGGATAGGTAGAAACTTGCAATATGACCCTATGCAATGTGTGACCCAGTTCCATGTGTGTATGAAATCCAGAACTTGCTCGGTTGCTCTTGCTTAGGTTGTAGGGGAGCCGATTAGGAGATAATCATAGGCAATTTTTTATGTCCACTTTAGCCTAAATTACCTAACCAAATGAAAATATGAATCCCTTGATCCTAACTTTGAGCCATAATAGACCTATTTTTTTATTGTTTACACTAATTCACCTTCCTATTTAGACCACAATGAACCAGTTTTGGCCCTAGTCCTCATTAGACATTGTGCATCATAACTCAGGAAAAATGCCTAAGCTGAGGGTGGCTATTATAGTGGTGTGTAGTATAAAGCAGGTATGAAAAAAGAGTGTAGATAGGAAAAAAATAAGTACGGTTGGGAGTGGTAGACAAAATGAAAAAAAAAGAAAAAGAAAAAGAAATTCAAAATAAATAGAAATGCAAAAGAAGAAAAAACATGAATAAAAAAAACCACATCCAGCCTGAATAACCAGTAAAAGAATAAAAAAGGAGAAATAAGAGCGGGACTAAATAAAAAGTTGGCAAAAGAGTGGATCCTGAAGAAATCATAGTGTCAAGGAGGCTAAGTCACTAAAAACTCCTCAAATGTACAATAACATCTCCAAGACTACCTTAGAAGCCTACAAAATCCTAGAGTGATCCTAACACGACTATCTGAAAATTTAGGTAAAGAATATATGGGCAAGCCTATGGCATTTTGAGTACACTGATTGGAACTTCTTTGTGAGTGAGAGTATCTCGGACCGTCCCTGTATGAATATGTTGATCTAATTAAGTGATAGGGACTTTTTTTACTGTAAGGGTACATGAATTGCGTTGTTAGATTACTTATCTGTCCTAGTAGTGTACTCTGTATAAACCCAATTTTTTGTTGCTAATGTAATGCCATTACCTGATTCCTGTGTGTCGTGTGTTGTACCTAATTAATGCATAGTTGAGTTTGAAAAAGTTAAAAATATGAGGGGGTAACAGGTTATGAGAATAGATTGAGTAGTCAACAGCCTATGTATCTTAGGATCTTTCTGATTAATCATCATTTGTGTTTTTGTTTTGTATTTTTTCCTAAGGACATGCAAAAGTTCTAAGTTGAGGGTGTTAATATGCCATGGAAACACGGAACATTCGATGCTTAAAACGGTGAAACTATGCATTGAATTAGGTTGTTTTGTAGGATATGATTTGTGTTTTATGTGTTTTACAGATAAACTATGTTGAAAGTGGTCTTGGACTAAAAAGGAGAAAAAAAAGTTCTGGAAAGTTGATGTACTGGTCCAGTTACGAGTCATTAAGTCACCCTACATATGTAGCCAGACTTGTGAGGATACTAGTAGCAAAGGCTGAATTAAAGAAGCTAAGGAAAGACTGACCACGACTCATAAAAAGTGACTATGAGTCACAGTGAGCAACCGTAATATGACCATAGGCAAAAGCTGAGTGAGGGAGCTAAGTAATAGAAGACGATGAGTCGTAAGATCAAACTACGACTCGTAGGATAAAACTATACTGAGAATAGTGTGTAAAGTATGGAAGGTTGAAAATCCAGTGATAACGAGTGAAGACCATGAGTCGTAAGGACTGACTACGACTCGTGGTAAAGAGTAGTAATGATAACAGACTCAAGATCCCTAAAGATGAAAAGATACTGTAATGACTATGATTAGTAGCATACGAATCGTAGGGTGAAACTATGAATCGTAAACACTGAAGCCTAAAGAGAGCTATGACAGTGAGCAACGAGTCGTAATCAAACTTAACAACTCATTGTCAGAGGCATAACCACTGCCGACAAAGTTTTTCTATTTTGTTTTAATTAGGTTTCCTTTGTTATTTTGAGATACTATAAATACCCTTGGGTTATTATTTTATTATGTTACGTACTTTTGATATTTTTCTAATACATTAACTTCGTGAAACTCAATATTTTTGTTCTCAGGTTTTTTATTTCGTATTCAATTAGAGATTTTGGATTTATTCTTTAGTCTTTGTGCAATTAATTACATGTCTTCTTCATTGATTTCCATGGATTGTTGCATAAGCATGAGCAGCTGATTTCCTTGACTAGGGTTCCAGAAACGGATTAACAACATAAGCGAAGTGGGAGACTCATCTATTTTGTTGTGGCTGCATGTATTTTGATTTCCTTCATATTAATTGTATCCCAAGATATGGCAGAAGCTTAGGAATTGCATGTATTTGAGATCTACCTCACAAGGGAGTTCGAGATTGGGAAAAGGAGGTTATGACAATAATTTGAGGCTATCAACCCTTGTCTAATCAACTTGAAACCCAAAAGGTGATTTTTGCACTGGGGTCAAGGACAAGGGATAGTAAGGAAACACCCTGAGACTCAAAAGGTGAAAAGTGATATTTATCAACGCGTTCACAGGACGGTTGAGAATACATAACTTGTCAGACTTTTTATGCTGAGCAGTGTAATAGGTGAGTTAAAGATGAGAATCTTGTGGAGTTAGAATCCAGGGGGAACATGGTCCAAATGCTTGTCTTCTATTGTTCACAATCTCAAGTACTCAAGTTCGGTTATGCGTTACTGTGACACTAATTTCCACTATTTACATTTTTGTACTGCCCGTGATTTCATCATATTTGAGATTCAATTCAATGCATTCCTTGTGGGTTTGACACAACCTGGATTGGGTTAACTATATTTGACATCGACCGCAACATTATTCTTTGGAGGTTAGTTTTGGGCGACATCACGCCGCGCAGGTGGTGTGATCGCAGAGGAACCATAAACCAGTTGAAACTTCAAAAAAAATTCTAAGTTTCCTCTAAGGCCTTAGGACTCATTCAAAATCCGATATATGCAAGTGAACTATGTAACCACGCTAAATTTGACTTTCTGGATGCAATGGAAAATTCAAATTTTTCAATCGAGGTCGTTTCGACTAAACTTGGGTCCCACAACCGTATTTCTAATTTTCCAACTTTTTGATTAATAGATCAAAATGAGTTCGAGTGCCTAGGGACCCAAACCCAAGGTTACCTAGCCTAAGATCGATATTCTTAAGCTGCTGGCACAGTCAGAATTTATATTCGAGATTATTTTACTAAAGTTTTCGCTAGGTGTACATTTAGAACCAATAAAGACTTCAAAACAGGTAATTGTCTCTAAAAAACAAAGGAACTACCTGGTAACCAAAATGTCAGTCCTAGCAATTCATAAATAACTTGGGGCAGCTATGAAAAAGCTCTAATAGAGAAAATAAGCGGAAACACAGAAAATGACCTGAAGGATAATTACAATATTCACTACTAAAGAAACTTTCATCCCCAAAAGTTGAAGATTAGAAAATACCTGAAGTGTCGAACAAGTGAGGATACTGGGCTTGCATCTCACTCTCGATCTCCCGAGATGGATCAGGAATGTACCACCACAACATAGAGACATAGAAAACTGGATGAACAATGGCAAAATTCAGAGGTGAAGCTAACTCATAGGCTGCCTCACCAATAGAGCAAACAATCTCAAAAGGGCTAATATATCTTGCACTGAGCTTGCCCTGCCTCCCAAACCTTATCACACCCTTCATGGGTGATACACAGAGAAATATAAGATCACCAACTCCATATCTCAAGTCACGAAGCCTATGGCTTGCATAGGCCTTCTACCTACTCTGAGCCTCTCTCAACCTATTTTGAATCATCCTGACTCTATCTAAGGACTCCTGAAGAAAATCAATGTCGCGAGGCCTAACCTCTGAAGTCTCAAACTATCCAATCAAAGAACGAAATCTCCTACCAGACAAAGCCTCAAAAGGCACCATCTTAATACTCGAATAATAGTTATTGTTATATGTGAACTCTTCTAAGGCTAAGTGATGCTCCCACTGACCTCCAAAATCCATAACACAAGCTTAGAGCATGTCTTCAAGATCTGAATAGTCTACTCGGACTGACTATCAGTCTGTATATGAGAGGTTGTACTCAAATCCACCTGAGTGCCAAACACCTCCTGAAACACTCTCCAAAACCTTGAAGTGAACATAGAACCATGGTTTGAAATGATAGAAATGGTAACCCCATGCAAATGAATTACTCCCGAACATAGATATAGGCTAATGTCTTAACACTGGAAGACATTTGAATAGGAATGAAATATGCTGACTTGGTAAAACAATCCACAATGACCCATATACCTTCAGAACCATTACAAGTACAAGGCAAACCATTAACAAAGTCCATAGTAATTTGTTCCTATTTTAACTCGAGAATGGGTAACCTCTGATTCAAACGAATTGATTGTTGAGGCTCAGCCTTTACCTACTGATAATCATAGGCAACGAGCTACAAAGTCTGCCATATCTCTCTTCATACCACTCCATCAGTAGTGTTGTCTCAAATCTTTATACATCTTGGTTGTACTGGGTGAAAAGAACATTTTTAGCTGTGAGCCTCATGCAAAATCAACTAAATCAAATCATCAATCTGAGGAATGCAAATACGACAATCAAACCTAAAAATAACCTCAGAAATAATGGTGACCCTATCGGATTCACCACTCAACACCTAATCTCAAGGAAGCAAAACTTGTTATCCTCAAACTGACGATCATGAATCTTCTCAAATAGTGAGGACCTCACATGTACACTAGAAAAAATCCTCCTAGGATATAAAATATCAAAGCGAACCATCAAGTTAGCTAAGGACTGAATGTCTCGTACTAACAACCTCAGAGAAATAAAAAAAAGCCAAGTTACCCATACTCACTGCCTTGCAACTTAAGGCATCTGCAACCATATTTAACTTGCCCGGATGATACAAGATGGAAATATCATAGTTTTTAAGCAAATCCATCCATCTATGATGTTGAGCATTAAGCTCTTACTAGGTCATAAGATATTGAATTGGTGAAAATCTCAGAATGCACACCATATAGATAATGCCTCCAAATCTTAAGCGCCAAAACTACCACCACCAAATCCAAATCATGAGTGAGGTAGTTTCGCTCATACACCTTTAGCTGTCTAGAGCCATAGGATATAACATAACCCTACTGAATCAATCCACAATCGAGACCTATATCGAAAGCATCATAAAACATGGCAAATCCCTTAACCTTAACAAAAAGAGCTAAAATGGGAGCTAAAGTAAGAAAGTCCTTGATCTTGCCAAAACTCAACTCACACTTCTTGAACCATCAGAAAGGAACTTACTTCTGAGTCAATTCGGTCATAGGGGCTGAAATAGTAGAAAAACTCTCAACAAAGCATCGATAAAAATAGGCCATACAAATGAAGCTATGAACCACAGTCAAAGACGTAGGTCTATCGCAATCACGAATTGCCTCAATCTCTGTTGGGTCTACCATAAGGCCTTCCTTATACACCACATGTCCAAGGAATGCCACTGACTCAAGCGAAACCTCACACTTGGAGAACTTGGCAAAAAGTATATGATCTCTCAAAGTATGGAGCACGGTCCTTAAATATTGCGTATGCTCCTCACTACTCCTTGAATACACAAGGATGTCATCAATGAACATGATAATGAAGGAGTCTAAATAAGGCCTGAATACTTGGTTTATCAAATTCATGAATACGACTGGGGTAATAGTCAACCCAAAAGACATCACCAAGAACTTATAATGACTATAACAGGTCCTAATAGGTTTCTTTGAGACATCCTCAGCCTAAATACTCAACTAATGGTAACCAGACATTAAATTTTTGTGCCTTGAAACCGGTCAAACAAATCGTCAATGCAAGGCATAGGATAATAATTCTTCATCATCACCTCATTAAGCTATCTATAATTAATGCACATACGTGTGCAACCATCTTTCTTCTTCACAAACACTATAGGATCTCCCCAGGAGACATAAAAGGTTTAATAAAACCCTTACCAAGAAGATCTTGAAGCTGAGAATTCAGCTATTTAAGCTCGGTAAAAGCCATATAGTAAGATGCCATAGAAATAGTTTAGGTGCCAAGCTCGAGGTCAAAAGTAAACTCAATCTCACAGACAAGGGGAATATTATGCAGGTCGGTAGAGAACACATCAGAAAACTCATAAATAATAGGAACAAAGTCAAATAACAGACTATCCACATCAGTATCATAAATATAAGCGAGATAAGACTCACAACCCCTCAATAAAAGCCTCCTAGCACAAACATAAGAAATGATCCCCAGTGGCTCATAGCTAATCGCCCCCTGCCACACGATTAGAGGTACGTCGGGTATAGCTAAGGTAATGGTCTTGGTAAAATATTCCATGATCACATGATAGTGGGATAACTAGTCCATGCCCAGAGTCACATCGAAATCCATCATATCTAGAATAATAAGATCAGCATAAGTATCAATATCACTAACTGTCATAACACATAATCTGAATACTAAATCCGCTACTAAAGGGTCACCCTGGGGAGTAGATACGCGCAATAACACAGATAATAAATCACTAGTCAACTCCAACTGTGGTGCATAATAAGAAGAAATAAAAGAATAAGTGAATCCCGGATCAAATAAAGTATGGATCAATTGGCAGCAAACCAAAATTATACCTAGAATAACAAAATCCAAACTATCAGCCTTGGGTCTAGCAGGTACTGCATACAACAAACCACCCCTGCTACCTGGCTAGGCACCTGACTGATCTCCTGTCCTGCCTGCCTGAGAACCTCCTTCAGTACCCTGGAAACCACCTCTACGACAATGAGAACCACCTCTAACTGAGGGATGAACTACTCTAATAAAGGTAACACTCTAAGCTGAAATAATAATCACCTTACGTAACCACAAGTAAAACAAAAAACATAAGCTAAATCATAACCAATAGATTTGATTGACTTGGAATAACCACCACAACTAGAATAACTAGAAGATAAACCCCTAAAAAACTGACTACTACCCTTACCAGGTCGATCACTAGACTAACGTTCATCGATAATCTGAAGTACTGCCTGAACCGGTTGACTAGGATGACTCTAAGAATGATAGGATGGATGAGAGAATCCTACTCTAACAACTGCCATATCTGGGTTGGGAACTACAATGACTCCCACTGAATCTTTCCTAAAACCTAGGCCTCTTATCACGTTACTCACAAACCTCACAGTTCATCTCTTCCATCACCCTATCATGATCTAAAACCTTAGTAAAGGCATACCCATAGTAACTAAGCTCTGATTAGCCATACGAATGGGGAGTCTTAGCCCTTTAACAAAGCATTAAACTCTCTTATGCTTAGTGTCTAGAATAATAATCGCATACCTAGCCAACTCATGAAAATGAGCCTCATACTTTATAATTGTCATGGAGCCCTACTCTAATCTAGAAAGTGGATCCCTGAAATAATCTCTAAGGCTATGAGGCATATACTTCTCCAAGTACATCTCTAAAATCTAAGTCTAAGTTAAGGGAAAAGATCCAGCTGGTCTAGAATCCATATAACCTATCCACCAATGAAGAGCAGACAAGTCCAACTGAAATATGGTATAATCCACACTATGAGTCTCAACAAATCCCAAACCACAAAGCCTATCCTCATAAGCAATCAGAAACTTATATGCATCTTCACCTATAGCACCAGAAACCTAAGCAAAGCCAATCTCAAGAATCTACCCAATATCTTATGCTCCTCAGAAGACATAGCAGGCTGAGAAACTACTGGTTAGGCAACTACCGGCTGAGTAACCACTGGTGCAGAAGGAATCTTAACTCTGGGAATCGCAACTATAGGTTGTGCCCCCGCTTAAGTACCACTCTGGTCAGTAGATTATGTATAATCAGACAACACACCACCAACTATCCCCAAAAGATGAATCAATGCATCTCTGAGTAATGAAGAAAGAATAAACCCTAGTGGAGTCTAGGCTGGTCCCTGGGCCACCACTGGCTATGGCAGAAGAATCTTTGGCTCAAGTAAAGGAATAGGATCTAGGAAAGGCGGACTATCCTATCCCCTAGATGGTGACATATCACGAGGCCATCCACAATCTTTAGGTCATCCACAAAAAGAGGTAGGATCCTTAGGCTCAGTCTCGAGACCCACATCTCATGTAGCGGTAGCACGTCATTACAAGAGCATCTAACGTCAATAATACAACCCAAAAGACGTAGAATAAAGTCAATACATCTATCTCAATACAAAATACTAAATAATAATAAGATAGAAGGAAATGGGCGACTCGAAACTCTAAGAGCTTAGCCTATCTCTGAAAGATCAACTCTGCACGAACAACGGTCTATGGTGACAGCTAGTACTTGAAGCTACAACAAAAAAGGTACAGAAGTATAGTATGAGTACCTAAATAATGGAAACTTAGTAGGCATCATTGGTCGACTGAGCTAAATCATGATATAAGAATGATAAAATGTGAGATAACATAAACTGAGTCATGGTATAAAAATAAACCTGAATTATATCCAATACCACTGTACCTAATAAATAATTAAGATAGAATAACAATATAACATAAGGCATCAACACATACCAATATCAAATGCATAATAAGTACATAATCTGGAATAATAATAATAATGCATCATAAAGCATCAACACAAACAAACATGACTGCAAAGTTGGCTCCCATACGCCAACTGGTGCATAAAAGTAAAGAATTCATCACAGCCTCCCATAAAACTGGAGAGTACACCCAAGAGAATAATATAGGAATTAACCAACAAAATAACTAACTTTCATCATTATTAAACCGTCATTCCATAATTATTATTAATCGGTCATTACTAGCATTTCACCACTTACCAACTTTGAACAAGTACCCACATCTAATAATATTACCATCATTAAACATTTTATCACCACTACTCTTTAGTTAACACTTACTAGCTAACTATCTTTCCTTAACTAATTCGTTAGATTACTAGCCATCATATAACCTCTATTCATCAACTAGGCAACTATTCACCACATATCCATTAAATAGATAATATTCATTATCTAGCCATTATTTATCAACTAACATCATTTATTAGCTAAACATAATTATACAACTAATTCCCATTTATGAACTAGTCGTTATTATCTATTTAAATAATATCTACCGCTAATCTTCATGTAATATTAATCATCAACTATACCACTTTATATGCATTTATCACTAGTGGGATATAATCGGTACCCCTATTAAAACCAAGGTATCCAAATTACACATAAGTATATACATAAGAATGTAATTACCATACATAGGGCTAGCCGTACTTGAGCCGGTAGATGTATACATAGGCACATCAATATACTGCCTTGTTGGGTATTATCCTAACCATCCTTCGGCCTTACCAGGTATCATCATAATCATCCTCTGGCCTTTTTGGGTATCAATATCATCATTATATCCTCCGGCCTTATCGGGTATCATCATAATCATCCCCCGGCCTTGCTAGGTATCAACATCATCACAATATTCTTCAAACTTGTTGGGTATCATCGTAATCATAATCGGTGGCAACATCAATCACATAAGCAAACATAAAATGAAAAATCAAGATTTTAAGCATTATTAGTAACACAACTTCCCATAAAATCAATAAGCATGACTTTTAACACAATTCATGGCACTATTTCTAATATCATCATAAGGAATGTTTTTAAGCATGATTTCTAGCATACTTTCTTAGCATAATCTATATAGTAGGCAATATCATGAGCAATGACCCAGTAGTAGTGTACTCAATAGCCAATACTAGCAAAAAAGATTGTTTATCAATAATTTGAACAATAGCTAATCCATGGTATAATCCATAGCTTATTCATAGCATAGTCAATAACATAATTTATGGACTAGGCAATATCCTAGTCAAGGGATTATTTAATGGTATATTTGGAAGCCCAAATCGATAGCATAATCAATGGCTAATCATGAACTTAGCTAATAACTCATATATATAGCATAATCATTTAGGAATTACTTCTAACATCATTCATCATAACCAACAAGTACCAAGGATTCCTCAACCTTGCCTAAAAAGAGCATCCTCTAAGTATTTACCAATGTATAAGAGTTTCAAAGGAACTATACCTAATCTTAGCTTAAGGTGGGTTAAAGAGCCCACTTTTAAATCCCAAATTATATTCTCAGTCAAACTCTACCCCAGATTAGGCTAAGGTATCTAAATCAACTCATATGGATAGCAAGCTGCATTTAGCCCTAAGGTAGAAATTCTACTCAAACATTACAACTAAGTCTATTGGAACTAAGGAAAACCTTACTAGTATAAACAACTAAGGTCAATCTAACCCTAAGCATAGGTGACGAAGTCATTCTATCTAACTTGATTAACCTAAATCATTTACATGCTAAATATGAAACATTACATCTAATTCATTAAGGTTCAAGGCAATAAACTAAGCATTCTAACTCTACGGTCTCAAATAACTTAAATGATCCAACTAATCCCAAGTCATACATTTCATCAATCCAACACCTAAAAGAAATCCCAATCTAACAAGATATCACAATTATACTATGAAATATCTCAATCTAACAAGGGATAAACTTAGCCTACCTCATTGCCAAAGAATGCTCATGAATAGCTAAACCTTTGTTTTTTCTTTCTAAGAATCCTCCTCAAGATGTCAAGCTATAAAATTCACATTATACACGTCAATATGAGAATAATGATACCCATATTGCAGCACTGTGCTTTGGATAAAAAAATAAGATTAAAAACTCTAAGTGGGTTCCACTTATGGAAATTATGTTTTTGAGGCCAACCCAATGTTCATACATGAGAAAGGAATCATAACCCTTAAGATAGATGAAACCAAGATAAATTGGGGATAAAATCAAGCCCTCAAGATATTTGGATTTTGGTCTAGAAATTACTAAAATCCACTAATAAAAGGTTGAATCTTACCTCAAATCGAAAGATACTTACAAAAATAAATGTTAATCAAGCTCCAAGTCACCCAAAAGTCTCAAGTTTTAGTTATTACACTTTTTAGGGTTTTTACTCTCAAGGTGTGGGTGAAAATAGGCTAATTCACGACCTAAGGGGTCTTTTTACACCCCTTCTAGGTAATCAGGTGTCGCAATAGCACACCCTGGTCTCAAAATCAAATATGGTAATTGCCTAACCCTCTAGTACAATAACACTACTCACCCTATACATACTGGTGTGATCGCCACTCAAGTGGTGCGATCGAGAGGTACCAGAAACCAACTGAAACTTAGAAATCTTTCCAAATTTTTGTTAAGGCCTCAGGATTCACTTGGAATTTGATATATGAAAATGAATTATGTAACCATACTAAATTTGATATTTCGGATGTAATGGAGAAGCCAAATATGCTATTTGAGGGCATTTTGACTAAATATGGGTCTTACATCCATGTTTCCAATTTTTCAACTTTCTGACCAATAGGTCGAAATGAGTTGAGTGCCTTGAGACCCAAACCAAAGGTATAAATAGCCTAAGATAGATATTTTGGAGCTGCTAGCCTAGTCAAAATTTGCATCTAGTACCATTTTGCTAAAGTTTTTGCTCGGTGGCTATTTGGTACCAGCGAAGACTTCAAAATAAGGAATCGACTCTAAAAACAAACGAACTGTTCGGTAACTAAATTTTTAGTCCCACCAAGTTATAAATGACTTCGGTCAAATATGGAAAATCTATAACAGCAAAAAATATGAGATAATAGAAAAAATGACATGAAGGGTCATTATACAATGCATACTAAGAATGACATTAAAATCTATCATGTGTAACTCTACAAGATCAATGGAAGTGAATTTTTGAGAAAAGGTTATAGGGTACTTTCAGTATACCTGTGTAGCTCTAACTAAATAACCAACTGGAGTAGAGACTGAGAAAGGTTCTAAGTGGATTTTAGGAATGACGCCTAACTCTACTTCTATATAAGGAGTTACAAAAGAAAATATTGATCCAGGATCTAATAATGCATAGACATAAATATGAAAGACTTATAATGTTCCAATGACTACATCATGAGAACCCATCTAATCTTGTTGAGCCTGAAGGGCATAAAACCTATTCTAACATTGTTCTCTAGTCGCACTAGATGAGGCATCCTACTTAGTCGGGCGACCTGCTGGAGATACTAAAGAGATGGACTGAGTATATCGACTAATATCACATCCCTTATATGAAAAACAATCTCAATGTTTGGGACCAGACTTCCTACAACCAAAATACCCATCCTTACCTATCCAAAATTTTCTGAGATGGTATTTTTCATTTTTGTTACAAGTTAGGAAGTATGATCATCGGATTATTATGAGACTTAGAGCTTGGTGATGTACATTTTTAATCTTGCCTAGGAATAGGAGATAGAACACTGATAGATGATAGTGTTGGGGCTTAAGATCTCTACTAAAATTGAGAGTGATTACCATTCCCCAATTTCTACTAAGAATAATTGAAGTTTTATGTTTGGGCTCTTTTATTCATATTCTCTCTTTCTTTTTCCTTAATCTTATTTTCCTAAATCAGAGCATAAACCATCTACCTGGATATGTCCATCTCCTTGACTAACATTGCAGCTCAATACTTTTTAACCATATCCTAGGAAGCACCTGACACAAACTTGATCATGGGGCTTTAGAATCATCAACCATTGCCAGAGCATACTTAAAAAGTTGAGTAATTTGAGAGAATGATCTTTCACATTCATTTTTTTCTATTTTAGATTTATGAACTCCTAAACCTTGGCTTCCCTTAACTCAAGTGGAAAGAACCTGTCTAGAAAAGCAGTAACAACCTCATCCCATTCTACAGGACCTACATCTACACCTTTGTCCTCCTTCCAAAACTTACACAAAGTGTGCACCACTTATTTTAATTGATATATATTCAAAACTCTTAATTAGAGTGACACCCGTGATCTCAATAAACTTTTGAATATCATTAAGAAAATCCTGCAAATCCTTCACAGTCTTAGAACAATGGAACTCAGGAGGATTTATCCGAGTGAAATCCTAGACTCTAACTGTTATTGTGCTACTATTAGGATTGATCAAGGCAACAACGTTAATTATCCTGAGTGGACATAGCCTAATCTAGCACCGTAAAGCAGCCATGAACTCAGCATGTGAGACTTGTTCATTCAAAGGGTCTATTAGAGCTGATAGTGCTTGTTGATTTCCATTCCCATTACCATTTTTGTTCTTTCTACTATCTGCTCTTTTGGGAGGAATTTACTGTAAATGCATAGAGCACGAGTAGAGTTCACACTCTATCGCATAAGATAAATATGAAAGAAGTGAAACTTTTCCTAAAAATATTTCATAGCCATTCACTCTTAAGTGTAGCGTGCTTCACAATCATGAATAAGACTCTACTTAACACAACTTCTAGACACTCTAATACACTTAAAATCTGGCTCTGATACCAAGTTTTTCAGGACCTAAGACTATCCCCCAATCGTAATACAGTACTTCGAGTGAAAAATAAAACCAAGCTAAATCATGGGCTGGCATGACACTAAGAATACTGTGTATAACTTATGAATATTGAGTGAAAGCTAATATAATAATAATAATAACATAAATACCAATACTTAAATGTCAAAACTAGCACTGTCTAAAATAACCATTAAGATGAAAACTAACTATCTATCTGAAAGCTTCTACTAAGATGAGTTGCTGGGATAAGCCCCTAACTAACTCTAATTGTTTGAAAATTGAATTAGTGAAATAAAGAAAGTACACTTAAATTTTGTTCTCAAAGTATGAGGACTCAAAAAACTCTACTGCTGAGATGATACAAAATCGTACTAACCACGAGCAAGATGTTGAGCATCTAAACCTATATTATAAAATAATATAGTGTAAAAGAAAGTATGTGGTTATTACTTTGAATGTACTAAGAATGTGTTACTTTGAATAAACTAAGAATGTGAGATATGTATTGTAATTTATAAAGTTGCACATGAGATGTTATACTAAATATGGAATTGATGCATATAAGTTGATGCAATGACCAAGTAATAAACATGTAATTGATCAATATTGTACTGAATAAAGTGATATAAGGTCATGCAATGTTTGAGTCTGAACTGTGGGAGGTTCTCATAACAGACAGACTATATGAATAGCATAGAATCCAACTTATAACCCAAGTTGGGAGAGAGTCCTATAGCTTGCCAAGGGTAAGGACCAGGGAGACACTCTCAACTAGAGAGACCCTTTAACCTATGGTGGCACATATTTTGATACGTGGATTATATGAACCTGTGTCCTCTTAGGGCTAAGTACTATTGCAACAATAATAAAATGACATATTGAAATGTTCTATAAGACTATTATTCTGAAACTTAAAGATAAGTGCTCCATATGAAAGCATTCTAAATCATGAAACTAAAGGACTGAGTATTCAATTAAAAATTCATGAAATTCAAAGTCACCAGGTGTTTATAATTTGTCATCTCTGAAGAATGCAACTAGCCATGAAAACTCTATAATTTAAGCATGATAGAAAATTTCATAATTAAGTCCAAAATAAAAAATTTACCAATATACAAAGAGTTCATAATTAGGAGTCTATAAAGATACTAGAGTTCATGAAAAAATATGTTTTCACGGCTTAATCAAAGCAAGAAATTGAAACATAAGGAAATTCATACATTTTATGAAAACCCTATACTTGGAGGATGAATTAAACTAAAAAAATAAATTACTTTGGGAGTCAATGGATGAAAGAAAACTCAATGATAAATTCTCACATACCTGAAAGTAAAGAACGTGAATTTAAAGCTTGAAAATTGAGGAACCCTAGCTCTTACATTGGAGAAGAGAAAATCATCTTTTTCTTTGTATTTGACTAAGTGTCGATTGTATTATGAGGGAATGAGGAACTTAGGGTAAGTTAGGATTATTATGTAGCCTTATTATAGTTTAAATGTTGTAGTTAGGAGTTTTAATATTGATAAAGACTGGAATTCCCTTCATAAAACGTAACTAAAGAATCTGTAAAGTGCAATGGCTGAACTATCCCATAATTGTAGGATCTATCGATGATAGTTACTGGTGCTCGTAGGTTGATGGTTGATTTTGAGGATTCTGGACTTTATCATAAAACCAAGGTATAACACATGGCATGATCTCACAATTGTACCTTGGTTCAGCATTGAATCTCCAAGACAAAATAATTTTGCAAGCTATGCTCATACCCACGATTGTGGGTTCTACCTATGATCGTTGGTACCAATTATTGATAGGACGTATATTTGTAAAATTTCATGTTATTAGATCTATTTTATACCTATGAGGACATAGTACGATCGTACTATCTACCTATGATCATGGGTTTGTTCGTGGGATCTTACTTCTGTATAGTGATTCACCAAAATGGTCATAACTCTTAGCTCATGAATAAGATTATTGAGAAATTGGATACATTAAAAATAATACTCAAGGTCCTTTCATTTGGTGGTTCTTGAGCTAAAAAAATGCTTCATAATTTAGGAGTTATACTCGTTTAAAGTTGACTACAGAAAGATTTTATACAAGAAATCAATCGGTGGGGAATGTTTCAATTTGGATATGATTTACGAGTTATTTGTCGCTTTAATATATGTATAAATCACTTTTCATACTACCCAAACTATGAATTTTAGTTCTACATGTATTTTAAGTGTGGCTCTAATATTAGTCTAAATTTCTGGGGTGTTACATAATTGTTTACTAAATTCTGATATCATGAAACTAGTCATGCTAAATTTTAAGCCTATGAATCTAAATCATAATAAATTATGTGAAATCATGGCTTGAGGATATAGACTGGGAAGATGCTATTACAAGCATTCATACTTGTTAAAACGAGAAGTTTATCAATAGAATAATATACTAAAATCATGATCATAACAATTTGGATAATTGAGCGTTTAACCCTATGATAAAAGATAGTATTGACATTATATGATTTGAATAAGTTTGAAACGGACATAACTTATTGATATTTCTTTACTTTCATTATTTTTTGGATACCTAAACCTCTCTTGAGGTTTTATGATGTGGTGCGTCATAGTCGCTTAAAGAGCATATTACCTCCTTATTTTGATCATTTTCTCCTTCGTTTTTAAGGATTATTTTATTTATAACTAATTAGTATATCACTTTTCATGCATTCTGTAAACATTTTCCTTCAAAAACATTCAATAAGAGCATTTGAAATTAAACTATGATATTAACTTTGGAGTAGGAAAATACTTTTAGCATCTGACTTGTGTTATCTTTTGGGAGATTATAATATTGATGATAATTCACAACATACTTCATAATTTCTTATCCTTTCCTCCTTACATTAGAAAACCTGACATATGTCTTTTATATTCTTAAAGGAATTCATCTTTGTGTAACGTGGTACATTAATTAATCATATACGGTGCATTGATAGCAAATATATAAAAATATTTGATTCTTGATCTAAAACCAATTCCAAGGAAAACTAATCATAATTTTATTAGTTTGATATATATATAAGTGTCGTTGTATGCAATGTGTCATAATCACATAAAACTTTGTTCTCATAAATAATGTTTTAGTAATTTATCTGAGGCATTTGACGTCAAAACATCTTTAAGATTAATCAATATCATCAAGATGAATTATCTTGATTACATAATCTTAAAGTTGTGCTCTTTACTTAATTATTTTGCATAAGCAATTTGCGTATGTCAAATTGCAGATTGAGAATAAATGCATGTGTGATCATTTTAATTATAGATGCATCTTAATATATCACATAACGGGTCAACGGGCTCATATTCACCTTTTATACTTTTCAAAATTTAAGAAATTCAGTTAAAATCTCAACATTAGCCGATTTAATCAACTTACTATGAGAACAAGTAACATAAACAATTCTTGAAAAAAAAATAGTTTTTCAATAAATGTTGAATACATAACATGCACAGCTTTGGGATGACACATTCATGCCAAATTTCAAAATTATTTCCTCTTCATAAGTACATTTCAGATTTACTACCTTTGAAAGTAAATTTCAGTATATTTCTTCTCAATTTTTCAACCTCTTCTGAAGGTAGGTCGTGATATTTTCACAACTAAGCACACATCTGCATTTATATGTATTAATATTATCCCCTTTACATTTACCCCTGAAAATAATTTTGTAGTTGTAACATGAGAAAATACATCAAAATTCCCCTAAACTTGCCGTCAAAACTTACTTTAGACCCTAAACTAATCAGACAATTATTTACCCCTTTAACACCTTTCAAGTGAGTTAAATTCAACCCTTACGGCTGACGTGGCAAAAAAATGCGCGAGTTTTATTTTTTTAAAAAAAGGATCCATTTTATTATTATTATTATTATTATTATTATTATTATTATTATAAAGTGGACAAAAACCAAATTCATCTTCTTCCTAACACCCCCTTCCCCATCCCTACCCCCACTCCACCCCACAACACCCCATTTCTTCACTGAAAAAATTGCAACAATAGTATGATTACATTTGCATTTGAATTTTGCAGATGGGTGGTTCAAGCAAGCAGCAAAAAGAGCACAAAAAGAATTCATGCCATTAGCAGCAAAGAGATTCAAGGTAGCAAGATCTAAGATCGAGAAAAAGAGGAAGCAGCAGCGCGACGACAAACAATTTCAAAAGAGAAAAGCTTGGAAGTAAAGTGAAGAATAATTTTCTTCTTTCCAGTTTTGTCAAAAGAAAAAAAGCAGAGAAGGCAAAATGCACCCTGCTTTATTATTGATTTTATTTTTTCATATCAAATTGTGCAATTTTGTTTGTGTTTTGGATTTAAAATTTTGTGTACGGGTGTATTTTTGTGATCATGTATTTGTATTTAGTCTATTGTTGAATTTGTTCAAATTAATTCAAGTCAATTTTTCATTTGATGAAGAAAAAAAACTCATTGAAAAGCTTGCAATAATGGAGAAAGAAAGAGAAAAGGAAGTGCGACTATCTGAAGAAGAAGAAGAAGAAGAAGAAGAAGAAGAAGAAGAAGAAGAAGAAGAAGAAGAAGAAGGGGGGAGGGGGGCTGCTGTCTGCTGCTGAAGAAAAAGAAGGAATCGGGGTATGGTTGGGTTGGGTGGGAGGTTGTGAAGAAAAAGAAATATTTTATATATATATATATATATATATATATATATATATATATATATATATATATATATATATATATATATATATATATATATATATATATATATATATATATATATATATATATATAAAGTATGTGGGTAGGCTTATTCTTTTTTTAAAAAAAAAATATAATTTCTTACGTGGCAATGACATGACACTGATGTGACACTGATTTGACAATGACATGGTGCGTGTGTAGTGCACTCTCTGTTGTGAGAGTGGAAGTTTGATTTTGAGGTTGAAATTAATTCACTTGAAAGTGGTTAAAGAGAGTAAATAATTGTTTGATTAGTTTAGGGTCTAAAGTAAGTTTTAGAGATAAGTTCAGGGGGATTTTGATGTATTTTCTCTTGTATCATTTATCATAAGTTCTCATTTTTCATAAATGAAACAAAATTATATGAACAAGTCTTAAACCTTTTCAATTGTAATAGCTTAAAATATTTCAAGATCAATACTTCGGGAGCAAATTGAGATATACATATAATATAGAAAAATTTTCTCTAATATATTTTAATTATAATACAATAAACATGTGAAAATATTATTACTTTTGATAAATTATTATTTTGTCCCTCAACACTCATTTTCATACATTTAATTACTTGTCTTTTTTCAAACATATTATATATTGCTACCACATTCACTTAAGAGAATGAAACATATTTAGTGAGATAGATTTTATGACTTTTTATCAAAAATACATTATTTTGTCTTAGTCATTTATATCATCAATAGCTTTATTGAGATTCAAACTCAACATCTTATCCAAATAAAGAGGATCTTAGGCCATAAATGATGGCATTTGAAACCAACGTCTAATTATAATAGTGCATTGAAACTTTAATCCAATGTCTTATTCTTTTGGTGTGATAAAATTTAAATTCACCATCTTACCCTTAATCAAATGACATAATATACCAAAAAGAACCGAAATTAATCATCCCAGAGCCTCTCAAATATGTTTTTAATACTGAAAATTGAATCATATTTACCTTCATATAATTTTCTGCACCGCCTCAATAATGTAATTAGTGTAAGCAAATAAATCATAAAATATATATCACCTTAAAATTCTCTTCTCATTGGTTGGTTTTAAAATAAAAATAACTCGAGTCAGTACATCATACGTCTATTAATAACTAGACACAAGAGCCTGTGCCCAACATAAATTATCTTTTTTGTCCCAATTTATGTGATACGGATAAATTTTAGAGAGTTGATCAAATTTTTTGTATGATATTTAAATATTTTAATTTGTTAATTATTGTGATATATAATATTTTTTATATAATTTTTAAACAATATATATTACTCTCGCTGATTCAAGTTATGTGGCATTGTGGTAATTGAGAGAATCAACCAAATTTTTATATAATTTGTAGGTTTTTACATTGGGTTTTAAATATTTTAATTTGTTAATTATAGTAATTTATAATACTTTTACATAATTTTTAGATAATATTTGCTATTCTCTTTGTCTCAATTTATAAGACACTGATGTAATTTAGAGAGTCGGTTGAATATTTTATATACAGATTTACGTATGTTGAGTTGTTAATACTGTGATTCATAGTGCTTTCTACTATTTTCAAATAATATATGTTATCCCTATCCAAATTTATGTGACTGTGATAGTATATTAAGAATCAATCAAATTTTTTATATGATTTTAAATATTTTAAGTTGTATAATTCTTTTTACATAAATTTTTAAATAATATATGTTAGACTCTTCATTTCAATTTATATAGCATTGATGGAACTAGAGACTGAATCTAATTTTCAGTATAGTTTTTAGATCGTGTATTGTTTTTAAATATTTTAAATTGTAAATTATTGTAATTTCTGATACTTTTATCATTATTTTTAAATAATATATGTTACTCTTTCTGTCTGAACTTATATAGAATTTTGAGAGTCAACTAAATATTTTATGTCATATTTTTACGTAAGTTTTAAATATATAACATATTAAAAACAAAAATACGAAAATAGTAAATTAAAACGAAAAAATTACAGAAATTTCAAAAAACATGTTCCGCCAAAAGTATGCATGTCTTAAAAATCTAAGTATTTGAGTCTAAGTGTTTACAAAGAATGTCACTCTACTAGATTTACAAACAATTTAATTTTAAATTTTTTTTTTTATTCTTAATAAAATAATTTTATTTGAAATAACAAGTTTCAAAAAAACTTTCTAAACTGAAGATTAATTTATTTATTGGTACTACTTACAAAACTACAAATTAAATGCGACAGCGATTAGTTATGTTTCTCTGCCGGAAAAACAGGCACTATAAGAAAAGCAAATAAAGATAAGTTTATTTAATCAATGTAGTTGTCACTTCAGCCTGCTTTACGTGTAAAGTTGGGCCCACAAACAGAGATACGACTGCAACTACACGTATTTGCAACCGGATTCATATATTTTCAGTAAAAAAAGTATGGGTTTCTTGTTCGTAAACTAAAGGATTCAAGACACCAGACATTTGAGTTAGAGCCGAAGTTGGGATTTAAAATTTGTGAATTTTAAAATTAAAGAAACATAAACAAGCAAAAAAGCATGTCCAGCTACTGAGGTTTGAACCCACATTTGCAGCGAATTTGAAGTCTTGACACTATTTGCCAATGGTTAGCACTATCTAAATATACTTATATATTCAGAATTTAATAATACAAATATAGGTTCAAAGTAAAAGCTACTGGGTTCGCTCGAACCCTCCTAAAGTACTGTAGCTTCGCCCTGAAATCTAAGTACAATTAAAATTAGAGGATAAAATTTAGGAAATATAAATAAAAGGCTTTGATCGATAAGCTGGAAGGACAACCACCAACGATTTCCAAGCCTTTTGTATTCTGTTAATAATCTATATATAATAATAAAGGAGGAACATAGAGAAGGTGATGTGCACCTCTTTATCACCTCCATTCTTATTTTTCTTTTTTCTTTTTTTTTTAAAGAGATTTTTTTTTATTTTTTTCTCTATTTCTTTTATGAATTAATTAATTTTTTTAACAATTAAAATAAATGTATCAATTACTATTTCATTTATTTATATTATTTAATATAAAATTTTAATTATCTTTATTTTCATTATTCTCATGACTTTTGGTGATCTTAACTCCTAAAGTATATTAATAGTCATATTCCTGATATCATTTGATATTCCATATTGTTATCCTATAAATAGAGGTATTATGATTTTTTTCCTCCAATCAAAATTAAGATTATTTCTTTCATTGTATATTGTTTAGAATTTTTCATTGTTTGAACTCACATATATTTCTTACCAAAAACTAAGGGTGTCAAACGGGCCGGGCTGACCCGGCCCGACCCGGCCCATAACACCAAACCGGACCGGTTTGACCCGGCCCGGAAAGCCCTAGGGCTTTAGGGTACCGGGTCCCGGTCCGGTTTTTTTTAAAATTTGGGCCCGGTTAACCCGGCCCGGACCAACCCGGTCCAGGCCCGCCGGTTAACCGGCCCAGCCCGGCCCGGCAACAAAAAAAAAAGTGTATATTTAATGTATATTTCATGTATATTTAATGTATATTTAATGTATATGTTTATATATCTTCTATAGAAGTGTATATTTAATGTATACATGTGTATATTTTTTATTTAAACTAGTACATATATATTGAATGGTGCATATATATGTGTATATGTTTTATAAATTAGTATATAAGTATATCTATACATATTGTAATGTATATATAATGTAGTAAAGTATTACATATACATAGAATAGAGTGTATATATGTGAATGGATCTTCAATTGACGTGTATGTTTAACGTATACATGTATATATATTTTATTTAAACTAGTAAATATATATTGAATGGTGCATATATATGTGTATATGTTTTATAAATTAGTATATAAGTATATCTATACATATTGTAATGTATATATAATGTAGTAAAGTATTACATATACATAGAATAGAGTGTATATATGTGAATGGATCTTCTATTGACGTGTATGTTTAACGTATACATGTATATATATTTTATTTAAACTAGTAAATATATATTGAATGGTGCATATATATGTGTATATGTTTTATAAATTAGTATATAAGTATATCTATACATATTGTAATGTATATATAATGTAGTAAAGTATTACATATACATAGAATAGAGTGTATATATGTGAATGGATCTTCAATTGACGTGTATATTTAATGTATACATGTGTATATATTTTATTTAAACTAGTAAATATATATTGAATGGTGCATATATATGTGTATATGTTTTATAAATTAGTATATAAGTATATCTATACATATTGTAATGTATATATAATGTAGTAAAGTATTACATATACATAGAATAGAGTGTATATATGTGAATGGATCTTCTATTGACGTGTATGTTTAACGTATACATGTATATATATTTTATTTAAACTAGTAAATATATATTGAATGGTGCATATATATGTGTATATGTTTTATAAATTAGTATATAAGTATATCTATACATATTGTAATGTATATATAATGTAGTAAAGTATTACATATACATAGAATAGAGTGTATATATGTGAATGGATCTTCTATTGACGTGTATGTTTAACGTATACTTGTATATATATTTTATTTAAACTAGTAAATATATATTGAATGGTGCATATATATGTGTATATGTTTTATAAATTAGTATATAAGTATATCTATACATATTGTAATGTATATATAATGTAGTAAAGTATTACATATACATAGAATAGAGTGTATATATGTGAATGGATCTTCAATTGACGTGTATGTTTAACGTATACATGTATATATATTTTATTTAAACTAGTACATATATATTGAATGGTGCATATATATGTGTATATGTTTTATAAATTATTATATAAGTATATCTATACATATTGTAATGTATATATAATGTAGTAAAGTATTACATATACATAGAATAGAGTGTATATATGTGAATGGATCTTCTATTGACGTGTATGTTTAACGTATACATGTATATATATTTTATTTAAACTAGTAAATATATATTGAATGGTGCATATATATGTGTATATGTTTTATAAATTAGTATATAAGTATATCTATACATATTGTAATGTATATATAATGTAGTAAAGTATTACATATACATAGAATAGAGTGTATATATGTGAATCGATCTTCTATAGACGTGTATGTTTAACGTATACATGTATAGAGCAGAAATAAGAAACCAAGGAATGGAACCATAGCCCAACGACGACCTCAAACTTGAAGAATTATGACTTCATGGGTATATATAGTGTATATCTAGTGTATATATAGTGTATATGAAGTGTATATAGTGTATATCGAGTGTATATATAGTGTATCTTTGATGTTTTATTTAATTTTTTGACGGATTTGACCGGTTTTTAACCGGGTTTGACCCGGTTTTAGCGGTTTGGGTTAAGTGGGCCGGTTCCGGGTGGGTTTTAAAATTTTTACTGTGCGGCCCGGCTCGGCCCGGCCCGGACCGGTTAAGGCCAAAACCGGCCCGTAACCGGCCCGGAACCCGACAAAATTGAGAGGGCCGGTTCCGGGTTGAACCGGCCCGGCCCGTTAGACAGGTTTACCAAAAACAATAAAAATCATTTGGTACCTTCTAAAATGTTACATAATTGAGATTGTGACAACGCATCGGAGGAAAGAAGGATTCAAAGAGAACTGAGTGATGATCCAATTTCGAGCAGATGTGAAAGTGGTGAAGAGTATAAACTTGCCAAAGAAGAGACTTCGGATATGACCGATACGTTAGCATATTTGGTCGTTGTCACTCTTTAAGGTGTTTGATTTTTGGCTTGAATATTGTGGATGGCTTCAGAGTTTTTGATGTCCTATTGCTTCTCATGTTGTAATCTTCCTATTCACTTTCTATTGACGTCTAATTCATTTATTTTGAGCTGCAGAATTTGTTTATGACCACAATGACATCAAATTGTAAATATGTCTTACAATCTAAATGAAGGATTTATATAATTTGAGCAATCTTTCTATTGCATTATCTTTAGTATTATAGAATTGCTTTTTAATTATTAAAGTGTTTCTAAGCCCAAAAAATTTTTTAAACACTTTCATAATGCAAGTGTAGGTATAGAAATATTAGTTTAAATATTTATTTATTCGCCAATTTCAATAATAGGTAAAATTAATATGGAGATGAGAATTCGAAATCTTATCACAATATAACTTGAGTAAAAATATAAAGTATTATCTATAATCTTAAATCTAAATCTACTAGTCAGATAAAGGAATTAAAATTTCTCAGTTACTTAGAAAATGAATAAAAGAAAATACATTCATTTCCAAATATCTTAATTATGTGTAAATATATGATGTACAAAAATAATATCGCTTATAAAGATAAAAAAAAATTATAACGAGTCTAAGTTTATAGTCTTAACTCAAGTTTAATGCACATTGCATTATGGATAATTATTTAAGTTCTTTTAAAATCTAATTAATGTGAAGAAACTTTTAACATGAAACAAATGGTTAAAAAATAAAGAAAAATATAAAAAAGGCAAAATTTAAATACAAATCCTAACATAAGAAGTTTTCCCTAATAACTACAGATTTTTGTATGTGCATTGAGGCCTTTCAAATATTATTTTTTCTAATTTCATTAATTCCCTTTTCTCTATTTTTTCCAAAAAAATTTTTTGTATATTAAATGTGGTCTTCATTTGAAAATTTTAATGTAATCTTTAACATATATATGTGTGTGTTGTGTGTGTATTTTATTTGGTACACTTTAACTTGACTATTTATTTATTTATTTAGTTAGTTAGTTTCTGTATTTTTTATTTGATAGTTTAATTTATTTTAATATAAGAAAATATTTGTAAAATAAAATGATTACTATCTAATAAATGAAATGAAGTAACTATATATATAGGTGCCACTATGTGTGTATATATATATATATATATATAAAATGAAAAATAAAAATATCTTTAAAAACATCTTCTTTTTGTCGTTTATGAAAATGAAGTTTCTCTAAACTCTATCTTTGTAATAAAATATTTTATATTTTAAATTTCGTCAACATACAAATTAAGTTTTATATGTGTATATAAAAATTTGTTTTCTTTCTTATCTAAATTTATAAAAAAAATTATTAATAAGCACTTTTTATAGCCCCACGAAGCGCTAATTATTTTACTAGTTAATAATAAATACAAAGCAGATAAGAGTAAATATCATGTACTATCTTTGTTTTCCTTTTCAAGGTCTTCGGATGAAAGGTTTTCCTTTCATGATTCAAAAGAAAATATCATTTTCTCTATATTCTTAGTCATTGAATTTTTTAATGGGTGTGCCAAAGTTGAAAGGACCATGTAATTCGAAACAGAGGAAGGAATGTTTATACAACCTATTAATTATATTTCCATAAAAATAAAAAACATGTTAGCCATTTTTATGTACGAGGAAATTAGATAAAACCCACAGCTTGTGGTTAGAGCTTCTACGATATATTAGAAGTTAGTATTAAGAATTTCATCTTTTACGAACAAGAAGAATATTTTAGGGAGAAGAAAAGACTTCTTATTTCTCTTGAAAATAATTTATAATGAATAAAACCTCATTATACATACAAAAAAAATTGACTTAATTTTGATATTAGAATTGCTAACTTTTTTTCAGATAAATATAAAAAAATTTACTTTCGGTATAATACAAATACATTTATAACACGAAATGATATATGATGACAAGAATGGAGGATGTACAAACCTACCACTTTGTCTCCAAATTAACCACAAATTTATGCGCTCCAGCCAGGTGAGGAATTATCGAGAGAGTTGAGAGTGTCATGTCACCCGTAAATTTTAACGGAAGAACTTTTTATATATATATATATATATATATATATATATATATATATATATATATATATATATATATATATAGATATAGTCAAATAATTAATATGCCACCCTCAAGATTGAAGTATTGTTTGGTTCGAGTGGCAAAGTGTCATATTCGCTCCCCTTAGGTGGTGAGTTTGACCTTTGGTTGGCAACTTTACTTTTTCCCTTAATTTTAAGTTGAAGTGAAGCCACAAATAACTATTACTAATTGGCAACCCTTTTTTTATATGTTTATTAATAGTAATCATATTGAATTTTTTTTTTTCAAATATTAATAGTTAATATCTGTATTAAAAAGGGCATAATTTTATTCTCTCTCAAATTTAAAAAAAAAGAAACATTTCTCTCAAATCTCAATTCCCAAATCATCTTTGCTCTCTGCTTTTTTTTTATCTTTGCTACTGCTACCGTCGGAGTTTTGACATCGCCGACAAAGGTCACGGTCTCAACCTCACCGACCACCTCTCTTCGCATCTATTATTAAGTTTAATTGACATTCGGAGAGTTCGGATCCTGAATCCGTCTCTGGCTTCAGCCATATTTTGACGCGGTAGTCTTAACAGATGCGGATCTAGAATTTAACTTATAATTTTTATCACTAGATCAATAACACACTTTGTTTGTGAATTTTCAATTTATAATTCTTATATATTTACTAATTTTTTTAATATAAATTTAAAAATCGTACAAAAATTATAAATTTTCAAAACACATAAAATTATGCATCCGCCCCTGAGTTTTAAGGACCAGTTTCACTATAATCTTTTAAGGACCAGTTTCACTATAATCATTCCTTATTTTATTGATATGTCTGAGAAAAGAACAAGATATTTTTCCATACAAAACAAGAAACACTGAGGTCTGATAAAAGGAATTGGGCAACCACTAAAGGAAAGAGGCAAATCTTTGTCTGTTCTAGATATGGTTTTTGTATTGCACATCAACTCTTCAATCATTTAGTCCATATGATCTAAGCACATATGTCAGCTAATTAATTTTATTCGTTTTAAAAAAGAATTGTTTAATTTGCTTCTGAAATGTAAAATGAAATAAATTTGCCTTCCGTTGATAAATGAGGACCAAAAATTTACTAAGGTCAAATAAGTAGCGCTCTCTAAAAATCAAATCAATCGATAAATCGAACCAATAAAAATGTTATTGAGTTATCGGGTTAACGCTTTTTTATTGATTTTATAAAAAATTTTATTGGGTAAACGATTCGGTATCAATTTTAGCTTTTTGGATTATCGTTTAAATCGATAACTCAATAAGGATACACTAAGTTATTATTTTATCCTTATTTATGTTATATATTTAAATATCTCTCTATCTATCTATCTATATATATAGAGAGATATGTGTATGTATATAGATTATATGCACTACTAATTCATAATTCAGTGATTCACAAAGTATTAACCTATTCAGGACAACAAAGACACGATATAAAGTTCGGCTACTATCGTAATAAAAAGCTTGAAGCATTTATAGCTTCCAACAATTAGGATTCAATTTTTTTCCTAACTAACATTCAGTTCAAGTTTGAAGATTTTTGTAAACTAAAATGCATTGCGTAGGTTTTGGTGATAATTAAGATTTTATTTTTTTTATGTTAGTTGTTACTATTTCTATTTCTATTTTATAAGTATTTTCTTATTGATTAAACCGAAAATCGAATCGTTAAGGACCAAAAATCGATAAACCGAAACCGATAAGAAAATATCTTATTGGTTTTACATATTTAAAAATTGAAAATCGATAAACCGAATCAATAACATATAAAACCGAACCGAATCGATCGATGCACAACCCTAAATAAGTGCATTTAATTATGCAAAATGCAATAAATTTGTCTTACTTTTAAACAGTGGAAGTTAAGCATCCGTTGATGACATTGGTCATGCAATTAAATTTTTTTTTTTTTTTAAATGATGGGTAGTTCGAAGGTAAATTGATCATTCCCTCTAATTTTATGTTTTTTAATTATTTTGTTCCTCTTTTATTTTTTTCTGCCACTATCTCTATCAACAATCACCTTTGGTGTAGACGGTGGTGGGTGCGTATATACTGATGTGATTTTCCTAGTCTGCTATAGATTTTTATTGATAGGCGGATTCATGATTTAATTTATTGTTTAATATTTAAGATATTGATTATGAGAGGTGATTAGAATATAATTTTAGTTTATTACGGATATGATCTTAGACGATGAAAAAAATATGAAAAACACATATTAGAATAGTAGATTAGCACTAGTAGAGTGTGGTCTCGAGTATTCTTCCATATTAGCTGTGATAGTAGTATTATCCGTGTAGCTTATAATTCCTCGGTTTGTATTATTATCTACCGTTTTTTGTATTTCAATTATTGTATTTTTTTTGACATAGTTACTATTCATTATGCTTTATCGTGCTTTTTATAGTACTTTGTCATGTCCTCTTCATTTCTGTTATTTTCTTTCCTAAATGCATTTAGTGTTTCATCGAGTTGAAGGTCTATCTGTAACAATCTTTCTACCTTCAGGATAAGAGTAAGGTCTGTGTACATCTATCCATTCTAGATCCTACTTTATCGGATCGTGTTGAGCACATTGTTGTTGTAGGGTTCAATATTTAAGGCTTTTAGCACTGAACTCATGATATTTTTAAAATTATAGATTTATTATACCTAGTATTCATTATTGATTGATATGCTTTGACTTTATACAGAGTTAAAGAAAATAAAAAAAGACTTTATGATTTTAAATTAAAGATATTTCAAATGTATCAAAATGTACTTTAATTTGGGATCTTAAATATGTCATATGCAAAGTTAAAATTAAAGAGTTGCTAAAAAACTATGAGGTCATAAATTTTGGAAATGGCTAATATTTAGCCAATACATGAGGCGTGATCGTTATAGTTTGCTTAATTACAAAATGTAGCTATAAATTAATATCAAAATATACAAATTAGCGATTGTATATGGAAATACATATTCACTTTAGAGATTTGTATACGAACCTCAAAATTCACTTTGTTGTATAATCCCCAAAATTAAAGATTTATATATGAGGCCTGAAGTATATAAATATACAAATACAAAAGAAATGTATATTTAGCTATTTAATTTAAATCTTAATTGCAAATGATAATTATTTTAAACAGTAGCTACATCTGATAATTATGACTTGATGTTTTCTATTCAACATAATTTTTCTTTCTTTTTCAACCAGGACTAAGAAAAAATAGATCAAACAAACTAAAATAAAAAAATTATAATTTTAATAAATTCTTACACATAAATTTACATTCTACACAAAAAATTATTGAATTTAGCTGAATATAATTGGGGTTAATTGAATCCACCTAGTCATTTGATTTGTGCGCTTCCAATGTTATGAAATTTTGATTTAAAAAAAAAATAGGAATAACTATTGGCTTAGCAAGCATAGACTCGTAATTATCTTATTTAGCTTAAACTTCAATTAATTATAATTCATAGCCTCTCTTGCCTATTAAATATAATTCATAGTCTCTCATTTATTTTCAATCTTTCTTTGTTTTCTATTACTCGCCCTTTTTCTCTTTTTCAGTTTTTCTTCCTTTTTTTCTTTTTCTTTTTTTTTTCTTTTTCATTTTCCTCCTTTTAAAATTTTTTTTTTTTTTAAATATTTTTTCTCTCATTTTTTATTGTTGTTAATACATTTTTTATATTTTATATTTTCTATATCATACTATAAATTTTAAATAAATTAATTATTTGTAGTTGAATAGTTTAACTGTGAATATGTACAATTTATCATTTGTATTTGTATACAAATAAGAATATGAATTAATTGTATTTGCTTGGGTCTTAAATATATAAATATGCAATGTGTCATTTAATGCAAATGTATCATTAGTATTTGTATTTCAAACTTATCATTTGTATTTTTATATAAGCAAGTATCATTTTGTATGCGTATGGTTCAAGTTTTAGAAACATGTATCATTTAATGCAAATGTACTATTTGTATTTGTTTAATTTATCATTTTATAATACAAGTGTTCATAGAAAAAAAATAAAAATTCTTTTTCAATTGTTTAAAAATACAAATGATCTTGTCAACTTCAAATTTAAATACAAACAAATGAAACAAATCAAATTACAAATATAAATACAATACGTGGTCAACTTATAAATATAAATACAAAATAGTTCTTTAATAATATAAGTGCATCAATAAAAATAATACACTAATACAAACAAAATGAAACCACAAAATATAAATACAATGTCCAGTCAATTATAAAATAAAAATACAAAATAATTCTTTAAAATACAAGTGTGAATCGTATAAAATATAAATGAAGGTGCGAACCAGCAAACACAAATATAAGTGCGAACTATAAAATACAAATACAAATGTGAATTATAACATACAAATACAAATGCAACTATAAAATACAAATACAAATGTGAACTTGTTAGGATTTACATACACTGGAAAAGGCTTCAATTAGGGTTTTTCCTCTCTTACTTTAGTTTATTCTTTGATTATTACATGGATTATACTCTTATGATTCCTTGTACATCTATGAGTGGCTAAACACCCTTTTTCGGAGTTAAGGCCAAGAACATGATTTCTTATGCTATATAATTAAGTTGGTTATAGTTTTTATCATTGTTGGTTGTTCATTTATACTTGTTTTAACTATCTTATGGATTCACGACCCTTATGATAACCACTTAATTCTATCGTGAGCCCGGAAGAAGGAACGATAGTATAGAACGTGGGATATGTGGGATAGATTGTACTCTTTCAATTGATTGAAGTTATGATTTACATTTAGGATAGAAATATACCTAATTCGCCCTATTTAGTTCAATAACGGGAATAAAAACTAAATGCGTACTAGCTTAGTACTTGCATCCCTACTCAACGATGCATTTATAAGGCTAAGTTAGATAGTTGATTTGAGGTTCGAAAGATCGTAATAATATAATCCTCCATGAATCAAAAATCAAGATAATTAACTAAACCAACGAAGTTCTAAAGCTAAGTATGATTGTTCGTAATGCTTGTGCCGTGGATTTCTCTCCATTATTTTCCAAGACTTTATATTACAGTATTATCAAGTTTACTTTTAGTTTCAACTCTTGAATACCCTTGGTTACTTTAGCACTTGATTCATCTTAATAGTGAACTAGAATTGGATCATTATTTAACATAAGTTCCTGTGGGATCGATACTTGGATTTTAAATATCGTTTTACTACTTGGTGGATACGTACACTTGCGTATGCACTTGGGCGCAATATGTTTTTGGTGCCGTTGTAGGTGGCTTGTAAATTGGAAATCGTCTTAGTTTCAGTTTTACAGGCACGAGTTTGAAAAGCTAGTAAGTTAGAAAGAGATAGGGAGTTAGTTGAACCATATCCCAAACCTTAGCAATGCTTACACCAGCTGAGAAGAGAAACAGTACTTCTCTATCATGTACCCATGGTTAAAGATCCACCAGCCCACAGGACAGTTTGTAAAGTGGCAATCCCACTTGTGACTAATGTTACCTCCGTTATTCGTAGACCTACTGCGGGAGGTAGGTTTGAGTTGAAACAGAACATGGTGCAATTTTTGCATAGCAGTGACCAGTTTACTGGCTTGTTACATGAGGTTCCACAGGCTCACTTGTAAAATTTTTTGGAGATCAGTGACACATTCATACCCACTAGGGTATCCACTGATTATGTGAGGGTGCCACTTTTCCCTTTCTCACTTTTGGGGAAATCAAAGAAGTGGTTAAATTCTGAGACGGCAGGGTCTAACACGAGATGGGATGACTTATCTAAAAAATTCCTCATTCATTTATTTCTATTTGGCAAGATTGCAAGATTACGCAATAAGATGTTGATCTTCAAGCAAAAGTCAGATGAAAATCTATATCATGCTTGGGAGAGGTTCAAATATTTTTTCCGAGACTGTCCACATCATCAACAGTTAAATGAGGTATTAGCTCACACCTTTGTTAAAGCTCTTGACCATAATCGAAAATCTTTCTAGATTCAACTGTAGGTGGTTAGGCTTTGGAGAAAACATATAATGAGCATTATATATTGTTAAATCGTATTGCATAAGGAAATATGGACTGGCATGGTGACATATCCACGAGTGTAGTGAAAAGGTCTACAAGTGTGCTTGGAGTTGATAGTGTCAAAACCTTAGCCGCCCAATGGTCAGCTCTTCAAAATCAAATGATGATACAGTTTAGAAAATTAGGTGTGAAGTCTCAGGCTCATATTAATATAATTTAGCAGACCCTAACTTTGTGCAAGATTTGTGGTAATAGTGGTCACTCTGTAGACTTATGTGGAGCAAATATGGAGTACGTAAACTTTGTGGACAATTCACAGAAGCCAAACTATGGTAATGCCTACAATCACAAGTGGCAGAGTCAACCAAATTATGAATGGGACAATAATTTGAATCAGCAGTTCCAGCAACAGCACAACACATAGGCCAGTAACATTGAGGAAACTTTGAATAAAATTAACAAGTAGCCCTAAAGAAGTTAGAGACTTAGTTGGAAAAACTAGCTTAGGCACAGAACACCAGGCCCCAAGGTAGATTGCCAAGTGATGTAGAGCACCCAAAGCAGGTTATGGCAATCACCTTGTGGAATGGTAAAGAGCTTATTGATAGGCCTCCAAAAAAAATTCAGAGGTACAGGTAGAGTTAGTTCCACAACAAGTTGCAAGTAAGGATGTTTATAATTTGGGGAAGTCTGTGTACCCAAAAACTAAAGATGTTGATCAAGTGCATGAAAGACTGCCACCATCATTCTCTCAGAAGCTAAAAAGGCCAAGGAGGATGCATGCTTCACGAAGTTATTTGACACGTTCAGAGAACTTCACATTAACCTTTTGCTTTTAGATGTCTTGCATGGAATGCCAATGTACACCAAGTACTTGAAGGACGTGGTGACTAAAAATATTAATTTGCAGGCCATTGAGAAGGTGACACTTACTAAGGAGTGTAGTTCATTGGTGATGCAAAAGATACCGAAGAAATTAAAGAACCCGAGGAGTTTAACACTTCCCATATAAATTGGTTATCATAATGTAATCCACGCTCTGAGTGATTTGGGAGCAAGTATAAGCTTGATGCCCCTATTAGTGTTCAACACCCTTGGTTTGGGTAAGTCGAAACCTTGCTCTGTGGTGCTCTAGATAGCAGACAAAAACAAAGTCAGGCCTAGAGGAATCATTGAGGACACGCTCTTAAAGGTTGGTAAGTTTATTATCCCTGATGACTTTATTGTTCTTGACTATGATGTAGATGATAGGGTTTCGATCATTTTGGGATGTCCATTCTTAGCAACAGGAGGAGCGCTGATAGATGTGAGAGAGGGCACTCTCAAAATGAGATTGGGTAATAAAGAGGTGGTATTTAAGGTCTATAAATCACTTAATCCACCTTAATACTATAAATATTTATATATGATTACAATGATAGAAGTGGATAAGTATGGGGTGGTAGAGTCCAAACCACCAAGGGCCTTTTTGAACTATCTCATTGAGATGCCCAAGCCACCATGTAAGCTCAAAGTTATGATGATTGAGGAGATCAAAAGGTTATTACTGAGAAATATGCATACCTTAAGATTACACACTCAAGAGGTCATAAATGAGTGAGAAGATGGCCTCCAAGTAGGAGGAAAAGAATGAAGAAAAATGGTTGACGTAGTGACAAGGGTCGTGTCGCGATACTAAATCAGGCATTGCTTAGAAGGAAACCCAAGTTAAGGTAGGTATTTGATTTTCATATGTTTAGTTTTTACTTTACGTAGTTTTTGTGTTTGTTGAGTCACAGGTTGATGGGAAGTCTGAGTATCGGAGACTTGAGCTAAGGAGCATGACAAAGACTGGTATGGGGTCCCTGAACCCTCTTAATATTTAAAGATGTTTCTAGATAGTCCTAGATTCTTTAGGGAGTGTTTCTATCTCTACTTTTAATTTTACTTTGGGGACAAAGTATGTTTTAAGTGTGGGGTGGAGAAATTTCCATGGTTTTGAGTGAAGTAATGCTATAGAATTTTCATTCTTAGTTGTTTTTCAGTTTTTGGGTAAATTTGAAAAATTATAAAAAGTTTTTTAGTAGTTGTTAGTGTCAATTTAGTAGGTGCATGCTTCACCTATCTCGTGGTTGTTCTTTTTGGTTCTTTTCTACAGGAGTGCCCTTTGAACCCATTATCCTTTTTTCTATTTTTAGGAGTAAATTTTAAATTTTTTATGTTAGGTAAGTGAGATGTTCTTATTAGTGCTATATGTGATTGCATGATGCGAGTTGTTTTGGTTGTGAAAGCATGTTGATTGTGTTGAATGACTACTTTTGAGACACCTAGGCTCTTGTTTATTACTCTTGTACGTTGTTAGCTTATTGTTGAATTCATGTGATTTCTTGGTTGAGAGTATATAATGATCCTACTTGATTTGATCATGTGTCATGTATGAGTGGGGATTTTGTTGTATTTCTTGTTGCATATTAATGTCTAAAACTTTCGTGGTGTATGTGTAAAGCGAAATAAAAAATATGGGTTTAGGAGATGATATAGGCATTTCTTTGATATGCATGTTTCATACCTAGTTTATCCATCTGTGTGCATAATCTTAGTTAGCCTCGTTGAGCCTTTAGACTATATTCTTTAGTAGCCTTGTAATTAGCCTTTTTTCCTTATTTGATTGATCATAATTTGATCCAAAGCTCCTAATTAAGTGCTTTAGTTGAAAAATTAATGAGGTTAAGGAGTGTAAAAATAGAAGAAAAAACAAGTGAAAGTGAAGCCCCAAGTAGTAGCTCTTGCTTTTGAAAAGTTGATGTGTTGTGGATAAGAGTAATGCAATGAAAAAGAGAGAAATTGATCAATAATGAATTATATTTTGATAGAGAATACTTCCTACTAAATATATGCGAACTAGCTTAAAGATATGGGTCAAAACAAAAGAAGATGTGTGAAAGAAGAGGTGGTGACAAAGTGGTTGTAAGAGAAGAGCTTAGTATTGAATGTGATGTATTAAAGAAGTTAGGGAAGATAGTCACTATTCCTGGCCAAAATACTTCTTACCCGTCCTTTAGCCTACATTACAACCCTTAAATTCCTATTTGATCTTAAACCTTAATATTTTGACATTAGTAGAGTACTATGCTAAGGGAAAAACTATGGTTCATCTTGTGTAACTTGTGAATTCCTTAGAAAAGTGAGCATAAGTTGATTCCTATACCCATTCTTGTGATTAATTACATCTATGTGATTATGGATAACTCTCTTGTTGTGAGGGCACATGTTTGATAATAGTTAGTTGATTTGTATGATTCCTTTGATTGAGTAATATGCATTATTTTGCCAACTTGGTGAGTCAATTCTTGAGGTTATGATATTTTGAAGTAGTATTCTCGATATTTCAAGTGTAAATAACATACATACTGTAAAACTTGCTATTGGTGTAGTCATTATAGTGCTAGCTTGAGTATCCTGCTTGTAGTAGTAGTGTGGAGTCTTTTCATGATATTATTCTTGAAGTAAAGAGTTGTTCAAGGACGAACAAGGCTTTAAGTGTGGGGTGATGATCTTAGGTAGATTTATACGCCTAAGTGTTGTTATCCGACCATAATTAGCTTAGTTTTGAGGACTTCTCGTGTGCATAATGAGTTAATCTTTGTATAAATGAGAATCCAAGTGTTTAATTATGTGTTTATAATTTTTAAGGTGTGATCAGATCAAATTTGGAAGTAAAATATTCATTTAGTATTCAAACGAGATAACTAGTACTCTTAGCTTGAGCGATATGCTATTTTACTCCGTCTTGCTTGATTCTAATGTGATTAAGGGTTGAATTTGTGGTATTTATTATTATAGAAAGCTTGGTGATATAATTGAATTGATATGGAGATGAATTCCAAGTTGTTCTGGGAGAAGAAACACAATTACGTAGCAAGGAACAAAGAACCAACGCATAGGACACATGATGACAAAATCTGGAATTTTAGGTCTCATTGATATGCCGCGTTACTTAGCCACCTCTTTATAGGCATGGCACACCTTTGGTTGCAATTTAGGATGTTCATTCCAGTGTGCTTTCACTATAGTAGTGTGCCACACTGCCTAGTCCCCGTGATAAAGGCGTGGCATGGAGGCAAATAAAAAATGGCTAATTGTGGCCTAGTATAAATAGGACACTTCTAATCTTTTGTAAACATCTGAGACGACTTTTAGGGATTGGCATATGCTAGAAAAGGCTTCAATTAGGGTTTTTTCTCTCTTACTTTAGTTTATTCTTGGATTGTTACATGGATTATACTCTTATGATTCCTTGTACGTCTATGAGTGGCTAAACACCCCTTTCTAGGGTTAATACCAAGAACATGATTGCCTATGCTATGTAATTAAGTTGGTTTTAGTTTTTATCATTGTTGGTTGTTCATGTATCCTTGTTTTATCTATATTATGGATTCGCGACCCTTAGGATAAATACTTAATTCTATCGTGAGCCCAGAATAAGAAACAATAGGATAGAGCGTGGGATATGTGGGATAGGATCGTACTCTTTCAATTGATTTAAGTTATGATTTGCATTTAGGATAAAAATATACCTAATCTATGCTATATGGTTCAATAACAGGAAGACAAACTAAATGTGTTTAGCTAAGTACTTGCATCCTTGCCCAATGACGTAGTTGTAAGACTTAGTTAGATAGTTGATTTGAGGTTCGGAAGGCCGTAAGCATATAATCAACCCCGTGAACCAACAATCAAGATAATTAACTAAACTAACAAATTTTCAAAGATAAGTATGATTAGGGATGGCAATGGGGCGGTGCAGGTGCGGGCCGGTGCGGGTTTTAGGTTATGTGGGGCGGTGCAAATTTTAGACTATGTGGGTACGGAGCGTGTGTGGGGTGAATTTAAGTAAGTGTTTTTTAAAATGATATGGTGCGGTGCAGGTTGCGGGTATATACGGGTTTAAACTTAATAAAGTTAAAAAATTAGTATTATTCTCGTAAATCTACCTAAAATTATATGTATTATTCACTTAAAGTTTTATGATACTTAAAACAACATGTATAACACTACAAATAAATAATTTTCTAACTTTTTAAATTTATCTATTCATCTTAATAAAAATTTGATATTTGATCATTACTTGTACACGTGATACTTTTCTGATAGTTTCTTAGCGAAAAGTGATAATAGAAATTGGTAGTTATTGTTTTCTAGTATTAAAAATATTATGGTTTTCAGTAGAGTTATAAATTTTTCAAAAAAGAAAAAAGAAAAAATGTGAGGCGGTGCGGTGCGGTATGCACGAGGGTTTATGCGGGGTTAAAGGTGATGCGGTGCGGGGAGGGGCGGTTTTAAAATTCACAGGTTTAGGAAAACCCACACCGTACCCGCACTGCACCATTGCCACCTCTAAGTATGATTGTTTGTAGTGCGTTAGCCCTGGATTTCTCTCCATTATTGTCCAAGACCTTTACATTTTTATCAAGTTTACTTTTAGTTTTAACTCTCAAATACTCTTGGTTACTTTAGCACTTGATTCATCTTAACAGTGAATTAGAATTGAATCGTTGTTTAACACAAGTCCATGTGGGATCAATATTTGACTTTTAAACGCCATTTTACTACTTGGTGGATCATGTACACTTGCATGTGTGCTTGGGTGCAACCAATTTTTGATTGAGTCAATATGCCACAGTCCAATAGTTCATATGAAATATGAAGCTTAGTGTTTGTTCATGATACATAAGAATGCGTTTGTGTGCACATATATTATATTCAAAAGAATGTAATTCTTTGTTCATGATACACATGAATGCATCTGCGTGTCAATGTATCGCAGTTTACTAATTCATATAAAATATGAAGCTTATCGTTGGTTCATCGTACGTACGAATGCATCCTTGTGTACATGTCAAAAAATTATATGTATTTAGAGGTTAGCATGTGCTTATGATACATATGAATTTTATTTGCATACATGTTGTATCAAAATACATCTATAAATTAATGAAATTATTATGTTAAAGAATAATAAACTAAAATTAATCAAATTACATAACAGAGATATACATGTCTTTCGTCTTATATTAATGAAATTAATGAATTTATTATTTTAACCAGTATTAAAATAAAATTAATCAACCAAACATATATTCATTGATTTTTGCCTTATATTAAGAGATTAGATTAATTTAATTTTTCAGATTTGCTAGTGTATCAAAAAAAGTTCATTTTTATGAAATCTTATGTAATATTATAAAGCTGTGAAAAAGAAAATAATTAATTTGTGTAAATTACCTTAGTCAAGTGAGCCCATTTACTCTCCCATCCCATTTGACCACTTGTTTCCTCCAAATTTAATATATTTATAAATTATCTTTTCCTCTCTCAATACTAATATATTTATGATAGTTGTTTTTTCCCTCATTGGATCATGCTACTTACGAAATGAACCGTGGAATGCGTCATAAAAAACCATGGTCGTCAATCATTTGAATTACATCTCAATCCCTTTGAGTAATGCTGTTTATAAAACAGCCATCAAATATACATAGAGAGACTAGCGGCGGTAACCAAGTTTGGCAGATGGGACAAACATAAAAGAGGCCCGAAAATAAAACGAAATTATGTCAAAACGCAATGAATAATGGTCTATAGTGCACTCTTCCTCCCTGAAATTTAAAGGCTGACGTCCACCTGTAATAGTTTTTTTCTTTTTGGTTATATACCTAAGACTACATAGCCCTCAATTTGATGTGATATGTACGATATTTAAAATTAACTAGCGACCAAATAAATATTTTAACTTGATCAAAATATATCTTTTAAATATCCGCATCTTGCATGACAGTGTATCTCACACTCGCTATAGATAAAGTAAAAGTCTATGATTGATTAAAAAAAAAATTCATCACCCCTATCTCCTAATTCATGAAAGAGAAACCATTTTTATTCTAGGCAACAGTAAAAGAAAAGGATAATTAGTCTTATCCACAAATTATTACACATAAAAATCATCAAAACTGAATTGTGAGGATTCTTCCATAAAACATACCATGAAATATTCAAAATGGTCCACGTCGATATGTAGGCTGGTAAATTTTAACTTTAAAAATTTGTGATTTGTTTTTATTAGGCTTTTAGTTCGTCTACTACAAAATTGCTTTTTATTATTCTATTTTAGTTATTTGTTAAGCAATGTCATGGTCATGGACTCATGACTTCTTGGTGTTGGAGCTCTAGAACTCCAGATCGCAACCAATCAAGCCAAGCAAAACCCTAGAATACATATGGTTGAAGAGAGAGAAAAGAAACTTTATTTATTGAAAAAAATATCTAAGCTCTCTTCTAAATTCATCCTTGTGTCTTTATATACATATGAGAAATATACAAAATTATAAAAGACTAATTAAATTGGGTTGGGTGTGTGTGAGTTATTGGATTTGGACTCTGTCTTGTGAGTTGGACTCGGGTTAACACCGCCTCCTCCCCCCCTTCCCAAGCTGGAGGGTGTAAAGACTCCCAGCTTGTGAAGAAAGGAGTGCTCCAAGGGCCCAGCCAAAGACTTAGTCAGAATATCCACCAGCTAATTACCAGATGAAACATGATGTAGAGATATAACATTGGCAAGAAGGCAATCTCGAACAAAATGACAATCGATCTCAATATGCTTCGTATGTTCATGAAAAATTGAATTTTTGGCAATGTGCAAAGCAGCCTAACTGTCACAAAATATAGGAATATAAAAGGTAAAAGATAAACCCATATCAGCAAACAGACGAGTAAGCTAAACTAACTCAGCAACAACTTTGCGTAAAGCACGATACTTAGCCTCAGTTGAGGAAAGAGTAATGGTGGGTTGTCTCTTACTCTTCCAAGAGATGGGACAATCGCCAAAAGTGATAAAGAAACCAGTAACAGATCTTCTGGACAAAGGGCATGCAACCAATCAGAATCAACATAAGCTGAAATAGACATAGAGGGGGAGGAGGATACAAATATACCCAGATCAGGGGTATCTGGCAGATACCTCAAGACATGTAAACCAGCCCTTATATGAGGGACACAAGAATGCTGAAGGAATTGACTATGATGTTGCACATCAAAGGAAATATCTGGTCTAGTGTGTTGAAGAAAATTAAGTTTTCCAACTAAAAGCCTATAAACAGATGGATCGGGCAAAAGATCACCCATGTCAACAATTAACTTGACAAAAAAATCCAAAAGAAAAGTCATAGAATTGTAATTTTAACAGTGAAATTCTTCCAAGAGATTAGAAGCACACTTGTTCTGATGCATGAGATAGAATCACGAGAAACAATCTCCAACCCCAGAAAATAATGTACCAAACCTAAATCCTTAATCGTGAACTGAGTGTTAATAAATGATTTTAGATTGGTCATTTCAGAAATATCAGAACCAGCAAGTAGATTGTCATCCACATAAACCATCAAGACAACCAAAGAATCACCAGATGACGTAGTGAAGAGGGAGTAGTCATTTTTTCTAGCAATATAGCCTTGAGATAACAGAGCTTTAGACAACTTGGAAAATCATTGTTAGGAAGCATGTTTGAGGCCATACAAAGACTTTCTAAGTTTACAAACCAAAGGAGTTGCACAAGAGGAGGTTGAAGTTACTTCAAGGCCATGAGAAATCCTTATGAAAATACTCGTGCAAAATAGCATTGTTGACATCCAATTGGAAATTAGTCCAATGAAACTTAGCAGCAAGGGATAAGAGATATTTAACAATGGTCAATTTAACCACATGAGAGAAAGTCTCATGATAATCAATTTTTGAGTGTCACTTCGAATGACTAATATGGCCTTATACCTATCAATAGTGCCATCAGGCCCCTGTTTGATCTTACACACCCACTTAAAAGGGATATCTTTCTTATGAGGCAGAAAAGAAAGAATATACCAAGTGTGGTTGGACTCAAGAGCTTTAAATTCCTATTGTATGGACTCCTGCCATGCAGTATTGGAAGAAGTCTGCTGGTAAAATTGAGGCTCATGCAAGTGTAGGTCAACAGTAGACACCTTGGAATTGACCTTGAGGGGAGGAAGAACAAAAGAACAAACTTAGTCTCAAAGATAAAAAGAGGGTGAGATATTTTAGTGCTTCTTATAAGAAGACCACATGGAAGAGGAGAATTTGTTGAGGAAACAACATCAGTTGGATCTGGAATAGAAGATATAGGAGAATGAGAGACAAGAGTAGATTCATAGACAACAAAACCAAGAGGAAGATGGAAAGGGAAAACTGAAGAAAGGAAAATCGTATAAGGAAAAACATATTCATGGAACTTGATATCTCTAGAATAGAAAATAAAGGAATTAGAGAGGTTGAGTAATTTGTAACCCTTTTTCCACAAAGGTATCCTAGAAATATACTAGACACAGATCTAGGTTCTAATTTGTATCTATGGGGTTTTGGTGTAATAGCATAGCAAAGATAACCAAGACTTTTTAAATGGTCATAAGATGGAGGGGTACCATGCAGCTTTTCAAAAGGAGAGATATTTCCTAAAAGGACAGATGGGAAACTGTTGATTAAATATATGGTAGTTAAGACACAATCACCCCAGTATTTCAAAGGGATCTTGGATTGAAATAGTAAGGCTCTAGATACTTCAAGAAGGTGTTTTTATTTTCTCTCAGCAACTCCATTTTATTGAGGGGTGTGTGGTATGGTAGTTTGATGTAGAATACCATGTGTGAAAAAAAACTTTGTAAATCAGTACCCTGCCCTAATTCAAAAGTATTATTTGACCTAAGGGTTTGAATAGAGTGATTGTAATGGACCTTGATCATAACAACAAATTCTTTGATAACAGAGGATGCACTAGATTTGTACGGTAGTAAAAGAGTCTAGGTCAATCTAGTAAAGTCATAAACCAGGTTTATAAAATATCTAAACCCATTATATGTTTGGATGTGATAAGAACCCCAAATATCTATGTGTACAAGTTAGAAAGGAGAAGATGAATGAGTGGATCTAGGAGGAAAAGGTAATATGTGTTGCCTTGCTTTGGGACAGACATCATAAATAAATTATTGGGTGATAGAAATTTTTCTAGAGAGAAAAGGAATGGATTTCATTTTATGATAAGGAAGATGACCCAATCTTTGGTGCCAAAGCAAATTAGTATTATTGAAATCAACAACTTCTATACATTGAGAATCAAAAAATGGAAAAAACTAATTACAAGTAACAAAATTAAACAAATTAGAAGTAGTTGGAGATGATATAATCTTAATAGGAATGGTATTGATGTAGTATAAACTGTTTGCAGCTCTACCAATTTCCAACTGCCTCTTCAGAGAAGGGCCTTATAAAGTGCAATTAGATTTGGTAAATATGGCACTATAATCGAGTTGGGAAATGAGTTTATGAACAAATATCAGACTGAAATGAAAGGAAGGAACTAATAGTACATTATGTAAAGTCATGTCTAGCCTGAGATGTAGGGAACCAGTAGACAGGATCTTAACTTTGTAGCCATTAGGTAAACAGCTAAGAATAGGAATAACTAGAGGGGTAATATCATAAAAAAGATATTTATGAGGTGTCATGTGGTTTGTAGCCACAGATTCAACAATTCAGGGATTTAAGACTAAGAAAGACACAACACTAGAAAACACACTTGCAAAGTATGCCAATTTTGCAATTTCATGGCCAGAAGTAACATAGCTAGTGGATGCAATATTCGTGGAAGAGTTGTGGTGTAATTTTTACAATTATTGATAGTGTTGAAACTAATCCTTGGTCAACTTGTATTCACTATCATGAATATTTAGAGAAGAAATTTTAGGATCAGTAATGTGACTATTTTTTTTGGTAAATGGATTCTTCATTTCACAAAAAATGTTCATTACAATACTAGGTAATTGCGACCAATCACCTCTCATTTCTTATTTCTATTCTCTTACATACATTATACCTAGCTATCAACAAGTACATCAAGGATATGAATTAAGACTCTGTAAGTACTTGTGCCACTTAATTACATAATTTTCTTTTGTGTAATACTATATCTCTACACATGTGATCATTAGAATACGACCTCTTCTGAAATCTGAGGTCATTCCTTGCTATCCATATGGAGTAAATCATCTTGCTGAAAGCTGCTGCAACTACTTCCCTGAATCCTATTTTAGCCTTCAACCTTGTCATCACCCATTGTACCTATGCATTATAGCTGCCAATAGTTTTTGTCTATCCTAGCCACCTAAGCACTCTTCTCTAGATGTCCTTTGTGATATTATATTCAAAGAACAAGTGATCAAATAATTCATCTGCTGCACCACATAAGACATATTTTTTAGGAACTTGGATGCCTATCTTCTGTAGCCTCTCAACTGTTGCTAATCTGTGTTGTAAAGCTAGCCAAAAATTGAATTTGTGACTTGGTTGTATGTTAGCCTATAAGATTAGTTTCTTCCATGACACTCTAGGATTATATAGAATCTGCAGTAAGTACATGTTTTTGATGCGAAATTTCTCTCTTTTCTATAATAGCATTAACCTATCCACTAAGTGGCCTTGCATTTTTTTTGACTCCATTATCAATGTCCTGGTGTTCAAAATCTTCCTGACTACCCAAGAAATATTCAAAAGTAGGGCCATGTGTTCTGGGTCCTGTTGCTTTATATAGAAAGTGTGAAGCCATTTAATCCATAAACAATCTTTTTTATTGCTACTGCCCATAGATGTTTTGCTATTGCAGGTTTGTTCTACAGGTATAGGTTGATTACATTAAGGCCCTGATGATAGGCGTATTTACACGCCTAAAGTACTTTAATTTACCCATATTTTAGCTAAGTTTCAAGGACAAAATATATAATTCCTGCACTTTTAGTCCTTTTTCCTATAAGTGAGATAACAAACGTGATTAGCAAGTTTTCAGGTATAAATGATGAAGATTTCAGCATTTTATGGATAACTTGATGCCAAAGGAAGCTTCACGAAAGAAGGAAAGCAAAGCTTGGATGCCTAGGGACTAAAAGTGACGCATGGGAAACCTATCCCGGGCAAAAACAACATTTCTAAAGACTTTGGGGATCAGCAGTAACTTAGTAGGATTAGGGTAATGATGCAGTAACTTATTAGGATTAGGATAAGTACGCAGTAGCCTAGTAGGAATAGGATATGGGTATTATAAATACCCTATTTTGCTGAAAGTTTTATTATCATTCACATTCTAATTCATTCATCTAGACTTCTTCAATCAACTACTCTTTACTCATTCAACACTTTCAATTAATTCTTATTACTTTCTCTTTATCTATTTGAATTCTAAATTTTCACAACAAGAGAAACGCTATTTGCAAGGAATTCACGCCACAAGCACTACCAAACCATACCACTCGTGAGATCTTTATTTTGGTATAATGATAGTGACTAATGTGATTTCCGTTGCATGCATGAATAGCTAAACTTATCTGTTGGGGTTATGGAAGCCTTATAAGATACTATCTATTGCTACGAGTTTGTGAATTCTTGACACGTATGCTGCTTATATCATTATTCTCTTCATCTTAATCTAAATTCTTGTGGTTGCAAACATATAGAATACGCCAGTATAGCATTAACTTGTTCGAAAGAAAAATTATATGTCTGGAAAAGAGATAATGTCAAGGTAATAGGGCACCAACCCCTGTTAAAAAGTTAGTTCCATAACTGGATTAACCTCTTGGAGAATTTGTACCGTTAGATACGCTTTAATCTCGAAAGAGTTAAAGTGAAATAATCCTTGATGGTCGAAAGACGCCTGGATTTACCATAGAATACGATTCTCTATAAGCACATGTATGTCTGAATTCCACATAACTCATAGCCAATAGATACGTAAAACTCATAAGGTGGACATAACCCCAACTCTCAATTCTCATTGATAAAAACCAACCAAGCAATCCGTTTTACTCTTCTATTTTTCGTTCTTACGTTAATATTTTGTTTACATTATTCGCACGCTACAATCCCTCCTTTTTACGAAACTTTCACCAAAAGTCTAATAATCTTCGCTTACTTAGTGACCAAGTATTCTCTGTGGGATTCGACACCCAACCCAGTTGGGTTCTATATTTGACAACGATCGCTTACACTCTTACGAGAGCTGTAGTTTGAGTGTTATCAAAAATTGGCGCCGTTGCTGGGGAATACGGTTGTCTACTAAGTTTGTGATAGTTACTAGACCCTTTGGTCAAAGATTCTCGTACCTTTACTTTTAGTTGTTGTTTTTGTTTTCTGCAGGTTTTTATTCAGTGCATGCCCCATACTCAAAGTTCTGGTCAACCGTTATTACCTTACAATCCTGAACCACATCTTATTGGCAGAATGGAGGCGCAACAGGTAATTGAATGAAGGGCTACTCAACAGGACCAGGCTAGACTAGCTGCTCTGGCTACCGCTCAAGTGCATCAACAGAATATTGATAACCCCAGGCGAGCAACAAATCCTGACGATGAGGATCTAGGTGATGACGAGCTACTAAACCCTAGGCGTGATGCTGAGATGGAGACACCTGCCAACAGAAGAGATCGTCAAGCTAGGTTCAGGCCTAAACACCGAGCCATGCAAATACCATTCGATGATGATGATAATGATCTTGATGAAGCTGGTGCCACAGGAGCCATTATTCCTCCACCATTGGCACCCGGAGCAAAGTTCAACATCACAAGCACCATGATTCAGTTATTGTAACTCAAGGGATTATTTGTTGGACTTGCAGGTGATGATCCGAATATGCATCTGGTCAACTTTATCTCTACATGTAAGTCATTCAACAATCCAGGTGTTGGACAGAATGCAATTCGGCTGCGCTTATTTCCATTGTCTCTATCTTGAGAGGCAACTCCATGGTTGAATGGGCTGACTCCTGATTCTATTACAAATTGGAGGCAATTGAAAGACGCTTTCCTAGAAAGATTCTTTCCGCCATCCAAGAGAGCACAATTAAGAGATGAAATCAGCAACTTCTGGCAGCTTCCAACCGAAGCCCTTCATGAGATATGGGAGAGGTTCAAGACGAAGCTTATGAGGTGCCCAAACCATCATATGACCAATGTCCACCTAATGGAGATATTATATAGATCCTTGAATTCAATAACTAAACTAGTGGTGGATAATGCGGCTGGAGGATCATTTATAGACCTCACCTTTGTTCAGGCAAGCGATATGTTAGACCGAATGACAAAGCAAAGTAGAGCCTGGCACACCAGGGATTCTGAAGTAGCAAGCCCCACTTTGTCTATTGGCATGGCTGCAGAACAAAGGAGAAGAGAAGAAGAATGTGATCAAGATATGGCGCACATGAAAACACAAATGGATCTTCTTACAAAGTATCCATTATCAGGTAAGACCAAAAAAGTCAAAGCTGTTGCGTTAAAAGGAAGAGAAGAATCCGATTCCGAAGAAGAAGCCAACTACTTGAACAATCAGGGGGGGTTTCCAAGGCAATGCCCAAGGAAACCAAGGTCGGAACTATTATGATAAATCTGGAAACAAGGACCGTGATCAAGGAAGTTGGAAGAACAAGGCTGATAAGAGTAGTCTGTATGTTCCCCCAGGAAGACGTGACGCCACTGCATCTGGGTCTGGAAATATGTCCATGGAAGATATGATGGCTAAACTGTTGAAAGGAGTAGAGGCAACAAGAACGGGAGTAACGGAGGTAATAAATGATTTGTCCTCAATGAAGCAATTGGTTGACTCACATTCCACTTCAATAAAACAGATAGAGCAGCAATTGAGCCAACTTTCAGCGGCACTCAATCAAAGAAAGGCTGGCACTTTACCTAGCGACACTGTGCAAAATCCAAGGAATGATGGATCATGCATGGCTATTACTACTAGGAGTGGTAAGGTGCTGGAAAATTCATCCCAAAGCAAGCAAGTGGCTGATGATATCGTAGGTAATGCAGAAGATGATGGCGCCGTAGAAGCTGATGAAGACGTTCATGACGTCACTCCTCGACATCCACATCCTGAAAAGATCGCCGAACCAAAGAAAGATGAAAAGAAAGTTGTGGAGAAAACAATTCCCCTTCCACCACCTCCTTTTCCTCAAAGATTAAAGAAGAAAGCTGATGATACCAAGTTTAATAAATTCATGGCAATGTTAAAACAATTGACCATTAATGTCCCGTTGGTAGAGGCACTAGAACAAATGCCTGGATATGCAAAATTTATGAAGGAACTTTTGACAAAGAAGCGGGCAGCAAGCTATGAATTGACAGATACTGTTCATCATTGCAGTGCAATTGCTACCCGATCACTAGTTCAGAAGAAGGCCGACCCCGGTGCCTTCACTATTCCTTGCACCGTTGGATCTTTGAATTTTGCCAAGGCATTATGCGATTTAGGAGCCAGAATCAATTTGATGCCATTATCTATTTACAGAAAGTTGGGGTTGGGTGATCCTACTCCAACCAATATGAGGCTCGTTATGGCAGATAGGTTGGTAAAATGACCTGTTGGTATTTTATGTGATGTATTGGTGAAGGTTTCTTCATTCATCTTTCTGGCAGACTTCGTTATTTTGGATTGTGAGGCAGACTCAGAAGTTTCCATAATCTTGGGGCGCCCTTTCCTTGCAACAGGAAGTGTGCTTATTGATTTAAGAGCTAATGAGCTTTTGTTCCGGATAAATGACGAAGTAGTTCACTTTGATGTTTTCAAATCAATAAAGCAACCCAAAGATCTGAACGTATTCTCGGTAGCTGATGTTTATTTTGATAATGAGAAAGAATTACCTAAAAAGGAGCAGCTTATTGATGATCCATTAGCAGTTGTGCTTATGAATGTTGAGCGTAAGGACGCTGAAAATTATGAAGAAAATATTTGAGCTCTAACAGGATTAGGGTCATATCCTCATGCTCCGAAGAAGATGAACCTTGATCTAAAATACCGACCTACACCACCAGCTAAACCATCTATTGAAGATCCACCTACGTTAGAATTGAAGGAGCTGCCTAGTCATCTAAAGTATGCATTCTTAGGAAACAGTAACACACTTCCAGTTATTGTGGCTGCAGATTTAGGTGAACAGCAAGTTGTAGCTCTCATCGCGATTCTACGGAAGTACATAAGAGCCATCGGTTGGACAATCGCTGATATTATTGGTATTCTGCCAGGAATTTGTACACACAAAATTTAGCTTGAAGAAAATTGCACACCAACTATTGAGCATCAAAGGCGTCTCAATCCACCTATGCAAGAAGTGGTGAAGAAAGAAATTATTAAGTGGTTAGATGCAGGGGTTGTGTATCCAATCTCCGACAGTAAATGGGTGAGCCCTGTACAATTTGTTCCCAAGAAAGGAGGCATGACGGTAGTTGCGAATGAAAAGAATGATCTTATTTCACTCAGACCTATTACAGGATGGAGAGTATGCATGGACTACCGAAAGCTGAATTCGTAGACACTTAAAGATCACTTTCCAATGCCATTTATGGACCAAATACTTGATCGACTGGCAGGGAAAGGATGGTTTTATTTCTTAGACGGTTATTCCGGCTATAATCAGATTTGTATTGCTCCCGAAGATCAAGAGAAGACAACGTTTACATGCCCATATGGTACATTTGCCTTCAAACGTATGCCATTCGGGCTATGTAACGCACGAGCCACTTTTCAGCGTTGTATGATGTCTATTTTTTCTGATATGGTTGAAGATACCTTGGAGGTGTTCATGGACGACTTTTCAGTCGTTGGTGAGTCATTTGAATTGTGCTTAGCAAACCTGAGTATGGCGTTGCAGAGGTGTATTGAATTCAATTTGGTGCTAAACTGGGAGAAGTGCCACTTTATGGTTAAAGAAGGTATTGTTCTTGGGCACAAAATCTCAGAAATAGGAATTGAGGTTGATCGAGCTAAAATTGAAGTTATCAAAAAGGTACCACCTCCAATTTCCATAAAGGGAGTTCGTAGTTTCCTCGGTCACGCAGGCTTCTATCGGTGGTTTATCAAAGACTTCTCCAAAATTGCTAGTCCATTATGCAAACTTTTTGAGAAAGATGCAAAGTTTGACTTCAATGAAGATTGTTTGAAGGCATTCGAATGCCTCAAAGGGAAGCTAATTGAAGCTCCTATCATTGTAGCACCAGGTTGGTCTCTACCGTTCAAAGTCATGTGTGATGCTAGCGGGGTAGCTTTGGGTGCTGTACTTGGCCAGAGAAGGGAAAAGTTATTCCATCCAATCTACTATGCGAGTAAGGTCCTGAACGAAGCCCAGAAGAACTATACTGTCACAAAACAAGAGCTTCTAGCGGTTGTCTATGCCTTTGAAAAGTTCCATGCTTATTTGTGGGGAACCAAGGTGGTAGTTCATATAGACCATGCAACTCTGAGATATTTAATGACAAAGAAGGATGCGAAACCAAGGCTAATTCGATGGGTATTGTTGCTGCAAGAATTTGATTTTGAGGTAAAAGATAGAAGATGTTGCGAGAACCAAGTGGCGGACCATATATCTAGGCTCGAGAATGAGTATATAGCGCAGCCTGAAATCAAGATTGATGATGCATTCCCTGACGAAGAGATCTTAGCCACGATGAATGAAGAGTTACCATGGTATGCAGACTTTGCGAACTTCGTGGTGAGTAATATGATGCCTGCAAATCTATCTTTTCACCAAAAAAGGAAATTCATGCATGATGTGAGACATTACTTCTGGGATGAGCCATATTTGTTTAGATGATGTGCGGATGGTGTGATCAGACGATGCATATCTCATGTAGAGGTGCCTAGTATATTGGAAGCATGTCACACTTTCCAAGTTGGGGGACATCATGTAGGCAATCGGACAGTAAGAAAGGTATTGCAAAGTGGCTATTATTGGCCTTCGATATTTAAAGATGCCTACGACTTTGTGATAAGATGCGACCAATGTCAGAGACAAGGTGCGATTTCGAAACACCATGAAATTCCCATATCGAAAATTCTTGAAGTAGAGCTCTTTGATGTATGGGGTATTGATTTCATGGGCCCATTCGTAAATTCATTTGGAATGAAATACATCCTAGTTGCTGTAGATTATGTTTCAAAATGGGTCGAAGCAGTAGCGCTGGCCGATAATGAAGGAAAGCGTGTTGTAGCATTCTTGAAGAGAAATATCTTCTCTCGTTTTGGAGTACCACGTACCATCATAAGCGATGGAGGATCACACTTTTGCAACAAGCTATTCAAATCCGTATTGATGAAATATGGGGTCAAGCAACACAAGGTAGCCACGCCTTATCACCATCAAACTAGTGGACAGGTAGAGGTTTCCAATCGAGAGATCAAACAAATCCTTGCTAAGTCTGTAAATGCAAATAGGAAAGATTGGTCTCGGAAGCTGGACGATGCACTATGGGCTTATAGGACTGCTTTCAAAACACTAATTGGCATGTCCCCGTACCAACTAGTTTATGGGAAAGCTTGCCACCTGCCCATTGAGCTCGAGCATAAAGCAATATGGGCATTGAAGCGACTGAATTTGAATTGGGATGATACAATGAATCTGAGATTGGAGCAGCTGAACGAGATAGATGAATTCCGTCTACATGCTTATAAAAGATCAGACCTATACAAGGAGCGGATGAAAAAGTATCATGATCAGCGGATTGTTCAACGAAACTTTCAACAGGGCGATATGGTACTTCTTTTCAATTCCAGACTGAAGCTATTCCCAGGTAAGTTAAGGTCCAAATGGTCTGGTCCGTACAAAGTTAACCAAGTCTACTCGTCTGGAGTAGTTGAGTTATAAGACAATAATGGTCTTGTCTTTAAGGTTAATGGCCAATGAATAAAACCATATATTGGACCTCTTGACTCGATAAACTATATGGCCACCATCTATCTCGACGAAGTCTAAGTACTCGAGGTAACTATGTCGTGCGGCGACAATAAATCAAGAGCTAGATGGGAGGCAACCCATCGTTTGTTTTATCATTTCCTTTACATTTGTTTTTCCTAATTAAAAATCCAAAAAGAAGAGTCGAGCCATGACCAAAACTAAGGCGCTTTATGGAAGGCAACCCATCGTTCTAATCATTTTTTTTGTTTTTGAGTAAATGTAGGTGCAGGAGGTGTTAAGGAGGAGATTGGTTTCAAATTTTAATTTGGAAGTATTGCATGTTGAAGGTGGTTAGTTAGGAATGAAGAAGCAAAAGGCTATGGGTTAGGTATTGCCTATGAAAATATAGGCAACGAACAAGGCAAGGCCTATGTAAATCTAGGCCACGAACAAGGAAAGGCCTATGCTATGGCCTAAGCTCTCGGATTCTAGAGTGCCATAGCATAGGCACCGCCTATGCTCAACAATGCCATATCATAGACACCGCCTATGCAAAAGCCTTTTGTATCTGAATCTCATATGCTATGGCATAGGCGGCCATAGTATAGGCGCCGCCTATGCTCAACTAGGCTTTGCAAAAGGCGCCGCCTATGCTAAGCATAGGCAAAGCATTAGGCGCCGCCTATGGTCACTTTTTGTCTCCAAATCCGATTCTAAACGGGTCAAAACCCGACCCAAGCTTGTCCTATAAATAAGAACTTAGTCTTAGAACAAAAATGCATTGCCAATCCAACCTAAGCGCCGCCTATCTCTCTAAATTCTCTCAAAATTTTTCCTTTTGCTCTTTTACTTTGCAAGAACATCTTCCGAGGCTATCAACCAAGTAAGTAATACTTTGTTCTTCTTTTATATTCCGTAAGTACTACACTACTACGCCTATAAGGTATTGTTAAATCTTGAAGTAGTATTGGTGATTTGAATATGGTTGATTTGTTGTGATACAACTAAGTGAGTGAAAGAATACGTAAGGATGATCTTGACTTGTTCCCAACTTGAATTTGATTTTGATGCACTATCATACTTTTGCGGATTTGACATGGTCAAGAAAATTGCATAATCTTATAACTAGAAAGCTTACATGTTGGAATGACTTGTTCATCGAGATGAGAATCATGGTTGACTACAAACATACTATGTTGTGATTATTTCTAAGTGTTATAGCTTGATTAAATCCTTATGCAGTAGTTATTGCCCAAAAGATACATCAATCCAAGCATGAAAGTATTGCCAAGATTTCATGAAATCGAATAAAAAAGGATAGTTAATATGACAAGAAAAGTATGAATGCACTGATTATATTGTTGGAACATAACACCTAAACGTATATCGATGAAGTCTGAGTAATCGACATCGTTCACTTTACTAGTTTGTGCCAACAAACTAAGTGTGGGGTGGTGCTACTACTGCTTGTTTGTTGATTGTATCCACCGAGATGAAGCTAACATGATTATTATTTTAATCTCAGGTACAATGGCACCAAAGGCAAGACAAGGAAAGAAAAAAGCAACCACTTCATAAAAAGGCCAGAAAAGGGGACGAAAAGAGAAAGGAGAATCCTCCGCACTGCAAATACCTCGCCGCATGTTCGGATTAAAATGGGTCCTAGAGGAAGAAGGAAAGGAGTTGTATAGGAACAATAAAGAGAAAAAATATGTTCATGTGGAGTTGATACACAAGGAGAGCCTAGCAAAGAAAGAACTTCGCATGTTGGCTAAGATAATGACGTTACATCTTGATTTCATCTTTCGAGATATGGGAGAGTGCAATCTCGATTTAACATGAGAATTCTATGCCAACTGGTCACCGAAAACTATAGGGAGTGAAGTAAAGATTCGGGGCCAAGTTCTACAACTAAATGCGGAGTTCTTCAACTCCTTTCTAGGTTTGCCATCTGTTGATCCATCACCACTCAAGGAGCTGTATAACAGACCTCCATACAGGGCCATTAGACACACATTGTGCGGAACAAGATCTATGACACGATGGAGCAGACACAAGGACACCGGTCGGCACAATACCTTCCCATATGCTTCCTTGAATTGAGAAGTTAGGATATAGCTGCGAATAGTCAACTCTTTCCTAATTCCAGGGACACAGTACACAAAGATAATACGAGATAGAGTATGATTGGTGTACGCATTGATGACGAATGTTCCTATCAATATTGGGGCAATTATTCGATCTATAATGCGTAAGGCTAGGCTGCACAAGAGGTCCCACTTCAGCTTTGGCAATCTGTTGACTGCAATATTAAAGAAGGAGGACATTGAAGAGGAACAGGTTGATCATAAGCTTCCACACAACCCGAAGAAGGTTGACCTCACAAACGTTAAAGATGCTAAAACTACAAATGGCATCAACCTTACCACTGCAGAAAGGCATGCTCGCGACGAAAGCTTCTTCCGCCATTTATATGGCATGATGAGGTTTACTATGATGAGCGGGGGTCGTGTTCCAACTGCTGCAGAGCTTTAACAGCTGGATTATGACTACCCAATGAATGAGCATGCAAGGGCGATGTGTGGAGTAGGTGTATACTTTGAGGAACCCCTTGATGACGATGTACCAACCGATGATGATCGCAGAATGCCAGACTCCGACGTGGAGGAGAATTCTGATGACGACGACTCCAATGATGATTCCGACGAAGCGGGCATGACCCCAAACATAGAGGAGGAGTTCGACTAACCAGGTTCTTCTTATTTATTTTGCACTGAGAGCAGTGTGTCCCGTCTAAGTGTGGGGTGCTGGTATTTGCATGCTATCCTTCTTTATCTGCATTTGCATTTATTTATGTTTGCTTTTAGTAAGTTAAATTTTCGTTTTTTTTAGTAGTTAAATTTTTTTTTTAACTTTGCATGAAATTGTTCTGAAAGGCAGCATGGTATTATGACAAGAGTCTTTGATAAAATCATTACTATTGAGATGTTTAGGCTCTAATTGTGACTCACTATGTGATAATTGTGTGGTTCAATTCCTTCATCTGTTGGGTCAAGAGTCTATACTACTCCCAATAAAGTTGACCATGTGTCTTATGGGTGTGAGGATATAGTATATTCTGTGTTTGTGGTTGATGCTAGAACTTGCCTGGTGTGTATGTAAAGTGAAATAAAGAGTGTGAGTTTAGGAGATGATTTAGGCATTTCTTTGGCAACTTGTAATTGTTTACCTTCGTTTTACCTACCCACGGACAGTATCCTAGTCAACCCCTTTGAGCCTTTAGCCTATTTTTCTTTGACAGCTTCATATGTAAGCCCAATCCATTTTTTTCAAGACCATAATTTGATCCAAATTCCTAAGTGCTTTAAATTGTAAAGTCATATGATAAAATAACAAGAAATTGGGTGAGTATGATGCCTTAGAATGTATTGATGCTTGAATTTGTTATGAAAAAAATGAATTGCTATCCTAAGAGGTGTGTTATGAAAAGAAAAAGGAAAAGACAACTAAAAAGTTAGTTATGTTTAAAAATTGAAAAACAAAAGAGGTGAGAAAGGGTGGTAGATTAAAAGAAAGGATCAAGGTTGTTTGAAAGAAAGTGTTAATGGTATAATGTGATGTATTAAAGCGCTTAGGAACTTAGTCACTATTTCTGGCCAAAATAGTCCTACCCGTCCCTTAGCCTACATTACAACCTGTAAAAGACCTATTTGATCCTAATCTTAGCATTCTGATATTTAGTGGAGCATTATACTAAAGGCAAGCCTATGGTCATCAGTTGCAGCATATGATTTCTTTGTGAGAGTGAGAGCAATGATAATCCTATACCCATGTTCGATAAATGAAATACTTATGAGTGATTATGGGTGACATATTGTGAGATACACATGGTTGATGAGTTTTGGGTATTTGTGTACGATTCTTTGTGCCTTAACTTTTGAATATGAATTACCCATTGATAACGCTCAATCTACAGCTCTCGTAGGAGTTTAAAGCGGTCGCTAGCAAATATAGAACCCAACTGGGTTGGGTATCGATCCCACAGGGAATAGCTTGGTCAACAAGTAAGCAACGATTACTAGACTTTTAGTGCAAGTCTCGTAAGAAGGGGGCATTGTAATGTGTAACCAAAATATTAAAGTAAAAAACTGAAATAGCAAAGTAAACAGAAAGAATGTTTAGTAGGTTGTAAAATAATGAGAATTGAAGAGTTGGGGTTATGTCCACCTTCTGAGTTATACGTCTCTATTGTCTATGAGTGTGTTGAATTCCAACATGCATGTGCTTATAAAGAATTGTATTCGATGGTAAATCCAGGTGTCTTTTGACCTATTCGAGGATTATTTCACTTTAACTCTTTCGAGCTTAAAGCGTGTCTAACGGTACGAATTCTCCAAGAGGTTAATCCAGTTACGGCACTAACTTTTTAATAGGGGATGGGACCCTACTACCTTGACATTATCTCTTTTCCAGACAGATAACCTTTCTTTCGAGCAAGTTAAATGTTATACTGGCGTATTCTTGCATTTGCAACCACAAAGAATTTAGGTAAAGACGAAGAGAATAATGATATAAGCAGCATACGTGTCACGAACTCACAAACTCACAAACTCATAGTAATAGATAGTATCTCATTCGGCTTCCATAACCCCAACAGAGAAGTTTAGTTACCCATGAGTGCGAAGGAAATCACAATTGACATTGTTATTATACCACAATAAGATTTTCGTGTAGCCCAAGTGTGGTAGGCGTTAGGCATGATTTCTTGCGAGTAACGTTTCTCTTGTTGCGGAAATTAAGAATAGATGAATAGAAGAAGAAGAATTAATTATAAGGTAAGATGACAGTTAAAACTAGAATGTGAATTATTGAGGAATAGTAGAAGAATGAATTTAAAAATATCAGGCAAAATAGGGTATTTATAATACCCATATCCTATTCCTACTAAGCTTAATGAAATACTTAATCAAATCCTACTAAGCTAATGAAATACTTAACCAAATCCTACTAAGCTAATGAAATACTTAACCCAATTATACTAGGTTAATGTATCATTATCCTAATCCTAATAAATTACTGCTAGTCCCCAAAGTCTTCAGAAATGTTTTTTTAGCCCGGAACAGATTTTTCATGCATCACTTTTGGTCCTTAGGCGTCCCAGCTTCCTTTTCTCCTTTCGTGAAGCTTTCTTTGGTGTCAAGTTACCCATAAAATGCTGAATTCTGCATCATTTATACCTGAAACTTTGCTAATCATGTTCGTTAGCTCACTTACAGGAAAAAGGACTAAAAGTGCATGAAATATATAATTTGTTCTCAAAACATTGCTAAAATATGGGTAAAATATAGCACTATAGGCGTGTAAATTCGCCTATCATCAACACCCCACACTTAAAGCTTTGTTCATCCTCGAACAAAATATCATGTCCCTCTAAACATTAACTTAAGGTTTCACAGCAACAACACAAAATATTTGTCAAGACAAGCACAATAATTACCAACAAAGAGTAGTTTTCCAATCATTAATAGAAACAATTCAACCTCCAACATAGACTCGTGATGGTGGTTAATTAGTATTCAAAAGTTAAGGCACAAAGAATCATACACAACTACCCAAAACTCATCAACCATGTGTGTCTCACAATATATTACCCATAATCACTCACAAGTATAGCATATTTGTCAAACATGGGTATAGAAATATCCTTGCTCTCGCTCTCACAAAGAATTCATATGCAGCAACTGATGACCATAGGCTTTCCCTTAGTGTAATGCTCCACTAAATGTCAGAATGCTAAGCTTAGGATCAGCTAGATCTTTTACGGGTTGTAATGTAGGCTAAGGGACAGGTAGCACTATTTTGGCCGGAAATAGTGACTATGTTCCTAAGCGCTTTAATACATCACATTGTATCATTAACACTTTTCTTTCAAACAACCTTTCTACCTTCTTTTATTCTACCACCCTTTTTCTCCTCTTTTGTTTTTCAATTTTAAGTAACTTTTCAGCTTTCCTTTCCTTTTTCTTTTCATAACATACCTCTTATGATAGCAATCCTTTTTCATAACAAATTCAAGAACCATTACATTATAAAGAATCATACTTATCCAACTTCCTCTTATTTTGTCACATGACTTTACACTTTAAAGCACTTAGGAATTTGGATCAAATTATGGTCTTGAAAAAAAAATGGATTAGGCTTACATATGAGGCTGTCAAAGAACATAGGCTAAAGGCTCAAAAGGGTTAAACTAGGATGATGTCCATGGGTAGGTTAGAATGAGGGTAAACAATTACAGGTTGCCTAAGAAATGCCTAAATCATCTCCTAAACTTGCACTCTTTATTTTCGCTTTACATACATACCAGGCAAGTTCTAGCATCAGCCACAGACATAGAATATACAATATCCTCACACACACAAGGCACATGGTCGACTTTATTGGGAGTAGTATAGACTCTTGACCCAACAACTGAAGGAATTATACCACACAATATCACGTAGTGAGTCACAATTAGAGCCTAAACGTCTCAATAGTCATGATTTTAGCACAACTCTTGTTATAATCTCATGCTGCCTATTAGAATAATAAAAAATTTAACTACGAAAAACAAAAAAACTAATTTTGAAAACCAACAAACTAAGCAAACAAACATAAATAAATGCAAATGCGGATAGAGAAGTAAAGCATACAAATACCACCACCCCATACTTAAACGGGACACTGCCCTCAGTGGAAAATAAATACGAAGAACCTGGTCAGTCGGACTACTCCTCTATGTCGGGGGTCATACCCCCTTCATCGGAATCATCATAGGAGTCGTTGTCATCAGAATTCTCCTCCACGTCGGAGTCTGGCATTCGTCGCTCATCATCAGTTGGCACATCGTCATCAAGAGGTTCCTCAAAGTATGTACCTACTCCACACATCTCCCTTGCATGCATATTCATTGGATAGTCATGGTCTAGCTGTTGGAGCTCTGCAGCAGTGGGAACATGACCTTCGCTCATCATGGTGAACCGTGTCATGCCATAAAGATGACGGAAGAAACTCTCATCTCGAGCATGTCTCTCCGCAGTAGTAAGGTTGACGCCATGTGTTGTTTCAACATCTTTGACCTTTGTGAGGTCAACCTTCTTCGGGTTATGTGGGAGTTTGTGATCAGCTGGTTCCTCTTCGATGTCCTCCTTCCGCAAGATTGTTGTCAACAGGTTGCCAAAGGTGAAGTGGGACCGCTTGTGTAGTCTGGCCTTCCGCATTGTAGAACGAATGATTGCCCCAATGTTGATAGGGACATTCGTCATTAATGCATAGACCAAACACACTCTATCTCTTGTTATTTTGGTGTACTGGGTCCCAGGAATAAGGCAAGAGTTGACAATACGCAACCATATTCTTTCTTCCCTATTCAAAGGAGCATAGGGGAAGGTATTGTGTCGTCCGGTGTCTTTATGTCTGCTCCACCTTGCCATGGATCTACTTCCACAAAGTGTGTGTCGCATTGATCTATAAGGAGGTCTGCTGTACAACTCTTTGAATGGTGATGGATCAACTGAAGGCAAGCCAAGAAAAGAGTTGAAGAAATCCGCATTGAGTTGAAGAACTTGGCCCTGAATCTTGACTTCGCTGCCTGTGATTTTCGGCGACCAGTTGGCATAAAATTCTCGTGTAAAATCAATATTGCATTCTCCCATGTCGCGGAAGATGAAATCCAGATTTAGTGCCATGATTTTCGCCAACATGCGCGACTCCTTCTTCGCTAGGCTGTCCTTGTTGATCAAGTCGACATGAACACATTTTCCTTGTTGTTCCTATACCATTCCTTGGATTTCTCCTCAAGAACCCATTTTATTCCAAATATGTGGTGTGGTAATTGCATTGAGGATGATTCTCCTTGCTCTTTGCGGCCTCTTTTCTTGCCTTTTTGGGAAGTGGTAGCCTTATCTTTGCCTTGTCTTGCTTTGGGTGCCATTGTACCTGAGACTTAGAACAATGTTCATGTTAGCATCCTCTCGATATATACAATCTATAAACAAGCAATAGGGGTACCACCCCACACTTAAGTTGTTGGCACAAACTAGTGAAGTGAAAGTGGTCGATTACTCAGACTTCATCGACATACGTTATAGGTGCTATATTCCAACAATAAAATCAGAGCAGTCACACTTCTTGTAATCTTGGCAATACGTTCATGTTGGATGTATCAAAACTACTACATAGGGATTACATCAAGGTATCGTATCTAACAATAATCACAACCTCCTATGTCGGTAGGCAACCATAAGTCTTATCGCGATGAACGGGATCTTCTAACATATTGGTATTCAAGTGACAAGGTTATGCAATGTTCATGACTATAGCAATTCCGCAATTAGTATAACAATGTATCAAAATCTAATTCAAGTCGGAAACAGTTTAAGAGCATCCTAACGTATATGTTCACTCACATGGTTTTGTATCAACAATTCAAACACATTAACATGACCAATATTTCTTCAAGATGTAGAAATTGATAATAGACATAGCAACGTAGTACTTACGAAAAATAGATGAAGAATAAAAGAGTGCTTACGTGATTGAAGCCTTTGGAGATGTTCTTGTGAAGTGGGAGAGCAAAAAGAAAAATTTTGAGATGTTTTGGAGAGTATGTGCGGCGCCTAGGTCAAGTTTCCAATGTGTTTATGTTTCAAGACTAAGTCCCCTTTATATAGGAAAAGAATGGGTCGGGTTTTGACCCATTTAAAATCGGTTTTGGGGAAAAAAAGTGACCATAGGCGGCGCCTTTAGCTTTGCCTATGCATGGTATAGGCGGCGCCTAATGCAAAGCATTTGCTAGCATAGGCGACGCCTAGTGCATTGCCTTTAGTGACCATAGGCGGCGCCTTTAGCATGTCATATGAGATTCTGAGACCAAATGCTTTAGCATAGTCGGCGCCTATGCTATAGCATACTTGACCATGGGCGGCGCCTATGCCTTTGCACACTAGATTCCGAGACCTTAGGCTATAGTATAGGCGTTGCCTTGTTCGTGGCCTAGTTTTACCTAGGCCTAGCCTTGCTCGATGCCTCTTTTGTCATGAGCAATTCTCAATCCATAGCCTTATGCATCTTAATTCCAAACTTACCACCTTTACCATGCAATACGTCCAAATCGTCATTTGAAACCAATCTCCTCGTTGAATACCTCTTGCACCTACATTTGCTCAAAACCAATGGAAACGATTAGTACGATGGGTTGCCTCCTATATAGCGCCTTAGTTTTGGTTGTGGCACAAATCTTATTTTTGGATTTTCATTTATCAAAAGCAAAACAAGTACTAGAACGAAAGAAAGACAGAACGAAAAATGAAAAACGATAAACGATGGGTTGCCTCCCATCTAGCGCCTTATTTATTGTCGTGGCTCGACATAGTTTCCTTGAGTACTTAGACTTCGTCGAGATAAGTGATGGCCATATAATTCATCGAGTCAAGAGGACCGATATAAGGTTTAACTCGTTGGCCATTCACTTTGAAGACAACACCATTATTGTCTTCCAATTCAGCTACTCCAGACGAGTAGACTTGGATAACTTTATATGGACCAGACCACTTAGACTTTAACTTACCTGGGAACAGCTTCAATCTAGAGTTGAAGAGAAGTACCATATCATCCTTTTGGAAGTTTCGTCGATCAATCCGCTGATCATGATACCTTTTTATCCGCTCCTTGTATAGGTCTGACCTTTCATATGCATGGAGACGGAACTCATCTAATTCGTTCAGCTGCTCTAACCTCAGATTCATCGCATCATCCCAATTCAAATTCAATTGCTTCAACGCCCACAATGCCTTATATTTGAGCTCAATGGGTAAATGACAAGCCTTCCCATAAACTAGTTGATAAGGGGACATGCCGATGGGTGTTTTGAATGCAGTCCTATACGCCCATAGTGCATCATCTAGCTTTCGAGACCAATCCTTCCTATTAGCATTTACCGTCTTCGCAAGGATTTGCTTGATCTGCCAATTGGAAACCTCTACTTGTCCACTCGTTTGTGGGTGATAAGGCGTGGCTACCTTATGTTGCTTGACACCATACTTGGCCAACACGGATTTGAATAGCTTGTTGCAAAAGTGAGATCCTCCATCGCTTATGATAGTACGTGGTACTCCAAAGGGAGAGAAAATATTCCTCTTCAAAAATGCTACAACACGCTTTCCCTCGTTGTCGGCCAACGCTACAGATTCAACCCATTTCGAGACATAATATACAACAACTAAGATGTACTTCATTCCAAACGAATTCACGAATGGACCCATGAAATCAATGCCCCACACATCAAAGAGTTCTACCTCAAGAATTTTCGACATGGGCATCTCATGGTGTTTCGAAATAGCACCTTGTATTTGGCATTGGTCGCATCTTCTAACAAAGTCATAGGCATCTCTAAATATCGAAGGCCAATAATATCCACTTTGTAATACTTTTCTTGCCATCCGGTTGCCTGCGTGATGTCCTCTAACTTGGGAAGTGTGGCATGCTTCCAATATCGTAGGCACCTCTACATGGGATATACATCGTCGAATAATACCATACGCACATCATCGAAACAAATATGGCTCATCCCAATAGTAGTGTTGTACGTCATGCATAAACTTCCTCTTTTGATGGTATGATAAATTGGCAGGTATTACATTACTCACCACAAAATTTGCAAAGTCAGCATACCATGGTAACTTTTCTGTTATCGTCGCTAGGATCTCCTCGTCAGGGAATGCATCATCAATCTCGATATCGGGCTGCGCCACATGCTCATTCTCGAGTCTAGATAGATGGTCGGCCACTTGGTTCTCGCAACCTCTTCTATCTTTATCTTCGAAATCAAACTCTTACAGCAGCAATACCCATCGAATTAATCTTGGTTTTGCATCCTTCTTTGTCATTAGATACCTAAGAGCTGCATGGTCTGTATGAACGATCACCTTAGTACCCAATAGATAGGCATAAAACTTCTCAAACGCATACACAACTGCTAGGAGCTCTTGTTCTGTCACAGTGTAATTCCTTTTGGCTTCATTTAGGACCTTACTCGCATAGTAGATAAGATGAAATAATTTCTCCTTTCTCTGACCAAGCACAACTCCAACGGCTACACCACTAGCATCACACATGACTTCGAACGGGAGAGACCAATCTGGTGCTACCATGATAGGGGCTTCAATGAGTTTTCCTTTGAGGCATTCGAATGCCTTTAAGCAATCTTTATTGAAGTCAAACTTCGCATCTTTCTCTAAGAGTTTGCACAATGGACTAGCAATTTTGGAGAAGTCTTTGATGAACCGACGATAGAAACCTGCATGGCCGAGAAAACTACGAACTCCCTTTACCGAAATTGGAGGCGGTAGCTTCTCAATGACTTCGATTTTCGCTCGATCAACCCCAATTCCTCTTTCGGAGATTTTTTACCCAAGAACGATTCCTTCTTTTACCATGAAGTGGCACTTCTCCCAATTCAGCACTAGGTTGAATTCTACACATCTTTGCAACGCCATACTTAGGTTTGCCAAGCACGCTTCAAAAGTCTCACTAACAACTGAAAAATCATCCATAAATACCTCCAAAGTGTCTTCAACCATATCAGAAAAAATTGACATCATACAACGTTGAAAGGTGGCTGGTGCGTTACATAACCCGAATGGCATACGTTTGAAGGCAAACGTACCATATGGGCATGTAAACGTTGTCTTCTCTTGGTCTTCGGGTGCAATACAAATCTGATTATAGCCGGAATAACCATCTAAGAAACAAAACCATCCTTTCCCCGCTAATCGATCTAGCATTTGGTCCATAAATGGCATTGGAAAGTGATCTTTGAGTGTCCATGAATTTAGCTTTCAGTAGTCCATGCATACCCTCCATCAAGTGACGGGTCTAAGTGGAATAAGCTCATTCTTTTCATTCGCGACCACCGTCATGCCTCCTTTCTTGGGAACACATTGTATCGGGCTTACCCATGTACTATCAGAGATTGGATACACAACTCCTGCGGCTAACCACTTAAGTATTTATTTCTTCACCACTTCTTGCATAGGTGGGTTTAGACGCCTTTGATGCTCAATGGTGGGTGTGCAATTCTCTTCAAGCTGAATCTTGTGTATACAAATCCCAGGTGGAATACCAATAATATCCGCAATGGTCCATCCAATGGCTCTTATATACTTCTGTAGAATAGCAACTTTAAATGACTTGGCAGCTCCTTCAATTCTAACGTGGGTGGCTCTTCAATAGATGGCTTAGCTGGTGGTGTGGGTCTATTTTTGAGATCAAGGTCCAGCTTCTTGGGAGCATAACGATATCTCCCTAATCCTGATAGAGCACAAATAGCTTCTTCACAATTTTCAGCATCTTCATTCTCTCCATTCATGAGCACAACCGTCAAAGGGTCATCAATAAGTTGCTCATCTTCAAGTAATTCTTTCTCATCATCAAAGGAAACCTCAGCCACCGAAAATACACTCAGATCTTTGGGTTGCTTCATTGATTTGCACACATCAAAGCGAACTACTTCGTTATTTATTCGGAACGAAAGATCATTAGCTCTCAAATCAATAAGCACGCTTCCCGTAGCAAGGAAAGGACGCCCCAAGATTATAGGAACTTCTGAGTCTGCCTCACAATCCAAAATAATGAAGTCTGCCAGAAAAATAAATGAAGAAACCTTTACCAAGACATCGCATAGAATACCCACAGGTCGTTTTACCGACCTATCCGCCATGACGAGCCTCATATTAGTTGGAGTAGGATCACCCAACCCCAACTTCTTATAGATATATAATGGCATCAAATTGATGCTGGCTCCTAAATCACATAATGCTATGGCAAAATTCAAAGACCCAACGGTGCAAGGAATAGTGAAAGCTTCGGGGTCAGCCTTCTTCTGAACTATTGATCAGGTAGCGATTGCGCTGTAGTGATGTACATCATCTTTCAACTCATAACTTGCTGCCCGCTTTTTTGTCAAAAGATCCTTCATAAATTTCGCATACCCAGGCATTTGTTCAAGTGCCTCCACCAATGGAACATTAATGGTCAGCTGCTTTAACATAGTCATGAATTTGCTGAACTTCGTGTCATCCGCCACCTTCTTCAATCTTTGAGGGAAAGGTGGTGGTGGGTATGGAATTGTTCTCTCCACGGCTTTCTTCTCCTCTTGCTTCTATTTTTCAGCTTTTTCAGGTTGCAAATTGTTGGGGTTGACGTCGTTGACGATAATATTAGTTGCAACGACATCTTCTCCTTTTGTCTTATCATCAATGTCCACTACTTCATCAACCACTTGCTTGCTTTTTGCTGATGTTTCCAGCACCTTACCACTTCGGGTAGTAATGGCCATGCATGACCCATCATTCCTTGAGTTTTGCACAGTATCGCTAGGTAAAATGCCAGCCTTTCTTTGATTGAGTGCTGCTGAAAGTAGGCTCAATTGCTGCTCTATTTGCTTGATTGAAGTGGAATGAGAATCAACTATTTGTTTCATAGAGGACAAATCATTTACTACCATCGTTACTCCCGCGCTTGTTGCTTCCACTCTTTTCAATATTTTAGCCAGCATGTCTTCCATACTTCCAGAATTAGATGTGGTGGCGTCACGTCTTCCAGGGGGAACGTACAAACCACTCTTTTCATTCTTGTTCTTCCAACTACCTTGGTCCTTGTTTCCAGATTTATCATAATAGTTCCGACCTTCGTTTCCTTGGGTATTGCCTCGGAAACCCCCCTGATTGTTCAAGTAGTTGGCCTCTTCTTCTGAATCAGATTTGTCTCTTCCTTTTGATGCAATAGCTTTGACTTTTACGGTCTTCCCTGATAATAAATGCTTTGTAAGAAGATCTACTTGTGTTTTCATGTGCGCCATATCTTGATCACGTTCTTCTTCTCTTCTCCTTTGGTCTGCATCATGCCAATAGATAAAGCGGGGCTTGCTACCTCAGAATCCCTGGTATGCCAAGCTCTACTTTACTTCATCATACGATCTAGCATATTGCTTGCTTGACCAAAGGTGAGGTCCATAAAAGATCCTCCAGCCGCATTATCCACCACTGGTTTAGTTATTGAATTCAAGGCTCTGTATAATATCTCCATTAGGTGAACATTAGTCATATGATGGTTTGGGCATCTCGTTAGCTTTGTCTTGAACCTCTCCCATGTTTCATGAAGGGCTTCAGTTGGAAGCTGACGGAAGTTGCTGATTTCATCTCTCAATTGTGCTCTTTTGGATGACGGAAAGAATCTTTCTAGGAAAGCGTCTCTAAATTGCCTCCAATTTGTAATAGAATCAGGAGTCAGCCCATTCAACCATAGAGTTGCCTCCCCCAGATAGAGACAATGGAAATAGACGTAATCGAATTGCATTCTGACCAACATCAGGATTGTCAAATGACTTGCATGTAGAAATAAAGTTGATGAGATGCATATTCAGATCATCGCCTGCTAGTCCACCAAATAATCCCTTGTGTTGCAATAACTGAATCATGGTGCTTGTGATGTTGAACTTGGCTCCGGGCGCTAATGGTGGAGGAGTAATGGCTCCTGTGGCTCCGGCTTCATCAAGATCATCATCATCGTCGTCAAAAGCTGGTTGCATGGGTTGACGATCATACCTAAACTGAGCTTGACGACCTCTTCTGTTGGCAGGTGTTGCGATTTCAGCATCATGCCTTGGGTTTAGTAACTCGTCATCACCTAAATCCTCATCGTCAGGATTTGTTGCTCGCCCAGGGTTATCAATGTTTTGTTGGTGTACTTGGGTGGCGGTAAGAGCAACTAATCTCGCCTGCTCCTGTTGAGTAGCCATTCTTTCGATTTCCATTTGTGCCTCCATTCTGCCAATTCATTGTGGTTCAGGATTGATAGGTAATAACGGTTGACCAGAACTTCAAGTATGGGGCATGCACTGAATAAAAACCTGCAGTAAACAAAAACGAAACTAAAAGTAAAAGTACAAGAATCTTTGACCAAAGGGTCTAGTAATTATCAAAAACTTAATTGACACTCTTATTCCCCGACAACGGCGCCAATTTTTGGTAACGCTCAATCTACAGCTCTCGTAGGAGTGTAAAGCGGTCGCTAGAAAATATAGAACCCAACTAGGTTGGGTATCGATCCCACAGGGAATAGCTTGGTCAACAAGTAAGCAACGATTACTAGACTTTTAGTGCAAGTCTCGTAAAAAGGGGGGATTGTAATGTGTAACCAAAATATTAAAGTAAAAAACTCAAATAGCAAAGTAAACAGAAAGAATGTTTAGTAGGTTGTAAAACAATGAGAATTAAAGAGTTGGGGTTATGTCCACCTTCTGAGTTAGACGTCTCTATTGGCTATGAGTGTGTTGAATTTTGACATGCATGTGCTTATAGAGAATTGTATTCGATGGTAAATCCAGGTGTCTTTCGACCTATTCGAGGATTATTTCACTTTAACTCTTTCGAGCTTAAAGCGTGTCTAACGGTACGAATTCTCCAAGAGGTTAATCCAGTTACAACACTAACTTTTTAATGGGGGATGGGACCCTACTACCTTGACATTATCTCTTTTCTAGACAGATAACCTTTCTTTCGAACAAGTTAAATGTTATACTGGTGTATTCTTGCGTCTGCAACCACAAAGAATTTAGGTTAAGACGAAGAGAATAATGATATAAGCAGCATACGTGTCACGAACTCACAAACGCATAGTAATAGATAGTATCTCATTCGGCTTCCATAACCCCAACAGAGAAGTTTAGTTACCCATGAGTGCGAAGGAAATCACAATTGACATTGTTATTATACCACAATAAGATTTTCGTGTAGCCCAAGTGTGGTAGGCGGTAGGCGTGATTTCTTGCAAGTAACGTTTCTCTTGTTGCGGAAATTAAGAATAGATGAATAGAAGAAGAAGAATTAATTGTAAGGTAAGATGAGAGTTAAAACTAGAATGTGAATTGTTGAGGAATAGTAGAAGAATGAATTTAAAAATCTCTAGCAAAATAGGGTATTTATAATACCCATATCCTATTCCTACTAAGCTTAATGAAATACTTAACCAAATCCTACTAAGCTAATGAAATACTTAACCAAATCCTACTAAGCTAATGAAATACTTAACCCAATTGTACTAGGTTAATGTATCATTATCCTAATCCTAATAAATTACTGCTAGTCCCCAAAGTCTTCAAAAATGTTGTTTTAGCCCGGAACAGATTTTTCATGCATCACTTTTGGTCCTTAGGCATCCCAGCTTCCCTTTCTCCTTTCGTGAAGCTTTATTTGGTGTCAAGTTACCCATAAAATGTTGAATTCTGCATCATTTATACCTGAAACTTTGCTAATCATGTTCGTTAGCTCACTTACAGGAAAAAGGACTAAAAGTGCATGAAATATATAATTTGTTCTCAAAACATTGCTAAAACATGGGTAAAATATAGCACTATAGGCGTGTAAATTCGCCTATCATCACCCATCATCACGAGTCTATATTAAGATGTTGAAATTGTTTCTAGTAGTGATAAGAAAACTACTCTTTGTTAATGATTGTTGTGCCTGTCTTGATGAATATTTTGTGCTGTTACTATGAAACCCTAAGTTGATGTTTAGAAGGACATGATATTTTGTTCGAGGACGAACTAATCTTTAAGTGTGGGGTGTTGATGATAAGCGTATTTACACTCCTAAAGTACTTTAATTTACCCATATTTTAGCTAAGTTTCAAGGACAAAATATATAATTCCTGCACTTTTAGTCCTTTTTCCTGTAAGTGAGCTAACAAACGTGATTAGCAAGTTTTCAGGTATAAATGATGAAGATTTCAGCATTTTATGGATAACTTGATGCCAAAAGAAGCTTCACGAAAGAAGGAAAGCAAAGCTTGGACGCCTAGGGACTAAAAGTGACGCATGGGAAACCTGTCTCGGGCAAAAATAACATTTCTAAAGACTTTGGGGATCAGCAGTAACTTAGTAGGATTAGGATAATGAGGCAGTAACTTATTAGGATTAGGATAAGTACGCAGTAGCCTAGTAGGAATAGGATATGGGTATTATAAATACCCTATTTTGCTGAAAGTTTTATTATCATTCACATTCTAATTCATTCATCTAGACTTCTTCAATCAACTACTTCTTACTCATTCAACACTTTCAATTAATTCTTATTACTTTCTCTTCATCTATTCGAATTCTAAATTTTCACAACAAGAGAAACGCTATTTGCAAGGAAATCACGCCACAAGCACTACCAAACCATACCACTCATGAGATCTTTATTTTGGTATAATGATAATGACTAATGTGATTTTCGTTGCACGCATGAATAGCTAAACTTCTCTGTTGGGGTTATGAAAGCCTTATGAGATACTATCTATTGCTATGAGTTTGTGAATTCTTGACACGTATGCTGCTTATATCATTGTTCTCTTCATCTTAATCTAAATTCTTGTGGTTGCAAACATATAGAATACGCCAGTATAGCATTAACTTGTTTGAAAGAAAAGTTATATGTCTGGAAAAGAAATAATGTCAAGGTAATAGGGCACCAACCCCTATTAAAAAGTTAGTGCCGTAACTGGATTAATCTCTTGGAGAATTTGTACTGTTAGATACGCTTTAATCTCGAAAGAGTTAAAGTGAAATAATCCTTGATGGTCGAAAGACGCCTGGATTTACCATAGAATACGATTCTCTATAAGCACATGCATGTCTGAATTCCGCATAACTCATAGCCAATAGATACGGAAAACTCATAAGGTGGACATAACCCTAACTCTCAATTCTCATTGATAAAAACCAACCAAGCAATCCGTTTTACTCTTCTATTTTTTGTTCTTACGTTAATATTTTGTTTACATTATTCGAATGCTACAATCCCCCCTTTTTACGAAACTTTCACCAAAAGTCTAATAATCTTCGCTTACTTAGTGACCAAGTATTCTCTGTGGGATTCGACACCCAACCCAGTTGGGTTCTATATTTAACAACGACCGCTTACACTCTTACGAGAGCTGTAGTTTGAGTGTTTTCAGGCCCCCTACACTCCATGGTAAGCACTCTCTCTGACATGAGATAAGTATTTTTTTGAGATTTCAGTCTTGCCAGTCCACAAGAAGGTTCTACAAATAGTTTCAATACCTTTTAATACTTTCTTGGGGATAAAAAACACCTGTGCCCAATCTGCCTACATCCCAAAAATCACTGCATTGATTAGTTGAAGCCTTACTGCATAGCTTAGTAATCTTGCATACCAACAAGTTAGTTTTGATGTTATCTTATCAACCAATGGCCAACAAAGGGCAATGGATAGATTCCTAGTAGCAAGAGGTACACCCCAGTACTTGAATGGTAAGGTTCCAGCAGTATAACCTATTTCCTCTAGTATTTCATGCTTCAAATTCTATGAGATGCCATCCAAATATAGTGCACTCTTATCTACATTCACCTGTAAACCTAAAACTTGAGAGAAACTCTTGAAAGTCTGATTAAGGAGCCTAATATACCCTATATCAGCTTTGCAGAATGTCAGTAAGTCATTAGCAAAGCAAACAGGTATAGCCCCCACCTTCTTACATCTTGGGTAGAAGTTGAAATTCTTGTTCCTGCCCAACTGTTTCAGCAACCTGTTCAAGTATTCCATAGAAAGTACAAATAGGTAAGGTGACTTTAGGTCACCTTGCCTTATACCCCTCTCGCCTTGGAATGATTCAGTGAGGCCACCATTAATTGTTAAAGAATATGAGACAGTGGTGATACATATCATTATCCAACCTACAAATTTACTAAGGAATCCCATCTCCATCAATAGTCTCTTCAGGAAAAACCAGTCTAGTGAATTATATGCTTTCCTAATATCCACTTTTAGGACACATCTTGGGGATATGCCCTTCCTATTATAGCCTTTGAATAATTCACGAGAAAATATGATATTATCTGTAATGCATCTATCTTCTATAAAGGCTAATTGTGCATCTCCTATCAAATCCCCTATCACGGTCTTCAATCTTCTAGTAAGCACCTTAGTGATTATCTTATATACAATTGTGCAACATGCAATTGGTTTGTAATCTTTTACATGAGTAGGAGAGGGCACTTTAGGGGTCAAAATTACAGCTGCACAGTTGACTCTTTTATCCGTGGCACTACTATTAAAAAAGTGAAATGCTATATTTAAAAGATTAGTTTGTACTTTTTCCCAATAGGTGGTGAAGAATTCAATTAGAAAACGATCAACTCCAGGGGCTTTCTCTTTTGGTATCTGCTTAATTGCAGCCGTTACCTCCTCAGTTGTTACCTATTGGATTAAGCACATCTGTTGTTCCTTGGTAAGATAATATCTCTCTTAAATCACCTCAGTATCTGGACAAGGTTATACATCCCCTTCTTGCCTCATCAGGTTGGAGAAGAAATTCACAAGCTTAGCTTCTATGTCCTCAGGTACTGTTAACTTGACCCCTGTCTCATTGTGTAATGAAGTGATAGTATTAATACTAGTTTTCATTTTCCACTGAGTATGGAAGTATTTTGAATTTGAGTCACCACTCTGAATCCATGAAGCTTTGGCTTTTTGTCTCATCACCTGTTCTTCTATTCTACTCCATTTCTCCATATCTTCCAATGCTTTCTTTTCCTGCTCATATAATTAATCATTGTCCTGGCTCACTACTATTCTTGCTTGCACCACTTTGAATATTTTCCTGGAAGTGTCTAACTGCTGCAGATATGTTGCTAGGTGGGAATTTAAATCCTTTATAGCTAACTTCCCTGCCTTCAACTTATTCTAGATGATATTCATTAGGTCCCCAGATACTCTCTTGGACCAAGACTCTTGCACCTTTCTTTTGAATTCAGAATGGTTTAGCACTGTAGTATATAGCTTGAAAGGTTTTGGGTGTAGGGCTTTGGGCATTTATGTGAAGCAATTGATTACAATTGTAGAGTGATCTGACACCCCAGGTATCATGTAATTTTCCTCAATGTGAACCTTATTCTATAACCACCAGTAGTTCCCAAAAGCCCAGTCAATCTTACTATAAACTCTGGTGTCATCTTCCTGTTTGTTATAAAACCATGGAAGTTTGAAACATTTGTCAATGAGATGCCCTGTCTTTTTGCAGCATTTTCAAAATAGGAATGAAGAAGGGATGCCAATATTTGATGAAGGAGTTCTTGTAGGATTAAATTAATGAGGACTAGTGGTATAATTTATTCTGGAATAGGGGTCCGAGGGGGGGAGAGGGTTCTCTTGGGTTCAAAGTGAAATCTCTGATTATGCCTACTATCAGCAGAAGTATTATGTAAAGATGCATGAAAAGAGGCTAAATCATTTGAGAAACTAGGAATTAGGGCTGAGGTTTCCCTTTGTTTCTCAACATGTTGCAGCATAGAATATGAGCTACCAGGGATAACAATGTAGGCATCATCAATATATTACTATTCTAAACAGAGAATTCCTCGTTGAGCCCACTAAAAAACTAAAATAGTTTTTGTTGTTCAATGAATTTCCCTAAAGCACCACAAGTGAATATATGCCCAACATAAGAAGTATTTAGTTCATTCCACTACAGATCCTAGTGAAATAGGATGCTATACTAGAAAAACCTTGGGTGGTGGAGTTAATTTCTCGCTGAATCTGTATATATTTGGTGACACTAGACTATCCAAATCTCTTATTTTTATCGAACCAGATATCTTTGGTAGTGTCAATGCATATGACACTAGTAGCTAACTTAGTTGAGAGGGAACTTGTAATCCATGCAATGACAATATCATTGGACCTCTCATAGAAAGAGAAATAAGGAGAATCAAGAACTGGTCTAGGGAATGCTCCAGTAAAAATCCCTATTTTTTTGGCTGAAAGATCAATTAACATGTTCTTCCATCAAAGAAAAATCTAGTGCTATCAAAGGGAGGGAAGACTGAATGAGATCCCGGATTGTCAGAAGGGTATATATAAAATGAGTGAATTAAGAAAATCGTAAATTCTTCAAATCCCTCACTAACAATGGTGCTATCAGAACTCATAACTACAATTATCTAAATATACTCAGCTAAACCACACAAAAGAAGTAAAAAAATAGGGAAAATACAAACTACCAGCACACAAGGAGTAAAACTAACACTTCTACTGAAATTACTAAGGAAATCCAATCAAAGATAATAGGAATGGGTTACCACCTGTAACGCCCCGAATATGATACCTAGAATGCTACACGGTTCCCATGACCCCAAAGGACCACAAGCTAACCCATGACTGATATCTGTACCTATATACTACATAATATACCATAAAATGCAAAAATATGAGCTGAATGGCCATAAGGTTCAAAACTGAATGAACATCTGATAAATTATGTCTGAAAATAGTATAACAATACCAAAGTAAATCTGAAATAACTGTCTAACATGCTATAGTCTAAAAACCTCTAAACTGTCTGAATAAGGAGTTGATGGGATATGTCCCCAACTAACTCCAACTACTGAAATAAACTGAAAAACTAAATTAGTAATCAAAATTATCATGTACTTGAAGGATGAGGACTCACTGCTAACTCTGATCGCTGAACTGGTATGCTACTAGTTTTTTAGAGCTCGTGCTTCTAAACCTATGGTATAAGATACCATAGCGCAAATACGTCAATACTTTGAATGTACTGGTATGCAAGTGAGGTAGGCTGAATGCAATAGGTTCATATGAATGAACAATACTAACTGACTGACTAATATGAACGTGAGAATGCATGCATGCATACGTAACTGTAACTGAGATCGTGATGACGCTGACTCATGAATTTTGATAATGTGGATTTACTGATATCTGAGTACTAATACTGGAATACTAAATGACTGAGTCTATTAAGTACTAAGGAATTGATGTCATATTATAGATAAAGGAATGACTATTTCTGATAGTTTTGATTATGAAGAACTGGTCTGATTGATTGTATCTGACAGTTCTAAAACTGAATAATGATAACATAAGTTTCGTATAAATTAATATAATATTAACTGGGTTCATGATAAAATGATTACTGAGTCTGAATACTGATAACATGAGTGACTATATCTGACAGTCCTAATACTGATGGAACTAGCTGAGTTCCGCACTATACTGAGTTGACTGTATCTGACAGTCCTGGATTTCTGTAGAACTGTATTAAGTTCTATTATTGAGATTGAATCTGTAACTAAGACTGTAAGAAGTAGTTATCTAACCGACATGTCCCTAATACGCCTTTATGGATGAGTTGGGGTTCAATCTGTAAACCCAATTGGAAGGGTGTCAATACCACGCCACTGGTAAGGACAATCTATGAGTAACCCTCATATAATAGGTAACTCTAGTGAGAATGGTGGAAACCCTCATATAACAGGTTAAGCCACCTCATCTACCCTCATATAGCAGGCTATGGTGTCTCAACCTATGCTGGCTATACAGTTCTGGAACTCAATGATTGCTTTTAAGAATCATACCCTCATATAACAGGTGAGTTCCCATCTTTGAGTTCACTCGGTGCTAACTCCTATTCCCAACTAAATAGACATCGAACTGATTAAATGAATTTAACTGATACTAATGGAATTGTTTAACAGAGCTAAACTAAACTGAATTTACTGAGTTTCATTGACTGATGGAATGTACTGAGTTCTGAGTTCTGACTGATAATACTGAAGTTACTGAGATTAACTGGGAATACTGAGGTTATTGAGTACTGAGATTATTGAGATTTCTGGATTTTCCTGAGTTACATTACTAACTGAGTTCTATGGTTCATAGCTTGATTGAGAGTATTGTGAAAACATAACATGGCTCTAGGCACACAACTAAATTGTCGGGTATAAGTAACCACAAGACTCAATGGAAAAAAACTAACATAGCATGACTTACGTGAACACATGACCATCAACACAATTCATAATTCATATATTAAAGCACTTCATCAAACATGTGATATACATAAACTTGTACAAACATGGGGATTTCATAATATCATGCGAGTTAAGCATTTTTCCTTCACATCGGTATTTAATCAAACGCATGATAGGTATAATATATGTAGACACCATTATACAATAATTACACATCATGATTCAACATCTAATTTCATCATCCTAGGGTTTTATCATAGGTTCACATGAATATACATCTATACAAATTAATTCCACATAACATTAATCACCCAACATGGATTTGAATTCAATTTATCATTCTCAACATAAACAAAATAAACTCAACATGAAATTAATAAAAAAAATCTAAAATCTTTACTTTAGAAAAGAGATTCTTGGGCTTCATGGACGCTGTGTCACTGGAAATTGCCAACTGGAAACTGGGCTGACGGTGCGATGCAGAGAAATAACGTTCCAATACTGGATAGGACCTGAAAGTTCACCGCAACACGGTGGTATCGCGTTGAGACACTGGAAAAAGAATGATTCTGAATTTGATCCCTGGCGCGATGCGCCATGATCATGGAGGCTCACTGGATTTTGACGATTGACATTTTGACTTGCTCCGCGATGCGCTGATGGCTCGGGTGATACACTGTCTCACTAAAAAGGCTCTAACTCTTCCTCCAGGTGTTGGATTTGGGCGCATTTGGTATCAATGGTAAGCTTATTCGATTCCCCACATGATAAAAAGTAAAAATATTTAAAATACTATGTGTAAAAAAGTGGATTTATCTTTCAAATAAATATTCTAACATTCTTGGGAGCTTTTCAAGCTAAGAAAAGCACGGGGTATTACACCACCCTTCTTCGTAACCTAAAGAAGTAAGACATTCATATATATACCTTCTAATGATAAAATAGAAAGAAAACCACCATGAGTGACTGAAAAAAATCTTTGAAAGTTATTCACGGGTAATATCGAAAGAAAGAGGATGTCGTGAAGATGGTAGATCTCCGCTATGAGATGATGTTGGAGCTCTAGAACTCCCGATCACGACCAATTTAACCAAGCAAATCCATAGAATAAGTATGGTCGAATAGAGAGAAAAGAAACTTTATTCATTAGAAAAAATATATGAGCTCTCTCCTAGAAACATCCCTATATCTTTATATACATATCGCAAATATGCAAAAATATAAAAGACTAATTAAATTTGGTAGGGTACGTGGGAGTCATTGGGCTTAGGCTCTGTCTTATGAGTTGGGCTCGAGTTAACACTTGGGGTTTGGGGGAGGGGTCTTACTAGAGAAGACGAAGTTGAATGGAGAGGTCTGATTCGTGGGAAGGTAATTACTTTTTTAAAATTCTTTTTTTTACTTTAAATATGAAAGAATACTTGTATTAATTAGTCAAGAATACAATTGTCAGCCGCTAATTTGTTCTTTTAATACTTCAGTGGAGAATGAGCTTCAGACTGATGCTCTTAAGGTATAAGTATTTAAAACACATATTTCTGCCTAGTTAAAGTGTATATCTAGTCGCTATGTTTTAAGCACTTATTAATTTTTGAAGGTGTTTGACAAAGGCAAAAATATATTTTTAAGTTTTATTTCAGGCTTAAAAAGAAAATCAAAAGTCAAAAATAGGCTGCTACCTATTTTTGACTTTTGATTTTAGCTTTAAATCACTTAAAAATGAGGCTCATTCAAACCCCTTATAAATTTGACGGTCTAAACTTACAAAACAAACCAAGTTTAAAAGATTTCTAGGTAGTTAGCCTTGGTTAACTTATTCCACCTTTTCACTTAAATGTAAAATGAAGAATTCGAAATAAAATAGATCTATTTAGATTAAAGTGATTCAAATTTGAAAAAATTTCATGTAAAATAATAATTTTGTCCATAATTATAGATTGTGAATTTATGAAACATAGCATAATTATATTGTATTCATAATAATAGAAGTGACTTCTTAAAAAGACAAACCATATTTGTCTATTTTAAAGTTTTACCAACTTTTCAGATTTTAAGTGATTTACTTTGTATCTTTGGTAATTCTTAATCTAGCAGTTCAAAAGTTAAAGAACAAATAAACAAATTAAATGTAAAACACACAAGATTTATACATAAAAAATTCTTTAGGTTTAAATGGATGTAAAAATCACGACCTATATCTTTGTAGAATTTCTTCTCAACTTCACTAATATAACCGAGTCAAAGGTTAGGTTACCCCTGCAATTCAAAGAAATTACCCTTAAGCCCTTACACAGTTAATACCGAATTTCCAAACTATTCTTAGCTTAAAAAACATAACAACTTTGACCAACATTTAGTTCTTAATAGACGCTTCTACAAAAGTTGATAGAGATTACGGTTCAAACTATCACATTCACAAGAGTTGACACAAGAATAAAGATTTGTTGGATTTCTTGAACAGACTCAGTCAACAGTTTTTAACTCCACTTCAAATTTTCAGACTTCTTTTTGCTTGAAAGCTCAAAGAACTATATTGCTGAATATGTTTGTGAATATGTACCTCTCCAGAATGTTATTGACTTATTTTATAGATGAGTAAATTGATTGCCTTGTATTTGAGTTTCATTAGGAGAAGGACATCAAGTAGCAGTCAAGTAGAATTCTTTTCCTGGATGGATTTGGATTTTCTTAACTCCTTATTTGATTCTAACTCCTCCTATACTTATCCCCGCAGCTAGAAAATATAATAATAACACATGATAATATTTTATAGCTTTACATTGGTAACATAGAAAATAAATAAATAAATCCTACTAGATTCAAATAAATTCCAAATACCTTTTTTTATCTTATCATTTTCCCAACTTCACATGACTTTGTTTACCAAAAAAGAACTTTACATGACTTAGGCCGCATTATTTGGAAAGCATATTTTATTATTTTTTTAATTAAAAGTGTTGATAAAGTCACCATAAAATGAAAAAACAATACTTACAGAAGTTCATCGGGCCAAAAGTGCCCAGCAAACCAAACTAAAATCCAAAGTCCAATATCCCAAAAATAAAACACCCAAAAAGGGAAACACTTAGAAAACACTAGAATACTCTTAACTACAAATGCAAATATGCTCGATTAGGAAGCCATTGGAACACAACTTCAAAGAAGACAACCGAGGATGATTGATGAGCTAGCTTCTTGATGACAAAATATAGAAGAAACGCAAGTAATTGTTGCCCCTAGCCACAGATTCGACATGAAAAAATAACTCAAAGAGCTTGGAATGATTTTATCCAAGACACTAACAAGTCTCACAAGTTCCATAAAATCAATACCAAGGAAGACTTCTTCAGCTCTTCATTGGATTTCAAACCAAATTCGCTTATATTAGGTAATAATATGAGATATCACACTAGATCTTGAAAATTTCTTAAAATTTGAGTCATTAACTATTGTTCCTTTCCCACAGATTGAGCCTTGAGTCGAAGCTAATACCATCGTTAGGAGAGAGTTTATAGCTAATTCATAATTTTTTCAAGAAATATTCGTCAATCCCTAACTAGTAATATTACATTGGTACCCTTATATCTTGCTATTCGCCATATTATTGTCATGGAAATCTGTTGTCGTAATTTGTTTGATCACTGTTGGATTTTATTGCATTTATCGGTTCTATAATTATGATTGTTGATGACACATCTGTATTAGTTGTTGCTCTATTTGTGTTGTTCCATCCATACCATTTATTTTGACACTTATATACTCTAAGAATAAGAATTTGCATTTTTTCCATATTGATAATGTTCCTTCTTTGTGATGGATCTCCTGGAAATTGTAAAATCTTAGGGAACCTGCAAAATGAACACCCATGTTAGCGAAAAATCAGTAAGCTGATTCCCTTCTCTATATACATGCTCCACCAATATTATAGCAATTTCTCTCAGCAACATAAATCTCTTTACTTCTATACTTATCTCCCATGGGACCTCTCATATACCATTATGAATTTTCTTAAATATCAATGAGTCTATCTCCATTACTCTAGGGGTGTAGTGTTCATTAATGCAAAACTCCAATCCAGCAATGAAAGCTTTAGCTTCAACAACTAATATTGTACCCTCTGGTAGCCTAGTAGCTTTTCTATAGATAGAATTTCCTTCTGAATCTCTCACACACAACCCCCTTGAGCTAGGTCCGGGATTTCCTATTGAAGCACTATCTGTGTTACACTTATAGTAACCAATTTTTGGTTTTTTCCAAAGCACCACTCTACTCATAATAGTGGGAGTATATTTCTCCAGGAATTAACTAGTAATAACCAATTAAAAGGGATAGACTGAAACCAATACTATTTCCTCCTTGTCAAAAACCAAAGTTGTTTACTAATCTCCTTAACTACCCAATAGAAGGAAATATTATCTCCATGTTTAAGAGCATTTCTCCTCTTCCATAGTTGCCTGACAATACATGCAGGAACTGCCTTCAAAATAGACCTACACTTAGGAGGAGCATCCATGTTCCACCAAGTATTAAGAAAATACCTTCAATTAAGATCCAGTAACACTAATACCAACAATATTTGCAAAAAAATCCCAAACATTTTTATCAAAATGAGAAGTAAAGAATACATGGTCTGTAGTTTCTGCCATTTGATTGTCACAACAGTAACATAGAGCTTCTTCTACCATATTTATTCTGGTCAAAACTTCTCCAATTATGATTCTTTTTCTCATTAATCTCCATAAACAAAATGATACCTTAAAAGCTAATCCCTTAGCCCAAATATAAGAGTAAACATTCTAAACATCAGTTTTGGATCTCACATCTTCCCATGCACTGCTGATTGTGAATTTTCCAGACTTGAAAAGCATCCACCATGGCTTGTCCCGTTCTTCAGTAACCTCTAAATAAGACAGGTCACTGTGGATCTATTCAATGATTTGTTGAGGAAATAGTTGTTGTTACTTATCCTCCTTTCGGTTACCATCCTCCATAAGCTCACCAATCTCTTCCACAGATAAATCCCAATTACTAGAAGGGTTAAGGACATAATGTAAAGCACCCAATTTAGTCCAGTTATCTTACCAAACACTAGAGTGTCCACACCTAGGCTCTCACCATATAATTTGATCAAAAGTGTCTCTAGCTTCAAGCATGTATTCCACAATTGTGAACCTCCCTTACATTGTACTACTTGAGGTCTAAGCCTCTTACAGTATTTATTCCATATATAAATGGTCTACATGGACTTTTTGGTTCTGAAAGTCCACCACAACTTTGCAAAGAAATATTTGGATATATCAAATAATGACCGAAAACCAAGCCCTCCTTCTTCTTTAGGAAAACACATATTGGTCCATGAGACCCAATTCTAGTGTCTTTCCTTTTCATTGTTACTCTAAAAAATCTAGAAAACAACTTGTGAACTTCATGAATAACACATTTAAGAGGAGAAATAGCAGATAACAAATAAATGGAAATGCTTTACAAAACATTATTGACAAGAACTGCCTTACCATAAAAAGATAAAATTCTTCCCTTCTAAGCCTGTAATTTGTTTTTCACCTTCTTAATTAGCTCAAAGAAATGGGATTTCTCTTCCTTGCATGACTAATAGGACACCCTATATAAGTGAATGAAAAATTACCTTTGTGAAATCTAGTGACCTCTTCAACCTATTGAATGATTTGTCTAGTAGTCTTATGATACACATAGAAAAAACTTTTCTCTTTATTGACTTATTGACCAGATTATCTTTCATAGTCCTCCAATGTAATCATAATAATTTGCAAAGACTTCATATTAGTAGAAGAAAAGATGATAGTATCATCAACATAAGCTAAGTGATTAAGATCAGTGCTCCATTTAGGTATCCCATAACCTTTAAATCCATCTTTCAGAAATAAATCATTTAAAGATCTAGATAATACCTCTGCAATAATAATGAACAAGGCAGAGGATAGGGGTCCCATTGTTTCACTCCTCTGGTAGAGTGAAAAAATCCCAAATCTTGACCATTTATCAATACTAAATACCAATTATTGGATATCAACCTCCAAATCATATCCACAAAGCAACTGTTAAATCCCAATTTTTGAAGAACTTTAATTAAAAAATGCCAAGAAAATCTATCATAAGATTTGTCCTTATCAAGCTTAATGACTACATTGGTAGGCTTACCTTTCTTCCTAATATCAGTAATTATCTCTTGTGCTAATAAAACATTCTCGGTAATGCTCCTTCCCTTTACAAAACCAGATTGGTTTGAGATATAATTGTTGGAAGAATTGTCTCCAATCTATCATGAATAATTCTAGAAATTACCTTATTTAGGAAGTTACTCAAGCTAATAGGTATCATGTATGTGAAAGAGTTTGCTCCCTCCTTCTTAGGCGATAAGACCAAATTAGTATGAGTGATGGATTTGGGAAGCATATGGCCTAAAAAGAATTCTTTTACCACTCCATAAATATCAACAACCACAATATCCTAACACTTTTGAAAGAAGTATCCAGTAAATCCATCCGGGCCACAAGCACTATCTCTGTTCAATTCAAAAATTACTTTCTTCACCTCCTTTATAGAAGGACAAACTACTAGCCCACTATTATCTGCTTCAGTAATAACATTAGGTAAAAACTATAATAGATTCATATCAGATATATCTCCACAACTAGTAAATTGCTTTTGAAAGAAAGCAATTGCTTCAGTAGCTACTGAAGCATCACCCTCAACCCATTCTCTATCATGTTTTTATATTCTATTAATAGTAAATTTTTTCCTTCTTTTATTAACCAAATTATGAAAGAATTTGGTATTTCTATAACCATCAGTAAACCAGTCAATACCTATTTTCTGTCTCTAATATTCTTCCTCATAATACATGTATTGCTTTATTTCTGCTTGTGTCTTTTGAAAAACTACCCTGTTAGCGCTTGTAGGAAATTTTTAAATAATTCTTCCTTTATTCTAACCACATCCTCCAAGATTAATAGCTACTTAAAAATATCACCAAAACAAGATCTACTCCATCTAGATAGAGCAATTTTAGTTCTCTTCATTTTTTGCTTGAGTTGACTAACAAAATCGATATCTACACTAGCCACCCAATTATCTCTTACGACATCCATGAATTTCTCTCTTTCAGTCTAGAATATAAAAAATTATAATGGCTTTAATCCCATCAGAATATGAACTCCACAAGATAATAAAAGTGAAGCATGGTCTGAACTAGTTCTAGATAGATATTCTACCTCTAAATTCCCAAAATAATCTCGGAATTTTTATTGCACACCATCCTATCCAACCTTTTGAAAATACATTGATCATCTGCTCTACCGTTCCACCAAGTAAATGGACTACCCTTGAAGCTGATATCAAATAACTCACAAGAATTAAGACACCATGCAAAATCCTCATATTCCAAAGACCCTATTTTTTCTTTCTCATTTAAAATTACATTGAAATCCCCTCCACTAGCAATTGATATCTACTGTTATTAGCAATATTGTAGATGTCATCCTAAAGACTTAACCTCTCCAGAGTATCACACTTAGCATAGACCAATGTTACTATCAAAATTTTTCCAGAATCTAGAAATTCTAACTTCAAAGAAAGCTGCTGGTCTGATTCTAGTAACACCTCCACTTGGATCCCATCTTGAATAAAGACCCATATTTGTCCATTCTAATTATAATTAGCATATTTTATTCCTAATTTTTTATTGTATTTTTGAACATGTCGTGCTTATTGAAATGACTCTATTGATGTAATAAGAAGAAACTTATTATGTTTATGCAATATCTGAACTCTATGAAAGGCCTGCTGAGTTCTGACAGACCTAACGTTCCACATAAGTGTCTTTAACATTATTGAGATATAGATTTTGCACTCCTTGTTGGTACAGTCGTGGTAGGCAGTAGATTGTCAGACCCTTTGCTTTTAACTTTTCTGTTTTTACTTTGAGATTTTGGGGACAAATTAGCATCTTTTAACACTCGCTTCAACACTTAATTATTCTCTCCTTCTTCTTTATCTTCAATTTGCATTGCATTTTTATCTTCTTGGTCTGTTGTAACCTTATAAATTAATATGTCTTTGATCTGATAAGAAACAATGTCATACAGGGCTTAATTGGAGAAGACATACTAACTGATTGAATAGGCTGACAGTCAATAGTGGTTATAATAGCTAGAGGTTGACCTTATTACTGATAAACACGCTTTTGCTCCTTTAAGGTATTATCCATCTTCATTACTTGTAAATCAGTCTGCATATTTTCTTTGATCAGGTTCCTAATACCTACTTGTTTAATGGCAATATGACCTTCTTCTTGCTGATTAGAAAAATCCTTCTCATTTAAGTTACTATATGATTTATACTATGAACTTCTTAATTATTGGAAACACCCTTACTATCTTCATTGTTGGACACACAATTATTATCTTCAACAAAAGAACTTTTGGGAGGTTCTTAATTAAATTGTTTCTCCCAACCAGTCCCACTGTCAATTGTGGTGTAACGCCCAATATTTCCCTAACATAATCTAAGTAACAATACATGAGTATTTGTATATAAATTTTTGAAACACCCTTAGTCCTTAGGACATTATATCAGTTAGTGGATCCATACAACCATCATTAGTACCTGTGGCATGGTATTGACACCCTTCCAACTGGGGTTATAGGTTGGACCCTGATTAGCTCAAATTGGGGAATGTCAGTTAGATGATACCTCCCACAGTCTCAGATATAGTCTCAATTATAGTCTCTGTTTAGTTATGCAGTCTTAGAGTTGCTTGACCAAAGCATACAAATATCAGTATTTTTTAATATTTTCAATTTACAAATTTTACTCAGTCTATGTTATATGCTTGGTCATGCATCCCCAGTATCTATAGATTTTCATATATCTTCAGCATTTACAGACTTTCATGCATACTCAGTATATACAGAGTCTCCATATTTTCAATATCTATAGATTCAATGTTCTTTACTCAGTACTTCATATTTTACATGCATATTAAGTGAATTATTAGTTATGTTCATGAAACCATGCATATCAGCCTACCTTATTTAGCATACCAGCATATTCAAAGTACAGATCGTATGTCTTTCTTTTTTGCTATGATGTATTATATTATAGATGCTAACGCTCAATTCTCGGACCGTGCTTAGACTTTACTTCTCAGGCTATCAGTAGTACAGTAGTAGTGGTGAGTCCTCATCATTTGAGGGTAGATTATTTTACTTCATATTTCTATTTTAGTAGTTAGTAGAGTTAGTTGGGGCCTATCCCATCAACTCATATTTAGTCATTCAGTTTTAGAGGCTTTTCATACATTAGAGTCAATTATTCAATATTTAGACATTACAATTAGTTATCTAATTTATCATTATTTTATCAGATTTAGTCAGTTGTTTCTATAGAATTATATTTCAATTTTAAATTTAGTTATTATAATCTTATGGCATGTCAATATTTTTTTGTATTTAGGATTATGTTATCCAGTACTCACACCAGGTACCATCTTATAGGTTAGCTTGTGGTCCCTCGGGACTATAAGCACTGTGTGATGACTAGGGGGTAGTTTCGGGTAGTTACAAACTTGGTATCATAGCCTAAGGTTTTAATGTGTCCTAGAAAGTCTGAAAACCACATCGGGTAGAGTCTTATGCATGGGTGTGTAGCACGCCATACTTACGGATAAGAGGCTACAAGGCATTTAGGAAAAAGTTTCCCTTCTTTTGATATTCATGTCATGTGTGTAAGCATGAGCTCAAGCTAAACTCTCTGTCTAATTTATTTCTTCCATTCATTTACCAAACATACCTCCCAATAAGAATGGAAGAAGAACAGGAAATCAGCCAGCCTCTCAGCCTGTGTAGGTAGATCCTCTGGATGAGCACATCTCTCATATAGAATTCAGGGTTGTATTTACTACTCTAGCCAAATCCATAGCAACACAAAATAAATGACTATTCCGACCAACCCACTGGCCAATACTGCTGTGACTAGAATTTGACATTTCATGGGATAAATCCTCCTTCTTTCACAGGATCCAAATCTGAAGAGGATCCACAGAAATTCTTAGATATGGCGGAAAAGGTAATGGATGCTGTGGGGGTGACATCTAGTTAAAGTGCGGAGTTGGATGCATATCAGTTGCAGGATGTAGCCTATACTTGGTTTAAGTAGTAGAAGGTAGATAGGGTTGTTAATGCAGGGCTTGTAGAGTGGGAAGAGTTTTCTACATCTTTCTTAGATAGATTCTTCCTATTGGAGTTGAGGGAGGCTAAAGTTTTAGAGTTTATTAACTTAAGGCAGGGCAGCATGAGCGTGAGGGAGTATTCCCTCAAGTTTAATCAGTTAGCTAGGTATGCTCATCATGTGGTAGCTGATAACAGGTCCAAGATAAGTAAGTTTATGTCTAACATATATGATAGTGTGGTCAAGAAGTACAGGACCGTAATGTTTATTAGTGAGATGGACTTGTCTAGGCTGGTGGTCCATGCTCTATAGATAGAGAAGCAAAATATTAAGGAGAGGGAAAGATCAAATAAGAGAGCTAGGATAGGTAGTTTTAGTTTCAATCAGCCAAATTTAGAAGGTGGTAACTGTTCTCAGTTTCATTAGAGGGCTACAGCCGCAGTACCCTCTTCAGCCAATGCTCCAGTTCCCAAATTCAGAAATGACAATAGGGATAGGACACCAGGATCTAAGTCCCAGGTCAGTGTTACAAGTGCTCGTAGAAATCCTCTATGTTAGAAATATGGCAGACACCATCAATGTGAGTTTAGAGTGGGTAGTGATGTATGATTCGGGTATTGAAAGCCAGACTATTAGATTTAGAAGTGTCGGGTAGTTGCTCAGAGAGGTAGGGATGTGCGCTAACAAGGTCAGTCCCATCAGTCATCAATTTCATTCGGTCGCTCAACTCAGTAGGATACCACTTTTAGTCCTACCAGTGGTCAGCGTTCGAACAAATTATATGCTCTTTAGTCCTGCCAAGATCAAGAAAATTCTCCTGACATAGTTACTGGTATATTGCAGGTCTTTCACTTACATATTTATACTTTACTAGACCCTGGAGCTTCTCTTTCTTTTGTAACTCCATATATAGCCATCAACTTCAGAATCAGTCCAGAAATTCTAGCAGAGCCTTTTTTAGTGTCTACCCCTATAGGTGTTTCTATTGTATCCAGACAGGTATACAAGAACTATCCAATCACAATATCTCAGAAAGTTACCTCAGTTGATCTAGTAGAGTTAGAGATGGTGGATTTTGATATTATTTTCGACATGAGAGATGGTGGATTTTGATGTTATTATCGACATGGATTGGCTCCACTCATGCTATGCCTCAGTTGGTTGTAGAAAAAGAATAGTTCATTTTCAGTTCCCAAATGAACTAGTCCTTGAAAGGAAGGGTAGTACCACAACTCTTAGGGGTCAGTTTATTTTGTACCTTAGAGCTAGAAAGATGATATCGAAGGGGTGTATTTACTATATTGTTCAAGTCAAAGAATAACTCAGAAACTCCAACTCTTGAGTCAGTTCCAGTAGTAAAAGAATTCTCAGATGTATTTCCTGAGGATCTTCTCGGAGTTTCTCTTGAAAGGGAAATCAACTTTGGAATAGAGCTTCTTCCAGATAATCAACCCATATCTATTCCGCCACATAGAATAGCTCCAGCAAAACTTAAGAAGTTAAAAGAACAGTTAAAGGATTTTCTAGATAAGGGATTCATTAGACCCAATGTCTCTTCATAGGGTGCACCTGTTCTATTCGTGCGTAAGAAAGATAGTTTTCTCAGAATGTGCATAGACTACTATCAGTTGAATAAAGTCACAGTCAAGCATTAATATCCACTTCCTAGAATCAATGACTTAGTTGATCAACTTCAGGGTGCCAACTATTTTTCAAAGATAGATCTCAGATTAGGCTATCATCAGCTCAGGGTCAGGGAATGTGACATTTTAAAAACAACTTTCCGAACTTGGTAAGGTCACTTCAAATTTCTAGTCATGTTCTTTGTTCTTACCAATGCCCCAATAGCCTTCATGGACCTGATGAATCGAGTGTTTAAATAGTACTTGGACATGTTCGTCATAGTCTATATTGATGACAGTCTTGTTTACTCTCATAGAAAAAATGGTTATGCAGACCACCTCAAAATAGTACTTCAGACTCTTAGATCTCATCAGTTGTTCACTAAACTCAGTAAGTGTAAATTCTAGCTAAGATCGGTAGCTTTCCTTAGCTATATCATTTCCAGTGATGGCATTAGAGTTGATTTTCAAAAGATCGAGGTGGTGAAAAACTAGACTAGACCCATCTCTCCATCAGATATTAGGAGTTTCTTAGGTTTAGCTGGCTATTAACGTCGATTTGTGTAAGAGTTTTCTTCTATTGCATCCCCCATGTCCAGATTGACTCATAAGAAAGTTAAGTTTCAGTGATCAAATTCATGCGAGATGAGTTTTTAGGAGTTAAAGACTCGACTCACCTCAGCCCCAGTCTTGACTCTACCAGATGGTTCAGATAGTTTTGTTGTGTACTGTGATGCATCCAAGGAAGGTTTAGGTTATGTCTTTATATAGAGAGGTAAGGTCATAGCCTATGCCTCCAGACATCTTAAACCCTATGAGAAAAATTACCCTACTCATGATCTTGAGTTAGTAGCTGTAGTGTTTTCCTTAAATATTTGGAGGCATTACTTGTATGGGGTGAATATAGATGCGTTCATAGATCATAAAAGCGTTCAGTATGTATTCTCTCAGAAAGATTTGAATCTGTGTTAGAGAAGGTGGTTAGAGTTGTTGAAGGATTATGTCATGAGTGTTCTATATCATTCGAGTAAGGCTAATGTAGTGGCTGATGCTCTCAGTAAATTGTCTATGGGCAGTGCTGCTCATGTTGAGGATAGTAAGAAGAAGTTAGCTTAGGAATTTGATCAGCTTGACCGGCTAGTTGTTTGCATAGTCGACTCAATAGAGGGTAGTGTGTGGGTGCAGAGTAGAGCTGAATCATCTCTAGTTTCTGAGGTGAAGGAAAAGAAGGATTGATATCCAAGCCTAGTTAAGTTAAAAGAATCAGTCAGAGACCAGAAAGTGGAGGTTTTCTCCCAAGGAGAAGATGGTGTTTTGCGTTGTCAGGGTAGATTGTGTATGCTTGGTGTAGATCATTTGAGGAAATGAATTCTTGCAGAAGTGCATGGTGTATATTACTCTATTCATCCAGGGCCACTAATATGTACCGCGATTTATGGGAGATCTATTGGTGGAGTGGGATGAAGAGAGATATTGCAGCTTTTGTAGCTAAGTGCTCTATATGCCAGCAAGTTAAGATTTAGCATCAGAAACTTAGTGGGTCCGTACAGGAGTTCAGTACTCCCACTTGGAAGTGGGAGGACGTAAACATGGATTTTGTGATAGGTTTGCCGCGTACCCATCATCAGCATGATGCTATTTGGGTCATCGTAGATAGGATGATTAAATCAGCCTATTTCTTGCTAGTTCATACCTCTTATTCAGCCGAGGACTATGCCAAACTCTATCTGAGAGAGTTGGTTAGGATTCATGGTGTTCCCTTATATATCATCTAAGATAAAGGTACCCAGTTTACCTCTGATTTCTGTAAAGCATTCCAAAATAATCTTGGTACCTAAGTCCACCTCAGTACAGTTTTTCACCCTCAAACAGACAGCCAAGCAGGAAGGACCATTTAGACTCTAGAAGATATATTGAGAGCATGCGTTATTGTTTTCAAGGGTAGTTGGGATAGCAATTTTACTTTGATTGAATTCGAATACAATAACAACTATCATTCTAGTAGCCATATGGCTCCGTTTTAGGCTCTCTATGAAATGAGTGAAGAGATTCTGCAAGAAAGGGAAACTCAGTCCTCGATATGTCGATCCTTTCAGAATTCTAAATTAATTCAAAAAGGTAGCTTACGAGCTTGAGTTGCCTTCAGAATTAGCCTTAGTACACCCAGTGTTCCATGTCTCTTTGTTGGAAAAGTGTATTGGTGATCCAGTAGTAGTTGTTCCCTTAGAAAGTGCAGAGATTTAGAACAATATTTCCTTTAAGGAAGTTCCAGTCGAAATTCTTGATCATCAAGTTCGTAGACTAAGGAACAAAGAAGTTCCACTAGTCAAAGTTGTTTGGAGCAATCAGTCCATTGAGGGAGCCACTTGGGAAGCAAAGGCAGATATGCGAACAAAGTACCCTCATCTTTTCTCCATAAATCCAGATTCAGTATAAGGTACTAATCTTCTTAATATTTCTCTCTATCATGATTATTTTTAGTTGCAGATCATGTTCATGTCAGTCGTACATTTACCAATCAGTTCAGTCAAGTAATCCATGTATCAAATATGCATGTTCAGTGTGTAAGCTCAGTCTAGCAGTTTTCCTCAGCTTAACTAGTTTCATTTGAGGACGAATGATCCCAATAGGGAGATATTGTAACGCCTCATATTTCCCTAACATAATCTAAGTCCCAATACATGAGTATTCATATATAAATTTTCAAAACATTCATTATTTTTTAGTTTAGAGCCTGCCATTGCATAGGAATTCAATTAGCTTTCCAACGATATAAAAATTGCCCAAATCCGATAACTGGGTATGAAGTTATGGCAATTTTAAGTTTCAGTCATTAAACACCATCATTTTGACCCTTAATACATCGTAGGGTCAGTGTAAATAGAAATTATCAATTTCTAGCATAGCTCCATGATAGTGGCGCATTGCGTCGTAGGTGCAGCGCATAATTGTCCGATTCTAGTGAGCAGCGCGATCATGGCATGCCGCGCCAATGGTGAAAATCAGAATAAAAAAGGAACCACAATTTCTTTGCATCACGATGTCAGCCCAGTTCCTAGTTGTCAGTTTCTAGTGATACGATGCGATAGCGTTGCATAACATCAGGTGCCCATTTCAGAAAAATTTGATGAAAATTTTAGGTAAAACAGACCTTTCCCCTAATTTTAATCTGCCCAGGTGTGCTTTTAAGCCCTAAAAATATTTTTAAACTCATTATTTTAATTATTTTCCCCAAATCAAGAAGTTTTCTCTCCTAAATGAAGAATCCTAGCTCTCCAATTTCAAGGCTAATCCTCAAGAATTCACCAAGAACTTCAGGAAATTCATCAATTAAGGTATGTTAGATGTTCATCCATGGATTCCTTTCATCCATGGAGCCCAAGTAACCCATTTTAATCACCAAGTTATAATTTTTTCAAGTTATTATGTTTTAAATTATGATTTCATCCATGAATCTCCATGCACTATTGATTTTATACCGTGTTACCATGAAAATATTATTACTATTCAATTCTCCATGTGCTAATATTATTATTTATCAAATTAAACCATGATTTAGTACTAATATATTGAATTAATGATATTTTAATAAGTTCCATGGCATTCCTATGATTGTTTTAAATTCCGAACTACAAGTGTTTGATAAAATACCTACAAGAGTAATTGATTTAAATAAAAGCCATCATGTTTTGTCCTTCAAGCTTTAGTGTTATTTTACTATTATTGTTTTGAGTCCTAGGGTATTGAATTCCTGAAATCCATAGTTGTTTACTTAGTCTAGTAGCAGTACATTATAGAATAGTCTTCAGAACATACTATGAGCATTATCAAAATAGTTGGTTACTAGTCAGATGAACTCAGAACAGTCTAGTATTTCAGTTTCTTTCAGTTGGAAGTAGGATTTAGCATCGAGCGAGTGTAGGGATGGCGGCTTCCCCGTCAGATAGGCATAGTTGTTAGTAGTAGTCCCTATACTCCAGAACTATGTAGCCAGCGTAGGGTATGAGAAGTTACCAATCAGATTAGGCTTGACTATCTCCCAGGGGTCACCCATCAATTCAGGCTTGACACCCTTAGTCCTTAGGACATTATATTAGTTAGTAGATCCACAAAACCATCGTTAGTATGCATGGCTTGGTATTAACACCCTTCTAACTGGGATTACATATTGGACCCTGATTAGCTTAAATTGGGGAATATCGGTTAGATGATAACTCCCACAACCTTATATATTGTTTCAGTTATAGTCTCAGTTCAGTTATACAGTCTTAGAGTTGCTTGACCAAAGCATATAGATATCAGTATTTTTTAGTATTTCAGTTTACACATTTTACTCAGTCCATGTTATATGCTTGATCATGCATCCCCAGTGTCTACAGATTTTCATGTATCTTCAGCATTTACAGACTTTCATGCGTACTCAGTATATATAAATTCTCCATATTTTTAGTATCTATAGATTCCATGTTCTCTACTCAGTACTCCATGTTTTACATGCATATTCAGTAAATTATTAGTTATGTTCATCAAACCATGCATATCAACCTACCTCATATAGCATATCAGTACATTCAAAGTACTGATCGCATGCCTTTATTTTATGTTATGATGTATTATATCATTGACGCTCAGTTCCTGGACCGCTCTTAGACTTCACATCTTAGGCTATCAACAGTACAGTAGTAGTGGTGAGTCCTCATCATTCGAGGATAGATTATTTTACTTCATATCTCTATTTTAGTAGTTAGCAAAGTTAGTTGGGGGCCTATCCTATCAACTCATATTCAGTCAGTTGGTTTTAGAGGCTTTATCGACATTAAAGTTAGTTATTCAGTATTCAGACATTACACCTAGTTATCCAATTTATCATTATTTTATCAGATTCAGTCAGTTATTTCTATAGACTCATATTTCAATTTTAAATTTAGTTATTAAAATCTTATATGGCATGTCAGTATTCTTCTGCATTTATGATCATGTTATCCAGTGCTCACAGTAGGTACCGTCTTATGGGTTAGCTTGTGGTCCCTCGGGACTGTAAGCATCGTGTGACGACTAGGGGGTAGTCCTAGGTCATTATATGTAGGTAAAGTATTCTCCACCCATTCTTTAGTATTAAACTCCTTCTCTATATTTGAACTATCTTTAGAATCAGCCGTGTAGTTGCACTGATCCTTCATCTTCTGCTTGTTAGCATTATTGTTTGTAATGTCATATGTTAGCTTATCTGACTTTGCTTTCAATTATGAGAAACCTTGTGCTGCTGTTGATCTAACATTATTTAAACTTTCAACATCTTCATTCTTCTCTTCTTCCTCCTCATTGATGGCCTCTAAGGCTGCATATTGATTAGTTGGATCAATAGGAGGCTTCTTACTACTGATAAGAATATTATTTTGTATATTCTCTCCTTTGACCTATCTTTTTTTTTTGTAACTTTATTCCAATCTTCAGGATTCCCTATAATTTTTCCACTTGTTAACCTCCTAGGAAAGGATCTAATAAGTGGTGTATGTTTTTCACTGATTCTGCCTGCACCTTTGTTACGTTTTTCACTGATTCTGCCTGCACCTTTGTTATATTTCCCATTATCTACTTTACTTCTATCTTTTGGTTCACTGTATGTTTCATTCTCTTCCTGCCGTATAGTCAATTCAGGGTGTAATGCCCTGCATTCATAGATATTGTGGCCTTGTAACTTACATTCATTACAATATTTGGGCAAATAATCACATTAAATGTCGACTTTCACAGTCCTTATTGCTCCCGATTTTTCATCTTCAATATCTATCCTCATATGATCAGGTAAATTATCCATCAAATCAACTAGAACCTTTATTTGCGCATAACTAGGTCTAGTTTTATTATCATGGCCATGTCTAAATGAATAGGAGTGCCTACTGTAGATGCTAACGAGAAAAAAGCCTCCTTAACAAAGAATATGGGTAATAAATTAGGAAATCTAAGCCATCACCATAGTAGTTTTTTCCTCAACAGTGAACTTAGAGCCATAAATCAAAGGTCTCGTCTGATAAGATCCACCATCTTTTGATTTAATATAGAAAACATCCTTTGAGGTTAAATTTATGAAATCCTTCTTCGATGAAAGCCTAATAAGCACATGTCTATTCCTGAAATATCCTATCCCACATCCGCCTTTAATGTTACATTGTACAGGAATGGCAGCACCCAACTCCTCCAAATTAGGCCAGCCATATGAAAACTTACCAATAATAGCATGTTGTAAATTTTCAATAATTTCATCGTACCAACTTCCAGTTCAAACCATTTTAATGTATGGTTCTCTGTGTAACATTGTAACAGGTTTTATTGCAATCGAAGGCAAATCTTTCTTCCCTTCATAGTGGGGGGTTTAAAAATCTTTGAGTAATCAAGGATCAACGTCTCACCAAGATTAACAGGGGTGGGTGTTTTGGGTGGTGTGGCTAGTGTTGCCTGATCAATCATTGCCCGCGATGACTGACCAATGGATTGGCCATTATGTTTGAGTTGCAAGAAAAAATTATCTAGGGTTAGGGAGTCGCCACTCTATCTAGGTGTTGAGATCTCGAATTCATATTTTATCGTTAAAATCTTACTCCACACGCACACAAGTGAAAATATATTGTATTTGTACATTCGTTTGCATAAGTGAAATGCGTTGTATTCGCATATATAATAAGGAGAAAATACATCATTTAACCTCTGAATTTATCCGCATAATTTAATTTAGACCTTAAACTATATGGATAATTATATACTCCTTTAATAACTTTCAAGTGAATTTTATACCATCTTAAAAATATTGTACAACTCTCATTACGGAGAGTGCAGTACACACGCGCCACGTTTGAGCCACGTCAGTGCCATGTAAATAATTTTTTAAAATAATCCCTTAAAGCAATATATATGTGTATATATATATATACATACATACATACATATACATATATATAAAGAAAAAGAAATCTTATCCCTAACCTTTCTTCTTCACCGCCCCCACTCCCACACTGCCCCCACCCCCAACCCTTTTCTTTTCTTTTCTTGAATTTCCAATTCCCCCCACCCCCACCCCATCCCCCAAATCCGTCACCTTCTTTTTTCTTGAATCTATAACTCCCTCGCTCCCACCACCGAATCTAGCTTCACCAACTCCCCTCCATCCATCCCCTACTATTTCTTAAATTTTACAACTCCCCCACCCTAACCCCTAAATCTAGCTTTATTGGCTCGACTTCAAATTAACACCTTCATATGAAAAATAGAAAAAATAATGTCTCACTCTTATCACTTTTCATTTAAAGTTACACCATTTACTTGTGCTTTGTAATTAAACAGAGTTTTTTTTTAACTATTTTAATGCATATGTAATTAAAAAAGGTTATAACTCATAATATTTGTATGTAGTTGAAAATATAATGTTTGAATTAGTAGATTGGAACTTTAACCATTAGTTGGTGTTATTTCAATTTCCAACCTCCTTTTTTAACTATTACTTAAATATTTCAATCAAGTGTGCCTCAATCATGAATTAGTTAGGTTTGTTGAATGAATTTGCAAAATAATGAAGAAGGAGAAGAGAGGGGGTGGTGGACTGTGAGAAAGATGAAGGAACAAAATTTTAAAAAATTTAAAAGTGGGTCCCACCTTTTTTCTACCTTTTTTATTGTTTACGCGCTGATTTTTTTTAATTTTGCCACGTCATCTATTAGTGAGATACAAAATTCACTTTAAAGTTATTAAGGCGGTATATAATTCCCCCTATAGTTTAAGATCTAAAGTAAATTATGCGGACAAGTTCATGGGTGAAATTATGTATTTTCTCTATAATAAGTGTATTAACTTGTATACAATACCTTTGAAATAAAATACATTGTATCTATTTAGATGTATAATAATAGTTAAATACATTGTATCTACAATCTTAATGGATATATCCACGCGTATCATATATCTCCATCTTACAGTATACGTTCAGACTTCAGTTAATGAATATATTTACTCATTTTACTATAGAAACACTAAATTATTGCTAATTATGTAATATGTTTAAACTATCATTATTTCAAATTGTTGTGTAATTTTCCCTTCAGAATTCACATCTCCATATAAATCCTTCCACATGATATAGACAATATCTTCATGTGGAATATGAGCTTCTTTATATATAAAACAATATCTTCATGTGGAATATGGTTTTTTTTAAAAAATAAAACTTAAAATGATTATTTTTTTTGTAAAATATAAACTTATGGAGTTTGGTGTCTAAAAGACAAGTTTTTCTATTTCAAAATTTCAAAGAGGCATATCAAAATAAAAGAAAATATCAAAGCGGACAAGGTAAACACAGGCGTTTACCTTATCTAATAAAAAGTTCACGGTAAAATCGTTATTTTACCTTACAAGATAAATGGAGTCACTTACCTCATTCCTTGATTGATAAAATAGAAATAAATTCCTCTAGGAAAAGAGTGTTTGCAATATGGGACTTATAGCTGACAAGGGAGGGAATAAATTTTCTTTTGCTAGCTGATTGTAAGTTGGGTATGGACTCTCACCTTATAAGCTAGGATCTCATGTTCATATTGTAAGGTAGGATCCCATGTTTTCCTTGTAACAACTTCAAAATTCACGGCGCTATATAAAGAGAGTGAGTGTAGGTTGGAATTCAAAAGGGGAGGGGTGAGTTGAAATTTTATTATGGGTCGACTATTGACTCATCACAATCGACTCACCTGCAGATCAGTGCACTTCACAAAGCAGATTAAATTTAAAATAATTAAGCAAATAAATAACAGAATGTAAAGTAATAACACAGAGATTTATCCTAGTTCAGAACACCAATGTGGTGCCTACTTCAATCCCCTTTGGTTTCAAAATTTTCTTAGATTGTTCAATGTCAGGTTTGAGTAAAATGATAGAAAATAAGTTATGAAGAATTATTTTGATCTTTAGATCTTGTGGCATAGCTTCAGTTGATGTTACAAAGTTGACTCGATCCTACTCTTTGTATAACAATTGTAAACTAAAAGTTACAATGCCTTGTGAGACTAAGATTGAGACACTTTGATTTTTATCCTTGAAGTTGTGTGACCTGTGTCTGTCTTCAATCTTCATATTTTATAGTCTTTGGTTGCTACTCTTCATAAGCAAACCCAAGAGATTTCTTCTCAATCAAGGATTTAAATTGATTCTTTAATTGAGGAATGTAGCCGTTTGATATATCTATTTTAGATATGTACATATACAACTTTGGATCACGTCCATATCATATATGCCTGTGATCTATTTTCCCTTTTGGTCTTGTATAGATTGATGCTTTCCCAAATGTGCTTGTGATCTTTTCTTCCTTTTCTTTAGTTGTTATTGATATGATTCATCAAGACTTTTGGGATAGAGATTCTCTGTGATTGATTTGATTTGTCAAGACTTATAGGACTGAGATTCTCTTTTCGTTTGTCCTCATTCTTATTTATTTTCTTTGATGTCGCGGATCGTAAGTTGATATCCTATAAATCCTAGAGACGGTTTACTTTATCAGTAGTCTTCAATGTCCTTCAAATATCCATTTGTTAGTTTGTCAATATTAAAACATAGAATTCGGAGTCTAACAATCTCCCCATTTTTTATAATGAAAAACAAGAGTAAACATCAATTGACTTCCTTGTCTGTTAGCTTGCTCCCCCTGACTTTTAAATATCTTTGCTATCCTAGGTTTCTTGGGTATCCGTTGGTCTTTGTGTACCAAAAGTTGACTTGATCTCCCTGACTTGTGAGCATTTCTGTTGTCCCAAGTTTCTTGGGCATCAATCGACCTTTGTGTGTCGAAAGTCGACTGTCGACTATCGACTGTCAACTTGTTCTTATTCCTCCTGACTGATGGGTACTTCCTAATTTCTTGATGTACCTGATGATCCTGTCTTTCTCCCCCTTTTGGCATAGTAAAAAAGAATAATAGCGAAAAATAAAACACATACATAGAACAACACATGAAATATAATAGACAAATATGGACAGTCATAATCTATTAACTAGACAGAGAAAAAAAAATGTGACAGGTAGTGTGATAAATATTATCTTATAACCCATTAACATAAGGGACAGAAACCCCCTTTTGAATAAAAGTTCATAATTCACTGTTTCGCTAGGATGTATGTTAGAGTATTATGTATATTATAACAAAACTTGTCATAGGATTTTTCTACCTTTTTGACAAAGAAGGAGTAGGAGGGTTGAAACGAGACGGCTAGATCATCATTAGAGGAACAGACTTGGGATTTGAAAGAGTCCATGTGAGAGATAACTCAAGAGAACAGCTTGAATCCTTCTGATTTGAGCCCATCGAGTGTCAGCCAGACAGTGCTTATGTTAGAGCTTATACTTTTCCCAAGGTCTAGGAGTTTAGTAGTTGACTCTTGGTGTTGCATGAAACTTTTCTCAATGGCTTTAAACTATTTCTTGAGTTCTTCGAGTTTCTTCAACAAAGAGGTAGAGGGGTTAGAAGCAGATTTAATTACCTTCGGAAGTTCAGCCATAGCATGAGCAGACTCTTTCTGGCACCATTCATATTCCCCCAAGACATATCCCATGCTGCTAAATGTTCTTGAATCATAAGTTGCAGTAACTTCTATAAAAAGATAAGCTTAGAGAACAATGGAGTAGAACATAAGGATCCGGGTAATGATCAACTTGTACGGCAAACTGACAGAGGCATGGAATTCCTTTGCCCTCTCAATCATCTACTCTCGAATCCAGGTTACCCAATTGATTTTAATCTTTTTGACCAGCTAGTATAGCACAAAGATATCATGACAAGTGATTTTGCTAAGGGATCCTTTTCATGAAATCAGAGTGGTTGCAATAATATGGGCCATTATGCGAACATAAAGACAAGGGACCAAAGTTGGTTGACATAGACTCAGGATCACATAGAAATTTCTTGACTTTCTTCAAACCCACTTCAAATTCATTGAGCCAGTTATTGTTCATAAAAGGGACCACACAAAAAAACTTAGTAACAGAAACATTTTCAAATAGGAAGTTGTGGAAGATAATTCTTGTGCCTAGCACAAGAGTCTCGAATTCACCACTATCTGGGAAAAGTTAGAGATTAGCATAAAGCATGCAGACAGGATCTTCATAAACTAGAAGTCTAAAGAGACAAAAAGTCAAGGACAAATTTTAAAATTTAAAAAAGTGACTAATATTACAAGAGACATCTTTTAATAGACTAAGATTGACGATGCGATCGGGTACAATGGCCAATATTTAAAGGAATGGAATTATTATTTATGAGTGTTTTTCCAGAAATGGTGCATCTCTTCTAAAGGGGGGGATTTGTATGAGTTTTTTTGATGTAGGAGATGGGGAAGGAATGGGTCTTCATCTTTTGAGGAGAGTGGATTGAGACTAGGATTCATTGAATGACTCTGATAGAAGAACAGGATCATCGAAAGAAAATCTAGATACGTTATCCATGGAGTGAGTCTTTCTCATGGGGGAGAGAGGATATGAGATTTAAAGGATGAGAGGGAGAGGAGAAAATCCTTTTAAGAGAACTTAGAAGCAAAATATGAGAAGGGACTGTTCAGAAGGGATAGAGAAAAAAAAGTGAAGGGGCATGAAGTGAAAGGAAACTGATGGAGGTGATAATGCATGAGGAAGATAAAAGAAAGGTAGAAGAGGCATGGGAAATGGTGAAGTTAATAATGGCTTCCCTTTTAAAAAGACTCCTTTCTAATAAAATAGGTAAAATTGGACTAAGTAAAAAGATTTGTGTCAAAAAATATGGCTCATACATCATTAATGTCAAATCTTTATCTGAGAAAATAAGATTTTTCTTCTAGTAATGGTAAAAATAAAATTGGACTAAGTAAAAAGATTTGTGTCCAAAAATATGACTCATAAATCATTAATGCCAATTTTTTTTTTGAGAAAACAAGATTTTTCTTTTAGCAATGGTTTTAATAAAGTCTACCATCAGTTTTTAGGAGTCAACGAAAAATCCCCACTTTCTCTATGATTACGAATAAAATGATGCTTAATGCAGATAAGTTTATCCCTAGATAGACATAACATTTAGATAGACTAACAACACCAGTATTATCACAAATTCTGGGAACAGACTCAAAAGGCAAAATAAAATCAAATAGTTGACACATGATTCATAGAATTTAAGTTAATAAATTCCCAAAGGCTGTGTATACTACTCCATTTATTGGGGAGTCAACTAAAGTTTGTTCCTTGCTGAGTTATGAACTTTGGGCATCACTCATGTGACAAAATCTTTCATTACAATAGGAAATTCTCACATAAAGATGTTAGAATTATCAGGAATAATACTAAAATATGTACTATAAGAAGTCCTAATTTTTTAAGGACTTAGAATTGTATCAAAATTACTCCATCTTTTAAAAAAAATTAGCGAAGTGCTCAATTTCTCATGCTAAGCCTTTGGAGCTCGATTGACACTGTGAAGTGCTTTAGCAGTTTTAAAAACATTTAAGGGAAGTACGTGATAATGATAATTTATATTGATTCTGAACTTATGACAGAGGACAAAGATTTTTATTGAAGTCAGTACCTTCTTGGAGGGAATAGCCTTGAGCTATATATCTATTTTCATTTCAGCCTCATTGTTTCAGATGTAGATGTCTACTCTAAAAGGGGTATAGTTGACTCATCTTGTGAAGTCTAAGAGATTGTGTGAGCATCATCTCTAGATTGTAAATCACTCACATGTTATTCATCACTACATTATTATGGGTGAAGCATTCATTGATGATATGACATGCTGCATGTTCTCTTTCCCATTTTTGGCGTTCACCAAATAGATAGATACTTATGTTTTCATGTTTGATGAACTATATTTTTGTTTGAAGGAGATTCCAAACCAATCATTACACCGTGAGTCGACTCTGGTGACACTGCCTATGGCGTTGTCACTGAATTTGATTAATCCTTTACCTGCATTCTTTAAAGCAGAGGATCTTATTTTTTTTTGGTCATGTATTTGGAACACCCGCTATTAGGAGCCCATATTTCCTTTTTATGGTTTTTGCGGACATGTTCCTGCAAAATGAAAAGATTAACTTTGCTTAGATACCCAGTGTTCTTGGGTCCTTGCGGGTTAGATGTGATTCCTTTGGGATTTCAAACCTACATACTTTTAGGCTTATGCTTGCAACTATAGGATTTATGCCCTCTCTATCTACAGATAAAACAGATGGGTACTCAAGAGAAGAAAGAGGTCTTAGCTGATTTAAGTGACCCTAGTGAGGAATTAAAGTAGTTTTTGAAGGAATTTGATCTTACAAAACTGTGGCTTGGGGTTGTCTTAAAACTTTTTAGTTTTATTTTTGCATCATCAAACTTTTCATGAAGTAGGTCAATTTTAATTAGACATGCATCAATTACAATTTGTCAGTTTCATCGTTCCTCTTCAAGTTTTTGTTTAAATCGTGCTTAACAACTGTTTTTCTCTTTAGCTAGTTTATTATATTCATCTATGAATTTTTGAAGCTTGTCAATTATCATATCTAAGTTGAATTTAAGAATATTATAGTTATGACAGTCGTGTTGTCTTACCTTGCTAGGTTCACCTGTTGCCATGAAGTATATATTAGCGGCTTCTATTTCTTCTTCGGTTTCATTCTCATCACTCTAGGCTCCATAATTTTTATTTTTCCTAGATTTTTTTCTTCTTAATTCTGGACATTTTTGTTTGAAGTGTCCAGGCCTTCCACAGTGATAGCAATAATAATCGTTTCTAGTGGAATAATTATTTTTGTCTCCTTGGTAGGGCTGGGCAGAAAATACCAAAAACCAAATTATCAAACCGAATAAGAAAATTTGGTATTTGGTATTTGATAATTCGATATTTTGTGTGTTAATTAGGTGTAAAATTTTAAAATTACGGTATTTGGGTTTGGGATTGGTAAAAGATATTACTACCATTTGATATTTAGTAAAATACCAAATACCAAATTATAATTAACTGATCATAGTTCATACTTCATAGACCATAGGACATAAGTCCAAATTAATATTCTACAAAAGGTCCAAAAAAAGCCCACAACCAAAAAATTTATAATACTATATTAATTTTAAATTTTTCAAAACCCTGTAAACTTTATTTATAACTTATTATAACTTATAAGTCAAATACTCAAAACCCTCTGCTGACTACTGAATGCTGTTGACTGTTGCTATTGCTCTTATGCTCTATACGGACTGATTGTTGCTATTGCTCTATACGAAAAAGTGACTACGACCATATGGTATACGCCTAGCGTCTTCATTTTTTTTTTACTTTTTTGTCTGTATAAATTGCCCTTCTCCTGCAAAATTTTCATCTTCTTCTACAGGAGTTATTCTTGTTCCTTTTGTTTTACAGGAGTTTCCTTTCAATGTACAGTTTCATCTTCTAATTATCGTTCAATTCAAGTTTTTTGTTTGGTTTTTGTTCTGATTTATTAGAATATTAATGTGTTGCTATTTTTTTATTCTTCTACTAGGCATTGTTTGATTTTCTTCTATTATTTTATTATCGAATTATGTTTTAATCTGATTGTTTATTGAACTGATCTTTATGATTTCATATTTTCATATATTTTCTCTTTGTTACATCTATTTGTACGATTATTTCAAGTCTTTAACTCAAATATTTTCAAGTTCACATACTGATTTTTGTTTTTAATTATTGAATAGTGGACGATAACTCAAGTCAAGCAATCAATGTGTCTACAAGTGAAAGCGCACCTATTATTGAGTCTCTCAATTTAACACTAAAAAATGATCAACTATCAATGAAGATAAAATTCATGGCCCTTAGGTCTCTTACTTGGCCGCATTATGAGAAGTTCGTAGAAGATGGGGTTACCAAAGTAAAGTGTAAGTATTGTGGTAAAGCTCTTAGAGCTGCTTCTAGAAAGGGACCAAGTGGGATGAATAATCATTCAAAAATTTGTCCTAAAAATCCAAATAAAGTGAACACTTTCAAGCAAAAATATTTAAACTTTCTAGCACAAGGTGAAAAAGGTGATGGGGCATGTTGGAGTTTTAATCAAGAGGTATCTAGGAGGAGTTTAGTTGAGATGTTAATTCTTGACAAGCTTTCTTTTTATTTTGTAGAGAAGGAAGGTTTTAAGAAGTTTATGAGGAAAACTCAACCTTTGTTTCGAATTCTCTCTCGAAGAACATTGGCAAGGGATTGTTATACAACTTTTGGTGAAGAGAAGCAAAATTTGATAAAGTATTTTAAAGAAACATTACCCAGAGTTTGTCTAACCACAAACACATAGACTTCTTTACAAAGAATAAATTATATGTGTCTTACAGTGCATTTTATTGATAGTGATTGGGTCTTGCATAAATGGATTTTAAACTTTCAAGTTGTCTCTAGTCATAAGGGTAATGAAATGGCATTGGAAATTGGACAAAATATTTACTATAACAATAGATAATGCTTCTTTAGATGATGTCATGGTAAAATAATTACATAAACAATTGGTGAATTGGGGATCTAACATGAAATTTGGTGAGCATCTTTATGTCAGATAGATGGCTCACATTATCAATCTAATAGTTTAAGATGGCTTTAAAGAAATTGGTGCATCTGTCAAACGTGTTAGACAAATGGTGAAGTAAATTAAAGTATCTCTTGTAAGGATTAGAAAATTTAACGAATGTTGTGAATCTGAAAATATAGAATGTAAGAAGTCACTATGTTTGGATATTCCTACTAGGTGGAATTCTACCTATTTGATGTTGGATAGTGCATAAAATTTTGAGACTACATTTAATAGGTATGATCTTGAAGATAGTGGATTATCAACTTATCTTTGCTACTAAGGTTTGTGAAGATAGAAGTGTTTTAGGTGTACTTAAAGATGATGACTGGCACCATGTGAGAAATATGGTATTATTTATTAAAAGATTTTATGATCTAACTGGGAAGGTTTCAGGTGCACTGTTGATGATAGGCAAATTTACACGCCTAAAGTACTATATTTCACCCATATTTTAGCTAAGTTTTTGTAACACCCCATACTTAATTATGTTCATTAGCCATGGTTATATGTGTTGGAGTATATGTATTGATCCTAAGTTAGGTATATATGAGTTTAAGTATGAGTATTGATTATTTTGAGATGGTTTCAAGTGTATAGCTTGATTATATGTGTATGGGAATCGACTTTATTTATACCGGAATTTGCCCGTCGATGGTTCCATACGAAGTTTATTGAATAAGCTTTCCAACGATATAAATATTTCTAAAAACGGATAAGTTTCGGATATAATCGAGCCCGTTCGAAACTATAAAACGGCGGACGGGATAATTGTGAACAGTAAATGTGCAGGAAATTCAAACTACTGAGGCCTGCCAGTTTCTTGGGTCGACTTTGAACGATCATAACTCCCTCAATATAATGAACTGGGAGAGCTACCACCTATAAAAAGAAATATCTTTGAGTCTTCTTTCCAATGAAATTGGTTTCATCCAAATCCAACATCTGAGTAAGGAGTTATACTCGTTTTTCTTCAGCCTCTCAAAACAGATTTTTAGGGTCAATTTCAAATGTTCATAACTCCTTGTACAGGACGAACTGGGTGTCCTACTTTATATGAAATGAAAGCCCTTTGAATTATATATCCAACGATACCAATTTCACCCAAATCCAATACCGGAGCAAAGAGTTATGGCTGATTTACTTTAGCCTGTCAAAACAGTCCACCATGGACAGATTCGGATTTGCTTAAATTTTTAAGGGCAATATGGTCATTTTCCATCACCTCTTGGACGAAAATTGGTCATTATATAGATATAATTGGTCTTATATCCATCAATTATCATCATATTATTGGAAATAAGAAACCCTAGCCTAATTTCAACACCAATTATCTTGTGATTCAACCGTAGAAAATCCAAATTGATTTCGTAGTTGTGTTCACCGTCTCGAGGGCTTCGAGAAGCACCCCTTATTTGTGCCAACAGGACTTCGAAATCAAAAGTGCCATTTTATGGTAAGGATGTAAATTATGTTGGTGTTATTTATATGGATATGTATATATATATATGCATGTGAGCATAAGAAGTATGTTATTTGATTGTTGTTGAAAGATGATTGGAAATGATGTTGGATTATTCTTGTGCATGGTTGGATTATGTTGATTTGTGAAGGGATTTAGTGTGATGATGTGGTATTGAAATGATGATTATATATATATATATACGCATAAACCTATTGATCAAGTTGGTTTTTGGAATGTTTTACAAATATTGGTTGTATGGAATTATGGAAGAGAATTGTGGTGTTGGGTTGCTAATACTAGATGCCAAATATTTCATTATAGATAAGTGATTTGTAAAGGCGGGAAGTTGTGTCGAATTTGTGTCCGAATCTACAACGAGGTATGTAAAGCATATTCTAACGATGTTCTTTGGCATGAAAACACCAATGTTCCATCAAGTAAGATTCCAAGGTTGTCCAAACCAATGTATTGTTCTACATTACCAACGAAGTTGTTTCCATTCTATAAAGTGTCAAAATATTTCATTGATATACCAAAAGGCTCCTATTTCATTGTTGTGATATTGATGATTCTGAAGCACATTGTTGATGTACTAATGAGTCTTTATTACATCGTTATTGTACAGAAGGTCTATTACTTGATTCCTATTGATGTATCATTGTTCCAAAGGTACAATATTGGCATGAACACTAATGTAATAATCTCAAAAGCTTTTGAACTAAGTTATTGGAAAGATTTCTTATGTGTGTTACTTGATATACGTGTGGGTGGTATCCCAGGGGCATAAGCCTAGCATGGGTCGATCCCTATTTATGTGTTTATGGGTGGTATCCCAGGGGCATAAGCCTAGCATGGGTCGATCCCAATTGATATATACTGGAGGCAGCCTAATGGTCACAGTACGGTACAGTATTGATTATTGTTAGGTGGTTGGAGGTTCGGGAGGAGGAGGTAATGGCGAATGATAATTGTAAAGAATGAAATGAACAAATATATACCGTTCCACAAATGTGTTTGAATCCAAGAACCCAGTTCAGATTAATGATAATGTACATGATCCTAAAAGTGTTTATGAAGTGTGGTTCACTTCTATTATGATTTATTCACATGCGTATGATTTTCTTGATCCCCCATATCACATATGATTATCTACAGCTTTACATACTCAGTACATATTTTGTACTGGCGTCCCTCACGGGGGACCTGCATTTCATGCTGCAGGCACAGGTACTTCAGTTTATTCACAGAATAGATAGGAGCCGGGTCGTACAGCTATTGTTTGTGAGCTCCAGTTTGCTTCGAAGCTTTCCGAGTCGGTTCCTTATGTTTTGTTATTGTACAGGAGTCATGTGTAGGCGGGGGTTTGTCCCGACCCTAGTTATGTCATGTATATATGTCCTAGAGGCTTTGTAGACATAAGGAAGGGTCAAGTCATGGGAGTTTATATAGTGATGTTATATTTGTATATGTGGTGGCCCCGACGACCAAGTATTATATATATATATATTTGTGCATGTTGTGCTAATACAGGAAATTAGACCCTTCTATATGTAACGAAGTGCTGCCCAAATTTTTGGTGAATGTAAGTGAAGGTATAGGTATTTGAACGGGGTTCTCCCGGGCCTTCTCGACTTCGGGTGCCAGTCCGGGCCGATGGGATTTTGGGGCATGACAGTTTTGAGGACAAAATATATAATTCATGCACTTTTAGTCCTTTTTCCTGTAAGTCAGCTAACAAACATGATTAGCAAGTTTTCAGGTATAAATGATGCAGATTTCAGCATTTTATGGATAACTTGACGCCAAAGAAAGCTTCACGAAAGAAGGAAGGGAAAGCTTGGACGCCAAGGACCAAAAGTGGCGCATGGAAAACCTGTCCCGGGCAAAAGCAGCAATTCTAAAGACTTTAGGGACTAGCAGTAACTTATTAGGATTAGGATAATGATGCAGTAACCCAGTAGGAATGGGTTAAGTAATACAGTAGCTTAGTGGGAATAGGATATGGGTGTTATAAATACCCTATTCTGCTAGAGATTTTTATTCATTCTTCAACTAACCATTCTACTACTATTCTTCTTTCATCTACAACTCTAAACAAATTTGCTCTAAATTAATTCTTAATTACTTTCTCTTCATCTATTCCATTCTAAATTTCCACAACAAGAGAAACGCTATTCTACAAGGAAAATCATGCCACAAGCCAAACCACACCATACTACACGGAAGATCTTTATTGTGGTATAATGATAATGTCTATTGTGATTTCCTTCGCACTCATGAATAGCTAAACTTCTCTGTTGGGGTTATGGAAGACTTATGAGATACTATCTATTGCTATGAGTTTGTGAATTCGTGACACGTATGCTGCTTATATCATTATTCTCTTCATCTTAATCTAAATTCTTTGTGGTTGCAAACACATAGGATACGCCAGTATAGCATTAACTTGTTCGAAAGAAAAGTTATATGTCTGGAAAAGAGATAATGTCAAGGTAATAGGGCACCAACCCCTGTTAAAAAGTTAGTGCCGTAACTGGATTAACCTCTTGGAGAATTTGTACCATTAGATACTCTTTAAGCTCGAAAGAGTTAAAGTGAAATAGTCCTTGTTAGGTCAAAAGACGCCTGGATTTACCATCGAATACAATTCTTTATAAGCACATGATGTCTGAATTCCGCATAACTCATAGCCAATAGAGACGTAAACTCAGAAGGTGGACATAACCCCAACTCTCAATTCTTATTGATTAACAACTTACCATACAATCTTTCTCTTTACTTTGCTATTTTCTGTTTTTACTTTACTATTTTGTTTACATTATTTGCACATTAAAATCCCCCCTTTTACGAGACTTGCACTAAAAGTCTAATAATATTTGTTTACTTATTGACCGACTATTCCCTGTGGGATCGATACCCAACCCAGTTGGGTTATATATTTGACAACGACCGCTTTAAACTCTTACGAGAGCTGTAGATTGAGCGTTATCAAAAATTGGCGCCGTTGCCGGGGAATACGGTTGTCAACTAAGTTTGTGATAATTACTAGACCCTTTGGTCAAAGATTCTCGTACTTTTACTTTTAGTTTTTGTTTTTGTTCTCTGCAGGTTTTTATTCTGTGCATGCCCCATACTCGAAGTTCTGGTCAACCGTTATTACCTATCAATCCTGAACCACAACGTATTGGCAGAATGGAGGCACAACACAAAATTGATAGGATGGCTGCTCAACAGGAATAGGCGAGACTAGCTGCTCTAGCCGCCGCTCAAGTGCACCAACAGAATATTGACAACCCTGGACGAGCAACAAATCCTGACGATGAGGATCTAGTTGATGACGAGTTACTAAACCCTAGGCGTGATGCTGAGATAGTAACACCTGCTAACAGAATAGATCGTCAAGCTAGGTTTAGGCCTGAACGCCGAGTTATGCAACTAGCTTTCGACGATGATGATGATGATCTTGATGGAGCCGGAGCCACCGGAGCCATTATTCCGCCACCATTGGCACCCGGAGCCAAATTCAACCTCACGAGCACCATGATTTAGTTATTGCAACTCAAGGGATTATTTGGTGGACTAGCAGGCGATGATCCGAATATGCATCTGATCAACTTTATTTCTACATGCAAGTCGTTTGACAATCCTGGCGTTGGGCAGAATGCAATTCAATTATGCTTATTTCCATTGTCTCTGTCTGGGGAGGCAACTCTATGGTTAAATGGGCTGACTCCTGATTCTATTACAAATTGGAGGCAATTGAAAGACGCTTTCCTAGAAAGATTCTTTCCGCCATCCAAAAGAGCACAATTGAGAGATGAAATCAACAACTTTCGGCAGCTTCCAACCGAAGCTCTTCATGAAACATGGGAGAGGTTCAAGACGAAGCTAATGCGGATCCCAAACCATCATATGACCAATGTCCACCTAATGGAGATACTATACAGATCCTTGAATTCAATAACTAAACCAGTGGTGGATAATGCGGCTGGAGGATGTTTTATGGACCTCACCTTTGGTCAGGCGAGCAATATGCTAGACCGGATGACAAAGCAAAGTAGATCTTGGCATACCAGGGATTCGGAGGTAGCAAGCCACACTTTATCTATTGGCATGACTGCAGACCAAAAGAGAAGAGAAGAAGAACATGATCAAGATATGACACACATGAAAACACAAGTGGATCTTCTTATAAAGCATCTATTATCAGGGAAGACCGAAAAAGTCAAAGTTGTTGCGTCAAAAGGAAGAGACGAATCTGATTCGGAAGAAGAGGCCAACTACTTAAACAATCAGGGGGGTTTCCGAGGCAATGCCCAAGGAAACCAAGGTCAGAACTATTATGATAAATCTTGAAACAAGGACCAAGGTAGTTGAAAGAACAAGAATGATAAGAGTGGTTTGTACGTTCCCCCAGGAAGATGTGACGCCACTGCATCTGGCTCTGGAAATATGGAAGATATGATGGCTAAACTATTGAAAGGAGTGGAGGCAACCAGCGCGGGAGTAACGGAGGTAATAAATGACTTGTCCTCAATGAAACAATTGGTTGACTCACATTCCACTTCAATAAAACAAATAGAACAGCAATTGAGCCCACTTTCAGCAGCACTCAATCAAAGAAAGGTTGGCACCTTACCTAGCGACACTGTGCAAAATCCAAGGAATGACGGATCATGCATGGCTATTACTACCCGAAGTGGTAAGGTGCTGGAAACTTCATCCAAAGGCAAGCAAGTGGTTGACGAGGTAGTGGACAACGATGATGAGGCTAATGGTGAGAATGCCGTAGAAGCCGACCACGACGTCTATGACGTCACACCGAGTATGTTACAGCCTGAAAAGACTGAAATACGGAAGCAAGAGGAGAAGGAAGCTGTGGAGAAAACAATTCCAATTCCACCACCACTTTTTCCTCAAAGATTGAAGAAGGTTGCGGATGATACACGGTTCAGCAAATTCATGACAATGTTAAAGCAGCTGACCATTAATGTTCCGTTGGTGGAGGCACTAGAACAAATGCCTGGGTATGCAAAATTTATGAAGGATCTTTTGACAAAGAAGCGTGCAGCAAGCTTTAAGTTAAAAGATACTGTTCATCATTGCAGTGCAATTGCTACCCGATCACTAGTTCAGAAGAAGGCTGACCCCGGTGCTTTCACTATTCCTTGCACCGTTGGATCTTTAAATTTTGCCAAGGCATTATGCGACTTAGGAGCCAACATCAATTTGATGCCATTATCCATTTACAAGAAGTTGGGGTTGGGTGATCCTACTCCAACCAATATGAGGCTAGTAATGGCGGATAGGTCGGTAAAACGACCTGTTGGTATTTTATGTGATGTATTGGTGAAGGTTTCTTCATTCATCTTTCCGGCAGACTTTGTTATTTTGGATTGTGAGGCAGACTCAGAAGTTCCCATAATCTTGGGGCGCCCTTTCCTTGCAACAGGAAGTGTGCTTATTGATTTAAGAGCTAATGAGCTTTTATTCCGAATAAATGACGAAGTAGTTCGCTTTGATGTGTGTAAATCAATGAAGCAACCCAAGAGCTGAACGTATTCTTGGTGGTTGATGTTTACTTTGATGATGAGAAAGAATTACTTGAAGAGGAGCAGATTATTGATGACCCATTGGCGGTTGTGCTCATGAATGGTGAGCATAAGGATGCTGAAAATTATGAAGAGACTATTGGTGCTCTAACTGGATTAGGGTCATATCCTCATGCTCCCAAGAAGCTGGACCTTGATCTCAAAAATCGACCCACACCACCAGCTAAACCATCTATTGAAGAGCCACCCACGTTAGAATTGAAAGAGCTGCCTAGCCATTTAAAGTATGCATTCTTAGGAAGCGGAAACATACTTTCAGTCATTGTGGTGGCAGATTTGGGTGAGCAGCAAGTTGCAACTCTCATTGCTATTCTACGGAAGTATATAAGATTCATTGGTTAGACCATCGCTGATATTATTGGTATTCCACCTGGGATTTGTACACACAAGATTCAGCTTGAAGAAAATTGCACACCTACTATTGAGCATCAAAGGCGTCTAAATCCACCTATGCAAGAAGTGGTGAAGAAAGAAATTATTAAGTGGTTAGATGCAGGGGTTGTATATCCAATCTCTGACAGTACATGGGTAAGCCCGGTACAATATGTTCCCAAGAAATGAGGCATGACGGTAGTTGCGAATGAGAAGAATAAGCTTATTCCACTCAGACCCATCACCGGATGGAGAGTATGCATGGACTACCGGAAGCTGAATTCATGGACGCTCAAAGATCACTTTCCAATGCCATTCATGGACCAAATGCTCGACCGACTAGCGGAAAAAGGCTGGTTTTGTTTCTTAGAAGGTTATTCTGGCTATAATTAGATTTGTATTTCCCCCGAAGACCAAGAGAAGACAACGTTCACATGCCCATATGGTACGTTTGCCTTTAAACGTATGCTATTCGGGCTATGTAACGCACCAGCCACCTTTCAGCGTTGTATGATGTCCATCTTTTTTGATATGGTTGAAGATACTTTGGAGGTATTCATGGACGATTTTTCAGTTGTGGGCGAGTCGTTTGAATCATGTTTGGTAAAACTAAGCATGGCGTTGCAAAGATGTGTAGAATTCAACCTAGTGCTGAATTGGGAGAAATGCCACTTTATGGTTAAAGAAGGAATTGTTCTTGGGCATAAAATCTACGAAAGAGGAATTGAGGTTGATCGAGCTAAAATTGAAGTTATCGAAAAGCTACCACCTTCAATTTCTGTAAAGGGAGTTCGTTGTTTCCTCGGGCACGCAGGTTTCTATCGGCGGTTTATCAAAGACTTCTCCAAAATTGCTAGTCCATTATGCAAACTTTTGGAGAAAAATGCAAAGTTTGACTTCAATGAAGATTGTTTGAAGGCATTCGAATGCCTCAAAGGGAAGCTAATTGAAGCTCCTATCATGGTAGCACCAGATTGGTCCCTACCATTTGAAGTCATGTGTGATGCTAGCGGGGTAGCTTTGGGTACTGTACTTGGCCAGAGAAGGGAGAAGTTATTCCATCCTATCTACTATGCTAGCAAAGTCCTGAACGAAGCCCAAAAGAACTATACTATCACAGAACAAGAGCTCCTAGCGGTTGTGTACGCTTTTGAGAAGTTTCGTGCTTACTTGATGGGAACTAAAGTGATAGTTCATACTGATCATGCAGCCCTGAGATACCTGATGACGAAGAAGGACACAAAGCCGAGGCTAATTCGATGGGTATTACTGCTATAAGAATTTGATTTCGAGGTAAAAGATAGAAGAGGTTGTGAGAACCAAGTGGCTGATTATCTATCTAGACTCAAAAACGAGCATATAGAGCAGCCTAAAATTGAGATTGATGATGCATTCCCTGACGAGGAGATCTTAGCGACAATAATAGAAGAATTACCATGGTATGCCGACTTTGCGAATTTTGTGGTGAGTAATGTGATACCTGTAAATCTATCTTTCCATCAAAAGAGGAAGTTCATGCATGATGTAAAACACTACTTTTGGGATGAGCCATATTTGTTTCGACGATGCGTGGATGGTGTTATCCGGCAATGCATATCCCATGTATAGGTGCCGAATATATTGGAAGCATGTCACACTTCCCAAGATGGGGGACATCACGCAGGTAATCGGATAGCAAAGAAGGTATTGCAAAGCGGATATTATTGGCCTTCGATATTTAGAGATGCTTACGACTTTGTGAGAAGATGCGACCAATGTCAGAGACAAGGTGCAATTTTGAAACACCATGAGATGCTCATGTCGAAAATTCTTGAAGTAGAGCTCTTTGACGTATGGGGTATTGATTTCATGGGACTATTCGTAAATTCGTTTGGAATGAAATACATCCTAGTTGCTGTAGACTATGGTTCAAAATGGGTTGAAGAAGTAGCATTGGCCGACAATGAGGGAAAGCGTGTTATAGCATTCTTAAAGAGGAATATCTTCTCTCGCTTTGGAGTACCACGTACTATCATAAGCGATGGAGGATCTCACTTTTCCAACAAGCTATTCAAATCCGTGTTGGCAAAATATGTTGTCAAGCAACATAAGGTAGCCACACCTTATCACCCATAAACTAGTGGGCAGGTAGAGGTTTCCAATCGAGAGATCAAGCAAATCCTTGCGAAGACGGTAAATGCTAATAGGAAAGATTGGTATCGAAAGCTGGACGATGCACTATGGGCTTATAGGACTGCATTCAAAACACCAATTGGCATGTCCCCGTACCAACTAGTTTAAGGGAAGGCTTTTCACTTACCCATTGAGCTTGAGCATAAAGCATTATGGGCGTTGAAGCGATTGAATTTGAATTGGGATGATGCAATGAATCTGAGATTGGAGCAGCTGAATGAGATGGATGAATTCCGTCTACAAGCTTATGAAAGATCAGACCTATACAAGCAGCGGATGAAAAAGTATCATGATCAGCAGATTGTTCAACGAAACTTTCAAAAGGATGATATGGTACTTCTTTTCAATTCCAGACTGAAGTTATTCCCAGGTAAGTTAAAATCCAAGTGGTCTGGTACGTACAAAGTTAACCAAGTTTACTCGTCTGGAGTAGTTGAATTGAAAGACAATAATGGTGTTGTCTTCAAGGTGAATGGCCAATGAGTAAAACCATATATCAGTCCTCTTGACTCGATAAACTATATGGCCATCACTTATCTCGACGAAGTCTAAGTACTCGAGGTAACTATGTCGTGCCGCGACAATAAATCAAGCTCTAGATGGGAGGCAACCCATCGTTTTTCATTTTTATTTTTGTCTTTCTTTCATTCTATTACGTGTTTGATTTTGATAAATAAAAATCCAAAAAGAAGAGTCGTGCCATGACCAAAACTAAGGCGCTTGATGGGAGGCAACCCATCGTTCTAATCGTGTTTGTTGTTTTTGAGCAAGTGTAGGTACAAGAGGCGTAAACGAGGAGATTGGTTCCAAATTTTGATTTGGTCGTATTGCATGTTGAAGGTGGTAAGTTAGTAATGAAGAAGCAAAAGGCCATGGATTAGGCATTGCTTATGAAAATATAGGCAACGAACAAGGCTAGGCCTATGTAAAACTTGGCCACGAATAAGGCAAGGCCTATGCTATGGCCTAAGCTCTCGGAATCTAGTGTGCCACAGCATAGGCGCCGCCCATGCCCAAGTATGCCATAGCATAGGCGCCGCCTATGCCAATGCCTTTTGTCTCTGAATCTCATATGCCATACAAAAGGCGCCGCCTATGCCTAAGAATGCCATGGCATAGGCGCCGCCTATGCTCAATAATGCTATGCAAAAGGCGCCGCCTATGCCAAGCATAGGCAAAGCAAAAGGCGCCGCCTATGGTCACTTCTTGTCTCCAAAACCGATTTTAAATGGGTCAAAACCCGACCCAAGCTTGTACTATAAATAAGATACTTAGTCTTAGACCAAAAACACATTGCAAACCTAGCATAAGCGCCGCCTATAGTCTCCAAATCCTCTCAAAAATTTTCCTTTTGCTCTTTTACTTCACAAGAACATCATTCAAAGTCATCAAATCAAGTAAGTACTTCTTTGTTCTTCATTTATATTTCGTAAGTACTACACTACTAAGCCTATTATGAATTGTTAAACCTTGAAGTAGTATTGGTGATTTGAATGTGATTGAATTGTTGTGATACAACTAAGTGAGTGAACGAATACGTAAGGATGGTCTTAACGTATTTCCAACTTGTATTTGATTTTGATGCACTGTCATACTTTTGCGGAATTGACATGGTCATAAAAAGTTGCATAATCTTGTCAATAGAAAGCCTACATGTTGAAATAACTTGTTCATCGAGATGAGAATTTTGGTTGACTACCGACATATGAGGTTGTGATTATTTTAGATGCTACACCTTGATTCAATCCCAATGTAGTAGTCTTGACATATAAAACATGAAAGTATTGCCAAGGTTACAAAAAGTATGACTGCACTGATTATATTGTTGGACTATACAACTTTCACTTCACTAGTCTGTACCAACAAACTAAGTGTGGGGTGGTGCCATTATTGCTTGTTTATAGATTGTATCCATCGAGACGATGCTAACATGACTATTGTTTTAAACCTCAAGAACAATGGCACCCAAAGCAAGACAAGGCAAAGATAAAGCAACCACTTCACAAAAAGACAAGAAAAGAGGCCAAAAAGAGCAAGGAGAATCCTCCTCGATGCAAGTACCACGCCGCACGTTCGGAATTAAATGGGTTCTAGAGGAGGAAGCAAAGGAATGGTATAGGAACAACAAAGAGAAGAAATATGTTCATGTGGACTTGATAAACAAGGAAAGCCTAGCAAAGAAAGAACCGCGTATGTTGGCCAAGATCATGGCGTTACATCTTGATTTCATCTTCCGAGATATGGGAGAGTGCAATCTCGATCTAACACACGAATTCTACTACAATTGGTCGCCGAAAACCACAGGAAGTGAGGTCAAGATTCGGGGCCAAGTTCTGCAACTAAATGCGGAGTTCTTCAACTCCTTTCTTGGCTTGCCTGCTGTTGATCCATCACCATTCAAGGAGCTGTATAGTAGACCTCCATACAGAGCCATTCGACACACACTCTGTGGAATAAGATCCATGGCACGGTGGAGTAGACACAAGGACACCGGTCGACACAACACCTTCCCATATGCTCCTTTGAATAGGGAAGCAAGGATATGGTTGCGCATAGTCAACTCTTGCTTAATTTCAGGGATGCAGTACACAAAGATAACAAAAGATAGAGTGTGTTTGGTATACGCATTGATGAAGAATGTCCCTATCAACATTGGGGCAATTATTCGATCCACAATGCAGAAAGCTAGGCTACACAAGAGGTCCCACTTCAGCTTTGGCAATCTGTTGACTGCAATATTGAGGAAGGAAGACATCAAAGAGGAACCGGATGATCATAAACTCCCACACAACCCAAATAAGGTTGACCTCACGAAGGTTAAAGATGCTGAAACCACGCATGGCGTCAACCTTACCACTTCAGAAAGGCATGCTCGAGATGAGAGTTTTTTTCGCCATCTTTATGGCATGACTCGGTTTACAATGATGAGCGGTGGTCGTGTTCCAACTGCTGCAGAGCTCCAAAAGCTGGATTACGACTACCCAATGAATGAGCACGCGAAGGCTATGTGTGGAGTAGGTACATATTTTGAGGAACCTCTTGATGATGATGTGCCAACCGACGATGATCGACGAATGCCAGACTCTGACGTGGAGGAGAATTCTGATGACAACGACTCCAATGATGATTCTGACGAAGGGGGTATGACCCCAAACATAGAGGAGGAGTCCGACTAACCAGGTTCTTCTTATTTATTTTCCACTGAGGGCAGTGTGTCCCGTCTAAGTGTTGGGTGTTGGTATTTGCATGCTTTCCTTCTTTATCTGCATTTGCATTTATGTTTGTTTTTTTTTGTTTTTTTAGTAGTTAAATTTTTGTTTTTTTAGATAATTTTTTTGTAACATTGCATAAATTTTTTGATAGGCAGCGTGGTATTATGACAAGAGTCTGTGATAAAATCATTACTATTGAGACATTTAGGCTCTAATTGTGACTCACTATGTGATATTGTGTGGTTCAATTCCTTCATCTGTTGAGGTCAAGAGTCTATACTACTCCCAATAAAGTCGACCATGTGCCTTGTGTGTGTGAGATAATAGTATATTCTATGTTTGTGGTTGATGCTAGAACTTGCCTGGTGTGTGTGAAGCGAAAATAAAGAATGTGAGTTTAGGAGATGATTTAGGCATTTCTTTGGCAACCGGTGATTGTTTACCTTCTTTTTACCTACCCATGAACATTTATCCTAGTTAAACCCCTTTGAGCCTTTAGCCTATTTTCTTTGACAGCTTCATATGTAAGTCTAATCCATTTTTTTCAAGACCGTAATTTGATCCAAATTCCTAAGTGCTTTAAAGTGTAAAGTCATGTGACAAAATAAGAGGAAGTTGGGTGAGTATGATGCATTAGAATGTAATGGTGCTTGAATTTGTTATGAAAAAGAATTGCTATCATAAGAGGTGTGTTATGAAAAGAAAAAGGAAAAGAAAACTAAAAAAGTTAGTTATGTTTAAAATTGAAAAACAGAAGAGGAGAAAAGGGGAGGTAGAATAAAAGAAAGTAAAAAGGTTGTTTGAAAGAAAAGTGTTAATGACATAGTGTGATGTATTGAAGCGCTTAGGAACATAGTCACTATTTCTGGCCAAAATAGTCCTACCCGTCCCTTAGCCTACATTACAACCAGCAAAAGACCTATTTGATCCTAAGCTTAGCATTCTGATATTTAGTGGAGCATTACACTAAGGGCAAGCCTATGGTCATCAGTTGCAACATACGAATTCTTTGTGAGAGTGAGAGCAAGGATAATCCTATACCCATGCTTCGATAAATATACTATACTTGTGAGTGATTATGGGTGATATAGTGTGAGACACACATGGTTGATGAGTTTTGGGTAGTTGTGTATGATTCTTTGTGCCTTAAAATTTTGGAATATGAGTTGACCACCATCATGAGTCTATGTTGGAGGTTGAATTGTTTCTACTAATGATCAGAAAACTACTCTTGGTTAATGATTGTCGTGCTTGTCTTGACGAATATTTTGTGTTGTTACTGTGAAACCCTAAGTAGATGTTTAGATGGACATGATATTTTGTTCGAGGATGAACAAAGCTTTAAGTGTGGGGTGTTGATGATAGGCGAATTTACACGCCTAAAGTACTATATTTCACCCATATTTTAGCTAAGTTTTGAGGACAAAATATATAATTCATGCACTTTTAGTCCTTTTTCCTGTAAGTGAGCTAACAAACGTGATTAGCAAGTTTTCAGGTATAAATGATGCAGATTTCAGCATTTTATAGATAACTTGACGCCAAAGAAAGCTTCACGAAAGAAGAAAGGGAAAGCTTGGACGCCAAGGACCAAAAGTGGCGCATGGAAAACCTGTCCCGGGCAAAAAGAGCAATTCTAAAGACTTTGGGGACTAGCAGTAACTTATTAGGATTAGGATAATGATGCAGTAACCCAGTAGGAATGGGTTAAGTAATGCAGTAGCTTAGTAGGAATAGGATATGGGTGTTATAAACACCCTATTCTGCTAGAGATTTTTATTCATTCTTCAACTAACCATTCTACTACTATTCTTCTTTCATCTACAACTCTAAACAAATTTGCTCTCAATTAATTCTTAATTACTTTCTCTTCATCTATTCCATTCTAAATTTCCACAACAAGAGAAACGCTATTCTACAAGGAAAATCACGCCACAAGCCAAACCACACCATACTACACGGAAGATCTTTATTGTGGTATAATGATAATGTCTATTGTGATTTCCTTCGCACTCATGAATAGCTAAACTTCTCTGTTGGGGTTATGGAAGCCTTATGAGATACTATCTATTGCTATGAGTTTGTGAATTCGTGACACGTATGCTGCTTATATCATTATTCTCTTAATCTTAATCTAAATTCTTTGTGGTTGCAAACACATAGGATACGCCAGTATAGCATTAACTTGTTCGAAAGAAAAGTTATATGTCTAGAAAAGAGATAATATCAAGGTAATAGGGCACCAACCCCTGTTAAAAAGTTAGTGCCGTAACTGGATTAACCTCTTGGAGAATTTGTACCATTAGATACTCTTTAAGCTCGAAAGAGTTAAAGTGAAATAGTCCTTGTTAGGTCGAAAGACGCCTGGATTTACCATCGAATACAATTCTTTATAAGCACATGCATGTCTGAATTCCGCATAACTCATAGCCAATAGAGACGTAAACTCAGAAGGTGGACATAACCCCAACTCTCAATTCTCATTGGTTAACAGCTTACCATACAATCTTTCTCTTTACTTTGCTATTTTCCGTTTTTACTTTACTATTTTGTTTACATTATTTGCACATTAAAATTCCCCCTTTTACGAGACTTGCACTAAAAGACTTATTGACCGGCTATTCCCTATGGGATCGATACCCAACCCAGTTGGGTTATATATTTGACAACGACCGCTTTACACTCTTACGAGAGCTGTAGATTGAGCGTTATCAACTATATGTTACTTCTAATTTTTACTTTGAAGAGATAGTTTATCTTTCTAATTATTTAAAAGAATGTATGGAAGATGATGATCCTGCTTTGAGAAAATGGCAGAAAAGATGAAAGAAAAGTTTATCAATTAGTGGGGTGCTCCTGAAAAATGAATGAGTTATTCTTTATTACCTTTATATTAGATCCTCATAATAATCGTGCGTATGTGGGAGATGTATTTGTGGATATGTATGGAGAGGAAAAGGGGAGTAAAATAAGAGACGAAGTGGAGACTTATATGAAATCTCTGTTTCAAGAGTATGAAAAAAAAATTCTGATGCATCTCGACATACATCTTTTCTCTCTAACTCATTGGGTGAGGCACCAAATATATCAAGCTCTAACATTAGCAAAAAATTGACAATAGTGAGAAATAGAATTAAGATAAAAAGGAAAAAACAAGATACTATAAGTTCGGGTGGTAAGTTAGAGTTAGAAAAATATTTTAGTGAAGTACAAGAACCTAATGATGAAGATTTTGATATCTTATCATGGTGGAAAGTAACTGCTCCTAGATACAAAGTTCTTGTCGAGATGGGCCATGATGTATTGGCAATACAAATTTCTAGTGTAGCATCAGAATGTGCATTTAGCACTGGAGGCCGTATTATTGATTCATTTAGCACTTCTCTTTCTCTTAGTTTTATGTCTGTTTGTTCTTTTTCATAGTTTATTTACACCCTGGTGAACATAGAAAAGTGAAATCCAAGGTCCTTAGTGTTTCTTTTGTTTAATTGTTCGATTTGATGCATTTGTTATTAAGTCACTTATGTCATTGTATTATTTGACTATGCATTTATCATCAGAATGCTTACTGTTCTTATGCTAATATATTGACAGGAAGAAGTGTTTTCTCTGTCTCTAGTCTTCTTGATGTATGCCGATTTTCTATCGCAATGATTTTGCTTCATATCTTAATTGAGTAGGATTATTGTATCTATACATGCTTGTAATGGAGTTGCTAATATTTCTTCTTGCCGTTTACTTTTTTTTCTCCTAGTTTGTCAATCTTACCTCCTTGAATTCCATAGTTACCTATATATACCATGTTTTATTCTTAACAATAATTCCAAAAAGGAAAAAATGATGACTTAACTTATATATTTGATATGACAACAAGAGAATCTATTAGCTTACCTGATACTATTTTCATTGTATTCAATCATCTAGTTATCCTTTCTCCGCATACATATTTAACAGTCCGGATGTACCAACATTAACTTTGTAGTTTAAATAGTTGGTAATAGTATGTTAAATCTGCCAACAATAACTTTAATATGGTATTACCAAATACCCTACCAAACCCAAGTTTAATTTACCAATAACCGAATTACCAAACCAAATTTTAATGGTGTGGCATTTGGTATGTACTTTCATTTACCAATTATCAAATTACCGAATTTGAATTATAAAAATACCAAACTGAATACCGAACGCCCACCCCTACTCCTTAGGATCTTTGTCATCTCTGTCTTATGATCTGCCTTACTCCATGATTAATGAGGTCTATTCCATCATTATTAGCATCTTAAAAAATGTCCACTTTATCGATTGAAGCAGCATTAAAGGCTATTGGTTTATTCTTCTCCTCCTTGTGGTACCTATTAATATAATGTTTTCATATACAATAAGGTTAACTCATAGTTCGTTATAGGTCATGTTGTAAAGATCTCTGTCTTCCAGAATAAAAACCTTGGTTTCCCAAATCTTTGTAAGACTTTGGACCAGCTTCTGGACTTGCTGGCTGTGTGGATAGATTCATTCCCTGTGATTTTAGTTCATATATGATCTTACTGAATCTAGAAAACACTATTTCAATGTCCTCATCTTCTTCCATTTTGAACAACTCGTATTCATTGACCAAGGAAACAATATTTGACTTCTTGACTTTGGTGGTTCCTTCATAGGTTGCCTCCAATTTGTCCACCATTTCCTTTACAGTTTCACAAGTTGATATTTTTTCATACTTTTCCCAGCTAACTGCATACAAAATTAAACTTATAGCTCGTGCATTAGTTTGGATTACCTCTTGTTGTTCTGTGGTGACCTCAAAGCTTTCAAGATCTTTTATGTCAGAACTGCTAGATTCTTTGTCTTTGTCCTTTGACTTCTCTTTAAGTCCTGGAATCAACTTTGGACCCTTCTTGATAACAACCCATGCTTGGAAGTCATTTGATTTGACAAAGATTCTAAACCTATTTTTCCAAAATAAGAAATATTATCCATTAAAGTATGGTGGACTTATGAGGGAGTGACCACCCTGAAGAAAATCAATGGGATTTGATACTTGTCATTGGATCTTTACTCACATGTGGTTAAGCAACACTGTTGGTGAGACCTGCTCTGATACCAATTGAAATTCAACATAGGGGTGAATTGAAATTTTTCTATGAGTTGACTACTGACTTATCATAGTCAACTCGCCTGTAGATTAGTGCACTTCGCAAAGTAGATTAGATTCAAATAATTAAACAAATAAATAACAGAACGTAAAGTAATAACACAGAGATTTATCTTGGTTCAAAACATCAATGTGGTACCTACTTCCAGTCCCCTTGGGTTTCAAAGTTTTCTTAGATCATTCAATGTAGGGCTCGAGTATAATGATAGGAAACAAGTTCTGAAGAGTTATTTTGCTCTTTAGATCATGTGACACAGGTTCAGTTGATGTTACAAAGTTAACTCGATCCTACTCTCTATATAACAATTATAAACTAAAAGTTACAAAGCCTTGTGAGGCTAAGATTGAGACACTTTGATTTTTCTCCTTAAAGTTGCATGACCTGTGTCTATCTTCAGTCTTCATCTTTTATAGTCTTTGGTTGCTTCTCTTCATATGGAAACCCAAGAGATTTCTTGAAACACCCTGGCTTTTTTACCTTAGAAAATTTCCTTAAATTTTGATCTTTCGACCTAAAATGACTCTTGTGTACGAGATATATATTGGGGTACGGATGGTGTGGTCTAATAGTATACTGACCAGTAGTTATTGGTGGGATGGATTTTGATTACTGGAATGGGTACGACTTGAATGGTATGAGTCGTATGGTTGGATATGGATTGTTTGGATTAGGTGTTCCTTAGCTTAATCTTAGATTTGGTAACTTTATTTCGATCTGAATATGAGTGGCTCACCGTGAACCGTAAGTCAAGGTATGAATCATCCCCAGGACTCATATGGTGGTCAGTATTCAAACCTCTAATGGATTATATTCTGCCAGGGATACGGGTAATGGTATAGTTTGTATGCTGTCAATATGACTTGGGTAAGATTAGTCATACATGGGACAGTGTTGGGTCCAAGGGTTGAGGCTTTGGATACGAGTAGTGGGGTACCAATTATATCTAAGGGTATGACTCGTGAGGTTCTATCGTACCCCTGTGACAAGATTTTTGTGCAACTTAAGTGGGGTAATCTAGACATTTCTCCACTTACCTTAAAAAGGTCCCACGACTTCTAACTTACTTGGAGGTTATTTACCTTAAAATTCTTCTGAAACACTCTAGAATTCTCTCAAGAGCTTTTTGGGCAAGGAATCTATGGTTTAAACTAGAGGATTAATTTAGGGATCTTGTTGGTGGTTTCTCTCCTTCTACCTTGTCAATTAAGGCATATTCTCTTCCCTCACTATTAATTCCAACTAAAGGCATGGTTTTTATGAATGGTTTTCATGATTTCATTGTTGTATGATTTTGGGTTTTAAACTATGATTTGGGATTTTCGATTAGTATTTACATGTTTAATTGGTGGTTTTGGATAATTGGATTGTATGAGAATGGTTAAATGGTAATTGGAATTAGTTTTGGTTATGCTATGTCCCCAATGTGTTTGACAAAATGCCTATAAGGATGTTTCATTGTATTGATCGTTTTTAATAGAACTCTTGCTTATTTTAAACATTGTAAAGGAATTATGCATAGTTAAATGGTTTGGAAAGGTAAAACGGCTAAATGGTTATGCTTGTGGAGGTACATGGCAATCCCCCAAGTGGTTTAATATGGTTAATGGAAGGGTACATGGAATCCCTTAAAATTATATATGGTTGGCTATGGACAAAACTTTCAAGTATAGTCAGTATAACGATACCACTACAAATGGCCTTTGTTAATAAATGGTTAATGGATTGGTTGGTTACTTGGTAATGATTTTAATTGAGAAATAATGATGGGATGTGTAGCAAAGTCGTGGAAGGCAGAGGTCCCGAGGGGACCAAAATTGGAAACTCATATTTGTCGATGTGAGGTTTGGTTCAAGTGACCATGTGCATAATGTCACACTTTATATTTAGGGTATGTACTATTTATCCCAGGTTTTGTTCCCTAGTTGTGTGGCTTTATGTACTGCTCTCTTTCAGTAGGAGAAGCTGAACCCATATAGCCCATGGTAGTTTGGGACGGTAAAGCTACACAACCCAAGTAAAGGTTTTAAGGGTATGTTAAACCCGAACCCCTTTCCTATAATGGATATATATATATAGTTTGTATGCATTATGGATGGTTTTACTTAGTTTTATAAAAGGAATAATTTATCCTTATCTTGATTTCACGATAGCGTTCACTCGTTAACCCTTATTCGGGCGGTTGTATACCCACGCTATGTAGGAACCAGCTGTTCTACTTCTCCTACATAGTGATTGACTCGGGAAAAGCTGTTGGATTGAAGTGGTAAGCTTCCATATTTATGAAAGGCTCCATTTTATGTTATGGATATTTTTAGACATTTTGATTTATTTTTGGAAACTGGTTTTGGCTATGGTTGGGGGCATGTCCCAATTGTATATTCTTACTCATTTTATGAGAGGCTTTGTGGTACTGCTATGGGTTAGAATAGGTGGGTTCGGTATTGGTGTCAGTCTTAGCATTGGTATTGGTATTGGGGCTGATATTGGTTTACGATATTGTTGGTTATTCCATCATATTTTATTTTGGGATTAATCATATTATGTCTTGGATCTCATTTGGTTATGGTTGTTTTATGGCCCTTAGTTAGGTGTTGGTTTGTCTTGGTGGTTTGGTTGGAATAGTTTAGTGGATGAGATGACTTGGTAGAGTTAGTCTAGGAATAGACCTATCTTAAAGTTTGTCCTTGTCTAGTTATGTTATCTTGTTATATGTTTGAAATTCAGCCCACTCAAGGCAAGCAGCTGGAGGTTGGGTTGGGTAATGGGGGTAGTCTCTGATCGAACTTAGGGCGCCCATTACGATAAGGCCCAGCTTAGGTTGGGTCGGGTCATGTCAAGTTGGTATCAGAGCTTTAAGGTCATGGTCAATTGGGAGTCGATAAAGTCCTGTCTAGTAGAGTCTTTTTTAGAGATGTGTAACACACCACACTCATAAGAGAGAGCCTACAAGGTATTTATGAATATTTCACTTTCTTGGTATTCTATTTTCAATCTTGGAGTCTAAGTCCTAAAATTTTTCTCTAATCCTTGGTTGTTCACTTTACATATTATGCCTCAATAATTTGGAACTAAAGGAAACTCTTCAGTCCCATCTGGGAACAATGTTTGTGGGTTACGTTTGGACTTCGTCTCGTATCTCAGAGTCCTATCCCTAATTATTTTTTAGTTCCTCTAATTGCTACTAGTCCTTCTCGAGATGAGGTGACTAATGAGTAACTTTAACACTCTATTCATACTGTTTCTCAATTGGTTACTTCTCAGGCTGAGTGGGATACGTCTGGTGGGTTGTCTGCTAAGGTCATAAGGGTTGGTCAGTTTATGAAACTGAATCCTCTTACTTTTAATAGTGCAAAGGTGGAGGAGGATCCTCAGGGTTTCTTGGATGAAATAGAGAAGATATTCAGGGTGATGTAGGCTACAAATATGTAAGGTATAAACTTTCCATCTTATGAGCTCAATAATATTGCATACCAATGGTATGAAGAGTGGGAGTCATCCTTAGTGGGAGTCATCCTTATGGGATGCTTTTTTCTTATGGGAGTCATCCTTAGTTTTGATCGAAAGGTTGTCTCAGATCTTTTTTCTATTTCTTTCCCAGTAGGTGCCTCGATTTTTACTAAGAAATTCTATAGGGGGTGTGGTATCTGTTGGTGGTAGGCAAACCTTGGTGGATTTGTTTGAACTTGATATGGTGGATTTTCATATTATTCTAGAGATGGATTGGTTATACACTTGTTACTCGTCCTTGGATTGTCGGACCCGTAAGGTTGTCTCTACGTTTCTTGGTGAACTTGTTATAGAATGGGAGGGTGGCTCCCTAGATACTAGGGGAGGTTTATTTCATATCTTAGAGCTCGAAGGCTAATCTATAAAGGTTGTCTTTATCACTTGGTTTGGGTTAAGGATTCTAAGTCAGAAGGTCCTTCTTTACAGTTAGTCCCAGTGGTAAATAAGTTTCCTAAGGTCTTTTTGGATGATCTTCCTAGTGTTCCTTCGAATAGGGAAATAGAGTTTGGTATTGATTTGATTCTAGACACTCATCTAATATCTATTTCTCCTTATAGATTGGCTCCGACCGAGTTAAGAGAACTTAAGGATCAACTTAAGGATTCTTTGGATAAGGGGTTATTTGTCCCGCTGTATCTTCATGGGGTTCACCAGTGTTGTTCATACGCAAGAAGGATGGTTCCCTTCAGATGTGCATTGACTATCGGCAGTTGAATAAGGTAACGGTCAAGAACAAGTGTCCTCTTCCAAGGATAGATGACTTATTAGATTAGTTGCAAGGTTCTAAGTTTATTTCTAAGATAGATCTTTGGTCAAAGTATCATCTACTTAAGATTAGGGAGGAGGAGATCCCTAAGATGAATTTCCACACTTGGTATGGGCACTTTGAATTCTTGGTGAGTTCATTTGGTTTGACTAATGCCTCGACGGCATTTATGGATCTGATGAACAAGGTTTTCAGACAGTTCTTGGACCTCTTCGTCATTGTGTTTATTGAGGACGTTTTGGTTTATCCCAAAAGTGAGGTAGATTTTTTTAATCCTTTCCATATGGTTTTGTAGACCTTGAAGGAATAACAGTTGTATGTCAAGTTCTCCAAGTGTGAGTTTTGGTTGAACGTTGTGACTTTACTTGGTCATATTATTTCTAGTGAAGGTATCATAGTGGATCCATAAAAGGTGGCTACATTTAAAGATGGCCTATACCTACGACTCCAACCGATATTTGGAGCTTCTTGGGTTTGGCTAGGTAGTATCGACTGTTTTTGGAGAGATTTTTAATGATAGTTGCTCCGTTAACTAAGTTGACTCAGAAAAAGGTAAAGTTTTCTTAGTCAGATGCTTGTGAGAGGAGTTTTGAGAAGTTGAAAGATAAGCTAACTTCAGCTCTAATTTTGACATTGCCTGAGGGTAGTGAGGAGTTTGTGGTTTATTATGATGTATCTAGAGTGGGATTTGGTTGTGTCTTGATGCAGCATGGGAAGGTGATTGCCTATGCTTCTAGGAAGTTAAAGGTATATGAGAGGAACTATTCTACCCATGATTTGGAGTTGTTGACAGTTGTGTTTGCTTTGAAATTATGGCGGCATTATTTGTATGGTGTACACGTAGACATCTTTTCTGATCATAAGAGTCTACAATATGTGTTCACTCAGAAGGAGCTAAATCTCAGGCAAAAGTGATAGTTGGAGCTTCTCAAAGACTATTATATGAGTCTTCAATATCACCCAGGTAAGGCTAACATGGTTGCTGATGCTCTTAGCAGGTTATCCGTAAGGAGTTTGCCTCATGTGGAGGAAGGAAAACGAGAATTAGTGAAAGATATTCACCATTTAGCTAATCTTAGAGTTCACCTTTTGGACTCTAAGGATGGTGAGGTGAGAAAATAAGAAGTGTTTCAGTCGTCACTTGGGGAAGAGGTTAAGGAAAAGCAAGTGCTAAATCCTATATTAATGAAAATCAAGTGTAATGTGGGTATGCAGAAGGTAATGGTGCTTGAGATTAGTGGCGATGGAACTTTACGATACTAACAGAGGTTGTGTGTTCCTGATGTCGATTGTTTTTTAACAAAGGATCATGGATGAGGTGCATGAATAATGCTACGTTGTGTATCCCGAGTCGACAAAGATGTATCACGATCTCAAGGAGATGTATTGGTGGAATGGTATGGAAAGGGTTATGGATGATTTTGTGGCCAAGTGCTTTGTGTGTTAACAAGTTAAAGTTCAACACATGAGGCTTGGTGAATTGTATAAGGAAATTGTTTTGATTGAATGAAAATGAGAGGTAATCAATATGGATTTCGTTACTGGTCTTCCTCGTCTTCGGAATCAATATGATTCGATCTGGGTCATCATGGATAGGATGGCAAACTCTATTCACTTCTTGCAGTGAGGACTACCTTTTTAGCGGAGGATTATGAGAAGTTATATCTTCAGGAGATTTTGAAGCAGCATGAGGTACTTGTTTTTATTCTCTGTGATCGTGCTACGCAGTTTTCATCTTATTTCTAGCGGTCTTTTCAGAAGTAATTGGGTACTAAGGTGAGTTTGAGTACTGTTTTCCAACCAAAAAGAACTATTCAGACATTGAAGTATATACTTCGGGCATGTGTGGTTAATTATGGTGGCATTTGAGTTGAGCATCTATCTTTGGTAGAGTTTTCTTATAATAATAGCTATCATTCTAGTATTGGTATGTCTTTAGAGGTAGAGGTATGGACTGCGTACATTTTACCCCCCCCCCCCCCCAGACCCCATTATATGGGAATACACTGGGTTTGTTGTTGTTGTTATTCTAGTATTGGTATGGCTTCTTTTAAGGCATTGTATGGTAGGAGGTGTAGATCTCCTATTGGTTGGTACGAACTCGGTAAGGTAGATACATTAGGTCCGAATTTGGTCTATCAAGCGATGGAAAAGGTGAAGGTGATTTGGGATAGCTTTAATATAGGCCAAAGAGGCATCTTAGCACTAGAGGACATGAAGAGGTGAGTGAAGACCCGAGCTTGTGGGGCTGCCCATCCAATGAACAAGCTTTGAAGTATCGAGAATAAGTATGTAGGTGTCTTGTATTCATGTTTTTTGTGTTTTGATGTTTAATATGCATCTTAGTGCCTATAACGTGTGGTACATTATGTCTCACTATCTATCCTCTTAGCTATAGTCATCTTGTTTTTCATTTTGTGTTGCTTGTTCATGTCGTGATAGTAGAATGTTTTATGCCATTTTGTGTGCTGTTTTAGCACTTCATAGGTCGTTCTTGTATCATTTGTTATCAGAGCCATCATTAATTTCATTCCCATGAGATCAATCTTGGGCCTGTTCACTCAAATTTTTTTAAAAAAAAAGGTGTTGAAAATCTGAAAAACTCAAAAATAGTAATCTGTCCATGTTTTTATGCTTAGGCCGAAATTTGAAGCCTAGTTTTCTTGTGATTTGTATGTGTTTTGTGTGTTCTAGTGTTAGATCCTTATTTCCTAACATTATAAGAGGTGTCCAAGGTCAAAAATCTCACAAAAAGAAGTTATTCTACGGGTTTGGTGTCTTGGCCGAAGTGGTGTTGTTGTTTGGCCAAATTTGTGTCTAGGTATAGGTGTTGTTTTGATTGTCTTTGTTGTTTCTTGTGTTGGTTTTCTTTCTCTCTAACACTACTTAAGTCTAATCCAAGTTCTTGAGCCAAAAAAATTACAAGTTGTTATGGGAAGAGTGGACAGTTTTGTTGTTATTGTTGTTGGAGTTCTTGTGTTGTGTTGAAGAAGTTTTGTAAAAGGTTCTTGTTTGATCCAAATTCAAAGGAAAGGGAGTGTGAGTTCTTGTTAGTCTTGAAACAATTTTCAAGACATTACCAAAGGGGAAAAAGAACCAAAGACTTCCCAAAAGTTTTCATATCAAAAGGGAGTAAATTCATTTTTTCTAGACAACCCAAAAGAGGAAATGGGGACAAGACCTCTAAAAGGTTGTCTTGCAATTTTGGTGCAAGTAGGTGAAAGATTTTATGAGTCTTGAAAGTGGAGTCCAGACCTTGTTTGTCCCATACCATGGCCGAAATTCTCCTCTTCCATACATGAAATTGAACAACTAGTTTCTTAAAACAAAATTGTTTCAACTTCAACCACATTCCAACGTCCAATAGTTAAGTGCCACATCATCAAAGATCTCAAGAACATTGGATATTCTAGTTTCACTTTCTTGTTTCCATTAGTTTCAATTTTGTTGATTCTCATGCTAATTAGAAAGCTAGTAAATACCTACTAGGTTGTAGATTAGTTTTTGAGTACGTTTTCTTTAGTGTTAAGCATTGTATTATGTGCTTTTTTCGTTTTTAAGTCATAGTATTTTCTTTGGTCAAAGTTCGAACATCATTTATTGAGTTTTTTCAAACAAGAATCTACTCCAACCTCGAGCCACAATTGGGATAACGTAACCTCATTGGAGTATAAACGAGTTATCAACATCTGTGTAGCCAATAGAGTGAATACTTCAAAAGTGTGAGCTTGAGAGATTGCGGACTGTTTTGAGACTAATTGTGGACTGCTTTTTTCTAACCTTTAATGTGTTTTTTGTTTATGTGTTGTTGGCAGATGAAGATGAAATTCCTAGTTGGTTTAAGTCCATCATGGCAAAGCTTGATGTCATGGATAGCCGCTTGGGATCTTTTGAAGGGAAAATAGAGAGAATGGAAGGACGAATGAAAAGAATAATGGATAGAATGGAAGGGCGAATAGAAAAGACGGAGAGCTCTAGTTGCAAGAAGTTGTATAACTTGATAGAGCATCCAAGCTTTCCTAATCCACTTCCCGTGAGTGGCCAAGCTCTATATGAGCTACTAGGTAATCAAACTAACTCTTGCACTCTAGTGAATAAGGCTAATAACCAAATAAGTATGAATGATAGTTTGTCTTTAGGTGAGCCGAATGTTCCTTCATTTTGTAATGATAATGTACAACTTGAGATTTTGGATACACTAGTTGATCCACCTAGTATTGAAGCCATTGTGGAAAGTGATAGTATATTGTCTTATGGAAGTCATGAAGACCAACTTGTGTGTGAAAATGGTGATGTTAAACATGTTGGGTTATTGACTAAGGATGACCGTCTAGTTGTTTTTGTTGTAGATCATACGAGTATAGCGGGAACATGTGATCATAATTTTAGTAGTATTGGGGTAGGGAAGTGTGTTGCCAACCTGTTCCCTTTGACATTCCACCCATTTGACCCCGGTGATCATTTGAAATATGGTGATGATGTATTTTGTAATGACTTGAATGTGCATGGAATGTATGGTTTTCCTATCTCGGCTTTCAAGCCTATTTGTTGTTCCAAGAAGAGTCTAAGTTTTCCACTAGATAATCAACTTTTGTTCCTTGTTTCTTGTCATTCTTATATGGGTTTCCTAATTTATTCTTTCTTGGGAGGGTATTTGGGTAAGAGGGATATTTGGTTGTATGTGAAGTTTGATCCACCTTGACAAGATGCTATGATTGATTACGCTAATCCTAAACCTCATACCTTGAGGAACTTGTTTGCTTGTCCTTTCTATTATTTTGCAAGGTTCAGATTCGAGGACGAATCCTTTGTAAGGATAGGAGAATGATACAGGTCAAAGAGGCGTCTTAGCACTCAAGGACATAAAGATGTAAGTGAAGACCCGAGCTTACTGGGATGCCCATCCAAGGAACAAGCTTTGAAGTATTGAGAACAAGTCCCAACACACCAAAACCGTCCAAGGAGTACACTACAAGGCCGCCCCTTTGTTTGGCCTCATTAAGGGCCTTTTGGTCATTTTTGTAATAAGTGTTTCCCTAGTCTATAAATAGAACATTTTGGTCATTTTTTAATTTAGAACTTTGATAATATATCTTGTAAACTCATTGAGAGTGTTTGGCAAGGTGGAATCCTTGTGTTGTTAACTTGCTTAGAAACAGTGGTTGCTTGGGAGTTTTGATTCCCTTGAGATCTCCGTAAGAGTGTAGGTGTTTTGTATTCATGTTGTTTGTATTTTGATGTTTAATATACATCTTAGTGCCTATAATGTGTAGTACATTATATCTCACTATTTATCCTCTTAGTTATTGTAATCTAGTTTTTCATTTTGTATTGCTTGTTCATCTCGTGATAGTGGACAGTTTTGTGCAATTTTGTGGGCTATTTTAGAACTTCATAGGTTGTTCTTATATCAGGATTAAGGCTGCCCAAAGTCGCAAAAATTCCTATGTGGATGTAAATCATAGAGACTTGGAGTTTAAGGTTGGGGATAAGGTTTTCCTCAAAGTATCTCCCATGAAGGTAGTAGCATGGTTTGGTAAGAAGAGGAAGCTTAGTGCCTGGTATTGTCAGGACCCGAGGCTACCCCTAGTTGCGACACTGGTGCTTACGGTCACAAGTGACCACAAGCTATATGAACATAAGACATGTTCGGAAGATAAACTAAGAAGGAAACGTAAAAATGAATACTGAAATACCAAATCAATCATAAATCTGAAACATTCGATAAAAATGAAAAGTAACTGACTAACTATCTAATTGGCTAGATAAACGTCTAAAAGCCTCTAAACTAACTGAAGAGTTGATGGGACAGACCCCCAAATAACTCCAACTGACTGAACAAAATAAAATACGAAAATAACTAAACAAACATAACATGTCCTCGATGGATGACGACTCACCACTACGTCTGCTAGATTATGCTGAGTTGCGTAACTGCGGTCGAGAAATCATGCATTCGAACATATGATATAAGACATCATAGCGCAAAGAAGAGTATGCAGTCAGTACTTTAAATATACTGGTATATGAGATAAGGTTAGGCTGAGATACATGGGGGTACTGTGCTTATAAAATAAGGACTAACTGAATAGCATGAGATAACTAAACATAAATGCATGAAAACTGTAAACATCTGAGAATGCAAGATCAAGCATAAGCATATATCTAAAATCTAAAAGATTGTAAACTGTATAACTAAATAATTGAAAGTCTGTAAACTTGGTCAAGCAAACATGAACTGAGAATACACTGAAATACTATATAGAGACTGTGGGAGGTATCATCTAACTAACATGCCCCAATCGGAGCTAATTGGGGTTCAACCTGTAATCCCAGTTGGAAGGGTATCAGTACCGTGCCACAGGTACTAACACTAACTGTGTGGATCCACTAAACTGGTGTCCCGAAGGACTAATAAGTCATCCTCAACTGGCAGGTGCTCTAATGAGATATGTGTCACCCTCAACTGGCAGGTAAACACTTTTTCAACCCTCAACTAGATGGTAAACATCTCTAACCTATGATAGTTACATAGTTCTGGAACTCGAGAATTGCTACTAAGGGTCACACCCTCTACTATCAGGAGAGCACTCATTCTTGAGTTCGCTCAGTGCTAAATTCTACTCCCAACAAAACTAACACTAATACTACAATAGACTGAACTAGACTATATATTATTATATAACAGATAGTGCTCATCATGATTACAAACATGTAAGTATACTGATAAGAGTCATGGATTAACTATCTGAGTACTTGAAAAGTTGAATTCATGTAAAACACATAGGTATCGGGTGTTCATAACCCACTAGCACTGAATGGAATTAACAATAATGCCATATAAAAGCTTTAAAACCATAGTAAGGGGATCATTGTTCAAAACCCAACAATTAAGTATTTCATCAAACACATGAGAGTCATGAACTTAAGCATGGGAATGGGTAAAGCACATGAAAATAACATGATTTCAAGACTAAAATAATAACTTAGGGATTTAACGTGAAGTTACAACATTTAAAACATGTAACGGCTCATCCCACTTGAAAAATACTTGTAAATATAACTTGTCATAGAATTAACAAGAGATTCATGGAGATGTTTCAACTTAAACAAGAAAAACACATAATTTAAAACCAAAAAGGGATTCTTGGACTCCATGCGTGAAAGGAACCCATGGATGAACACCACATATACTTCACTAGATGATTTTGTGAAGATTCTTGGGAATTTCTTGAGGTTCAAAACTTAAATTCCTTGATTCCTTGAGAATGGGTCAGGGTTTGTTAGTGAGGTGGAAGATGATTTTCTTGAGAGATTTTATGAAAAAAAGGGGCAAATAATGATCCTTGGGGACCTAAATTTCATGTTATGGATGATTTTGGGTGATGGAATTGACCCAAATGACCCTAAATAACGAGGAATAAAAGATGGACAAAAAGGGGAGGGGACGCCACGAGCTCTAGACTGATGGGATAAGCTTCACGCTGTGGGCTCTAGTCTAGTGGGCTAAGCCCCACGCCGCAAGCCTATCTCAGTTCCCTCATCATTTTTCTTCTTCAAACACGCCCCTACGCTCGTTTAGATATTCCAAAACTCACTCGAGATGCACCTTGAACAACCCCAATCATGAATCAACTTAGAAATCAATGTTCTGAGGTTAGGAAGGTCAAAATAGGGTCATCAAAGTTTAGGGGCCTTAGAAATGACTATGTCCCAACACTTAGGCTAATTTCTAAGCTTTGGATCACTTAAGCATGCAATTGAGAGCTGAAATAATCTAAGATTTTTATAAGGTATTATAATATCTCCCCCATGGGAACAATGGTCCTCGAATGAGATTGGTTTGCTAAGAACAGTGGGGAAACTATCATAAACTGTACATGCAAACTAAAAACATGATTGCATAACTGAGTCTGAAACATGATACATGAACTGAACTGAATGTATGCAATGACATGAAATGGATTACATAGCTAAAACTGAGAACGGAAAAGAGTCAATCTAAGGAAAATCGTTACCTTTAACTAAATCTGAGTTCACAAAGAAAAGATAAGGGTACTTGGTTCACATACCTGCTTCTGCTTCCCAAGTGGCTCTCTCAACGAACTGATTCCACCAAGGGAACTTCTTTGTTCCTTAGTCTACGAATCTTTCGATCAAAGATATCAACTGGGATTTCTTTGTAGGAAAGGCTATCTTGAACATCAATGCTTTCTAATGGGACAACAACAGTTGAAACGCCAATACACTTCTTTAATAGGGGAACATGGAACACTGGATGAACTGACGTCAAATCTGCAGGAAACTCTAGATCATAAGCTACCTTCCCAAAATGACTCAAGATCTTATATGGACTAACATAACGGGGACTGAGTTCCCCTTCTTTCCAAATTTCTTCACTCCCTTTGTTGGTGAGATTTTCAAATAAACCAAATCACTAACTTCAAACTCAAGATCTCTTCTCCTCACATCTGCATAAAATTTTAGACAACTTTGGTATATATTTAGCCTCTCCCGAATCAACTGAACTTTATCCATCACATCAAACATTGGATCTGGCCTAATTAAAGAAGCTTCACCTCCTTGAGACCAACCAGTAGAAGATCTATACCTCCTTTCATAAAAAGCCTTAACTAGAGCAATTTGAATACTGGAGTGATGGTTGTTATTATTGGCAAACTCAATCAAATATAAATGATCATCCCAACTATCTCTAAAGTCAATTACACATGCTCTCAATATGTCCTCTAAGGTCTGAATAGTCCTCTCTGCCTGACCATTTATTTAAGGATGAAAAGTTGTAATGAGATAAACTTGGGTACCAAAACTCTTCAGAAAAGCCTTCCAAAAGTGAGAGGTAAACTGAGTGCCTCTATCTGATATGATAGACAATAGAATCCCATGAAACTAAACCAAATCTCTAAGGTAAAGCCTGGCATAATCCTCAACTGAGTAAAAAGTATGAACTGGAAGAAAATGAGCTGATTTGGTCATTCTGTTGATAATAACCCATATCAAATCATGCTGACGACGCATGTGGGAAAACCCTATCACAAAATCCATGTTCACCACCTCTCACTTCCAAGTGGGGACACTGAACTCCGACAATATTCCATTAGGCCTTTGGTGTTCAACCTTAACCTGCTGACAATTAGAACTCTTAGCTACAAACTCTACGATATCCCTCTTCATGCCACTCCACCAATAGATTTCTCTCAAGTAACAGTATATTTTGGTAGCTCCTGTATGGATAGAGTATCGCGTACCACACACTTCTATAATAATTTGTTGTCTCAAGTCATCAACACACGGAACATATAATCTGTCATGATAGTAAAGTACACCATCTCCCCCTTAGGATAAAACCTCCACCTTTTGATCTCTAACTGCGTCCTTCAACTTAAAATAACTAGGATCTCTGTCTTGATTTTCTTTTACTTCGGCAACCAAGGAAGATTTCGAACCATTTTGAACCCATATACTACCTTTTGCTAAATTAACTAACTAGACACCTAATCTAGCATGCTGATGAACCTCGTTGACTAAATTTTTCTTATCCTCCTCAACATGAGCAATACTACCCATAAACAACCTGCTAAGGTCATCTGTCACTACATTGGCCTTTCTCGGAACACATAAACCCCATAAAGGTAATGTCTCGATATCTTCAAAACAAACTCAAGATCATGGGTAGGATAATTCTTTTCATGGGGCTTAAGTATTATAGACGCATAGGATATAACCTTACCTCTTTGCATTAATATACAACCAAGACCAACTCTGGAAGCATCACAGCAAACCACAAATCCATCTGAACCATCTGGCAAAGTCAATACTGGACCCAAAGTGAAATGAGTCTTCAACTCCTGAAAACTCTTCTCGCAAGAATTTGACCACTGAAACTTGACTTTTTTCTAAGTTAATTGAGACATGGGGGATGCAATAGAAGAAAACCCTTTAATAAACCATCTGTAATTGCCAGACAAACCTAAAAAACTCCTGATATCTAATGAAGAGATAGGTCGGTCCAGTTTCTCACTACTTTGGACTTTTGAGGGTCAACTCTAATGACATCACCAAAAATAATATGGCCAACTAAAGCTACCAATCTTAGCCAAAATGCACACTTACTTAATTTAGTGAATAATTAATGAGCTCTAAGGGTCTGCAACATAATTCTCAGGTGGTTTGCATGATCATTCTCACTTCTGGAATAGACAAGAATATCATTAATAAAGACTATGACGAACATATACAAGTACTGTTTGTCACACCCCTTTTTCGCTCGAGAGCCGAGTCGAAGGGTTTTTTCAATTAAAGTGACGTTATTGAATAGGGATTAAATTATTTACAGAGTCGCCACTTGGAATTGAGTTTTGGTGTTCCAAGTCACCTTTTTTTTAATCCCTAATCAAAAGAAATGACTCTTATTTGGTCTGCGAAAACAGAAAATGGGTAAGGAATTCTGTTGATCGAAGGGAAGGTGTGAGGCACCCTTCGAATCCCGTGGTTCTATCACGGTCGCTTTTATTGACTAATCTTAACTTAAATTATTTTAAAAAAATTATGTTAAGTCCTAAATCGCTCATTTTATATATCTAAAATCTCGTTTACTATTAAATAAATCGGTGACAAGTTGAAAAATATTTATCAAGTAAATTTTAGAAAAATATTTACCAAGGTGTATTTTTTACATCCTTGAATTATTTTTAAATGTCTTGGAAAGATGCGTGTGCCGCATTCTTAGTTGAAACGAAAATTTTAAACATGCCTAAAGCTCGTCTAGCGTTAACGTCATTTGTTTCATCTCACATAAACTCGAGACAATTTCATCTTATTCATTTTTACTCTTTTCGCTCTTTTCTTTCAAATTTGCAATGAACCTTGAATTGGTCTGCAGTGCGTCTCTCTCCCTTACGCATGGGTTTTTCCTCTCTTATTCTTTTCCTTATTGCAACAGGTCTTGAATAAATTCGTAACTCATCCTTCGTTTTCCTCATGTTTAATTGATGTCTCCTTAAATCAAGTTTAGGACTAAATCAATTTCTCATTTAAAAGAAAGTTAGCGGCAATATCTCAGGATTATAAATCATTTCAAGTAAAACAACAAAGAATAGAAAAATAAATTATGCATATGTAAAAAGGTCAAATTTAAAATGATCCAAAGGAAAAATTAAACATGTAGCTAAGACATTCAAAATATCTTCCAAACCTTGAATCAATATATAAAATAAACCAATTTCAAACCCAATAATTTTTTTTACTATTGAACCTTTTCCGTTTTCAAAAGCAAAGGGGATTATTACTTAATTTTAAATTTTAGTCAATTACTATGGCCCAAATGAAAAGATTACAAATGAAGTTGACCTAAACCATAAACATATAACTAAAAAGATAATAATGAAGAGATATAATCATACAAATTAATGGTAATAGCATTAAATGCAAAGTCTTTTTTTATGTCCTCAAGAATATACTTTAGTGACTAAGAATAAATTGACCCTTTATTGATTAAATTGAACTTAAATTACAAGGTTGATGGGTTGCATGACTTTTTTTTTTTTTTACTTTTCCTGAATTTTTCCTTTTTCTCTGTATCTCTATGTTTCTATCTTTTTGCATGTATTGTGTTTATTGAAAAATGCTCTATGCGTATTTCATATGTTTCTCAAATTCTTTTGTCTCTAACCTTAAGAATAATACAGTATCTTAAATATTAAGATCAGTGAGACATTATCATCAGTAGATATAGATCCACAACACGTTAAAGATATAAAACTCAACTGAAACTTCATTTCAAAATAATCCGAAAATAAAACTAGTATAATTAATATTTTGAAATACCAATTCCATGCATAACGTAGAAGTACTCGGATAACTAAACATGCAACTCATGACGATAAAAATAAACTCACATAAGCAATCAGTCCGGCCTACTAAATAATACACAAACTCATTTAATAACACAATTCATACTCTGTCTATAATAAAAGTTATAAAAATAGTACAAGATCAGAAAAGAACCTGTGTGACAAACTAGATTGAATATTGAAACAAAAATACCGTCACCGAAAAATCAAAATGGAAGCCAAACTCAAACTCTAACTCACCCTCATTTCTTTGTTTCTTCTTTTTCTTTGATTTTTTTTCAAAGTTTCTAAGTATTCCCTTTTTTTCTCCCCTCTTGTCCGTGTGTGTATTGTTATATATAGGGTGTTGGGTGTGTAGTGTTGAGGGAGTTGTAGTGGGAGTGGGAGTGGGGAGTTGAGAGACGTGGGGCATGTGGGGGAGTTAGGGTAAGTTTTTTTTTCTTTTTTAAGATAAGATTCCTCTTTTTTTTTTTAATTTTTTTAAATTATAAAAATAAAAAATAAATAAATAAATAAACAAGATAATAATAACAAATAAATTAATAATAATAATTAATTAATTTTTATATTTCAAAAATACAATAAAAGTCTAAAAATAGTCAAAAATAAATTATATAATTAAGATAGTACAAAAACTACTAATTTATTTATTTAAAAAAAAAATATTTTTTTTAAAATTTTTGTATTATTATTATTTTTTAAAAAAATAGGAATAAAATAAAATAATATCCTAAAATTAACTTCATTTAATTATTTTTATAAATTAAAATAAATAATAGTCAAAATAATATATGATTAAATATAAATATAAATATTTAATATTGATAATTAAGTTAAAATTTAGGGAGGATCAAAAACCACGTGTCTATATTTTTGCCCCTCTTTATGTGAAATCTCGAAGAGTTTTCATACAAAGACGTAGACAAGATATGATTTTTGACCCTCCAATTATTTGAAAGGTAAAAAAATAAAAATAAAAATAAAAAGATAAATATGACCGAGTCCTATTTTTGGACATCCTACCTATCCCGGGTTATAAGGGAATCAGGTCATGAGTAGTTTGAAAAGGTAAATTGGTGAGAGAAAAAGTTAAAGTCGCGTGAGATTCCGTCGAGTTTCCGGTTGACGACTTCTGCTTTTACATTCAACTGACTAATGAAATCAAAAATAAAAAAATACAAGTAAAAATTGCAATCTCCAGAATCTTGATTCAAATCTTCATGACTTGAACTTGAAAATTTACCCTATTCTTCAGGCGGGCTCCTGAACTTTCTTTTCTTCACCCTGTTCTTCAGGCGGGCTCCTGGATTTATAATTTCTTCACCCTGTTCTTCAGGCGGGCTCCTGAACTTTCTTTTTCTTCACCCTGTTCTTCAGGTGGGATCCTGAACTTTCTTTTTCTTTATCATGTTCTTCAGGCGGGCTCCTGCACTTTCTTTTTCTTCACCCTGTTCTTCAGGCGGGCTCCTGGACTTACAATTCTTTACCCTGTTCTTCAAGTGGGCTCCTGAACTTTCTTTTTCTTCACCCTGTTCTTCAGGCGGGCTCCTGGACTTTCTTTTTATTCACCCTATTCTTCAGGCGGGCTCCTGGACTTTCTTTTTCTTCACCCTGTTCTTCAGGCGGGCTCCTGGACTTACAATTCTGTGCCCTGTTCTTCAGGCGGGCTCCTGAGCATAAAATAAATTCCATACAACACACATAAAATTTTTCCCCAGTTTGTACTGAAAAAATTTATGTGTTACTGGATCTTGATATATCTCGCAAAGAATAAAGTTTATCATGACCGAGATCCAGTATCGGATGTTGTAATAATGCTTCTTGCATTGAATGAAGTGTGAAATTGCATCCTTTATCTGAAAATAATCATTTCATCTCTGTTCCAAACAAAGAAAAATTATGAGTTTTAAAACATATGGTGGTTAGTTTGTGGCATTTGGCTTTTGGAGTGGTTGCTCTCGCACTTGCCATGCTCAACTCTTTTCCAATCCATGATAATATTCTTTGAATTGTCATATTTCTGACTCAGAATTCTGACTACTGAGATCTTCAACCCAAATCATATTTCTGTTGTATGATGCTTCTGAGTTTAGCTTCCAATACATCCCTTAGATTTCCACGATTTTAAAATTGTCAAATCAAAATCATCTTGAGTACCTTACTTTTACTTTGAAATGTTGTCTCTGTACATCGACTCTTTGTCTCGCTTTGTACCCTTAAATAAGTTGGTAGCGAGTTTGGAGTCTTTTCTGACTCATCCTGATGTGAATTTGACTCAAAAGATAACAAAAATTTTTGTTTGATGACAAAGACACAAAAATCAAAAATAAAAATAAAACAAAATAAAAAGACAATAGATATCTCTTTTTTCAAAACAAGGAGAAAACTTATCTGAATGTGGAAGTCGATTCTGGTGATTATGACATGCATTTTGAATAAAACAACCAGATCTACCCATACCAATCATTACAACTTTTGTCCACATATTGAGCTTGAAATTAAGCCAATCTTGAATTTGTTCCTTCTTGATAACAACCTTTCTTAAGCTAGTGGCACCTCAATGGGTTTTTGCCAATGAGCCTATCTCCTTTTCATTTTCGTCTCAGCTCACAGTCGTCTTATGATGCCTGAAAAGGTTTTCACCAATAAGACTCTCTCATTTTCATTTTTTTTTAATAAACACCCAAAATATGAAATATCATGCACTCATAATATGTTTAGCCTTGACATTCTCAAAGATTAATCCGAAGGTCTTTATTTGGTTGTAACTTGGCTTTCGGATGGGGTTAGAAAGAAAGGTAGGCATGAGGCTCAAAAAATTTATATAACATTGGGTGAAGCATACAACTTTTGAAATTGATTCTTTTAAGAAAATAAATTTTTGCCCAAGTTTCATTTCATTCTGGGTAATTTGAATTTTCTTCTGGTTAGACCAAACCCCGGAGTAGGGCTGCCTACGTATCTTGTCATAGCAAGAATCAGGTCAAACGTAGTTCATGAAACATCATTCTTTTGTTTGATTTTGAATTTTTGATTGATTTTTTTTTATTCCAAAAGAAGGATTCTAAAAAAAATAAAAGCTCAAAGGGGTAAGCAAAGGTTTATATATTACTCGGATAGTAGAACAAAATGCCTTCATCATTTCAATCTTTAAAAATGTAAGTACAAAACATACATAATATAATTGTAAATGAATATCATACATAATATCTTTTAACTGGATCAGCATTGACCTACATTCCTTCCATTTTTCCTTCTATATCAGTCAGATATAACGCACCATTAGGTAACACTTTCTTTACCATGAATGGCCCATGCCAATTAGGAGAAAATTTGCCTTTGGCTTCAATCTGATGAGGAAGGATGCGTCTTAGTACTAACTGACCAACTTCAAAATGTCTGTGACGCACCTTTTTATTATATGCTCGTGCCATTCTCTTCTGATATAGTTGTCCATGACATACTGACGCCAATCTTTTTTCATTAATCAAACTTAATTGCTCCAAACGATTCTTGACCCATTAGTCTTCATCAATTTCAGCTTCCATAACTACTCGAAGAGATGGAATCTCAATCTCTGCAGGTATAACTGCTTCAGTTCCATACACTAACAAGTAAGGAGTTGCACCAATTGAAGTTCGAACTGTAGTACGATAACCCAACAAAGCGAAAGGTAACATTTCATGCCATTGTCAGGAACCCTGCACCATCTTACGAAGTATTTTCTTTAAGTTTTTGCTGGCAGTTTCTACAGCTCCATTCGCCTTTGGATGATAAGGAGTTGAATTTCGATGCATAATCTTAAATTGCTGGCACACTTCTTGCATAAGATGGCTATTGAGATTCGCAGCGTTATCCGTGACAATTATCTTTGGAATGCCAAAACGACAAATGATGTTGGAGTGAATAAAATCAACCACAACTTTCTTGGTAACTGACTTGAAAGTCGTTGCTTTTACCCATTTCGTGAAATAATCAATGGCTACCAAGATGAACCTATGTCCATTCGAGGCCTTTGGTTCAATTGGTCCAATTACGTCCATTCCCCAAGCCATAAAAGGCCATGGAGCATTCATTGTATGTAACTCAGATGGAGGGGAATGTATCAGGTCTCCATGTACCTGGCATTCATGACATTTACGAATGAAATTGATGGATCTCGCTCCATGGTGGTCCAATAATAACCTGCTCGGAGTATTTTCTTTGCCAAAACATACCCACTCATGTGTGGTCCACAAATCCCAGAATGTACTTCAGTCATGATTTTTGAAGCTTCTTTAGCATTTATATACCTCAGAAGTCCCAAATCAGGAGTCCTCTTATACAAGATTCCTCCACTTAAGAAAAATCCACTAGACAAATGTCGAATGGTTCTCTTTTGATTACCATCAGCATGTACAGGATACTTTCCAGTCTGAATATATTCTTTGATATCACAGAACCAAGGCTCCCCATCAAATTCTTCTTCAACCACATTACAATATGCATGTTGATCATGAATCTGTATATGCAAAGGGTCAATATAAGTTTTATCAGGATGTTGAAGCATCGAAGATAAGGTCGCCAAAGCATCAGCAATCTCATTATGAGCTCTGGGAATGTGTTTGAACTTTACTAATACAAATCGTTGACAAAGATCTTGCAAACAACTTCTATATGGTAGGAGTTTCGAATCACGAGTCTCCCATTCTCCTTGGATTTGGTGGACTAATAAATCTGAATCTCCTAATACCAACAATTCTTGGACCCCCATGTCAATGGCTAATCTCAATCCCAGAATGCAAGCTTCGTATTCTGCCATATTATTGGTACAATAGAATCGAAGTTGGGCTGTTATGGGATAATATTGTCCTGATTCAGAAATAAGAACCGCTCCTATCTCCACTCCTTTTATATTAGCAGCTCCATCAAAGAACAACTTCCAGCCTGAATGGCAATCTTCTGAAACAAACTCATCAACATACAATACCTCTTCATCTGGAAAATAAGTCTTCAATGGTTCGTACTCCTCATCAATAGGATTTTCAGCCAAATGATCTGCCAAGGCTTGAGCTTTCATTGCAGTTCGTGTCACATAAACAATATCAAACTCTGTGAGAAACATCTGCCATTTCGCGAGTCTGCCTGTGGGCATAGGCTTCTGAAAGATGTACTTTAAAGGATCCATACGAGAGATGAGGTAACTAGTATAAGATGACAAGTAATGTTTCAGCTTTTGAGTTACCCAAGTTAACGCGCAGCACGTTTTCTCAAGCAGAGTGTACTTAGCCTCATAAGTAGTAAACTTTTTGCTGAGGTAGTAGATGGCTTGTTCTTTTATTCCTGTAACATCATGTTGACCTAATACACAGCCAAAAGAATTATCTAAAACAGACATGTACAATATCAAGGGTTGACCTGGCTCTGGAGGAACTAAAATAGGCGGATTCGACAAGTGTCTCTTAATTCTGTCAAATGCCTCTTGACATTCTTCAGTCCATTCAACTTTAACATTCTTCTTCAACAACTTGAATATTGGCTCGCAAGTTGTTGTAAGCTGAGCAATGAATCTACTGATATAATTCAACCTTCCAAGTAAACTCATCACCTCCGTTTTATTTTTTGGTGGAGGTAAATCTTGGATAGCTTTTATTTTTGAAAGATCTAACTCAATACCACGTCGACTGACTATAAAACCCAAAAGTTTTCCAGACGGAACTCCAAATACGCATTTTGCTGGATTAAGCTTGAGATCATATTTCCGAAGACTTTCAAAGAATTTTCTTAAATCTTTGATATGATCAGATTGCTCTCTCGACTTAATGATCACGTCATCCACATAAACTTCAATTTCTTTGTGCATCATGTCATGAAACATTGTGGTCATTGCCCTCATGTAAGTTGCCCCAGCATTCTTTAATCCAAAAGGCATAACTCTATAACAATATGTTCCCCATGGAGTAATAAATGATGTTTTTTCCGCATCTTCTGGATCCATAATGATCTGGTGATACCCCGCATAACAATCCACAAAAGAAGCAAGATCATGTTTGGCATAATTGTCCAACAAAATATGAATATTGGGAAGTGGAAAGTTATCTTTCGGACTTGCTTTATTTAAATCGCGATATTCAAAACACATCCGAACTTTGTCATCTTTCTTTGGAACAGGGACAATATTTGCCAACCAAGTAGGATACTGGGTCACTCGAATGACTTTAGCCTCAAGTTTCTTCTTGATTTCCTCTTTAATTCTTACACTCATGTCAGTTTTGAATTTTCTTAACTTTTGCTTGACAGGAGGAAAAGCAAGACCAATTGGCAACTTGTGAACTACCAAATCAGTGCTTAAACCGGGCATATCATCATAAGACCATGTAAAGATGTCTTTATACCCATGCAAAGCTTCAATTATAGCTTTCTTTTGTTGTGGTTGAACATGTACACTTATCTTAGTCTCCCTAATATTTTCATGATCTCCCAAATTGATCATCTCAGTTTCTTCCAAATTGGGATTTGTCTTATTCTCAAACTGTTTGAAATCTTTGCTTATATCCTCAAATGTTTCTCCTTCATCGTATTCAACCTCCTTATTCATTATTTCAAAATTAAATTGGGTTTTTAAATCTGGTTGACAATTCGTCATGCATGTCACATCATTAGAATCGGCATAGAAAGAACTGTATGATAGAAAATAAATAAATAAACATCAGACCCAAAATAAAACAAAAGGAGACTGTACTTTATTAAAAACAAAGCTAGAAAGAGTTTTAACCTAAAATACCAAGATAAAGGTATGAATTACAATCCTAAAATTATTCAGAAAGAAAAACAAGCTACTAAGATTGTAAGAAAAACAAACAAACTACCAAGACTCCTTCATAATAGGGAGAGGAGTGGCCTCCCAATTATTGAACTGGACATCAGGGCCGACAAACTGCACATCTGCATTATTGGTACCTTCCCCAATTTCAACAATATCTACTTCAATGAACATATTCTGAAAAAGGTCAATCAACTATGTATCATCATCATTCATTGATTTTGCAACAGGTAACTTGGAGGATCCAGCAACACTGAATTTGATGAAAGACTCATAAAGTGGCGGTATAGGCTTGGCAAGTGACCACGACTCTTTCTTATGCTTTTTAGCCTTCTTTATATCTTCAGCAGTAGGCTCATATCCCAGACCAAAAGTACCAAAGTTATCATAGAGGTTTAGTGGATGAACTATGCCTTGCAAAAACATCCCTAGACCTTTTCCTGGTTCGAATCCATGCTTTAATATTTCATTCACTACCATAACAGATGCAGAGGACAATTGTGGTCTTGCGATGAGATTCCCCTCGAGGATATACTCAACAGCCACTACCTCAGAAGCTTGATGAATTAACACATTGGCAGTATCTGCTTCGATGGAAGAAACAGAGTAGTCTTTATACATTGATAAGTCTCCTTCACCATGAACCACTATCTCTTGCCTGTCACATTCGAATTTAACCATTTGATGCAACGTTGATGCGACTGCTTTAGCCCTATGAATCCATGGCCTTCCCAATAATATATTATATGAAGCATCAATGTTCAGTACTTGAAAATCCATAGCAAAATCCACAGGCCCAATTGTCAATATGAGTTCTATTTCACCAATGGCATCAGTTTTTGATTCGTCAAAACCTTTGATGCACACATTGTTAGGTCGGATTCTTTCCACATCAACATTCAACTTTTGTAAAGTTGACATAGGACAAATGTTAGCACATGATCCTCCATCAATAAACACTCGAGTGATGATGGAATGTTCGCATTTCACAGAAATGTACAGACCTTTGTTATACTCCGTACCCTCTATAGGCAATTCATCATCTGAAAAAGTAATTTTATTTGCTTCAAGGATCCTTCCAACAACTTTTTCCAGCTGATTTACTCTAATATCACTAGGAACACATGCTTCACTAAGAATCTTCATTACAACCTTGCGGTGTTCCTCTGAATGTATCAATAAAGATAACAAAGAAATCTATGCTGGTTTCTTCTTCAACTGTTCTAAACAGAATATTCTGGTAATTTTATTTTCTTTTAGAATTCCTCAGCTTCTTCATCAGTGACAGGTTTCTTGACCGTCATTCGTTCTTCACCACCTTGTTTATTCTTTCTTAACTCTACTGGAGCATAACATCTGCTAGATCGAGTTAATCCCCCTACTTCATCTACATCTTCAATCACTTCTTTACCCTTGCGCATCACCACAATGCGATCATAATTCCAAGGGACTGCCTTGGTATCAACCATAGGCAACTGTGACACTTGTTTAATAACAATAGGAGCTATAGGAGCTCCTTTTATGATTAAAAGAGGATTATTGGATCTTCCAAGAATAATGAGTTTTGGCTTTATTTGACTTGACACAATATTTTCTGAAATCTCTTTCCCTATCACCAAGGGATCATTCGATGATTCGGGTTTTGCTATCACCACCTCCGTTTTTGTAGGCTTTTCTTTCGTTAAATCTACAGCATTTGCTGATTTTTCCAAATCAATTTTAATTTTAATGATTGGCTTAAAGGAAATCGTAGTATCTTCACCACTGAGTATCATATCGAGCATGTTTGTTTCATTATGATCTGGAAGCAGATTTTGATTGACATTTGGAGTGCCTAGACTTTCTACCATAATCTGTTGGGTATTAATCAACTCTCGAATGGCTCTTTTCAGATACCAACATCTCTCTGTGTCGTGCCCTAGGGCATCAGAACTGTATTCACATCTTCTAGAATAGTCCAAATTTTTCGAAGGAGGATTCGGGATCCTTATCTCAATTGGGTTTAGAACATTCATTTTTCTGAGTCTCTGAAATAAACTAGTGTAAGATATTCCAATAGGAGTGAAATTATCTTTTACCATATTATCCCTTTTGAATTTTCTCTAGGCCAAAAATTAGACCTCGTAGGGCCTCTTTGAACTTGCGGGGCCATTGGATGATTTTGAATTGCTGGTGTACGCCACTGCGGGTAAGAAGGACCTCGAGCATATGGTTGTGTATTATCAATAGGATATTGGGGGTATGGAACAAAATACAATGGATTCTGCGTGTATGGTTGACGCGCACCTCTCCAATTTTGTCGTGGACCTGCCATGACAGTTGCTACATCCTCTTTTCTTTTCTTTCCCCTAAAACTTCCTGTACCACTTTGAATTGTCTGTGTTGTTGCTTTCAAAGCGGTCTGGCTGATGATCTTTCCTGATTTGATTCCATTTTCTACCATCTCTCCAACTTTGATAACTTCCGCAAATATTCTTCCGATAGTAGAGAGCAAATGATGGAAATAATCAGGTTCTTGTGCTTGCAGAAAAATATCAATCATTTCAGATTCTTTTATCGATGGTCTAACTCTTGAAGCCTGCTCTCTCCATTTGACGGCATATTTTCAAAAACTTTCAATCATCTTTTTTCTCATGTTGGCAAGCGTAGTGCGATCTGGCACTATCTCAATGTTATACTGAAATTGTTGAACGAAATCTCGAGCCATGTCATCCCACATGTGCCAACAGGAAATGTCTTGGTCAATGAACCAGTCAGAAGCTATCCCTGTAAGGCTTTCTCCAAAGTACGCCATCAATAATTCTTCTTTTCCTCCTGCTCCCCTTAATTGATTGCAAAACTTTTTCCAATGAGCTACAGGATCGCCGTGTCCTTCATATTTGTCAAATTTTGGAATTTTGAACCCTATCGGCAAATAAACATCATGAAACATACATAAATCCCTGTATGAAACACTTTTTGGTACACCTACTCCTTGCATATTTCTCATACTTTGTTCCAGGCTTCTAACTTTTCTAGCCATCTCCTCCTGTTCCTCATTCTTAGCAATCTTCTCAATCATGATAGGAGTATCGCGTTGATGAACATGATAATGTGGATTTTGTGATTTGAAAGTCATTTCAGGAGGATATAACATATCATGATTTGGTTTTCCTATATTCTTTGGTATTGTCGATTGAATACCCGCAGTAGCTGGCGCTACAGGAGTAAAAAGTAGGTTATTTGCGACAGATGGATTTGGTGGGTGCATGGTAGAAGTACCAGCAACTCCAGACATATTAGCAAATGGGCCAAATCCTAGTGGGTAAAATGGATCACTAGTTTGAGCTGGGTCAGAATTTGGATCATTTGAAGTTGAAAGTCCAGGGATTGAAGAAGGCGGGGCTTGTCCATTCAACCAAGCTTGGTACATCTCCGTCATCTGTTGTTTTAATGCCTTTATTTCTTCCACTGATGTTACTTCCTGCGAAATCAACTGATTCTGCTCTTCTTCACTATCAGACCCTATATCTTCTCTGTGGGTCATTCTTCTTTTACCCTTGTATCTGGTGTTATACGGATGTGATGCCAGTTTAAACCACAAACCAACCACCAATTATTTTATCTTTCTGTGATCAAGTAGCAAACGGGTGAGTGTTATATATTTAACACATTATAATGCCACGTTATATGTCATGTTTCTATATGCATTTCCCAACCTATCATGGAAGCTTTGTGTTTCATCCCGGCTTTTCTAGGCATATTTTCAAAAGCTATGATCGAACCCTTTGGGAGGGTTGCCTACGTATCATGTTAGGACATGAATCAGATCTTGCGTAGTTCGAGAGGAATTTAACAAAATTGTTGTCTTTTTTTATTATTATTATTTATAAATTGACTCTATCAAAAACTTTGCTATAACAGACTTCTAGACAATTTTATCTATATGTTTGAAGACAATATTTCCTAAATGCAAAAATAAAATAAAAGGACTCAAAAATTAAAAAAAAAAAATAGAATAACTGTTTTATGTATGAAGTTGTATAAAATTTTCAGTCTCATGACCCTAAAGGTTCAGGACTTGTTAAAATTGATATATATATATATATATATATATATTTTGTAAAAACTTAGCCTCATGATCCCTAAAAATTCCGGGCTGTTGAAATATATTTTTATTTTATTGTTATTATTATTATTATTATCATTATTTTATTTTATATATATATTTTTTTTAATCTTAGCCTCATGATCCCTAAAGATTCAGGGCTGTTAAAATATATATAAAAATTGGACTTGAAAATTAAAAAAATAATTATGAAAATAATCATATTTTCAAAATATTTTCCAATTTTTTTTTAAAAGATAAGGTCGTATCCTGGGAAGGACTTCCTACGTATCTCACAAAGATGTGAGAATCAGACCCTCGTAGTTCATAAAGATTGTAAAAATTGTGTTGCTGTATATTTAAAAAAAAATCTTTATTTTAAAAAATAAATTTTTCTTTCAAAAATGATCAACTAAATTTGAGAATAAATTAATCTCTCATATTTTATAATTGCCTAAAGCCGGTCAACAAATAAATAGTCTTCCAAGCAAATGTCAAAGAGCACGTAGGATGCACATGTTGGTCTTTATAAATTAGGTCACCTGTCCTAGACATACCCGACCCCTGTGCCGAGTCCCGCTAAGTCAAATGAATATGATGCAAATAAAACGGTACCTAATAGGGATAACCAGATTCTGAGTTTTCAGTTCTTCTAAGTTAAAACCTAATAGGGATAGGTGTCTAGACTGGCTTACCCGAGCGGACACTCGAGCCAGGGAGGGACAACTTGGTCGGTAGCAGGGCAACACCGCCTTCGTTGTCGATCCGAACCCCGCCTAACATGTGTGACTATATCCTTCACCAGGTGCCTTGACACTCCGATTATCTCAAAAGAAGGTGGGATGCATATGCTGCATTCCCTCTATCCTATTTTAGAGACTCAGAGGGGGTACGCGAGAGAAGACAATTTATAATACAATTCAAATAATATCAAAGCAGTAAATGAGCAACAAGTAGCACATAAGGCCAACAAACAAACATAATATTAAAATAATTAAAGCAAGTAAAAGTCAATATCTAAAGCTCGAATTCTAGTTACTCCCCAGCAGAGTCGCAAGAGATGTCACACCCCTTTTTCGCTCGAGAGTCGAGTCGAAGGGTTTTTCCAATTAAAGAGACGATATTGAATAGGGATTAAATTATTTACAGAGTCGCCACTTGGAATTGAGTTTTGGTGTTCCAAGTCACCTTTTTTTTAATCCCTAATCAAAAGGAAATGACTCTTATTTGGTCTGCGAAAACAGAAAATGGGTAAGGAATTCTGTTGATCGAAGGAAAGGTGTGAGGCACCCTTCGAATCCCATGGTTCTATCACGGTTGCTTTTATTGACTTATCTTAACTTAAATTATTTTAAAAAAATTATGTTAAGGCCTAAATCGCTCATTTTATATATCTAAAATCTCGTTTACTATTAAATAAATCGGTGACAAGTTAAAAAATATTTATCAAGTAAATTTTAGAAAAATATTTACCAAGGTGTATTTTTTACATCCTTTAATTATTTTTAAATGTCTCGAAAAGATACGTGTGTCGCATTCTTAGTTGAAACGAAAATTTTAAACATGCCTAAAGCTCGTCTAGCGTTAACGTCATTTGTTTCATCTCACATAAACTCGAGACAATTTCATCTTATTTATTTTTACTCTTTTCGCTCTTTTCTTTCAAATTTGCAATGAACCTTGAATTGGCCTGCAATGCGTCTCTCTCCCTTATGCATGGGTTTTTCCTCTCTTATTCTTTTATTTATTGCAACAGGTCTTGAATAAATTCGTAACTCATCCTTCTTTTTCCTCATGTTTAATTGATGTCTCCTTAAATCAAGTTTAGGACTAAATCAATTTCTCATTTAAAAGAAAGTTAGCGGCAATATCTCAGGATTATAAATCATTTCAAGTAAAACAACAAAGAATAGAAAAATAAATTATGCATATGTAAACAGGTCAAATTTAAAATGATCCAAAGGAAAAATTAAACATGTAGCTAAGACATTCAAAATATCTTCCAAACCTTGAATCAATATATCAAATAAACCAATTCCAAACCCAATAATTTTTTTTACTATTGAACCTTTTCCGTTTTCAAAAGCAAAGGGGATTATTACTTAATTTTAAATTTTAGTCAATTACTATGGCCCAAATGAAAAGATTACAAATGAAGTTGACCTAAACCATAAACATATAACTAAAAAGATAATAATGAAGAGATATAATCATACAAATTAATGGTAATAGCATTAAATGCAAAGTCTTTTTTTTTATGTCCTCAAGAATATACTTTAGTGACTAAGAATAAATTGACCCTTTATTGATTAAATTGAACTTAAATTACAAGGTTGATGGGTTGCATGACTTTTATTTTTTACTTTTCCTGAATTTTTCCTTTTTCTCTATATCTCTATGTTTCTATCTTTTTGCATGTATTGTGTTTATTGAAAAATGCTCTATGCGTATTTCATATGTTTCTCTAATTCTTTTGTCTCTAATCTTAAGAATAATATAGTATATTAAATATTAAGATCAGTGAAACATTATCATCAGTAGATATAGATCCACAACACGTTAAAGATATAAAACTCAACTGAAACTTCATTTCAAAATAATCCGAAAATAAAACTAGTATAATTAATATTTTGAAATACCAATTCCATGCATAACGTAGAAGTACTCGGATAACTAAACATGCAACTCATGACGATAAAAATAAACTCACATAAGCAACTAGTCCGGCCTACTAAATAATACACAAACTCATTTAATAACACAATTCATACTCTGTCTACAATAAAAACTTATAAAAATAGTACAAGATCGGAAAAGAACCTGTGTGACAAACTAGATTGAATATTGAAACAAAAATACCGTCACCAAAAAATCAAAATGGAAGCCAAACTCAAACTCTAACTCACCCTCGTTACTTTGTTTCTGCTTTTTCTTTGATTTTTTTTTTCAAAGTTTCTAAGTATTCCCTTTTTTTCTCCCCTCTTGTCCGTGTGTGTATTTATATATAGGGTGTTGGGTGTGTAGTGTTGAGGGAGTTGTAGTGGGAGTGGGAGTGGGGAGTTTAGAGACGTGGGGTATGTGGGGGAGTTAGGGTAAGTTTTTTTTTTCTTTTTTAAGATAAGATTCCTCTTTTTTTTTAATTTTTTTTTAATTATAAAAATAACAAAAAAAAAATAAAAAAAAATAAATAAATAAACAAGATAATAATAACAAATAAAATAATAATAATAATTAATTAATTTTTGTATTTCAAAAATACAATAAAAGTCTAAAAATAGTCAAAAATAAATTATATAATTAAGATAGTACAAAAACTACTAATTTATTTATTTAAAAAGAAAAATATTTTTTTAAAAAAAAATTGTATTATTATTATTTTTTTAAAAAAATAGGAATAAAATAAAATAATATCCTAAAATTAACTTCATTTAATTATTTTTATAAATTAAAATAAATAATAGTCAAAATAATATATGATTAAATATAAATATAAATATTTAATATTGATAAACAAGTTAAAATTTAGGGAGGATCAAAAATCACGTGTCTACACTGCTTGAACACCCTATTCATCAAGTCCATGAAAGTTGCAGGGCATTCGTTAACTAAGAATTCGAAGTGACCATACCGAGTTCTGAAGGTTGTCTTCAGAATGTCACATTCTCTGACTCTAAGCTGATGATAACTAGGTTTAAGGTCTATCTTAGAGAAATAACTGGCACCCTAAAGTTGGTTGAACAAGTCATCAATTTTAGGGAGTGAATACTTACTTTTGATTATGACTTTGTTCAACTGACTATAATCGATGTACATTCTGAGCGAACCGTCTTTCTTACTCACGAAAAAGACTAGAGTGCCACATGGGAAACACTAGACCTGATGAATCCCTTATCCTTCAACTCCTTAAGCTCAGTTGGAGCCATTTTATCAGTTAAAATGGAGATAGGATGGTTATCTGGAAGGAGATTTCTTTCAAAGTAAATTTCCCAATTGGGAGGAACTCCGGGAAGATATTCCGGAACACATCTATAAATACCTTACTAATGAAACTGAATTCAGAGTTGGAGTCTAAAAACTAGAGTTTCGAACTCGAACAAGATGGTGAACACACCCATTATATATCATTTTTTTTTGCTCTAAGATATGAAATAATCTGACCCCTAAGTGTTGAAGTACTACCCTTCCGTTCAATAACTGGTTCATTGGGAAACTAAAATTGAACAACTTTATTTTTGCAATAAACTAAGGCATGACATGAGTGGAGACAATCCATGCCAAGAATAACATCAAAATCAGTCATATCTAACTCCAAAGATCTGCTAAGGTAACTTTCTGGGACATTGTAATTGGGCAGTTCCTATAAACCCGCCTGGCTAAAATAGAGCTACCTACTGGAGTAAACACAGAGAAAGGTTCTACTAAATATTTAGGACTGACACCAAAATCGACTGTTATATAAGGAGTCACAAAAGAAAGCGAAGCTCTGGGGTCTAATAAAGCATAAACATGAAGATGAAAGATCTGTTATGTACCTGTAACCACATCAGGAGAACTTTACTGATCCTATCAAGACTGGAGTGCATACAATCTATTCTGGTGTTGAGCACTGTTTATGCTGGAAGTGGCACCCTGTTGAGTCAAGAGACCAGTTAGAACTGAAGGATGATTAGACTGACCCTGTTAGCTGGCCTTTGGGCAATCTCTTACTCTGTGGACTGGCTTTCCATATCCAAAACACATATCACTGCTGGCACTACACACACCCTGTTGATTTTTTTCATATTTTTTACAAAATAGATTGGTACGACCACTGTTCACACTATCCTGGGACTTAGAGTCCAGTGCTCTATCTCGAATGTCATCCCTGAACTTAGGAACTGGCGCACTAGCTGAAGATGAGGTTAGGGATGAAGACTTCTAAAGAAACTAAGAATGGTTACCATCCTCTGACCTTGGCTGAGAAAAGTTAAAACTAGCCGTTTTGGCCCTCTTATTCTCTCTCTTTTTTTCCTTAAGCTTCTTTAACTTAATCTATTGAGTATAAACCATAAGTCTATATAAATACATATCCTTAATCAAAATTGTAGTCCTACACTCCTTGACCATACTATCAGATACACCAGATACAAACTTACTCATTCTAGACCTATTATCAGCCACTATTGAAGCAGCATATCTCGCTAATTAAGTGAATTAAGAGAGTATTCCCTCACACTCATACCACTTTTCTTCAAATTGATGAACTCCTGTACTTTAGTTTCCCTTAACTCTAACAAGAAAAAACTATCTATAAAAGTCATGGCAAACTTTTCCCACTCTACTGGCCCTGCCTCAACACCCCTATCCTCTTTTCACTGCTTAAACTAAGTGTAAGCTATATCCTAAAACTGATATATAGCCAACTCTACACTCTTACTCAATGTGACCCCCATAACATCTTTCACTTTCAGAACTATATCAAAAAACTCCTACCAATCCTTCTCGGACTTAGATCTTAAAAATAAAGAGGATTCATCCGCGTGAAATCCTGAATCCTAATCGCAGCTATATTTGCCACTAGATTGGCTGAGGTAGCAGCTCGTTGATTGTTCTGAGCAACTACTGAATAAGATAAGGTAGTAAAAGCAACTTTGAACTCAGTGTGAGAGATATTTTAATTCAGGGGATCTTCTTAAACAAGCGGTGGTGCAGGCTGACTCTCATTCCTTCTTTCGTTGTTTCTTTTGAGAGGCATTGTCTGTAAATAGAATGAAGGATGATTTAGAAAGGGAGTTTGATTAGAGCTCATTCTCTATCGCATGACATGAATAATGAAAGAATGGAATTTTTTCCTAAAACATCTTGTAGGATTTTTTCCATAAGTGTGGCACACTTCACACCATGTATAAGACTCTACTCAACGTGGCTTTCAGACTCCCTAGTATACTTTAAAACTTTGAGCTCTTATACAAGGTTTTTTCATAACCCGAGGCTACCTCCTAGTCACTACAATAGTGCTTATGGTCATAAGTGACCACAAGCTAACCCATGAGCTGGTACCTGCTATGAGCAATAGATAAATATAAACATAACACCTGTGCGGAAGATAAACTGAGAAGGAAGTATAAATCTAAATACTGAAATACTAAATCAATCATAAGTCTACAACAACTAATAAAAACTAAAAATAACTGATTGACTGGCTAAATGTCTGAAAGCCTTTAAACTAACTGAGGAGTTGATTGGATAGACCCCCAACTAACTCCGACTGACTGAATAGAATGAAATATGAAAATAACGGAATAAATATAATATGTCCTTGGTACATGAGGACTCACCGCTATGGTTGCTAGATTATGTTGAGTTGTCTAATTTTGGTCGAGAAATCATGTATTTAAACCTATGATATAAGACATCATAGCATAAAGAAGAGTATGTAGTCAGTACTTTGAATGTACTAGTATATGAGATAAGGTTAGGCTAATATACATGGGGTACTCTGCATATGAAATAAGGACTAATTAAATAGAATGAGATAACTTAACATGAATGCATAAAAACTATAAAAATTTGAGAATGCAAGACTAAGTACAATCATATATCTAAAATCTGAAAGACTGTAAACAGTATAACTGAATAACTGAAAGTCTGTAAACTTGGTCAAGCAAACATAAACTGAGAATAAACAAAAATACTATATTGAGACTGTGGGAGGTATCATCTAATCGATATGCCCTAATCTAAGCTAATTGGGGTCCAACCTATAACCCCAGTTGGAAGGGTATCAATACCGTTCCACAGGTACTAACACTGGCTGTGTGGATCCACTAAACTAGTGTCCTAAAGGACTAATGAGTCACCCTCAACTAGCAGCTGCTCTAGTGATATATGTGTCACCCTCAACTAGTAAGTAAACACTTTGTCAACCCTTAACTGGTACGCAGATATCTCTAACCTACGTTGGCTACATAGTTCTGGAACTCAAGAATTGCTACTAAGGGTCACACCCTCTACTATCAGGTGAGCCCTTATCCCTGAGTGCGCTCGATGCTAAATCCTACTCCCAACTGAACTGACACTGATACTAGAATAGACTAAACTAGAATAAATATTATTACATAATTGATAATGTTTATCGTGATTATAAACATGTAAGTATAGTAATAAGAGTAATGAATTAGTTGTCTGAGTACTTGAAAAGCTGAATTCATGTAAAATACATAGGTATCGGGTGTTCATAACCCACCAGCACTGAATGGAATTAACAATAATGCCATATAAAAGCTTTAAAACTATAGTAGGGGATCATTATTTTAAATCCAACAATTAGGTATTTCATCAAACACATGAGAGTCATGAACTTAAGCATGGAAATGGGTAAAGCACGCAAAAATAACATGATTACAAGACCAAAATAAAAACTTAGGAATTTAACTTGGAGATTACAACATTTAAAATATGTAATGGCTCATTCCACTTGAAAAACACTTATAAATACAACTTGTAATTGAATTAACAATAGACTTATGGAGATATTTTAACTTAAACATGAAAAACTCATAATTTAAAACCAAGAAGGGATTCTTGCACTCCATGGGTGAAAGAACCCATTGATGAACACCACACATACATTACTAGATGAATTAATGAAGAATTTTAAGAATTTTTTAAGGTTCGAAGCTTGACTTCCTTGATTTCTTGAGAATGGGTTAGAGTTTGTTCTTGAGGTGGAAGATGATTTTCTTGAGAAATTTTATGAACAAAGGGGCAAATAATGCTCCTTGGGGACCTAAATTTCATGTTATGGATGGGTTTGGGTGAGGGAATTGACACAAATGCGCCTAAATAGTCTAATATGGTTAATGAAAGTGTACATGGAATCCCTTAAACTTATATATGATTGGCTATGGACAAAACTTGCAAATATAGTCAGTATGAAGAGACCACTACTAATGACCTTGGTTAATAAATGGTTAATGGATTGGTTGGTTTCTTGGTAATGGTTTTAATTGGAAAATAATGGCGGCTGTGTGTATCAAAGCCGTGGAAGGTGGAGGTTTGGGGGGGAACCAAAACTAGAAACTCATATTTGTATATGTGAGGTTTGGTCTAAGTTACTGGGTGCATGATGTCACACTTTGTATTTGGGGGATGTACTAGTCATCCCAGGTTTTCTTCCCTGGTTGTGTGGCTTCACGTACTAGGCTCTTTCAGAAAGAGGAACTGAACTCATATAGCCCATGAGTGGTTTAGGATGGCAAAGCTACACAACCCAGGTAAAGGTTTTAAAGACATTCTAAACTTGGTCTCCTTTTCCAACATGGATATACGTATATTTATGGTTTGTATGCATTATAGATGGTTTTACTTGGTTTTATAAAAGGTGTTATTTTATCCTTGTCCTGAGTTCATGCTAGCGTTCACTCCCTAACCCATCTTCAGGTAGCTGTATATCCATGCTATGTAGGAACCGACCATTCTACTTATCTTACATAATGATTGACTCGGGGACAGCTGTTGGATTAAAGTGGTTAGTTTCCATCTTTCCAAAAGGCTCCATTTCATGTTATAGATATTTTTAGACATTTTAATTTATTTTTGGATACTGGTTTTGGCTATGGTTGGGGGCATGTACCAATCAGAAATTCTTACTCTTTTGGTTAGAGGCTTTGTGGTACTGCTATGGGTTAGAATGGGCAGAGTCAGTATTGGTGTCATCCTTAGCATTGGTATTGGTATTGGTATAAGGGCTGATACAAATTGATGATATTATTGGTTGTTCCATCATATTTCACTTTGGAATTAATCATATTATGTATTTGATCTCATTTGGTTATGGCCCTTGGTTCGGTATTGGTTTGGATTGGTGGTTTAGTTGGTATGGTTTGGTGGATGGGATGACTTGGTAGAGTTTCTCTAGGAATAGACCTATCCCAAAATCAGTCCTTATCCAGTTACGCTATCTTGTTATATATTTGAAATTCAGCCAACTCAGGGCAGGCAGCTGGAGGTTGGGTTAGGTAATAGGGGTGGTCTCCGATCCTAGTCGGAATTGGGACGCCTATTACGATATGGCCTCGGGTTAGGTCATTTCTTCTCAATCAAGAATTTAAATTGATTCCTTGATTGAGGAATGTAGCCTTCTGATATGTCCATATCAGATATGTCCATATACTTTTTTGGGTCACGTCCATATCAGATATGTCTATGATCTATTTTACTTTTTGGTCTTGTATAGATTGATGATTTTCCAAATGTGCTTGTGATCTTTTCTTCCTTTCTTTAGTCGTTATTAATCTTATTCGTCGAGACTTTTGGGCAAGAGATTCTCCATGGTTGATTTTATTTGTCGAGACTTATGGGACTGAGATTCTCCTTCTGTTTGTCTTCATTCTGATTTATTTTCTTTGATGTCGCAGATCATAAGTTGATGTCCTTCTATTCCTGGAGCCGGTTTCCTTTATCAATAGTCTTCAATGTCCTGCAAAGATCCAATTGTCAGTTTGTCATTATTAAAACATAGGCTTTGGAGGCTAACATAGGTTTCTTTCATTTGCATCAATTTAAAAATTTTTTTGTCAAAGTTCATAACTCAAAATATCTATTGAACCTTATTCATTTCTTACTTTAAGATGAATGATCCTAAGGGAAGAGTAAATTTACATTGCGACAGTGGAGTTTTACATAATGGAAATTCAGTGCGATATAATTGGTGTCCTATAGTGGTTAAATTATTTCCTTTATCTCTCAAATATGATCGTTTAAGAAGGTTGTTTAGGAGTAAAATAAGTATTACTAAATTGGAAGATGATGTGGTTATTTCTGATCGATATTCGAATTATTTTATGTCCAACGGATAACCAATATTTGGTGAAACTTCTATTTGGAATGATGATTCTTTATCTTTATTTCTTCGTACCATTGAAATTTTTTGTAATCGCCTTAATGAAACTTGACATGTATGTGTCTGTGAAACATTACCCTATTATTGAAGAACCCACAGATAGTGAGTTTGATCTTCAAGTAAGTCAAAATTCTTCGAATTTGAATATTAATTCTTCAAAAGTGGCAATGAAACAATAATTTGATGGTGGATTTGATTGAAACACATTATCAAAACTCACCCAATCTTATGAATAATTTCGATATCGGAGGACCTAGCAATGCGTCTATGAATTTGAAAAAATTTATCTTAAGTGGTCGATATCCTTCTTCGGTGGAGGTAATTGATAGGTAATAAACAACCTATTTTATTTAATTAAGAATTTTTTTCTTATAATTAATGAGATGATTTATTCTTTTTGTAGATTTAATGATTGTGGAGCCTAAAGGACAATATTTTACACATGCATGACCAAATTTAACATATTTGTTGGGTAAATAACAAATTAAAAAAGAATTAGATAGACAATAGTGACTTAACGTAGGTTTAGGCTTAAAAAGCTGGTATGATAACAACAACATTTGACAAATTAGTAAGCTAAATAGATGATTAATAATATTAATACTACATACATATTTGTTAGTTATTGAAATAATTATATAAAATGATAATTAAAATATACTTTAAACTAAAAAAATTTTTAGGAAATAAACTTTGAACAAGAACAAAAACAAACACTCAAATAGCGTACATGAAAAGAGTGGAACGGGTGAACAAACAAACAATGTGAATAAGAAATGAATGAAATGAGTGATTTATAAAAGAAAATTAATAAAGTAAGGGACCCATTTTACATTTTATCTTGTTAGGTAAAATAGTCTCTCAATCTTGCGCTACTAAAATAAATTCTTCACTAGACACTTTCCCCGTCTATAAATGCTTGTTCACTTTTGACTTGATATGTCTTAATAAACAATAAATAGATGGATGATTTTACTATATCACCCTTTAAATATAATAAATTTTTTATTTTTAAAAATGCAATGAGTGATGTAATGTATTTAATACCAAGGGTAAAATAGGTATAATGGGTAAATTATCCATTGATTCCATAAACTGAATAGGTATTGTTGGACATCGCAAAATAGAAAAGTGGATAAATAATGATGGAGGCCCCCACCAACTTTGCCAGTCTAAGGATAAGATAAGTAACTCCATTTACGATATTACCTTGCACTTTACTATGTGACTAATGCCGTGAACTTTTTAATGAAGTGTTTACCTTATTCATTTTGAATTTTTGAAATTTTGAATGAAAAAACTTGTCCATTATAGAGACTCAAAACTTATGGGTAAACTTTTACATTCAAATGGGAATCACATTTTGAAATATTCTAATTTTGTGAAGAATTTAAGCGTGAACTAGTGGATCAACAAAGCGGATTAAGAAGCCTGTGGTTTCAGGTCCAAATATGAATAGAGACAAAAACCACAGGACCATTTCTTCAATACTGATTTCAAATTAAACTTTTAAATTAATATCTTAAATCCTATAACAGAACCCCAACTAGGTATAAGTTTCAGCATATGTTTTCAAACTTCAAGTTTGTTCAAACGCATCTGAAGTCCTCAGTTAGAATATAACGGAAACCATGCAAGGCTCAAATCTTCGTATTCTGTCCGTACTTCAGAAATTATGAAAAAGTACATTTAAATGTCAAGTATTTTATAAATTTCAATGTAGTATCATCTCTTTTTTTTTTTGGTAATCAATGTAGTATCATCTTAATTCTCATACAAGAAAAACTCTTGTAAAAAAGTAGCACCGAACCTAAAACCTTAATATATATATATGGAGGTCGAGATGACGACCTAAGTCATTATAAATCTCTATAATTTGAATGCTAGATTAAGTCAGATGTGCATACTAGAAGGTTGTTTGGTTGACCTGATAAACTGATCAAAATAATTTATCATTTGTTTTATTTATTTATACATTTAGTTAACATCAAAAGTGTTTATAAGCGAAAAACCTATCATAAGTTGGTCACCCAAATTAGGATATGACTCTATAGCTTATAAGTACTCTTTAACAAAGTATATATACAGCCTACTCGACGAAAATATATTAGGTATGTTATTGATGTTTTACAATTTTATCCCTATTATCTTTTGTAATCTCTGAATTACTCTTTCCAAAACAAACTTTTAATTATGTCTTTACTAGATTTTGTCCTTCGTCCTTTTTATGTAAAACACATTCAAATTTACATCATCATCATACTATATTGAAAGTGTGAAGGCTATTAAAAATATTGTTTGAACTTTTTGTCCTTCATTAAAAGTTTTTACTTAGGATAAAATTGCCTTTTCATAAATAATCATACTACAAATATGGTTCAAATCGATGTGTCTCTCTTAACCTCTAGCAACAAGGAAAAAATGTATTGCATGACAAAGAAAAAGTGACGATCCATCAACCACTTGAAATATATATGTACTTACAATAAAATATATATGTTGTGTTTACATTATTATATTAAAGTATGAAGCATCTTTGAGAAGTGATTTGAACTTTTTACACTTCATTAAAAATCTTCGCAATTGACAAAAATCTTCTAATTTTAAATAATCAAAGGTTTCTTTTTTTTTTGTCAAAAAGATGCATTCATTAAGAAATTTATGGTGGTTGGAGAGTTAGGCTCTCAACAGCTGTGGGCCACAACCCGACCCATAGGTTAATCAAAGCAATAGTAGTTTTACGATGGACTAAAGGGCCATCCATGTCTTCTTGCACAAAAGGAATTACAAAATGGGGGATTTGCCAAAATAGCTTAGGGGATGCCGTGTTGGTGCTTTCAGCACCCTTCTTGGCCATGGTGTCCGCTACTGTGTTCTGCTCCCTGAAGATATGTGTTAGTGATGCTACCTGCACTCCAATATTATGTTATGATAGGAAGGATAACCATTAACAAGCATATGAATAATAGCATTGGAGTCAAGTTCTATAATAATGGGCCTGAGGTTGTTGGCTTTAGCAATGGCAAGGTCATGCCGCAGTGCTAGCAGCTCAGCCATTAGAGGGGTTGTGAAGGGTAGGTGCGTGTGGAAGCTTAGGACCCATTAACTTTTGTGGTCTCTAATAATTCCACCAATACCACCTTTTACTGGGTTGGCTAAAGAAGAGCCATCAATGTTAAGTTTCAGGTAGCTTTCCACTGGTGGGTACTATCTGATGGTGATTGTTGTGAAACCATATGGAGGAGATGGATGGTTTATGATGAGGAGAAAGTATTTAGTAGCTAGCAAAATTGCTAGCTGGGCTGATATGTGATCAGCTTTGTTGTTGAAGTTATTACTATTTATGTTAAGCCAAATAGTCCACAGGCAGTAGGGGAAGAGGACGTCCCAGTTGAGGTTATTGTTAAAAGTTTTTCCTTTGAGCTCTTGCCAGGATAGCTCCCAGTTATTATCAGTTAAAGTAGACTAGATTTAGGTGGGTTTGGATTAGGCTTTCTGAAAAATGTCAGCCCAGAAGAGGGTGACATTAGGACATATGAAGAAAATGTGATTAACGGTTTCCTCTTGTCCTTGGCAAAGGTGGCAATGGGGGGCATGGGGAGGCGAATGCAGTGAAAATAAGCATTTATCGGAAGTCTTTTATGCAGTATCATCCAGAGGAAGGTTTTTACTTTGTTAGGGGCAACAACCTTCCAGGGCAGTTTGAAGTCCCTGATAGTGGAAGTACTTTTTCCCATGCTAACTTGCAGGTTGTACATGCTCTTGGTGCTGAAGATGACATTATTAGTTAGACCCCAGATGGATTTGTTATCTTGAGAGGAGTCTTAAGAGATAGGGGTGGTGGTGACAATGGTCTTAATTTGTTGGGGCAAGTGAAGAGATGGGGAGAGAGGTTTCAGACTCCATTATTGTGGAGTTGGTTAATGGTGATAGAGGCATCCTGAGTGGTGAGGGGACCTTGGATATAATTTTTGATAGGTCCAAAATAAGGGATCCAACTGTCAAGAAGGAACCTAACCCTGCTTCCCCTGTTGACTCTCCAAATGATGCCCATGTTGCATTCTTTCCAGCCCTTGAGGATGTTTTTCCAGGTAGTAGAGGAATTTCCTGGGCTTTGTTGATTATATTTGGTTAAAAAAACATGGTTCCACAGGCTGGAGGAATGAGTGTGAAGTCTCCATGCCAAGATGACATGGAGTCCTTTGTTCCTCAGTTTAGTCTTTTGGAGATCCAAGCCCCCTTTGCCCTTAGGGGTGGTGATTGTTTCCCAGCTGAGCATGTGAAGTTTCTTCTTTTCAGCACAGCTACCCCAAATAAAATCTCTTTAAATCTTGTTGATGGGTTCATGGATTTTACTGGGGAGCTTAATATATTGCATTATATGAGTGGGTATACTGTTGAAGGTTGATTTAGCCAGCACAGTCCTGCCAGTCATATTAAGGAATTTGGTTTTCTAGCCTGTCAGTATATTGTTCATGTTATCCAAGATAAATTAGAAATCACTATTTTGGGGTTTGGCATGGAAGATAGGGTACCCCAGGTATTTGCCAAAAGATTGAGAAGGTTTAATGTTCAGAATTTCAGCACACAGGGCCTTGTTTTCAGGGGAACAATTATTTGAAAAGAGGACTTTGGACTTGGATTGATTGATGGTTTGTCTAGAAAGGGAACTGAAGATAGACATAATGTTGACAATGGTATGGCAGTTTGAGGGAGTAGCTTTAGCCTTAAGAGTGAGGTCATCAGCAAAGAAGATGTGAGAGATTTTGGGTCCTCATTTGGTGATGCTGACAGGTCCCATCTTTTGGCACTGACTTCTTCCTCAATACCCCTAGAGAGCCTCTCCATACAAAGGATGTAGATGTATGGGGAAAGGGGGGGCTCCCTGTTTGATTCCTCTGGAAGGGTGGAAGAATTCTGTTTGACTTCCATTAACAAGTATTGCAATAAAAGAAAGTAGTGATGCAGGACATAATGATCTTACAGAGCTTAGATAAAAACCTAAAGTATAAGAGGGTGTCCTCGATGAAGGCCCATTCAATTTTGTCAAAGGCCTTTTCAAGGTTAATTTTGAGGATCATATTGGGATTTTTCCCTCTCATTTTCCAAAAATGATGAATGTATTCCTAGATGATAATAGCTTGATCTGAGGTTATCCTATTAGCTAAGAATCTAGCTTGGGTAGGGCCAATAATAGAGGGAAGAAGGGGTTTGATCCTATTGACAATGATCTTGGAGATAATCTTGTAATTGGTGTTGCAAAGACCTATAGGTCTGAAGTTCTTCAGGGTCATTGCATTTCTACATTTTGGAATGAGGTATAGAAGAGTGGAATTACATGCCTGGGGAATGACGTTATTCGTGAAAGCTTTCTTGCAGAAGTCAACTGTTTTAGTTCTTACCAGATGCCAGTATTTTTTAAAGAACATGACATGGAGACAATAGGGGCCTTGAGATGTTTAAAGGACTTGATGGCTGGTAGAACTTCAGACTCTCTTAAGGGGGAGTCTAGTAGGTCTATATTGGCTTGAGAAATGGTAGGAGAGTCATTTACAGGGACAAAGTATCTGTTGGGGCTACTTAGATAGGCTGATTTATAGAGTTTCTTGAAGTGGTTCAGAATATGGTCATGAATAGCAACTTCTCCTGTGATGGAGTTACCTATGACATCCATGAGCTCATTTAATTTATTCCTCCATATTCTGTTGATGGTGGATGTATGAAAAAAAGAGGTGTTAGCATCTCCATCAGAGAGCCAAGAGATTTTAGACTTAGTTTTCCAGAAGTCTTACTCACATTTGAGAAGGCTATCATAGGTGTCAAGTAGTTTTTCTTTGAGAGGGTGGAGATAGGAGCTGGTGTGGTAGTTAGGCGATTTTTTGATACCATCCAATCTAGCTAGGGTAGTCCTAAGATTTTGGAAGAGGTTGCCAAAAACATTGGTGTTCTGGTGAGAAACACTTATGTGGAACTTGGTAATTGATTGCTGAGAGTGGTGAGTCCATCAAAGCTTTCCTCCACAAGATTTTAGAAAGATTGATGGTTACACCACATGGTTTCAAACCTGAAGAGTTTGTTTTTTGGAGCATTATTGTTTTTAAGAAATGACAAGAGGAGGGGACAATGGTCAGACTTGGTTCTAGGTAAGTGGGTAACAATAGAATCTGGGTATTGGTTTATCCAGGAGGCATTAGCAAGATATCTTTCAAGCCTTTCCTAGATAAGATCTCCTCTATTATGGTACCTATTATTGGTCTAGGTGTATTTACAACCTGAATACCGAAGATCCACCATGTTATAATAATTGAGGCAATCCCAGAACTGGTTTGTTCTGTTGCTATTAATAGGAGCTCCCCCTAATTTATCAGAAGCCGTTTGCACCATATTAAAATCCCCCACCCATTAGTCATTTGCCATTGTAAACATTGGCTATGTTCTTTAGCTCCTCCCAAAGTATCAAGCACATGCTGAGCTCGGGGCTTGCATAAATAGCAGAAACAAGAAAGGTGTTGGGGTTAGGACTAACCTTAACAGTAGCATGAATTCCTTGAGGGGATAGGGAGAAATGTTGGAGGTGTAGTTTTTCCTCCTTCCACATGACTACAATACCCCATTTTTTCCCCACCGTTTTGGATTCCAAGTAAGCTTCAAAACGGAGAAGCTCAGTGATGTGTTTGTGGTCAACTATTTTTGTTTCAAGTAAAGAAATCATGTTAGGGTTGTGAGTTTTAATGAGAGCATCACACTAGAGAATGAAAGTGGAGTTGTTTGCCCCCCTTGTATTCCAAATGATGAACTTCATGTGATCAGGTGGAGTGATAAAGAGTGGTTCAGTGACATCTTCCCCTGGTCTTTTTTGGGGAGCTTATTTCAGTTACAATCGAGGGATCAATTCCACTGCAAGGGGGATTTAGTCCATGGTGTTCCTCAGTGTCAAGCTCAATATCCTTGTTTCTATCGGAGAGAGAATAATAATAGTTAAGACTGAGTGCTCTATGAACTCTCTTCGAAGTGGTTTGTCTAGAATAAAGTTTTCTAGTTTTGGCTCCTCAAGATCAATTAATAGTTATTCCATTTCAAAGTTTGAGCATCTGAGAGCTTCTAGAGTTAAGCTGGTTGTTTCTCCTAGGTCTGCGCCCCCCATTATTAATTAAGGGTGTGGTACTGAGGGGTTTTCCTCTATGAGGTTCCATGGTATAAAATTCAAAATTTTTATCTCCAGGAGGTAAGGGATTGTTGGGTAAAAGAAAAGTCTCTTAAATATGTGACTCATTAGCGAATTGAATTCGCTTGAGTTCATCATGTTGAGAGTTCCCATTATTTGAGCTTGAAGCAGGGTTTGGCACTACACCTGGTAACCTAGCTTCTCCGCTATCTGATTCACTCTCTCCTTCACTAGCTGGGCCATCCATGCTAGGTCTTGGATGATGAGAACTATGGGTTGGTCCCCTATGATTATACAATGTGAGATGGTTTTCCCCTTGAAATCTAGTTCTGCCCATGTCGCCGTAGTTTAATTTGGTGGTGGTGGGGCTGTGGTAAAGACTAAGGGTTCCTTTAGAGGAGTAATGTTGTTTGGTGAAGTCGCCATTGCTGATGGGATTAGTGGATGAATGCCCTTGATTAAATTTTAGGGGCTTTAAAAGGGTGGGATTGGTGGAGGTGGAGTTAATTGATATAACTACCTTGGTCATGTCAATCATTGTAGGGTGATGATTACCCCTATTGTGGATGGAGTAACTCAACCCAGAAGCTGCAGAGACGGTGGAGTTCATAGGGAAACCCCCCAAAGGGGTAGGGCGGACCCCAATAGTGTTGATGGGAATTGAATGAGGATGGTTTTGGGTAATGGGATTTGGTTGGCTGAGGAGTAAATACTAATCCACTTTATTTACAGATTTAACCTTTTGAGGGTCAATTGGCACATTGTTAAAAGGAAGAGGGGGAGGGGGCTCCGCGTGAACCCTAGTAGATTTATGTTTCACCTTTTTATTATTGTTATTGTTGTGGCTTTGTACTATAGGTTTTTTCCTTATTTGCCCGTTAATAATGTTCTTGGGGGAGTTAAACACATGGTTATTTTCTTTCTTGTTTTTACTGGTATCTTCAGCAATGGTTGTAAAGGAATTTGAGTCGAGGAATTTACCTGAGGCTGTATTATACGCTTTTACCTGTGTAGTGTTCGCTGCCTCTGGATCCTCAGTAGACTTCTACGATTCCTGGGCTTTGTTTCTAGTCTTTCTCTTGTTCAATTTGATGGTTTGCCATTTGTTGTGGGGAATTATTGATGAACTGGTTGATGCACCGTCCTTATCTTGTTCGTTCTGGGATGTGGTAGCTGGAGTGGGGCAGTTCTTATGGGTGTGCCCCAATTTGCCGCATCCGATGAATAAGACTCCTTCTCCCTTATATACCACCTTCTATCTAGGTTTCCGATGATGACATGGATCTTTACAAGGTATCTAGTGGGACTGGGATGCAAATCCTTGTGTACCGGCCCTTTAAGGCTGTTGAGGTACAAGTGTCAATTTTGAGTAGTGTACCTAATTTGTTGCTGATCCTTTCTAAGATGGGTTTATCGTAAAATTCGGTTGGTAAGTGAGGCAATCTTACCCATATGGCAGTGTGGGTAGTCTTGGCCTCTTCTGGGGTGAAGTTTGGTTCCTAATGCCTTACTGAGAGGAAATCCCCTATGATGAACAATGGCTCGCCATGGAGGGCCATTTGCATGTTTTCTGGGTTAGTGAATTTCGCAATGTAGTACCCGTTTCCTAGATCCACCAGGATTAGGGGCTCCAATGGCTTCCATAGGTCTAGAAGTTTTGTTATCAGGTAACCATGAGCAAGGGTCTTTTTGAAGAGTTTAACGATTACGGAGAATCTCCATGGAGCGTAGATTCTATCCTTATCTTTCTCGCTTAAGACAATTGTGTCATCAATTTCTTCTGAGACTTGCGACATTTTGCTGTTGTGATGACTTAGATAGTTACCATTGAGTGAGTTCGCTTTATTGAGGATTATTGACTTGAAAGAGCTTTTGCCTTCTATGGATTCTTGATTTGGTTCTTTGCTTGTATTAGTAATTTCCATGGGGTCAGGTGGATCGGGCGGTGTAGGTGGTAATGGGGATGGCTCTACATCTTGGGGGTCGGCCATGGCAGAAAGGAAATCCAGTTAGAAAGCACCTTTCTTTTCATTTAATACTCAAAGGTTTCACGTGTGAGGTACATGCGATTATTATTTATATAATAATATTCAATTAATAATTAAATATTTAGGACTTCACACCCAATTAAAACTGAATTCTTTTTTTCCTATCCTTTAAAACTTCAAATCATACGTGAATGATTTTATTTTATTTAAAAAAAAAAAAAAGACCATAAAGTCTATTTTGTATAAAATAAAAGAAAAAACAAATGTCTATCAAAAACTAAAAAAGGTTTAGAACATTGTCTTTGAAGGAAAAAAGGAAGTAGTAAGTTAGTATAATGTAATACGATATTATAATATTATTGATCCTGACTAAAGGCAGGAGATCTTCTAATGTAAATTTAATATTCCAATTCATGTTTGGTTTAAAACTGTTTATAATATCAAGTTAATAATACTGACGCTACACATTAATCAAAATTCAAAATCATATTAAATATTATAATTATTTTTTCTTTCTAAGATATCAAATGTAATTTAAGGGATTGTCCATGCATTTTTCACTAATCTTATTTGAATCTTAGATATTTACAACACTGTATAACTAATTAAATAAATTCTTTTATTATATAAGTAAATATTATATTTAGTGTAACATTTAAATTCATTAAAATGAGGTACACGAACGACTCCGCGAGGCGTGTATACCTAAACTTGCTCTATATTAGGGGTTTCAATCTTTTAACAAAAGTAATGCTTATCAAACCCTTTTTAACCAAATAATTTTTCATGTTACTTTTATCAATGATAACAAGTTACCTATTTTATTTTTATGATTTTAAATTCCAAATTTTAAGGAGTTTACCATAGTATAAATATCGTTTGAAAAACTTGATTGTTTAAAAAATTGTTTACACAGACAATATATAAACCATAAACTCTTTCACAAAATACACTAATTATTTATTGGATGAAAATCGTTTCCACCTTCTCGTAACTTTTCTTTAAAAATCAAACTTCTTCCTTAACTTTGAACAATAGTCATAATCTTTCCTTTATCCTAATCAGTATTTTATAAGACGGGGGCTACTTAGCACAGAGCGAGGCGAAAGCTTCAAGGTGATGGGGTCTAAACCTCATGGATCTTTAAATTTTTAATTTATAATATAGTAAAATAGTGCTATAAAGCAGAAATTATAAAAAAAAATTAATAGTTTAAAACAATTAAAAATATGATTAAAGAAACTCAAAAAAAATAAAACTTATAATATAATTTTACAAGTTTAAATTAAAAACTGCTATACTAGCTATTATGAGATGGAAATCAACTCTAACATCTTAACTTTCAAATAATAAAAGAATCACACTTCTGTAAAATATATTATTATAGTACTATGCAATTTACATTCCTAAAAGAAAATAATCTATAAACTTATTAGTACCAATCTCACAGCAATTTTGAGATGATAAAAATCAATAATTTAACTTCAAATAGCGATTATTTTGAGATGTATGACAATGATAAAATATGTTAATTTTTTGAGACGTATGAAAATAATATGAAGATCAATGATAAGTGAAGATGTAAAATTCGGCTAGTTCATCATCACAGTACTTTCAAATAGTAAATATGCAAGACAATGACTTGTTATTTGAGTTATTATCAATCTTCTTGTTTCTATAGATGTAAAATAAAATATTAAGCATCATTTATTTATTAGAGGATTATAAGCGTCAACAATGTTAATTAAGAGATTCAACACATAATTTGTCTAAGATCTATTGGGGAAACCCCCCGAGCATTGCTCGTTAGGCGTACAGTCGGACGCTTAAAGCGCAGGCTTAACAAGACTAAGCCCCACACCTATGCCTCGAGGCGTTGTGCTAGTGCCCTGCACCAATGCGAGCTCCAAGACTGCCTTTTGAAATACTGAGCCTAATTCAATTTATATCTGTTGTACCCTTATATCATTAATTTTTTTTACTTCTTTAAGATCGTGATATTTTAATTTTTTTAAAATTCATGCTATCAATTTTTCATTAAAACATCAATATATCATCTAGGCGAAAAAGTGAAAAATATTAATTAAATATATAGTTAATGACGTTCTATAATAAAGTAAATAGTGTAATAAGAAAATTAGCTTTAAAAGTAATAATCAAAACTCTAATATTTATTTTTATAAGTAAAAAATAACAAGTAATAAGAACTTAATAAATATATTTCAAAGCAAGTAATAAATACAAAACAACTAATAAAAATAAGGTCATATTCAAAGATTAAATTTATTGGGATTTAAAATTATAACTTATGTAATACTTCGTTAATGACAATAAAAATTTATTTATTTATATAGACAATAATGAATAGTCCCTATATTTCATATTACTTGATTTTTATACCACAATAGCTCTTTTAATTTACTTATCCAATATATAAAATCAAGAGAATTGTATTATATTTTTCTTTCTATTCTTAGTGTAAAATAACTACACAAAGTAGTAGTAGTCTAATGAGATTAGTTTAGTAAAATACATTTCTAATTAAAATTTTCTTAAGGATTGTGTCAAGTCAACAAGGGTCAAGCAATATGAAACGAATGCAGTAAGAGAGTGGTGAAATACAAAAATATATGTGCATGCATGTATGTGCATGCATGTATGTGCATGCATGTGCATACATATATAGACACTTAATACATATAATATTGAAATAACAATCTTGAAAATAACATTAAATTTTGTGACAGATTCATAGAAGTCTTATTTTACTCATAATACTAATGAACTTAAATAAAATGCTATAAATACCCAGATTAAAAAAATCTAGTATATATAATATAAAGAGGTATTACATAAATATAAATTAAAATAACAAAGATAAAATGGGCATTGCATAAGATTAAGGAGGAGAGTATGACTATTGTTCAAAGTTGAGGGAGAGTTTGATTTCTAAAATAAAATTGAAGGTGAAAACAATTTTAACCATTGTTTATTATCTATTTCAATACATATCTAGACATGTAACTCCTTATTTGAAATTTCAATTTCAAAAGCTCTGGTTGAATCATCAATTCATCACCCAAAATATTTTTCAATACTAGATATTTATTATCTACTTTTAATCAGCTAGCCTTTTTATTATCTCACAAGTAAGCCGAAGAGTAGGGAAATTGACTATTGATTGATATATTTAGATAATATTTGTAAATTTGAAGGATAATGAATCTGTTAGACGTGTGCTTGTTATCAAATCTAAAGGCACATCTACTCTTTCAAATCTCCCAACAAAAAAGACTAGAAATTCATTGTAAGATATGAGCCTGAACCTTATTTTTTGGTTTTGTTAACTACCAAGACATTTAAATTTCTCTGGTATTATTATGTCTAGTACAAATTCAAAAAACACGATCAAAGAAGGTTCAAATCTGGTTAGCAATATTACTAACGCAAAGTAGGTGATTGGTGGTCTCAACTTGATGATCAGAATATCAAGAAAACTTTGAGAGGATGATCAATTTGAATCTTTTAAGAATGTCATCACTAGAAATACAGTTGAAAAGCATCCTTATCATAAAAAAAAAATTGAAAGGAACTTTATTGTGCAAATCATTTTAAAAATAAAAGAGATATTCCTTTTTATTCTAAGGCATTACCATATAAACTTACAAGAAAAATCATCAGAATTATCCATTATCCGGGCAGGTCTGACCACATTTTCTTGATAAATCTCAACCTCCAAAATATCATTAATTAAATGAGTAGGTAAACTATCATATAGCTTGTTGATATTCTATCTTTCATCAGAGATATATTTATTAACAGGATCTTTTTTGAAAGCATTATAGAAATAAATACAATTAGTCAAAGCACCTTTACCTGTCCAATTGTTCCACCAGAAGGATATGTTACCTAAATCAATCTTCCAGAGTATGTTTCCATAATTTCTTTTTATTCATCATTCTTGTTCAATTATGAGATTGTTCATATAATCATTTTCTGTGAACAGGATGAAGTCTTTCGCAATATTTGGCTTTCAGAAATTTCTTCAAAAGAATATCTTTTTATCGGAAATTCTATCATACTTTAGTAGTAAAATGGTTACACAGGTCCATGATTGATCTCAATTCCATCTCATCTTTCAGAGTAGGAAAGCAAATGGTGTCCCAAGAAAATCAATGCTTCTTGTTTTTGGTACCATCTTTTCCGCAAAATAATTTGCAATGACTATCTCTATTTATTTAATAACATGGGAGGATAAAGTACAAATAGAAGATGAAGTGGGAGCGAATGAAGAACATACTTGATAAGTATTGCTTTTCCTCCATAGAATAATAATTTTCTTTGCCACCATTGTAATTTATTAGAAAATTTAGCGATCATGAAGTTGAAACAAATAACTTTTTTCTGGCCAATATATGTAAGACAACTCAAATAAATCATAGGAAATTGTTGATGACTAAATTTAAAAATATTGAAAGCTCCTCTAATTTTGTGATCAGAGACATTAGAGGATACACAAAGGGAAAATTTGTTCTTATTAATTGTCTGACCAAATATTTGCTTATATAACTTTATGTTAGATATCATCTTTTTTATTAATAGCAAATCTCCAGAAGATAATAACACAGTATCATCTGCATAACAGAGATGAGTACAAAGAAGACCTTTAGGATTAACTGAATAGGAAATAAATTAGCTATTATGAAATTGTTAATTATTCTTGACAAAAACCACCAATAATAAATAACGATGGTGATAATGAATTGTCTTTCTTGATACCTATGGTAGATGTTGAAAAACTTTTATTGATCCATTTAGATTAATAGAGCATCAAACATTTATAATAAGTCTTTGTACTCTATTTATAACGCTCAACTTATATGTCAATTTGAGTGTAAGACGGTCATTGTCAATATATTTATCCAACAAGAGTCGGGGTCGAACCCACGAGGAACAATGTGAGTGGAGATTGAGTAGGTTCGAAATAAGAGTTATTAACTAAATTCAAACCTATAGTACAAAATTGTTTGAAGTTTTTTGATGTTTTCAAAAATCAAAGTAATTCTTGGGCTTCTAAAGGACTAATTTGAGACTAAGAATAATTAGAGTGTAATCAATTAGGAATGAATCTTAAGACTATGCTATCCTAGGGGCAAGATATGCATGGGTATGTAATGATTCGATGCAAATTCTAGTTGTTGATGATATGGTAGGCTGGATTTAAAGTCCTTGAGGCTAGTTTTTCAACAAAGCCACAAAGATGTCACTCGTTGACCCTTTCGAATACCTAACGAGTATGTAATTCAAGCCACCCAATACCTCAATTAGGCACTCCTATTTCTAGGATGGAACCCGAGGAATAGTCAACCTCTTAATCACTCATATGTCTAAGATAGTGAAAAATTGACAAGACACACCCATGAATTGTCTACTATTTCTTTGGTTCCCACATCCCACTTTCAATGATGATGTGGGTTCCTAAAACTCACCCAAAACCCCCTTTTCAAGGATGGCTAGGACTTTCAAGAGCTTGAAACTTTCATCCATCAAACCCATCCTACCTATTTAATCAAGCAATAATAGAACCCATCATTAACAAACTGAATTTCACACAAATATGTCACAATCTATACATAATTGCTTCCTATTCAAACATAATTTCAAGAGGTAGATCTAGCAAATCATAATAATAATCAAAATAAATAAACTAAGATGTCTATTAAAGTTATTCATAGAAAAAATAAAGAAAAGGTAAACCACACTTTAGACTCAAATGAATCTTTACTTGAAAGTTACTCTAATGTCTTCTTAGTTCAAATTAGTATAAATTTGAGCTTCAAGCTCCAAGAAATTACAAAAATCCTAAACTCGTGTGTGAGGTAGGGTTGTGGAATGATTTATTCATTATGGTTTGAGTCTTCTTCTTGTTGGGCAAGTTTAGGGCAGCTTCATGTATTTATGGTTTTGCCCTTGGGCTGAAATCCCGCTAGGCCATGATCGTACTAGCTTAACTGCAATCGCAGCTCCGCGATCGCTACCTTTATCACACGGTCGCTACTTTTTTACTTTCTTGACTTACCGCGGTCGCGGTGGCCACTACGCGATCGCGGTACCTAAAGCCCAGTCTGCATATGTTTTTCAGCTTCTGAACTTCTCTTTTTGCTTTGATTCTTTTTCAGCTCATTTTGTCTTTTTTCAACTCAGCATCTTTGTACCTACAAAACATGAAAATTAGTGGAATTAATAGCAAAGTTGTCTCATTTATACATTTAAATCATAGCGGTGTGCATGAATGTTGAGTGGAAATAAGTGGTAAGTTCACCACTCATCCTCTATCTATCCAAATCTTAGAGAAACTCATTGTTCTAAGAATTATACATATAAGTATTCCCAGTCTACTCTGACGTATGCTTTTTCTATATCCAATTTCATAACAATATTACCAATGTCTCAAGCTTGATTAATATTATGAACTAATTTCTACGTCAAAAGAATATTATCAGTAATTGATCTTCCTTTAATAAAATCAATTTGATAAGGAAAAATCAATATATACATAAGGGTTCAATGCTATAATTCATCATCTTTGATATGATTTTAAAGGAGAAATTACTAAGACTAATAGGTCTTAGTTCAGTTGTGGACATTTCACTTTAAGAATCATTGTGAAATTATATGGATGAAAGATCTTGAAATTGGTGTACCTACAAAGAAACCACGAATCATTAGTAGTAAATCATCCCCAATAATATCCAAACAAAAATGATAAAATTTATCAGACATTCCATCAGGTTCGGATACACTATGAGTGCTCATGGAGAAAATAATTTGTTTTAGCTCCTGCATAGTGACAGGAGCAATAAATTGTCGTTGTCATCCTCATTTATACACTTAGATAATATTACAGATAAAATAATTTTATCGGTGTTATCTTTAGTAAATTATTTTTCAAAGAATTGAATTGTCTTTTGAGCAATGTCATCTTCATCTTCAATTCACGAATCATCATCTTTTTTCATTCGTTTTATAGAAAGTCTTCTATTTCTATCTTTGACTACTAAATAAAAAAAAATTAGAATTGATTTCTCATTCGATGAACCGCTATATTTCATATTTTTATTTTCAGAAAGCCTTTTTTTATAAGCTCTAATCAATTCATCATTTTCTTTATTTAGAACAGTTTTATATGATTCAGAATTATCATCGACATATCTTCGCACCATCTCTGCTACCAGATTTTTCATAGCCTTTCTATTATCAAAAATATTTTTGACAGAAATGTTCTAAGCATTGCTCACTATCTCTTTGAAGTTGGACTCTTCAGTCCAAAAATCTGAGAATCTAAAATATTTAGTATGATTTTTAGACTTAGAGGCCGTTTTGAGAAGAAAGGAAGAGTGATCAGAGTCCGTTCTAATAAGATGATTGACAGAAATAAAATAAAAAATAACAAGTCAATCATTATTCACAATTACTCCTGAGCAACAAAGTGAAAAGAAAATTGTAGGAGATCCCACAATGAAAAATAAAATAAGAATAAAAAAGTAGATGAGAGTACGTAGTATTATTCATTCTAGCAGCGGATCTAGTACAATGGTATGCATGTATTTGTATTAAAAATTTATTAAATATATACAAATATTTTAACTCCAAATCCAATTCATTGGTTCAGCTATTATTATATTTTACTTGAAATAGTTATAGGACTTAGTTAGTATTTGCCCATAAAATTTAAAAAGTGTGAATTTAAATTGACATTAAAAATGCGTTTGCCTATAGTTTATCAAAACATATCTTTACTTTTCACATAACTTATGCCCTTAAGTTTTTAAAAGTATCAAGAATACCTAATTGTACCTAACAAACATACTTGTTAATCCAAATAATGCAGAAAACATAAATATAAAATCATAACAAACCTAACAAACAAATTTAATCCAAATTATCATTTCATAATGAACTAGATAGTATATTATTCTAAAATCATAACTTGATACTAAATAACAATGATTAATAACACAACTTCTAGCTATTACAATTAGTTATAAATATCCACCAACACAAAAAATGAAAAACAATGATGTAGCTATAAAAGTTTGGGGACATTTTTTTTGTTATTAAATTCTCCATTTTTCAGTAATACTTTTTATATTAAATATAAATGTTCAACCATACTTGTTCAGTTAAAAATCAATGAAAAATAAAATGAGAACAAAAAAATAGATGAGAGTATGCAGTATTACACATTCTAGCAGCGGATCTAGCACAATTGTATGCATGTATTTGTATTAAAAAATTATTAAATATATAAAAATATTTTAACTCAAAATCTAATTCATTGGTTCAGCTATTATTATATATTACTTGAAATAGTTATAGGACTTAATTAGTGTTTTGTCATAAATGTTTTCAAAAAAAATTGATTGTGTGAATTTAAATTGACATTGAAAATGTGTTTGCCTATAGTTTATCAAAACATATCTTTACTTTTCACATAATTTATGCCCTTAAGTTTTTAAAAGTATCAAGAATACCTAATTGTACCTAACAAACATACTTGTCAATCCAAATAATGCAGAAAACATAGATATAAAATCATAACAAACTTAACAAACAAATTTGATCCAAATTATCATTTCGTAATGAACTAAAGAATATATTATTCTAAAATCATAACTTATACTTAATAACAATGATTAATAACACAACTTTTAGCTATTACATTAGTTATAAATATCCACCAACGCAAAAAATGAAAAACAATGGTGTAGCTATAAAAGTTTGGGGACATTTTTTTTTTATTATAAAATACTCCATTTCCAGTAATACTTTCTATATTAAATATAAATGTTCAACGACACTTGTCCAGTTTAAATAATCAATAAATAATTATCCTTTTCGCCATTTTATCCTTATTATTCCCTCTGTCCATCTTTACTTGTCTATTTTTCTACTTTGGAATGTCTAACAATACTTATATCAATGGATGATTTATCTATTTCTACTCTTAATAGTAAATATGATTCATAATCTAATTCATTTTTCAAAGAAACTAAATTATTATATTCAAAAGGTAATATGGTAAATTACTTCTATCATTTGCTGCTCCTTATAAATAGAGAAGTTTACAAGTAAAAAGGATGGAGAGAGTATTAAATACTATTTATTACTTAATATATTTTTTAAAATATTAAATTTATTATATTTAAAAGGTAATATGATAACATTATCTCTATTATTTATTATTTTTTAGCTCATGTGTCAAGTCAATAATAAAGAAGTATTATTGAATGAGAGGAGTATAAAAGCTTAAAACAAGTTCTAAAATTTGAAATACATCAACCATTATATTTATGACCAGATAAATTCTTTTAAAAAAATTATAAAAATATTTTAAAAATCATGAATCTACCTCTCACTCACTCACACGCACTCGAGCAGGGTGGGAACCCAAAAAGTGACCAAATACTTCCAAATGGAAACAATTTCCAACAATGGATAAGACAAATTTACATGGGTCTGAATGTCAATAAATATTCCCTGCACCTTATTGGGAATTTCTCCACTTCTCCAATAGAGTGAATTTCTCCAAATTGCTTACATTCATAGCCATGACTGAAGTTATGAACAGGGCCGAGCAAGTGGTTGTTCAGGAAAATGGCGAAAAAGAGGAAGAGAAGAAAGTTGAAACTGAAAAGAGGAAGCTTGGAGGAATGAGAACAATGCCCTTTATACTTGGTAAGCTCCCATTTTTATCTTCTTGAAAATGAATCACTTTCATAATATAATGGAGGAAAAATGAAACTTCTAGTTCGCTAGCTAGCCACTTTGTTACACGTGATAGTGCTTCTTGAGATTCTTTCATCATTTGAAGTTTTCTCACTGGAGGATAGTTTGGCAGATAATAATCACATGATAAAATATACAATTAATGGTATTAGCTACTCTCATAATTATTTATTCCATCATATTATTTGTAATATATTAATAGGATAAATTATTCTATGTATATGGTGAAATACTAATATCATGAGATAATTAAGTTATGCCGTATTTGGTTGGGATAAGATGCATGCGGGGCAGACTCATGTGTAATTTTGGGGTGCTTCGACATCCACTAAACTCGACGTAGATTAGATATAATTATATAAAAAATACAGAATAAATGGTATAATTTATTAAAAAGCACCCAAAGAACAAATATATTGTTGGATGCAGTGGCTTGAAGATATGACTTCCACGTCCAGTTTTCTATGTTCAAATCCCTACAGCTACATACTATTTTTTATAAAAAAAATTTGAGCATCCACAACCTTGAATTCCCGTGTCCGCCACTGGATGCATGAGATAACTCATTGCGAAATTCGAGTATTGTTGTGTTATACTTCCTCCGTTTCGTATTAGTTGATTTTCTTTCTAAAAATATTTGTTTCAGTTTAGTTGTCCAGGTTCTAAAATCAAAAGTACTATATATATATATATATATATATATATATGTGTGTGTGTGTATTTTTCATTTTACCTTTGATAGGAATATGTTTTCAAAATTATTAAATGACACATAAATTTTCTCAATTCTCAAAATCAAAATTAAATAATTATTACTAGTTTCAGTTATAAATACTTAATATTCTAGACGTAATGAATGAGATGGAGCAATATGTATCAAATTTTAATGTTTAATCATTGTATCAATTATGTATGTGTCAAGTCCATAGATGTCAACTAATATGAAACGGGAATATAGATGGAATAACTAATCACGAAATAACTAATTCCCCAAATAACTTGTTCCCAACCAAATTGACCCGTTAATGTAGAATGTCATTATAAAACTTATTCATGCAATTTCTACTAAAAAAATTTAATTCCTTAATTTTTAAAATTTTAGTTTTTAAAAATACTTTAACCAATCCAACATTAAAAAATTGTTTTTTTTTTCTTTATACCAAACATGCCCTAAATGTCTAATAGCAGGTGAGTTCTCATATCGGTCTTACCTCTAGAGAATTACCACAGGGGAACAAAGAAAATCACACTAGAGTTGTTTTCTTTGATTTCGTAAAATCGAACTTCATTTGTAAGATTCAGGTAGGAGTATTGAATTGCTAATCATTTCTCAAATATCAGATCAAGGAGTAAAGTCCCCTTTTCGTGCTTCTTTTTCACTTTTTATTGCTTTATTAATCTTCAAATTGATCACAATTTTATAACCATTTAAAAATAATCTTACAAAAAGTGGCAAAGCTTTGCCTTTTCTTGAAAGGATTAAACTTGAATAATCAAGTTTCGAAAGCTAAAAAGGTTACTGCAAAAAATGATTATGGAGCGGCTATAAAGTACTTTCTTCTTTAGAAAAGAAATGAATTACTTTTTTTTTAAAGAATAATTTTTGTTTATAATATTTTAATTTTAACATTACACATGAAATGTTTAGGATCACAAGATTAAAGAATATTTTGATATATTTGACACAATTTTAATTTAAGGCCACAAGATTTAAAAATCTTTTTTATTTTTGTAAATTTTGTGTTAAGTCAAAATAGGTCATTCCGAAGGGAATAGATAATTCAAGTTGGTTCATATATGTAAATAGATTTGAGGGACTTTTTAGGCTTATTTTTATTATTAAGACTGAGACATGAGAATCTGAAAACACATCTGAGTGATTAATATGTTGTCTTTAAATCTGAAAATTTACTGACTAAAATTATTTGTTTTTCAACATTTGAATGCGAGCAATATTTTATTTGTAAATTTAATAAAAATATAATTGAAATAAAAAATTAATTATACATTAAAAAATATTTGATTTAATATAATAAAATAATTATTTAACTATTTTTTTATGTTAGTGATAATAGAGATGGTTTGTAATAGTTATGTTAGTAATTATGATTGAGGTTAGTGACTAGTAATATTAGTTGTGATAGTTATGATGGTAAAGAACGTTGATATTGTAATGATTGTCATGATGATGATAATTAGTAATGGTGGTGGTGATGGCGATGTTGACTGTGAATATGATTAGAATAATCAATGATTGTAGTTGATATTAGTGGTTGGTAGTGATGTTTGTTGTGATGATGGAGGTGGTTGGTGGTGGTTGACAATGGTTGTGGTGGCAGAGTTGGTTAATGGTGGTGACTGGTGATTCTGGATAGCGTGGTGATGAATATTATCCAACATAAAAACACCTTTTAATGATATTAAGATTTGATTCTAGATCTGAATAATTAAGACTACTAGTTTAGGTGTACGCGCTTCGCACGTGTACCTCACTTTACTGAGTTTAAATGTTACACTAAAACGGATATTTATTTAAATAATAAATATGAATACAATAATTAAATTCAACATCTTTTGAAAAATTTATTTAATTAAACCTAACCTTTACTAATAAAAATTTTTCAAAGTCGATCGACATTCATCTACCACCTGTAAACTGCAACAAAACAATACGATAATAGAGACATCAAAACAATATAATTAAATCTAATCTTTTCACAATAATATCCTCAAAGCCGCCCGACACTCATCTACCACCTGTAAACTACAATAAAATAATACGACAGTAAAGATATCAAAATAATACAATTAAACTTTACCTTTACACACAAAAAAAAATCTCATAACAGAGATAAAAATAATACAATTAAACATAATCTTTACCTAAAAAAATTTCTCCAAGCCGATCGACATTCATCTACCACCTATAAATTCATCTACGACAATTAAACCACAACAAAATAATAAAATAGTGATTACAAAGCTTCTATTTTGATGAAAATAATTCTTGTCTGAGTGAAAATTTTGACATAAAGAATATTTGAAATACCATACATTGAATTCTATTATGTTTGACAAAAATAGTGAAGAAATAAAAGGTTAGAAAACTAAACATCCACCAATCTAGACATGCAATCGAATCAAGTTAGATGAGCATCAATCATATTTTCACATCTCAAAATTTATAGAAGTATTTTCTTAATAGAGTCCTATTTTAGGAATATTTTTCTATCCTATTTTAGGAATATTTTTCTAATCGATCAGTACAAAGAAAAATATTGATTGATTCTCCTTCCATATATTTTAGGAGTTCCATATATTTTAGGAGTATAATTAATATAATAAAAATAATTAAATAATAAATTGAACCAAATTGTGAAAAGACAGTTTTATCTAAAAGGGAATCTTTTAATAAAGGATAAAAAATTCAAATCACTTTTATAAAAGTGTTCACACTTTTAATATATTATTATAGATATAGATTATAAATATAAATATAGTTTGTAGATATAGATATAGATTAAGATCTAAAATCTTAATAACAACAAATAAACTTAATGATATGAGATCTGAACCATTCAGATTCATACCTCCATTAAGTGTAAATAAATGAAATCTTAGTTGCATAAAGTTCAGAGCTGTTATTGCATTTGAAATTAACAATTCCTTTCATTTCAATTTATTTGTGTCACTTTTCTTTTTATTTTGTTTAGAAAATAATATATATTTTTTTAATCAATTCTTTAATTTTTCACATGACATGTTTAAGATAATAAAATTAAAGAATATTTTGCTAGATGGTCTCTCGGTCCCATATTAGTTGTCTACTTTCCCTTTTGCAAACAGCTTAAGAAATTATAAATTAAAAAAATAGTTTTACTTATTTACGATAATTTTTTTTCTTAAAATTTTACAAATAGATGTTTATACTTTCAACGAGACTTAATTATAAGGATAATATGAGTAATTTAATTTTCTCTTGATTTAGGAAAGTAGATAATTATTTTTAGTAAGTTGAACGATTAATATGAGATAGAAGAAGTACATATAATATATGTGATCATAAAATTTATTTATTTTTACGTTTTAAAAGTACATCGAATAAAAATACGACAAATAGATTAAAACAGAGAACGAGAGACATTCTGTTTCTTTTCCCTTATCATTCAGTGGGATTGGTCCAAGAATAAGATAGGGCCAAGTTACTTATCACTCCCTTCGATTTTAAATGTTTGTCATATTTTTTGTTTGCATATCCTATAAGAAAAATATTAATTAAAGGTTAATTTAATTTAATTATTCTTATTTGTTATACTTTTTTATTTAATATATATATATATATATATATATATATATATATATATATATTTTGCATTATATTAATATTTATTCATATTTATGACTAAGGGTATAGATGGAAACATACAAGTAATTACATTTTAATTTTCTAAATGACAAGTACTATAACATAATTACTTTAATAAGAATGATAAGTATTTAGGATGGAAAAAAATATAAATAACGGAAACAGTCTAAATATATCTTTAAAGTATGTACCTTTTTAATCGTTCTCTTCAGAAATCTAACAACTGATTGTTCGATTTTTCCTCTTTTTCTTAATGGATACTGACTTCAAATTGAAAAAAATTAAAGTTGATAATTGATAAAAAGATAAAAAAAAGACAATGAAATTGATATAGAAGTTGCAATAATGGAGATGAAAGTTGTATCAAATGATAATAATTTGAGAGAGATTGTAGGGGATGAAATTTTTGAAAAAAAATATATTGTATGCATTAATTGTGGAACGAAAATAGGATGAGAGTTTTGTTCACATGTATCAAGAATAAAATATTAAATTTGAGATTTTAAATAATTGTTTAAAAGGTCGTTTGTAATTTTTGTGTAATTTTTCCTTGATTTTAGTCTCAATATAATCTATTTTTGAAGTCATATGTATTTTAGTCCATTTCTATCCGACTTTCAAGATTTAATTTAATCTATCACTGCTTGAATTTTATTTTAATTTTCTTCTAAGTATTTTCCCACGATGTGAAAATCTACTGGGTTATTGTTGTTTCTTCTAAGTATTTACTTTTCTCTTACCATGTACCTTATAAGTTTGATGTCATAGAATTTCTTCTATATTTGTCAAATAATTCAAACAAACTATAATTACATAAAAAAAAATTTCAATACTTCTCAAAAGTTTTTTTTTTTAAAATTGAATGAAATATTTAAGATGATAATTTTTGAACAAAAATAAAAGCAATATGGGTAAATCTACTCTTCTTGAAATATTTTGATATGTAAAATTCACTGTGTTAATATTTTGTCCGAGTTGATAGCTCATTCCCGATTTCATGTTGAAGCTTCACTAGTAGTATTTAGTATAAATACGAGACCACATGTTAATACGAAAAACAATAGTGATACGAAATTATAATGGGGTGTGTTTCAAATTATTTCCAATAGTAAAGGATAAATTTAAGCATTTTCTGTGTATAAAAGTATTCATATTTGTCAGATTACTTTTTTCAAGGTGGTATCGCGTAAGATTAGTTAAAAACTTACATGCATTCGATATATATATCAAATTAATATTTTTTATCATGATTAAGTAATTAAATTAAGTAAAATATATATTAATTAATTATAATTAAATAAGATAAACTCTAAATTTAAACAGATCACATCACATATATGTATTAACTTAGTATATGCAGGTAAGTTTTAACCCACAAGATTTTGTAAGATAATTACTTACTATCTGCTATAAAAGACAATCTACTAGTATAAAAGACAACATTTCTTTTAAATTAACTTTCAAAAACATTTAAAAATATATGGTCAAGTTGGGTGGTTCATGACCAAAACCATTTATTTAGCCCAAATAACTTTTGGATCAATTTTAACTCAATTCAATTCATTTTAACTTAATTCATTATTTTGCGTGAAATGAATACCCGGGTTAACATATATATCATGAGCAATATGAAAATTGATTGAGTAATTTGTTTCTTTGGCTAAGAAAAAGTATTTTTACTTTGCATGGTCCAATCATTGATCGAAATTTTTTTTATAATAATTGGATAGGTTAGGGGTCCGGGTGGGGTTTTTGAGATCCCAGTAACTTTCATGCGGATCTAGTATTTATATAGTAAAATCTAGTAAATGTATAAGAATTATGAGTTGGGAACCCATAAACAAAGTGTATTGATGGTCTAGTGCAGTAGAGCGACTTGTAAAAGTTTTTATGACATCACGATTGTGGGTTTAAATTTCCGTAGTTACTATTTGGTTTTAATTTATTAAAAATTACACAAATCCACAATTTAAGTTTCACTTATTACAAAAAATTCATCTCTCCAAACATATTACAAAAATTCTACTTTTCTCTAAAAATACATATACATAGCTTTCTATGTATATGATGGCCCTGTTATGTATATGAATCGACTTTATTATGTATATGAATCGGTCTTGTTATGTGTATGTCGGCCTTGTCAAGTCTGCCTTATTATGCATATAAATTGGGAGAAAAAGTAAAGTAATTAAGGAAGTGGGAGAGAGGGTAAATAATTCTAATAAGATTGGATTTATGTTATTTTTACTTAATTTTATCTAATATAGAAAATCCATAAACTTTAAATCCTAGATCCGCCTCTGATCCCTTAGCCATGATGCTATTTAGTTACTATTTGGTTTTAATTTTATCTAATATGGAGAATCACAAACTTTAAATCCTACATTCGTCTCTGATCCTTAACCACGATTCTGCTATTTGCTGGAACAATCTAGGAATAATATTGGATTAATCTTTCCGGTGATTAGAAATAGAAAAAGTAAATACGATTTTCAAATACTCTGCTTATGTACAACACCAGAGTAGCAATCATTCTAATTGGATTAGATTAATATGAATGATCCTTTTATCACTAGCAGAAGTACATTGATATAAAAATTTCAGATGGTCATATTAACAATCCTTATTATTCGTGAACAGCTAATGAAGTATGTGACAGATTTGTGGGGGCTGGATTTCATAGCAACCTGATAACATACCTAACACTGGTGCTAAATGTGCCTTTAGTAAGGGCATCCAACACCTTAGCGAACTTTAGTGGTGTTTCCAATTTCACTCCACTTATTGGTGCTATTGTTGCCGACACATTTGCTGGACGATTTTGGACAATTATTGTAGGCTCCATAATTTATGAGATGGTATGCTTTTTCTCTTCCTACATAATTCCTCATATTTTAGTAGTGATGGAAATGTTACTGTTAATGACATTTGATCAGATTTTTTCACAACTGAGATGTCTATATACATATGCCACAGGGACTGGTCAGCATCACTATCTCAGCAATCATGCCACAACTCCGTCCTCCACCATGTCCGACTCAGGAGAATTGTGAAGAAGCTTCAAGTTCGCAACTTTGGGTGCTCTACACCTGTCTCCTCCTGACATCTCTTGGTACAGGATGCCTTAGACCTTGTTTAGTTACCTTTGCTGCTGACCAGTTGGACATGAGGAAATCTAAAGTAGAATCGAGAAGATGGAACTTTTACAATTTGTTCTATTTTTGTGTGACCATGGCTACGCTAACTGCATTAACTGTCGTTGTTTATATCCAAGATAACGTAAATTGGGGATGGGGTCTTGGACTTCTAACCATTGCCATGGCCCTGTCGGTTATCGCTTTCGTTGTTGGATCCCCATTTTATAGAAAAGTAGAACCAGGAGGAAGTCCATTTATCAGATTGACACAGGTTATTGTTGCCTCAGTGAAGAAGAGAAAAGTCGCTGTTCCCGCCGATGCTAGTCTTTTATATAAGAACAAAGAGCTCGATTCTGCTATCTCACATGATGGAAGGCTTTTGCATACTAATCAGTTCAAGTAAGGTGATTTCAAATAACTTTTGTGATGGTACGACCAACCCAATTATGTAGCATCAGGGGCTGACCCATGTGTAATTTTGGGTGCTCCAGCACCCACTAAACTCGACGTAGATTAAGTATAATTATATAAAAAATACAGAATAAATGGTATAATTTATTAAAAAGCACCCAAAGAACAAACATATGGTTGGATGCAGTGGCTTAAGGATGTGACTTCCATGTCCAGTTTTTTAGGTCCAAATCACTACAGCTACATACTATTTTTTATAAATTTTTTTTTTGAGCACCCACAAGCTTGAATTTCTAGGTCCGCCACTGTGTAGATAATTTGTAAATTCAACAGCTTCATTCTGATTTCTTTTCTCAAAGGCCAATATCACTATAAAAAAAACTGAAATTAGGTATGAACTTTGTTGCAAACTTGTTCGTAGCTAACATCATCTTATGATAATCCGTCAATAAATGGAATGAGCGACTTTTAGCAGTAGTTTTATTTATATAATTTGTTTCAGAACTTCTATAGACCGGTTATTGCTTTACTAATTCAGCCAAATGGTTAAGGTGGATTGATCGAGCGGCTGTAGTAACTGACAGTGACATGAAAGTGTCATCACAGCCAAATTTGTGGAGGCTAGCTACCGTTCATAGAACAGAAGAGCTGAAGTGCATCCTGAGGATGCTGCCAATTTGGACTGCAGGGATATTACATTTTGCTTCACATTCACATGTAGGCAGCTTTACAATCCAACAGGCACGCAGTATGGATCGTCATCTTTCCCACAACTTCCAAATACCTCCAGCCAGCATGTCTATTTTTAGCGTCCTAACGGTGCTCATTGGCCTAGTGCTATATGAGCGTTTCTTTGTTCCTTTTGCTCGTCAATTCACAGGACACAAATCAGGCATTACATGCTTACAGAGAATGGGAATAGGAGTCGCAGTCAATATTCTTGCTACTGCTACTTCAGCACTTGCTGAGATTAAGCGTAAAAAGGTGGCTGCAGGTCATAACTTACTGGACCATCCAATGGCTGTCATTCCTATTAGCGTCTTCTGGTTGGTTCCACAGTATTGCCTTCATGGAATAGCTGAAGTGTTCATGAGTGTTGGACACCTTGAATTTCTCATTGAGCAATTCCCGGAAAGCATGAGAAGTACTGGAGCTGCTCTTAACTCGTTAGCCTCGTCGTTCGGAAGTTACTTAGGCACCTTTGTGGTAACTCTAGTTCACAGTAATACTGGAAAAGAAAGGAACTGGCTACCAGATAGGAATCTCAACAAGGGAAGACTGGAAAATTTTTACTGGCTTATGGCTGGAGTGCAGGTAATAAATTTTGTATACTATCTTATATGTGCATCATTATATACATACAAACCCTTGGAAGAGTATACTGAAAGCTGCAAGGGAACGGATGTGGAATTAGCTGATGATCCAACTTTGTTACACTATTCTAAAGGTGATGGACAAACAGACCGATCAAGAAATGTAATGAACTAATATTACTTAATTAAACTAGTAGAAATTTCGTTTTTGAGTTCTTAGTTGTCACCAGTTGAAACAATTGGATGCACCAAAAATAAGTTGAAACTATTGAAGAAATGGCATAAGGTTGGATCAACTATTTTTATTTAGTATTTGTTTTTTTCCCTTTTTCTTACTTTTTAAGCATCATTATATAGTTTTTCTAGAACGTTGGGAGCTTATTGTGAGTGATTTGCACAAAAGGATTTAAATTTTATCCCCAATTTTGACATTTCTGTGGAATTAGCTTTTTTAAGTTAATGAAAGATTCTGGATTAAAACACCCTCAAGCTGAGCAGGAGAGATGACAAAGAGATGCTACCAAAGTGGAATCAACACCCGTTTAACTGTAGCATCATATGACAGAAAAATATGACTTCAAGTTATATTTCACCTAACTAACTTACTGGGTTATTGTTGTCTCTCACAACACACGCAAGTGTACGTGATGGCAAGTAATAAAGTGATTGTGAACTATAGGATGTGGAATTTCACTAAGGGCTTAGCACTGACAATTTCTTAATTTATCTTACTGTAGTTTATCGTACAAGTGTTATCTAAATTTAAGAGTTTGTTTAGTCAATTAGTACTACTATTATGAAGCAAGAATAATAAGATGTGCTGTTTACGCGAGTTTTGCACAGAGTGATTAAGATATAGGCTATGGTTCTTGCATTCTCCCATCGTATTGTACATATATTTGTTGAGCATAATTAAGATAACTACTTAATTGCTGAATCACAGGGTTAATAGTATGGTCATGGGCTCTCGCTCCTCCAACCGTCTATACAAATTAGCCTCTACATAGTTGAGCTGGGATTGTCGAACTAATATGAATGAAAGTAAGTTATCATCCTATATTTGATCCCAGTAGGGAGATCTAGGTATGTCTTTGTCCTAGCACATATCTGTTTGTGGACACATCCTACTCTGCTTAACCCATGTTAGATATTTAGTTTCCGTCTTTCAAGTTCCTCCACTAATTATCCATTTGTTTTCATTAGTGGCCTGTCAATAGAATAGTTATCACAAGGTTAAAAGAACAAAACATAATGGCAGATTCTGCAAAACAAGCTATATAAACTTACGATGTTCAAACAATGGCCATAACCCTGAAAAAAGGGCTTTGAGTCACTCAAAAATTAATTACTAGGCAATAGTTAATATATAAATAGTAATAGTGTTGAGTAAGAGGTGTAAGATATAACCCTAAGAATGAGACCAAACTCTAACTTCTCCATTCTTTCTCCGTCGAAAACTGAGCTTAAAAGACCTAAGGAGTTATATACCGTGCTTAAAAATACCTAATACACCCTTCTAAGTTGGATTGGAAAAGAGGAAAAAATTGCCCCTGCCATCATCAACTCGCGCCATAAGCCTCATCCTCTCTCCTTGTAGCTCATAATCCACCACATGATATGACACTCTTCATAAAACGTTCAAATGAAGGTTTTGATCCAAATGCTTACAACTTGTTTGTAGAGGATGGATATAACCATACCGGTTTGCATCTCCATTCAAAGGGTAAGTAACAACTATATTAATACGGAAATGATTCTGATGCTTCCAAAAAAAAGGCTCCTGTCTTTAATCAACTTGGAAATCAACCTCAAGAACTTTTGTGTCAAGAGGTTAATAGCCTGTTTGGCTAAGTTTCTAAAATCAACTTATTTTAAATAGTTTTAGGTGAGGAGGTACTAAAAGAAAAGACTTATACTGTTGTTTATACTAAGAGATATGAGGTAGATGAAGAAAGTATAAACTCTTCATATCACATTACGACCTAGAGTAAGCAAAATATCACATTTCTAGTGGAGATTAAGGAGGTATTGAAAGATATTGCGTGGTGTGGTTATATATCTGTCAATTAAAGTGATCCTCAAGCGGATAAAAATATTAGAGATGCTCCATCAGAATTTGAAGGAGTGAAGACAACCATAGATTTCTTGAAGAAAGTTATTGGCACTAATGAAGACCCAAGGCTAACCTACCTAAGTGTTTTTCTAGAAGTTAATGAAGAGACCACTTATATGGATATAGTTAAAGAATATAAGGACATCATTTCTTGCAGTTATAATGAGATGTCAGTCTTGGATTCCAAAGCAGTCCATTAACTGGCAGTGAAGAATGGTGCTTATCTTGTTAAGTAGGCTCAGAGATGCTTTAGACCAAAACTAGTTCCTTTGATCAAAATGAAGTTAACAACACCATTAAAGCTAGATTTATTTGTGAAGTTAAATACCAAACGTGTGTTTTAGGTATTGTTATCGTGAATACAAAAAATATCCGTATTCAAGTTTGTACTAATTTTAGGGATCGCAACACGTGTCCTAAGGATGAATTCCTAATCCCCATTCCTGAGTTGATGATAAATACTGCCATTAGTTACGAGGGATGTCTTTAATAGGTGGTCCATTTGGTTATAACTAAATTTGCATGAGACCAAAATATGATGAATTCACTACATTCTATAAACCCTAAAGTTATTTACTGCTATAAGGTGATACCTTTTTATTTGAAAAATGTTGGTGCCATATATCAAAGGTCTACACAGAATATCTTTGATGACTTGCTCCATAAAAATATCGAATGCTATATTGATGACCTAGTAGTGAATTGAAAAAAGAGGAGCGACTACTTGAAAGACTTGAAAATTATGTTCAAGATGATCCAAAGGTATCAACTCAGAATAAATTTGTTGAAATGTGCCTTGGAGTTACTTCTAGAAAGTTCCTTAGTTTTATTGTGCAACATAGAGGAATTCAAATTGATCAAGCTAAAGTTGATGCCAAATTGAAGATGCCCGAACCTCAAAATATTTATGAGCTAAAATGTATTCAGCATATCTAAGGAGATTCATCTCGAATTTGTCTAGAAGATGCCCAATCATTCAAACGTCTCATGAAAAATAGTGCTCTTTTTGAGTGGGACAAAACTTGTAGTCTCGTCTCTAAAAGTATTGAATTATATATGATAAAGCATTCTATTCTTGCAACTTTATACCTGAAAGCCATTGATACTCTACGTTGTGGCACATGAAGTTTAGATGAAGCGCTATTGACTTAAGAAGATAGTAAAGGCAAAGAGAATGTCCTTTATTTCCTAATAAGAATGGTGGCACCAATGAGCTGAATTATTTGCCTATTGAAAAGTAGTGTTTGGCATTAGTCTTCTCAATACGAAAGATAAATCACCACTTTCAGCTCATATTGTTCAACTAATTTCTATAGAATATGTTATCAAGTTTGTGATTACCTGATAATTTGAATCTAATCGATGAATTTCATGATGAGGATCCAATGGTTATAGAATTTCAACCACCATGAAAGATTTACTTTCATGGTGACTAAAATGGTGTTTGTCACTCTGTAAGAAGAGGTTCTCCCATACTCATTTACTTTGATGTGATACTTCAACAATGTTGCTAAAAATTAGATATTAATACTTGGAATTGAAACAATTGTCATCATGAAGCAACTGCAATTGTAATTTTTTGATGACTTAATTAGTGATCAAGCAACTCGAACAATTGTGAGGTCAAGAAGCTCGAACTACGCGCACATTATGGTTATCCTAAAAAAACTGATAGGATGGCTTGGAGATGTAATCCTTTAACACATATCAAGGAAGGAAAACAAGAAAGTCAATTCCTTAGCCTCTATATCTTCGATTCTAAACTCTATCAGATCAAGCATAAGTTACAATTTACCAAAAATGGGTAGTACCACCACTAAATGAGGATAATTATTTATAATATAAGTTTGAGCATATTATTACTATTCTTGAAGTCATGAAGGAAGATTTGAGACAACCCATAATTGACTACTTCTGTTATGAAATACTTCCAAATAGACCACTATGAAAAATTTTCCTGGAGACTTATATCTTTTGGCTGCAACAGATTACTTCTCAAAATGGACTAAACCAAAATTATAAGCCCATCATGCATCAAAGAAGAAGAATGTTACAAAATTAATATGAGCAAATATAATCTACCGTTTCTTTATATCTCATTACATAACAACGAATAATGGAAAGACATTTCATAACAAGTTAATGAACAAGATTTGTGATCTGTTTGGTTTCAAGTGGCATAAATCATCTATGTAACGTCCGACCTCTAGGGATCTAACTAAGCATTCAATAAGACTTTTGTTACATCCTGGGTTTTGCCCTTGGAAATTTTCCTTGAAATCTATTCTCTGGACCCAATACGACTCCAGAGTATGAGCTGTATACTGGGGTACGAGAGGTATGGTCCTATCATAAACTAAATAATATTAGTTGGTGGGATGGTTTTGGTCACTGGAATGATAACGACTTAAGGGTGCGAGTCGTAAAGACTAATACAAGTCGTATTAGTGACTCGTATGGTGGGTAGTGTTTGATCCTCATGGTGATTTATTCTGCCAAGGATACAAATCATGTGTACAGATTATATGCAGAGGTTACGACTTGGTTGGATGAGTTTGATCCAAAGGTTGAGTACTGGGTACGATTAGTGAAAACTAATCGCAAGGAAGGGTACAACTTGTAAGAGGGTCAGTCGTATCCGTATGATGGGTTTTTAAGGAACTTAAGTGGGGGTATTCTGGATATATTTCTACTTACCCTAATTATGACCCATTACTTCTAATACCCTTAGGAGGTTATTTACCATATTATTCTATTCATTAACACTTAGAAAATTATTACAAAACACATCATGATTCTCTCAAGAACTTTTGGGGCAAGAAAGCTAGGGTTTCAATTTAGGGATTTCTTTGGGGCTTGCTTTGGTAATTTTATTCCATCATATTTCTCAATTTAAGGCATGTGTATCTTCCCTACTTACTACTTCTCAAAAAGCATGAATTTTATGGATGTTTTCACGGTTTTAATGTTGCATGATTTATGGTTTTCAACTATTAATTGGGGGTTTTGTTTATAATATCTTGATTATGGTTTCCCATGGTTTAATTATGCTTTTATATGCATCAATGATGGTTTTGGGCAATTGGTTTGCATGCTAATGGTTTAATGGTCTTTGAAATTGATTTTGGTCATATTATGTCCCCAAGGTGATTGATAAAATGCTTATAAAGATATGTTCATTACATTGACTTCTTTAAATGGAACTCTTACTTGTTTTCATCTTATATATGTAACTATAAATGCTTTAAATGACTTACAAAGATTAAAGTTAATTGGTTATGCTTGTGGAGAACATGAAAGTATCCCAAGAGGTTAATATGGTGAACGAAAAGGGCACTTAAGAGTCCCCTAAATCTAAATGGTTTGGCTATGGATAAATCTTGCAAGTATAGTTGGTATGACGATACCATTGACCTTGGTAATAAATAATAATTGGATTATTTGGACATGATTTTAATTTGGGCATGAATGGCGGGATGTGTAACTAAGCTATGGAAGGTAGAGGTTTTGGGGGGGGACCAAATTTGGAAACTCATATTTGTTGATATGAGGGGCCTTCGATGACTACGTGCAAGTGTCACGTTTTATATTGGAGGGATGTACTAGTCATCCCATGGGATATTTTATGGTCGCGTGGTTATACGTAATGGGACTCTTTCAGCAGGGGGAGCTGAACCCATACGGCCCATGGGTGTGGTTAAGCAAAAAGGTTACATAGCCCAAGTTAATGGTTTTAAATGCATCCTAAACACCGATTCCTTTTCCTAGTACTTATATATATGTATGGTTGTATGTATCATGGATGGTTTTACTTGGTTGTTTAAATGGCATCACTTTATCCTTATCCTGAGATACATGCTAGCGGCCACTCACTAACCCGTCTACTGGCGGTTGTATACCTATGCTATGCAGGAATTGGTCGTTTGATTCCTCCTACATAGTGATTGACTGGGGGACAATATTTGGATTGAAGTAGTAAGCTTCCATCTTTTTGAAAGTCTCCATTTCATGATATGAACATTCGTAGATATTTTTCTTGTAATTTGGATATTGGTTTTTGCCATGGTTGGGGGCATATCGTGATCGAATATTTGTATTCTTTTGATAGAGGCTTTGTGGTACTTTTAGGGTTGGTATGGGTAGGAACAATATTAGTATCGGCCTTGACATTGGAATAAGCTGGGAGGCCGACATTATCAGACATGATTTTTCACTATTCTATTGTGTTACATTTTGGGTTTGATTATCATATTATATTTCAATATTCTCTTTGGTTTTATACGAAATGGATGGTTGGTTTTGTGCGGGTAGACTCGGTTGGGTCGGTCACGGTTATAACCCTATCCCAGAGTCTTCATGAGAGTATTTATGTAATTTTGTTATATTCTTGAAATTTAGCTCATTTAGTGATCTGGAAGGTGGTTGGGTTGGGCTAAGGGGGTGGTCCCCGATCTTGGTTGGACTTGGGATGCCTATTACATCTAGGCCCTAGTTCGGGTCATGACAAGTTGGTATCGAACCTTTAGGTTCCTGGTCAACTTAGAAGTCCACAAAGCCGTGTCGAGTAGAGTCTCTTTTAGGGGTGTGAAGTGCGCTACACTCATAAGAGAGAGGCTAAGAGACATTTAGGAATGTTTCACTTTCTTGAAATTCTCAGTCCTAGAATCTTCTTTAATCCTTGGCTTTTTGTCTTTCAGATCATGCCTCTTAGATCTGGAGCACAAGGAATTTTTTTCATTCCATCTGGGGATAATTCTGAAGGGGTGCCTCCTACGTCTGGAGTACATCTTTGATCTCGTGGTTCTATTCCTGACTGTGCCAGAGTTCTTCCTATTCCTTCTACTACTCCTCAGGTCCCTTAGGGTAACGTGATAAATGCAGAGTTTCATAAGTCTATTCATGTTATTTCTTAGATGGTCGCTGCTCAGGCTGAGCGGGATGCAACTAGTGCTTTATCTACTGAGGCCACAAGGACAGGTCAATTTATAAAGATGGGTCCTTTTAGTTTTATAGGAGTGAAGGTGGAGAAAGACCCATAAGTCTTCCTGGATAAACTGGAGAAGACATTTCAGGTTTTGAAGGCTTCTAATGTGGAGAAAGTTAGCTTTATGTCTTATTAGCTAAAAGATGTTGCTTATCAGTGGTATGAGGAAAGGGATTAAGATAAGGGTGATATAAAAGAGTAAGGGTTGTGGGAGGCCTTTTCTAATGCCTTCATGGATCATTTCTCTCCTCAAAAGTTAAGGAAAGGTAAGATGGAGGATTTTGTAAACCTCATGCAAGGGAGGATGTTTGTGAGTGAATATGCCTTGAAGTTTCATCAGTTGTCAAGGTATACTCCTGATTTGGTGGCTGATATGAGGTCGAGAATGAGGAGTTCGCTTTGGTTTGAATAGAGATTTAATTTTGGAGAGCAAGACTACTTTGCTTATTAGGGATATGGATATCTCTAGGTTGATAATTCATATATAGCAGGATGAGGATGAGAAGAGAAAATAGGAGAAATTTAGGGATAGGCAGGATATGTTGGGTAGATTTTTTGATCAGGTAGCTGCGTAGTCTCCGAGTGGTAGAGATGGTGGAAAGTGGTAGAAAAAAAAGTGGGGGAGTTTTGGTTTCTTCTCTGCAGCCAGTGCTTCTTACCTTCAATAATCAAGTAACAGGCATCACCCAGGTGGTGATAATTCTCGGGCTTAGGTTGCCCAATCTCAGGCGAGTGGAAGTCAGTCTGTTTCTTTATACCCTTCTTGCCAGTTCTGCGGTCATTCTCATCGGGGATTCTGTGAGGAAAGTAGATATAAGTGCTTTAAGTATGGCCAGCCCTACCATCAGCTCAAGGATTGTCCGGTCAACAAGGTTGGTACAGGGGCGAATAAGATTCCTATGGATTTATCTTCTGCTCCTATACCTGTTGGTGTGGCATCTGCTTTTGTTACTGCTCTTGGTTCTAGTGTTGGTCAGAATAGGTTATATGCTTTGGCATCCCAACAGGAATTTGAGGCATCACCTGATTTGTTACTGGTATGTTACAACTCATTTACTAAGACGTATATTGTTCGCATGTTCCAAGCTCTACTTTTTCTTATGTGATTCCTTATATAGCTGTGTTTTTTGGTTTTGATCCTGAAATTATTTTGGATCCTTTTTTTGTTTTTACCCCGGTAGGAGACTCGGTCACTACTGAATGGGTCTATAGGGTGTGTGTGGTATCTGTTGGTAATAGGTAAACCATCGGAGATCTGTTTGAGTTGGGTATAGTGGATTTTGATGTGATTTTGGGCATAGACTAGTTATATTCTTATTATGCACCTTTAGACTGTCGGACTCGTAAGGTCATCTTTAGGTTCCCTGGTGAGCCAAAAATAGAATGAGAGGGTTGTTCTTTAGCTCATAGGGGAAGATTTATTTCATACCTTAGAGCTCGAAGGTTAATATCTAAAGGGTGTCTTTATCACTTAGTCTGGGTTAAAGATTCTAACTCGTAAGTTTTTTCTTTACAGTTAGTTCCAGTAGTTAATGGGTTTCCAGAGGTCTTTCCGGATGATCTTCCTGGTGTTCCTCTGGATCGGGAAATAGAGTTTGGTATTGATTTGCTTTTGGAAAATCATCCAATATCTATTTCTCCGTATAAAATGGCTCCGACTTAGTTTAGGAAACTCAAGGATCAAATTAAAGATCTTCTGGATAAGGGGTTTATTCTTCCTAGTATTTCTCCATAGGGTGCACCGGTATTGTTTGTGCGCAAGAAGGATGGTTTCCTTCAGATGTTCATTGACTACAGGCAGTTGAACAAGGTAACAATCAAGAACAAGTATTCTTTTCCAAGGATAGATGGTCTGTTTGATCAGTTACAAGGTGCCAATTTCTTTTCCAAGATAGATATTCGGTCTGGGTACCATGAGTTTATGATTAGGAAGGTTGATTCTCCTAACACAACATTTTGTACTCGGTATGGACATTTTGAGTTCTTGGTAATATCATTTGGGTTGACCAATGCTCTGACAATATTTATGGATTTGACCAATAGGATGCTCAGGTAGTATTTGAATCTCTTCGTCATTGTGTTTATTGATGACATTCTGGTGTATTTGAGGAGTGAGGTGAATCATGCCAATCACCTCTATGTGGTGTTGCAGACCTTATAGGAACAACTATTTTTTTACCAAGTTCTCTAAGTGTGAGTTTTGTTTTAATGCCATGACTTTTTTTGGTCACATTATTTCTAATGAGGGGATAATGGTTGATCCTCAAAAGGTTTCTGTGGTGAAGGGGCGGCCTAGGCCTACAACTCTATCCAATGCTTTGAGCTTTTCGGGTTTAACTGGTTATTATAGGTAGTTTATGGAAAGCTTCTAGTCGATATCTACTTTTTTGACTAAGTTAACTCAGACGAAGGTTAAGTTTTCTCGGTCGAAAACTTGTGAGGGGAGTTTTGAAAAGTTTAAGGATAGGATGACTTCGGCTGTGATTTTGACTTTGTTGGAAGGCAATGGTGGATTTATGGTTTGTTGTGATACATCTATGAAAGGTCTTGGTTATGTTTTGATGCATCATGGAAAGGTAATTGCTTATGCTTCCAGGTAGTTGAAGGTAAATGAGAGGAATTATCCTACCCATGATTTGGAGCTATTGGCAGTTGTGTTTGCTTTGAAAATATGGTGGCATTATTTGTATGGTGTTTATGTAGATATCTTTTTGGATCATAAGAGTCTTTAGTATGTGTTCACACAGAATGAGATTAATCTCAGGCAAAGGATATGGCTTGAACTTCTTAAGGATTATGATATGAGTCTTCACTACCACCCGAGTAAGGCTAACGTGGTTTCTGATGCTCTTAGTAGGTTGTCTATGGGCAGTCTGGCTCATGTGGAGAAAGGAAAGTAGGAATTAGTGGAGGATATTCACCTCTTCTCCAATCTTAGAGTTCGTTTCTTAGATTCCAAATATGGTGGTGTGATGGTGCAAGAAGTAGTTTGATCATTTCTTGGTGTAGGGATTAAGGAGAAACAAGTGTTGGATCTGGTCTTGATGAAAATTAAGAGTGATGTTGGTGGATAAAAGATGGCGGTGTTTGGGATTAGTGGTGATGGTACCTTGCGGTACCAAGGAAGGTTGTGTGTTTTGAATGTAGACGGGTTGCGACAAAGGTTTTTGGTTGAGGAACACGAGTCACGCTATGTCGTGTATCCTGGTTTAACAAAGATGTATCATGATCTTAAGGAGACGTATTAGTGGAATGGCATGAAGAGATATATGGTTAATTTCGTGGCCAAGTGCATGGTGTATCAAAAGGTTAAGGTTGAGTACATGAGACCTAGTGGGTTGCATCAAGAAATAGAGTTGTCTGAATGGATATGGATTTTGTTACCGATCTTCCTCAATCACGAAACCAATTTTATTTGATTTAGGTCATCGTGGATAGGATGACTAAGTTTGCTCACTTTTTGCCAATGAGGACTATCTTTTCGGCGGAAGATTATGTAAAGTTGTATCTTCAAAAGATTGTGCAGCTGTATAGGGTGCCTGCTTCGATTATTTTTGATCATAGTGCACAGCTTACATCTTATTTCTAGTTATCTTATCATAAAGGATTGGGGACTAAGGTTAGTCTGAGTAGGGCTTTCCCTACGTAGTCGGATGGGCAAGCGGAGAGAATAATTTAGACATTGGAGGACATGCTTTGGGCATGCATGATTGATTATGGTGGTAGTTGGGTTGAGTATCTACCTTTGGTAGAGTTTGCTCACAATAATAACTACGATTCTAGTATTGGTATGACTCTTTTTGGGGCGTTATATGGTAGGAGGTGTAGATCTCTTATTAGATTATTTGATCTTGTGAGGTAAATATGTTTGGTCCCGATTTGGTTTATCAATCTATGGAGAAGGTGAAGGTGATTCGGGATAGTCTTAAAGATATCCAGAGTAGCCAAAATTCTTATACTAATGTTAGGAGTAGAGATCTGGAGTTTGAGGTTAGGGATAGGGTATTCCTAAAGATGTCTCCTATGAAGGGAGTAGTGTGGTTTGGCAAGAAGGGAAAGCTTATCCCTTGGTTCATTTGTCCTTATGTGATTTTGTAGAAAGTGAGTAATGTTGATTATGAGTTGGAGTTGCCATCTAGGTTAGGTTTGGTTCATTTGTCTTTTATGTTTCCATGTTGAGGAAGTGCATTGGTGATCCTTCTTTGTTTTTTTTCTTTAGAAGTGATGGATATCTCAGATTCTCTGTCTTATGAAAAGGTCCGGTTGAGATATTGGATAGGCAAGTTCATTGGTTGTGGACCAAGGATGTGGCTTTGGTTAAGGTTTTATAGCGCAACCATAAGGTAGAAGAAGCTACGTAGGAAGCAAAAGTAGGACATAAAGTCCAAGTATCCTTTCTTGTTTTCTGCTCTTGGTATTTGTGTGGAAGGTATGTGTTCTCGAACACATCTTTATTTTCTAATTTTTTTTAAAGAAAAGATTAATATCTTTGCCTCTTTGTTTTCAAACTTTCTTAAAAGGGATGTTTGATAATGAAAATAACTTTGTGTGTGGTTACCCCTACCTTATCTATTATTCAGGGATGAATGCTCTTAGTGGGGTAGAATGTTACATCCTGGATTTTGGCGTTAGAAATTTTCCTTGAAATCCGTTTTTCGGACCTAATACGACTCTAAGGTACAAGCCGTATGCTGGGGTACGAGTGGTATGGTCCTATCGTAAGCTAACCAATATTAGTTGGTGGGAAGGTTTTGATCACTAAAATGGTCATGATTTAGGGGTGCGAGTCGTAAGGATTGGTACGAGTCGTATCGGTGACTCATATGGTGGGTTGTGTTTAATCCTCCTGCTAGGGATACAGATCATGGGTATGGATTGTATGTTGAGGTTACGAATTGGTTGGATGTCTCGTATGCTGTACAATGGTTGATCCAAAGGTAAATGCCTGGGTACGACTAGTGGAAACCAATCGTAAGAAAGGGTATAACTCGTAAGAGGATTAGTCGTATCCCTGTGATGGTTTTTAAGGGACTTAAGTGGGGGTATTCTGGACATTTACCTACTTACCATAATTATGACCCACAACTTCTAATACACTTAGGAGGTTATTTATCCTATTATTATATTCATTAACACTTAGAAAACTATTCCAAAACACGTCATAATTCTCTCAAGAGCTTTTGGGGCAAGAAAACTAGGGTTTCAACTTAGGAATTTCTTTGGGGATTGATTTGGTGATTTTATTCCAACATATTTCTCAGTTTAAGGCATGTGTATCTTCCCTACTTACTAGTTCTAAAGAGGCATGAATTTTTTGGATGTTTTTATGGTTTCAGCGTTGCATGGTTTATGGTTTTTAACTATTAATTGGAGTTTTTGTTTATAATGACTTGGTTGTGGTTTCCTATGGTTAATTATGCTTTTATATGCATCAATGATGGTTTTGGGCAATTGGTTTGCATGGTAATTGTTTAATGGTCTTTGTATTTCGTTTTGGTCATATTATGCCCCCAAGGTGATTTATAAAATGCTTATAAAGATATGTTCATTGCATTGACTTCTTTAAATGAAACTCTTGTATGTTTTCAGCTTATATATTAAACTATAAATGGTTTTAATAGATTTAAAAGGTTAAAGGCTAATTGATTATGCTTGTGAAGAACATAAAAGACTCCCAAAAGGTTAATATGGTAAACGGAAAGGGCACTTAAGAGTCCCCTTAACCTAAATGGTTTGGTTATGGATAAATCTTACAAGTATGGTTGGTATATGATACCACTAATAATTGGCCTTGGTAATAAATGGTAATGGGATTGTTTATACTTAGATTTAATTTGGGCATGAATGGAAGGATGTGTAACTAAGCCATGGAAGGTAGAGGTTTTGGGGGGATCAAAACTGAAAACTCATATTTACCGATATGAGGGGTCTTTGTTGGTTACGTGCGAGTTTCACATTTTATATTGGAGGGATGTACTAGTCATCCCATGGGATATTTACTGGTCGTTTGGCTACACACACTGGGACTCTTTTAGCAGGGGAGGCTGAACCCATACAACTTATAGGTATGGTTAAACGACAAGGTTACACAACCCAGTTTAAAGGTTTTTAATACATGCTAAACACAGATTCCCTTTCCCAACACTTATATATCTGTATGGTTGTATAAATCATGGATGGTTTTACATAGTTTTTTAAATGGCATTACTTTATCCTTATCTTGAGATAAATGCTAATGGTCACTCACTAACCCATCTACTAATGGCTGTATACCCAGACTTTGCAAGAATCGGCTGTTCGACTCCTCTTACATAGTGATTGGCTTGAGGGATAAAATTTAGATTGAAGTGGTGCGCTTCCATATTGCTGGAAGGCTCCATTTCATGATATGGACATTCTTAGACATTTTGCTTTTATTTTGGATATTGGTTTTGGCCATAGTTGGGGGCATATCCCAATTTAATATTTGTATTCTTTTGGATAAAGGCTTTGTGGTACTTCTGGGGGTTGATATTGGCGGGATCAAAATTGGTGTAGTCTTTGGCATTGGAATAAGCTGGGAGGCTGGCAGCTGGTATTATCAGACATGGTTTCTCACTGTTCCATCATATTACATTTTGGGTTTGATTATCATATTATATTTTGATATTCTCTTTGGTTTGGTATGACATGGATGGTTGGTTTGGTGCAGGTAGACTCGGTTGGGTCGGTCACGGTTGTGACCCTATCCCAGTTTCTTCATGAGAGCATTTACGTAATTTTTTTATATGCTTGAAATTCAGCTCATCTAGGGTTGTGGAAGGTGTTGGGTTGGGTTAAGGGGGTGGTCCCCAATCCTGGTTGGACTTGGGATGCCCATTATGTCTAGGCCCTGTTTTGGGTGGTGACAACTTTGTTCAACTTGAAGGTCATCTCCAAGTTCGAACCATTCTGACATGAATAAATAAAAGAAGCATTGTTGGTATATACAACATTTTACCACACACCGACACAAGCAATCCTATATTCGTTTGCTTTTGGAGTTGAACTAGTTTTACACCTTGACCGCCAAATGCCTTCTTCAAGAATTTTTATTCAAGAAACTCTCATTGAAGAAGAAATTATTTGACTGTCTCATGCAAATTAGAAGAACTTAAGGAGAAGAGGATGGAAGCTTAACAATATCTTGAATGTTTTCAAGACCATCTATCTCGTGCTTTTAACATAAAAGTTCTCTTGAGATACTTCCAAGTAGGAGATCAAATCCTCGCAACGAGGAGATCTATTATCACTTTTAATAAGTTTAGAGGCAAATTCACCTCAAAGTGAGATATATCATATGTTATACAAGAAACACATTCAAATGGTGCTTATAAGCTTTTTGATGTAGATGGCATGAGGTTCAGCCCTATAAAAGCCAAGTTCTTGAAGAGATACAATCCTTGTAGTAATTTAATTCTCCATAATGCACTAGAATATACTACATGTTACTCCTTGATCGCAAGATTATAAACCACGTACAACCCAAAGAAAAAAATTGGGTAGATTGAAAGCCTCAATAGAGGTGGCATAGGCAAAATTGGACAAATTGATGTTCTATATGAATTAGGTTTGTATAAGTAGACTCCAACTTGAAATTAAAATGTTGAACTTCTAACTAAGAAGCTGCTATCCTTATAATTTAGGTTAAGGACGTAAGCAATCCTAATTATAGAAGCAACAAGATTCATGGTAGAATCCTATTTGTATTAGTGCATTAAAATAAATAGAACTTTAATTGGACAACAACTATCAAGTCAAACTTAAATATCAATCTCAAATGCCATTGAATTTATATTTGAAAAGAAGAATAAAAGAAATCATAGATATTCTAGCACTTAAATATCAAAATCAAATATTAGGATTGTAGTGATATTTTTTCTATCTTGATTGTTACTTTTTCTCGACGCTAATTTTACTGTACAGTATTTTTTGTGGCTTATCAAAAAAGTTGTATTTTATTTAAATAAATGTTCATATTTAATATAATACTAACAATAATTGAATGTTTCTATTTATCTAATTTGGTAGCAAAATGAAATTTATGTAGTTTTAGTTTTGGTTTTAGTTTTTAATTTTATTTTTGAAAAATGTCAAAATTACCCTTGAACTATTTGAAATGGAGCACATATACCTTCCATTTGATTTTAGTATAAAAAGTAACCCTCTAGTCTAAATAAAGGACCACGAATATCATCCCTTTTAACGAACTGTCACTAGAAAGCCGACATGTCAAAAAATGCCAATATGGCAGTCCAACGTGGTTAAAATACCATCCCTTTCAAATTTATGTTTTCTTCTCTAATTTGAACCCTAATTTCAGATTTCTTATTCAAATACATTACTAAAGCTAAGAAGAATTGGGGGTAGCCCACTTTCAAAACTCAATTAGAAATAAAGCCATCAAATCTTTAGGGTTTAATTTTTAGGGTTTTAGTAAAAAGGGTCAAAAAGTCGTTCGGTCATTAATTTAATAAATTCTACCTTGATCTCATAAAAGTCATTTTTAATTTACCTAGGTCCATTTACTTATTTTCAATATTTACACAACTCTCATTCCATCTTTTATCTTTACACAACTCTCAGTATTCTCCTCTCTCTCTCTCTCTCTCTCTCTCTCTCACTCTCACCCTCAACTGTTTAACTCTCAATTTTGTCATTAGGATTTCTTTTCTCTTTCAAGGTTGTAGATCCAAAATTTTCATTATAATTTAAGTTATCTTCTTTCAATTTTTTTGGCGCATTTGAGGTGTCACTATTTTTTGAAAGATTTTTTAAATGTAATTAGGTTTATTGTGAAGATATTTTAATAAAATGAGTGTTCTGATGCTGAAATTTCTTATCAGCGTGTTATAGCAACAAAAGTAGTTTTTTTAATGAAGTATAGAGATTTTTTTTGAATTTTATCGATTAATGACAATAAAAATTTAGGTTTCTTAAAAATAAAATTGGCTTCTATATTGTATTTGAATGTCGATTGATGTGGAAATAGAGTTTTCTAGATAATGTTGTGTAATTTACTAATTTTTATTCTTTATCCTCATGGTCGATTAATGTTAATGTTGATGGTAGTCAATTTCTTATAGCTCATAAAATGGCTAAAAGAGTAGTAAAGGGTTCAAAGAAAACTTCTACCCCTAATAGTAGGAAAAGAAGTACTGTTGAACTAAAATAAGGTGCCAATTTTTTTTTTTTTACCGTCTAAACATTCTTCTAATTCAGAAACAATAAAGGATATTAAATTATGTTAATGAAGAAAGTGGCGAGGCTAGTGGAGCTAGTGGAGCTAGTGGAGATGGTGCTGGGGGTAGAGGTAGTGGTAGTAGAGGAGGGGATAATATGCCCAACAGTTGTGGGTATTAAAATGAGGATGATGATCCTTTGTGTGTTCTAGAGTGTTTACTGGTCCTTATTTTGAAAATATGATCTTGCTACCTATATCGATGAACTTGGATCATTTCCGAAAAAAGTTTTTTGTTAGGTCTAGGGTGCAATATTTTTACCAATTTAAGAGAGTTTTAGTTGAGTAGAAACTTGTTCCTAGGTTTCAAAAGTCTTGTTTTGGTTAGTTTAAAGGAATTTCATACCATTTAAAATTTCATTAATAATTGGTCCATCACATACTTCTTCATCATGTCAATTCTGACTCAAAACTTCATGAGATGTGATTTTGCAGTAATGGTAAGTTAGCTTGTTTTGGCTTGGCCGAGTTGCTTTGATCACAGGATTAAGGTGTTTAGAATATCCTCATGAATCAAAGTTATTAAATATGTATAGGGATTGGAAAAGATTTTACTATAGGATTAACCGCAACAAAAAGGTTACTGCCATAAGCCTTGAATTTGGTTAAAAGGCAAAAATCCGTAGTAGAAGGATGCATAGATATGTTGTTTGGTTTGGTTCTTGCATATAATGTTGCTGGCAAGAAATATTTACAAGGCCATTGATCAAAACTTGATAATGGTCTATTCTCTTGATTTTCTTTGGAATACCTATGGGGAAAAGGGTCCTTTGCATTGATATTGGATTACTTGAAGAAGAAGACAGACATGAAAAAACAGAAGAAAGAAACATCTTTAGAAGGAGAATAATGCATCTTATGCTCTGTTTGGTTTCCCTTTGATGTTCATGCAATATTATTAACCATTCAGTCTATTTAATTATAGACTTTCTTTGACAATCATAGTTGATTAATTATTTTTTTTTTTGTAATTACAACTTTGGATCTATGAAGCCTTTCCCAATGTTGGGAGACATGCTGGTAAATCAAATAAGGTTCCTTTGACCCCACCCAGATTTCTTAGATGGAACACTAAAACATTGTCTCATTTTTCGAAGGAGATCTATAGACATTCGAGGCAATCTTCAAAGGTAAAAATATCCTATTTTTATCAATTGCTTTTTAAAACTAAATATAGTAGGTAATAGTTAATGATTTTCCTTGTTTGATAGATTGTGCACCCCTACCTCACCCCTACTTTGCTAGATATGAAATAGGGTTACATGAAAACTCTAGTCCCATACAAGAATGAGGTCAAGGATGTCTCCATTAAAGTGTTAAAGGAGAATTTATATAATGTTGTCCTTAATTCACCTGCTGCTAATAATGATAAAGATATAGATCTTGGTGATGGTCAAACTAGGTTAACTTAATAAGATGGAGAAGTAAAAAGGTATTTTGTGGAATTGGTTGATTGTGTGTCGAGGATTGAGGAGAATTTGAGCTCTCTTGAGAAGCATGTGTCGAGTATGGAACAAAAATTGACCGTTGTTGTAGATTATGTGATTGAGAAGAAAAAATGAGGAGTGAGGAGAAGAAAAAAGGAGTAGTGAGAAGAATAAGTAGTAGGAAGAGAAAGGTGAATATATCTGAATTTTCTTAATTTTAATTGATTCATAAATTGTGTAATTTTACTAATTATGTTTTAAAAATTATTGGAAATGTACATTACCATGAGATGACACTGGAGTCTTTGATACAGTAGCTACATGGTTTAAAAGTCCAAATCACTAAATCCCTACTGAAGTGTTCCCATAAAATGACTATGCCCATGATAAGGAACTGAGTAAAAAAATAGATATTGATGGGGTTTATGATGAGGATTCCGCTAATGAAGTTGATGAACTGACCAAGGCCAAGGAGGTTGATGGGGTCTTTCATGAAGCTATTGCTAATGAAGAGGAGGAGATGACCAATGATAAGAATGATGATGTCTCTAATGATGTTGTTGGTGAAGAAGAAGATGAGCGGACCAAGTAAAAGGCAGGTGATGGTGTCAGGACCCAAACCGAGTCCCTGGCCATAACGAATTTCCCAAACCGTGAAGGCCCGAGATCCCCTTTCTAACTGGCAATCATATACATAATTCATATAGGTAATTCCCCATACTTCTACCCAGCTTAAATTCATCCCAAAAATGTAAAAGGCTTGCTTTAAGATATGAATCCACTTTTATATATGTGGTGTTTTCAATATTTTCACTTTTTATCATGTGAAAAATTGAATAAGCTTTCCGTCGGTATAAGATTCACCCAAATCTGAGAACCAGATAAGAAGTTATGACTATTTCAAGTCTGCATCGTTAAACATTGCCATGTTAGTCAGTGGCGCGCCGCACCACAAGCGAAAATGGCAGTTGTCCAATTCCAGTAGGTTTCGCAATTTTTCCCAAATTGTATCATGGCCAAATTTCAGAATTTGTATGGCACCGCGATAGTTCCACATCGCATCTTCAACCCAGTTCCTAATTGTCACTTTCCAGTGACACGGTGCGATAGCGCCGCATCGTGTCGGGTGCCAAAATCAAGATTTTTAATCAATTTTGAGTTTTTAATGTCAAGGGACTTTAAGCCCTTTTCCATGTCCCTAAACATCTTAAGCACACACTTAGCCCTAAAATTACATGGTCATATTATTTTTCATCCATTTTTTTCCCAAATTGAGTTACTCTCTCTCAAGCCAAGAAACCTTCGCTCAAGAAATTAAGACTAAAATTCAAGAATCTCTCCGCCAATCTTCTTAGAATAAAGAACTATGGTATGCACAGTGTTCGTTTATGGATTTCTTTCATCCATGAAGCCCAAGAATCAAGTTTTAAATCTTATATTGTGAATATTTTGTTGTGGGTTGATTATGTTCATGTGATTATGGTTGTATGATTCCCAAGTTGGAATCATCATGTATTGTTCATGAACCTATGATAGTATGTGGTTTGAAACATGTGAAATTGAGTTAAAATACAGAGTTTTGTTGTATTAATTTGATGGTCATGCCTATGCCCTAAGCCATGAATCCTAGGTGTTTGATAAAATGCATAAGAGAATAGAAATTGTGCAATATAGTTCAATTGTGACTTAAGTGATGGATTCATGTTTTACCCTTATGTTCAAAGAACTCCCATGCTATAAATGTGCCTTGTAAATGGTTGTTGGATTGCTCATGAATTAGCCTTATGAAATTATACCATGTTTATATGCAATCCTATTGATGTATAAGTTTGTGATAACCATGTACTTCATGAAATCCCCAACCTATTGTATTATGGATTATTGATGTTTGTCATGTATTCAAGAATGTCATGCCTTGTCAGTTTTATGTTATCAAGTCCTGGGGGTATTTAATACCCGATAATTTAGCTGTGTGCCTATAGCTTGTGTCATATTTTCACAATATCCTCAGTCAAGCCATTTTTAGTAGAGTTCAGTCAGTCATGTGGAACTTAATGAACTCAGTACAGTTTAGTTCAATTAATCATGTTCAGTGTCTATTCAGATGGGAGTAGGATTTAGCACCGAGTGAACCCAAGGATGAGGACACACACTGACAGTTGAGGGTATAATCCTTAGAAACAATCCTTGCATTTCAAAACTGTGTAGCCAGCATAGGTTGAGACATCAACACTGACAGATGAGGGTTGATGAGGTGGATAAATGCTGTTAGATGAGGGTCCCACCGTTTTATTTTGAGGACACTATCAGATGAGGGTTACCCACAACTTGTCCTTACCAATGGCTCAGTATTGATACCCTTCCAATTGGGGTTACAAATTGGACCCCAACTCAGCCATAATGGCATATTAGGGGGATGTTGGTTAGATGAATACTTCCCACAGTCCCAGTCTCAGTTAAAGAACTCAGATAGTTCGTCAGATTTGGGACTGTCAGATACAGTCAACTTAAAATAGTACGAAACTCAGCTAGTTCCATCAGAACTAGACTGTCAGATACAGTCACTTAGTATCAGCTATTTCAGTTATACAGTTATCAGTATCTTATGTCATAAGTACTCAGACTCAGTAATTATGTTATCATGAACTCAATTAATAGTATATTAATTATACAAAACCTATGTTATCAATATTCGGTTTCAGGACTGTCAGATATAGTTAATCATACCAGTTCTTCATAATCAGAACTTTCAAAAACAATCTTTCTTTTATTAATAATATAATGTTAGTTCCTCAGTACTCTATAGACTCAGTTATTCAGTATCCCAGTATTAGCACTCAAATATCAGTAAATCCATATTATCAAAATTCACGAGTCAGTGTTTCACGAATTTAGTTACAATCTCTTATTTATACATGTATTCTCACGTTCATGTTATTCAGTCAGCTAGTATTGTTCATGCATATGAACTATTTCATTCAGCCTACCTCACTTGCATACCAGTGTATTCAAACATACTATCACATTTGCGCTATGGTTTTTTATACCATAGGTTTAGAAGTACGAGCCCCCGAGCATCCTTAGTAGATCAGGCGTTCAAAAGCCAAACTAGCAGTGAGTCCTCATCATTCAAGGATTGCATGATTGTTTTATTACTTTATTATTTTAGTAGTTCGGAGTTAGTTGGGGACATGTCCCATCAACTCTATAGATTTCAGATAGTTTAGAGGCTTTTAGACTACAACATATTTCAGATAGTTTATTTCAGCTTTGGGTATTTTTATACCCCATTATAGACATTGTTTTATATTCAATATTAGTTTAATTTTGAACCTTATGGCCTTACAACTTATATTCCACATATTTACAGTATATTATTCAGTGTTAAGTAACAGATATCAATCATGGGTTAGCTTGTGGTCCTTCGGGGTCATGAGCATCATGTAACATTCTGGGTACCAGATTCAGGGCATTACAATATACTGTAAGGAAATGTGGAAAACATAATAAAACAGAAACATGGTCATCTTCTTAATTTAATTGAACAATATGGATATAAGTTCATAAATATTCTAAAAAAACATGACACCAATTTGCAAAATCTTTAACAACATAAGAACAACTTCTGTTTGAAAACTGGGACAAGTCCCCCAGCCGTACCATGAAATAATATCAAATAACAGTATTCCATAAACAAGGCCTTTCGAAATAAGGGAGGCTCACCAACTAAAAACTTTTAACAAATCAAACTACAACTTAATGAGACCCCGGGACTGAGCCTCAAATCCTGAAATATAGGATTCAATACAGATGTATTGGTATGTGAAACAATTCAAAATAACATATAATTATAAAATGTAGGTGAGAACATTTTATAAAGAAAAAGTTTAACATAAAGTAACTAAAAACACATGGGCATAATATGAAGAGTTCAAAATTATACATATAACTTGCAAAAAATCTATTCTGTGTTATAGTTCTGAGCTAGATGGTACACCCTACATTTCTATAATCCTATGGGATATATGAGATCCGCCCTTAACTCAGCGGTCAAGCTCCCAATATAAGTTTGCTGTAAGGACTAAAGTACGTAATAATGCGAAGCATGCCTCCTTATTGACATGCTAGGTCATGGAAGAGTGTGCCTCCTTACTGATACACCATACTATGAAGAGATATGCCTCCTTATTGAAATGTCATTTCATAAGAACCGCATCGGCAAAATACAATTTTTGGCTATGAGTTACTTGAACTCATGGTTTCTTCAGGTAACCATCTAACTCTCTTGAGCCCATTTTTAGTTCTTAAAAGTCATGATTATGTTACGTGCTTAAACATACCTTTATTTCATATTGAGAGCTTTATGTAATTAGGTATCGTCATACCTAGAATTGCAAGTCTAGGGGGACTCTTGATTTTGGTCCCAACACTTCCAAATTTATTTTAAGCTATTGGGTGAAATTTGGTTAAATAGGCCCTTTAGGTGAGGGAACCCACATTAAATCAAAATGACTTTGGATGGAAATTTTGATAGTGTCTTTGAGTCTAAAATGCCAAATTTATAGGTTATCATTGTGAATTTGCATTCATAAGATTTCGAATGAATCCCAAGTGTTCGATTGGAAACTTAGCAAATTACCAAGTTTGTTGGTTTAGATTCAGGTGGTGAAGGACAAAAATGACTTTTACATTTGTGAGGTTTGGCTGCATTCCAAAAGGACAAAGTTATTATCCATTGTATTTGTGAGTTAGCCATCACATTTGTCATGAGTCAGGTAGTTAATTAGTCCTATTTTTCCCTTCACGTTTGCAATGAACTGGCTATGTTTGTAAAGGTCAAAGAGGCTAAGGGTTGCATTCGTGATGGGTTCCCGACGATCGCAATGAAGGCACCCCTGATAATATTAAATGTTGTGGAACCCTATTTTCTATTATTTATTCGTTGTACCAAGTTTATAAAAATCCTAGAAAGATTAGAGAAAGTAGAGGTCGATCATTAAGTGCTGGGGTGAGTTGGAGACATCATTTGGTCCGTTTCTCGCCATAATTTCCATAAGTTTCCTTGTGTTTTTTTGATTAATATTTCTGTTAGCTTTGAGGCCGTAGTTTATGTTGGGGTTAATTTGGGGTTCCATTTAAGCTTGAATTTTACCTATTTTGAGGTAAATGATCCTTGAGTTTAGAGAGACATGTTGATAATTTTAATTGTGTGATCCTACAAATGGGCCCCATGAGGTATTTTTCTCTTAAATTTTGGTCTGAAGTATTTATATACAATATGAATATCATTATTCTCATCTTAATGTGTAGATTAATTTTTTGATAGCATGACAGAATTTAGAGGCTTCTCCGAAGGAAAAAATCCTGATGTAGTGGACTTTCTCAAGCTTTTAGTGGCGTCCAGGTAGGCTAGGCTTACTTTTCTCTAATATTAAGATTAATTATAATATTAGTTTGATATTATCCTTGATTTGGGTGGGTATTTATAGTATTATCTACGGTTGAGCAAATTATGGATTAATTAGATGATTAGAAATCTTTTTAGGTAGATTTCATCCTCCTTCCTCATATTAGATTCTTATAATATATTATACCTAGTTTAGACTTACATAGCACCTTGTGATGGAATTATATAGTATCTTGGGATGAAATTATAATGCCTTAGTCTAGGGTTGGATACGTGTTTGCCTTACCATGAATTTCAGAACTAGTAACGTGCCCTACTATTCTTTCTGTAGGCAGTATACTTAGTTTAGATCCTTATATACTTAAGAATCATTTTGTCATTAACTTAGATTAAGTAGGTGTTTGACCATGAAAACCAAAATTTTTTAGAGTTGGAGTTAAAGTTGAGGTCTGGAGTTGTGTTTGGCCATGAATATAAATTGAAATTGTTTTTGACTTTTTGTGAGAGAATAAAAGTGAAAAAAGTAAAAGCAAGTTTCACTTATTTTCACTTTTCCAAATACAATTCCAAATTTTATTTGGACTTCTTATGTCTAAACGCTACAATTTTCATTAAAGTGATATAATTTTTTGAAAATAATGAAAAATTCTCATAGCCAAACACCTCATAGATATTCAACTATAGGATGCATTAGGCAATTTAATGGATTCTGGTTAGCCTTTTTAACCAGCATAAAGTGGCCTTTCAGCTTTTCGGATGACAAACCTAGACCAATTAGTTAATATTACACCTCCTATTGATTTGACTATATTACATAGTCGTCATATCAAATAGAGTAGAAAGAAATTCATGATCTTGGGACTTTATGAAACTTGGCCTAGTTATTAGTTCCGGTTAGAGTATGGTGATTGGTAGGTAGCTCCCTTGATACTCATTATATTTGGATCATGTATGACATATTACTTCATAGCACTTGTTTTCTAGTTCATGTTCAAATCCAATAATCATGATCTATATGCGACACTTTAATACGATGATTCTATTCTTAGTTTTGGTTCAAGTCCAACATATATAGTTCAAAGAGGATTTTGGGTATATTTTCACATTAGGCATACTTTGAGACATATATTATCTATACTTTCTCCTTGTTTGCATATGTTTGGCTTATGGGTCTTGGTTGTGTTATTTATCTCTTGTCTGTGCCTTTTGGGATTATTGGGGCCCAATCAGGTGATAGTTCAATGGTATTTACTTTAAGTTATTTATTTTTTTTGGTTTTTACTTTATGCTGATTTGGAATATTATCTTGGATTTAATATTATCCTTGAGTTGTCTTTATATTCTCGTATTTTATTAAATACTATTATGATTTAGCTCAGTCGACCGATGATGCCTGGTGAATACCTATTGTTTTTGGTACTCATGATGCACTTTTGCTTCTTTTTGTGATACAGATCTAAGTACTATTTGCCACTGCTGGCACTTTATTCAGGCTTAGCTTTGGGAATTCAAGGATATGGTGAGATTTTAGAGCTGGAGATGATTTCTTTCTTTCTGCTATTTTTGGTCAATCTTCACTTTCTTGATACTTCTTGTGTATTTGATACTATCTAGTACTCTATTCTTTTTGATTTAGAGGGTTTTGTACCAACCATACCTGATCATGGGATACTCTTTTTGTACATTTCCTTCTTTTCCCTATATTTTAGTACTTTTATCTTTATTTATCCTATTTAGTTATGTACTTGCATGTTAAATTCTATATTTTTTAATCTTCTGCCATTTAGCCCGTCACTTGTTGTTCAGAGGTGTGGTTTTGCTTACCTAGCGGTGGGTTAAATTAGAGGCCATTATGACTTGAGAAACTAGATTATGACCAATTGGTATAAGGGCCTAGGTTCACTGGTGTTGTTAGTACAACAACAAGTTTCTAATAGAGTCTCACAAATTAGTACAATGAAATCCATATCCAATCTTTGGGATGCTACAAGATATTGTTTAGGATAATCCTATTTTCTTTGTTCAGTTTGTGCGATGAGTCTGTGTTGGTTTCTTGTTCTCATTTATTTCACTCGTTTATAGATGGATAGGACATGAGCTATGATATTCGGAGATAGAGACCCCGATTATATAGCTAGGGCACCCATTAGATATCAAGGTCAACCTAGAGGCATAGGCTAGGCTAAAGCTAAAACCCAAGAGGCAATGGGTGCCATTGTGAGCTACCATTTAGGACTTCTTTTACTTGTTTTGACATATTCATAGTGAATTTTACTTATTTTATTTTTTGCTTTTCATATAATGACTTATTTCCTTTAGAGAAATGCTGAACGTATTTCATATGTTGGATTCATAAATCAATCAGTTGGGTTTACACAGGAAAACTTATAAATTTCTCATAAAAGGCATATCATTAATCTCTATACCAGGACTTGGTTTCTATCAACTGTAATGACTCTATAGATAATTTTCTGCATTCTATTTATTTTTTCTATTTAGAGTTTTCCAAGAGCTGCTCCAAGTTATTTATAACTTGTTGGAGCTGACAGTTCGGTTATCGGGTAGTTTTCCTGGTTTTTATGGCCAATTCCCTATTTTAAAGTCTTTTTCGGTAAGAATTGGAGCCTAGGAAAAAAATTCCATCAAACTACCTTGTATACCAATTCCGACTGTTCCATCGACTCTAAACATTGATTCTAGGATAGGAGGACCATTGGTTTGGGTCCTACAAATTTTGGACTCATTTCGAGCTATTGAGCAAAGATTGATAAAAATTGCACTTGGGAGTGGGACCTGCTTTTCATCGAAACAACCATAGATGGGAATTTTGACTTCTTAATTAAGTTTGAAATAATGAATTTAAGAAGGTGAATAGTTGATTTTGATATGTGGGATTACAAACAAATTCTGAGGGGTCGGTGGAAACTTGAAAAAATTTCAAGTCTTCAGCTGGTGCATTCGCTTAAGCGGCCAACTGGTAGTGTAATACCCCGTATACCTCTAAACTAGAAAATGAACCATTATTCTTATGTATGGAACCTCCTATACCGTGATTCATATTTGAGTACACGACTTAAAATGAGTATCCTAGTGAGAATAGAGCTTATCATGTGTTAAGCGTGTTCATAAGAGTTACTTAGAGTAAGGCAAGCTAAGAGCTTTTGAATCAATCAAGTTATAGTGTTTGATTTCACAAGAGTCATCTTTTAACAAGCATAACTTGATGTATATGTTGTATTTTAGAAGATTTATACCCACCAAATTGTAGAGAATCAAATGAGCTTTTCAACGATACCAATTTTACCAAAATCCAACACCCGAGCAAGAAGTTATGGCTTTGCAAAGTGGAGTGTATCGCTTAACAAATCGCTAAGGCTACTGGAATGGTTATGCCATAAGTTGTGCGACGCACAACCTAACTTTTTCCATAAGTTGTGTGACTCGCATCCTAACTTAGGTGATAAGTTGTGCACCGCATAACCTAGCTTACGCAATAAGTTGTGTGTCACATATATTATGGCCCAAGTGACATAAACACCCCATTTTTGAGTTATTTTAAGGGCAGAATGGATATTTCCCACCCTATATAAGCCTATAACACGAGATTTAGCCCCAATTCATCCAAAATATAGTCACTTCTCTCAAAATTCTCTCAATAACAAGTTAGGGTTCTCAATTGGGGATTCAAATTCAAGAAAATTCCATCGTAAATCTTCATAGAATCACGTACTAATGTATTCATAGTGTTCATTCATGGATTCCTTTCATCCATGAAGACCTAGAATTAAGTTTTAAACTATATATTTTGATATTCATGCTATGGGTTGATTATGTTCATATGGTTGTTGTTGTATGATTCCCAAGTTGGAATCTTGATGTGTTCTTATGAAAATATGTTAGCATGTGAGTTGAAAACCATGAATTTTAGTTGGTTATGATATGTTAATTTGATGATTATTCCATGCCTTAAGTCATGCAACCTAAGTGTTTGATAAAAAGCATAAGAGACTAGAAATTATGTAATATAGCTCAATTGTGATTTATGTGATGGATTCATATTCTATCCTTATGTTCAAATGAATCCCATGATATTGATGTATAATATAGATATTTATTGGAATGCTCATGATGTTAGAGTATGAAATTTTGACATTTAGTATATGCATTCCTTCCATTTATAAGATTATGATAACCATGTACTTCATGAAATCCCCAACTTATTGTATTATTTATTGTTGATATCAGTCATGTATTCAAGAATGTCATGCCTTGTCAGTTCCTTCTATCGAGTCCTGGGGGTACTTATAACTGATAATTTAGTTGTGTACCTAGAGCCAGTGTCACATTTTCATGATATCCTTAGTCAAGCCATGTTTAGTAGAATTTAGTTAGTCATGTGACTCAAGAAAACTCAGTAAACTTAGTAATCCTAATAATCTAAGAAAGTTCAGTAATTCAATAATCTCAGTAGTATTCCATCAGTTAACAGAACTCAATGAACTCAGTCCAGTTCGGTTCAGTTAATCATGTTTAGTGTCTATTTAGATGGGAGTAGGATTTAGCACCGTATGAACCCAAGGATGAGGATACACACTGACAGCTGAAGGTGTGATCCTTAGAAGCAATCCTTGCATTCTAGAACTATGTATAGGTTGAGACATCAATATTGACAGATGAGGGTTGATGAGGTGGATAAACACTGTCAAATGAGGGTCCTGTCGTTCTTTTTTGGGGACACTATCAGATGAGGGTCACCCACAACTTGTCTTTACCAATGGCGTGGTACTGACACCCTTCCAATTGGGGTTATAGATTGGACCGCTACTCAGCTATAATGCATTATTTGGGGCATGTCAATTAGATGACTACTTCCCACAGTCTATGTCTGAGTAAAAGAACTTAGATAGTTCTTTGAATTTCAGGACTGTCAGATACAGTCAACTCAGCAGAATACGAAACTTAGCTTGTTCCATTAGAACCTAGATTATCAGATACAATCACTCAATATCAGTTATATCAGTTATCAGTAACTCATGTTATCAGTAATCTAACTCAGTAGTCAGTACCATCACAAATTTAATTATAGGCACTTATTTATGTATGTATTCTCACGTTCATGTTATACAGTTAGTTAGCATTGTTTAGAATTTGAACCCTTTGTATCTGGCCTACCTCACATGCATACCAGTACATTCAATCATACTGATGGATTTGTGCTATAGTATTTTATTCTATACCATAGGTTTAGAAAAACGAGCTCTAGAGCATCAATAGCATTCCATTTTCAGCATTCAGAGATAGTAGTGACTCCTCAACCTTCGAGGACATAATCATTACTTTATTTCTTCATTACATAGTTTATTTTAGTAATTGGAGTTAGTTGGGGACATGTACCATCAACTCCTTATTCAGACTGTTCAATTTAAGAGGCTTTTCAGACTACAGTATGTTTAGACAATTTTGTTTCAATTTGTTTTGGTATTGATATACCATACTTTCTGATGTTATATTTTATCAGTTTTGAAATTTATGGCCTTTTAGCCTTTATTTTCAAATTTATACAATATATTATGCAGTTTTCGGTACAAATATTAGTCATTGGTTAGGTTGTGTTTCTTCGGGGTCATGACCACCGTGTAGCATTCCGGGTACTAGATTTGGGGTGTTACAAAGTTGGTATCAGATCCTAAGGTTCAATAGTGTCCTAGAAATCCTAAAAGTTGCATCTAGCAGAGTCTTATACATGGGTGTGTTGCACGCCATATTTATGTGCAAGAGGCTATAAGATATTTTAGGAACAATTTTCTTTCTTTCAGTATTCATGTCATGCCAGTGAGCATAATCTTAAGTTAATCTCTTAGTCCAATCCTTTTCTCTTCCATTTACCGAACATGCCTCCCAAGAAGAGAATTGGAAATCAGTTAGCCCCTCAGCCTGAAGATCCTTTGAGCGAATATATCTTTCATGCAGAGAGTTAGTGACTTCTCAGAATGAATGACCAACTATCGTTCCTGCCAACCCAGTGGACAATTCAGGTGCATCCAGGATTCGGGACTTCATCCAAATGAATCCTGTATCCTTTTTCGGGTCTAAGGAAGATGAGGACCTTCACGAATTTCTTGATAAAGTTTAGAAGGTTACGAACATCATGGGGTTTACTTCTAGTGAGAGTACAGATCTATCTACATATCAGTTGTAGGATGTTGCTCACACTTGGTTCAAGGAGTGGAAGTTAAAGAGGTCAGTTGATGCAGGATCCATAGTATAGGAGGAGTTTGTCACCATATAATTAGATAGATTCTTTCCCCAAGAGCTGAGAGAAGCTAAGCTGTTAGAATTTATCAACCTCAGGAAGGGGAACATAAAGGAGAAAGAGTATTCTCTAAAGTTTACTTAATTAGCTAAATATGCTCCCTTTGTAGTGGCAGACAGCAGGGCAGATGAGTAAGTTTGTTTTTAAGGTAAATGATAGTGTGGTCAATGAGTGCAGGTCTGTGATGTTGAATAATGACATGAACATATCTAGACTTATGACCCATGATCAGCAGATAAAAGAGCGAAAGATTAAGACGAGGGAGAAGCAGAACAAGAGACCAAGGACAGGTAGTTTCAACTTTGCTCCACCTAAGTTAGAAGGAGGGAATCGTTCTCAATTATATCTTAAGTCATCCATTCCAGCTTCTTCTTCATCTAGTGCTCAAGTGCTGAAATTCAAAGACGGTAATAGAGATAGGGCACCAGGCTCAAAGTCTCAGGGCAGTGTCATCAATGCCGGAACAAATCCTCTTTGTCAGATTTGTGGTAGGAACTACAAGGGTATTTGCAGAGCTGGAAGTGATGTCTGTTTTGGATATGGCAATCAAGGCCACAGAGTCAGGGATTTTCCGCAGTCAGGTAATCAGGGTCAGCAGAACCATTCCTCAGCCCATTCCGGTCACCCAAATCAGCAGGGGGCCACTTCCAGTGCAACTAGTGGGCAACACCCAAATTGATTTTATGCTCTCCAGTCACGGAAAGATCAGAAAAATTCTCCTGATGTGGTTACTGGTATATTATAGATCTTTCACTTGCATGTTTGTGCTTTACTAGATCTAGGAGCTTCCTTGTTTTTCGTTACTCCTTACATAGCAGTTGAATTCAAAGGCAGTCCTAAAATTCTAGCAGATCCTTCTTCAGTCTCTACCCTAGTGGGAAAAATTATCATAGCTCAGCGGGTATACAGGAACTGTCCGATTATGATATTTTAGAAAGTCACCTCAACAGACTTAGTTGAATTAGAGATGATTGATTTTGATGTCATTCTCAACTTGGATTGGCTTTATTCCTGCTATGCCATAGTAGATTACAAAAACAGAGTTGTCCAATTGAAGTTTTTGTATGAACCTATCCTAGAATGGAGGGGTTGTACTTAAGATTTCATAGGTCAGCTTGTTTCATACCTTCGAGTAAGGAAAATGATATATAAAGGATGTGTTTATCATCTTGTTCATGTTAAGGACTCTAGATCCGAGACTCCCACTCTTGAATAAGTCCCAGTCATGCATGAATATTCATAAACTATAAATTAGGTTGTGAAAATTTGTTATTAGAGAGCTAGGTTCACCAATATTGTTGGTAAAAGGGAAAGTGTCGGGTAAAGTCTTGTGGATTGGAACATTGATGTCCATTTCTTATCTTCGGGAGGCTATAGGTCATTCTTAGGAAATCCTTACTTCCTTCACTCATTTCGTGGTTAGACTTTGAGTTAGTTGTTTAAAATTCTTTTTATTTCATGACCCAAAAATGAAGGGTCATGATGGCACTAGCCACAACAAGCCTTGAAAAGTAAGCCTATCACCAAAACTAATATGAAATAGAACAATATGAAAAACTAAGGTGAGACTCTTAGAATAGACTCGAACCCCACATATATAATTGGGAGGTTCAAGTCCTCCATAATAAATCACATGATCGGGTGCTTAAGTCACCTTAGTATATGGTTAGGAGGTTCGAGTCCCCCGTGCATATATATATATATATATATATAAGATTATTCTCCAGTTCATGTGGCCACACGCACTGGGGCCAGACTAGTTGGTGAGAGTTGGGGCCCATATAGCCCGTGGGTACTGTTATGATAGTTATGCTACATAATCTAGGCTAAAGTTTTAAAGTACATTATAAGCCATATTTCTATCCTAGCATTTTAATATAAGTATATATGTATGCACACATGTATGTGAACATGTGCGTTGAGTTGAACTGATTTTGAATTGTCATTACTTTTTCCTTATCCTTGAGTTACATGATATTGCTCAAACCACTAACCACATATTGTTGGTATTATCGCACTAACTGTACTTTCAAAGTAACAATAACATGCCAAACCAAATATCATCACTTGGGTGAAATTCACGACCCCCTTGGTTCAATTATACATTAGCTTGGGGAATTACACAACCCCATAAGGTTCAATTCAAAATCATCATGCCTTATTAACTTTTCTCATTATGCAATAGTTCAAGAGTAGTTCAACGTGCATACTTTTCGTATTCAAAACCAATTTCACAATAGGGGTTGAGGTCATTACCAATTCAACTGTCAAAATTCATAAATTGGGGGAAATCACAATCCCGTAGTTTATTCGTCATACACATGCATCAAATTAATTTTAAAACCACCATTTAAGCATAAATGCATATGTAAACAAGAAACATCACATAGAATCATTCAAAATCCTCAACCCATGTTTCAAAACCACCATCAAAACCACATGGATAACTATTTAAAACACATGCTTTTACAAAGTAATAGTTAGGTAAGTAACATACCTGAGATGCCAAGTTTTATGGAGAGAATTCAACCCTTGAGCCCTTGGATGATCAACTTCTTGGAAACCCTAAGTATCTTACTTGAGAGAATTTAGACAGAATAAGGAGAGTCTTTGATGTGTTAAAGTGTAGAAAGAATGCCCCAAGGGTGTTTGATGGACGTGGGGTCTAAGTGGGTAAATGTCCAAAGTGCCCTCAACTTAAAATTTAGAAAAATTGCAGCTAGTGACTAAGGGTCACATGGAAACATGTAACAGCGCCTTATGATTCATCACCATGACTCGTAGCCAAGATAATGTCATTAGGAACACATAATATAGACCCTACGACTTGCATCATACAACTCGTTAGGGGACCTAATGAATCATTGGGTCTTAATCATCACCAGGATAGCAGCACTAGGAACACATACTGGTTTGAATATGGTTGGGACACTACAACCCGTAATGAGTTCATATGACTCATTGGGATCCACTCGTACTTAGAGCAGAAAACCTTGCCAAACACACTGGTCATTCTACAATTTGGGTCCTTACGACTCAGCAAGACTCCCTACAACTCCTAAGGGGAGTAATAGTCAGGACAGTGAGGATATAATTTCAAAAAGTTTCAAGCACCAAGAATCTGGTGTGTACATTCTCCTCCCTTAGGATCATTTATCCTCGAATGATGACACAAGGCATTTATTAACACAATTTGAATCCAAATGCAACCATAGTTACTTTTAACAAAGACCAAAAATAAAAGTATTAAGGAGTTAATCATTTTTTTAACAAAGTTAGAAAAAAAAGATGCTAAAATTAATACATACCTTAAGCATGATTATCTGAAACGGGGAACCTTTACCGAAGCCACTGTGGCCTCTTTAACCTTTTGGTTTTGCTATAGAACCTTTATCGAAGCTACACCCTTAGTCCATAATCATCAAACTTGCCAATCCAAAATAATTAAGACTTCCTTATAGGACATGGAATCTGAGACACCCACACTTTCCAAAGAAACAACCAAGAAAGGATCACCCACGTACTACCTCAACATTGATAAATGGAAGACCGAATGAATAGAACCCTATCTCAAAGTCAATTCCTTCTCATAAGACACAATGCTCACTCAACTCAAAATGTGATATAGACCAACATAGCAAGGACTGAGATACCTATTTTTTTTTAGACCACATCACTCCCTTTATGGGAGATACTTTCGAGAATACCAAATCATCTATGTTAAATTTCAAGTCCCTTCACCTTATGTCCGTATAGGAATTTTGCCAACTTTGGGAAGCCTTAAGACTATCCCGAATCACCTTCACCTTCTCCATAGCTTGTGAACCAAGTTGGGACCATGTAACCTATTCTCGCCAACCTCAAACAAGCTAATAGGGGACTTGCACCTCCTACTATGCATAGCCTCAAATAGAGCCATACCAATGCTCGAGTGGTAGCTATTATTTTATGCAAACTCAATGAGTGGAAAATGGTTAACCCAACTAACACCAAAATAGATCACACAAGAGTTTAGGATATCTTCCAAAGTTTGTATCGTCCTCTTCGCTTATCCATACGTCTTAGGGTTGAAACCAGTGCTAAGGTTCACCTTAGTCCCTAAACCTTACTAAATGAAATGCCAAAAGTAAGATAAGAACTGAGTACTTCAATTAGATATAATGGAAACTAAAGCACCATGCAACTTCACAATTTCCTCAATAACGAGCTATGCATAGTCCTCTGGCGAATACTTAGTCCTCACTAGTGACCGGAATTGATCATTCTATCCATGTTGACCCAAATAGAATCAAACTAATGATGAAACTGCGGATTATAAACAACGAAATCCATATTAATCACTTCCCATTTTCAGATAAATAATTCAATCTCTTGAGACAAACCACCAGTCCTCAAGTGCTGAACCTTCACTTGCTGGAAAACCAAACACTTAGACACAAAATTCTCCAAATCCCTTTGCAAGTTATTCCTCCAATAAATTTCTCTTAAGTCATGATACATCTTCATAGAACCAGGATAACAGTGTACCTCAACTCGTGAGCTTTAGCCAAAATCCTCTAACGTAGCCCATTAACATCAGGAACATATAACCTACCTTTGTACCTCAAGATACCATCGCCCCCAATATCAAAAGCTATCACTTTTTTGGCGACCCCACATCATCCTTGATTTGCATTAGGATAGGGTCCAAAAACTATTTCTACTTCTCTTAAAAAAAGATGACTTCACCACCTCTTGCACCACTACACCATCATCCTTAGAGTCTAAGAGAGAAACTCCAAAATTTGCTAAACGATGAATATTCTTTACTAATTCTCACTTATCATCCTCCACATGAGACAAGCTTCCCATAGATAACCTGATAAGAGCATTAGAAACCATGTTAGCTTTACCTGGGTTATAGTGAAGATTCATGTCATAGTCCTTGAGTAACTCAAGCCATATTTTTCCCTGAGATTCAACTCTTTTTAGGTGAACACTTACTGCAAGATCTTATGGTCCAAGAAGATGTCAACATGGACTCCATACAAATAGTGATGCCAAATCTTCAAGGTAAAGAGCACAACCAATAATTCTAAATCATGAGTCAGATAGTTCTACTCATGTACCTTTAGATACCTAGAAGCGTATGTAATCACCTTGCTATGATTCATCAACATATAACCCAGTCCCACTCGGGATGCATCACAATAAACAACAAACCCATTTTTACCCTCAAGTAGAGTCAAAACTGGAGCTGAAGTTAACTTATCTTTCAACTTTTTGAAGCTAGCCTCATAATATCCGACCATAGGAACTTTACCTTCTTTAGAGTCAACTTAGTCATTGGGGAAGCAATAAAAGAAAAGCTTTTCAAAAACCTCCTATAATAACTAGCTAAACCAAAAACACCTTTAATATAAGTTGGAGTCGTGGGTCTATGATACTTCTTAACCATAACAACTTTTTGTAGATTCACCATAATCCCTTCACTAGAAACAACATGGCCTAGATAGGTCACAACATTCAACCGGAACTTACACTTTGCGAACTTTGTATACAACCACTTGTCTTTTAAGGTTTGTAACACAAGGCAGAGGTGATCGACATGATCTTCCGTACTCTTTGAATACACCAAAATATCATCAACAAACACAATTATAAACAAATCCAAAAAACTGACTAAATACCCAGTTCATAAGATCCATAAATGCAATTGGGACTTTAGTCTACCCAAAGGACATCACCAAACACTCAAGATGACCATACCGAGTTTCATAAGGTAGTCTTACGAATATCCACTTCCCTAATCTTCAACTGATGGCAACCCGACCGAAGACAATCTTGGAGAAGTACTTAGCACCCTGAAGCTGATCAAAGAGATCATTGATCTTAGAAAGTGGATACCTATTCTTCACAGTCACCTTACTCAACTGGCGGTACCTATAGACATCCAAAGGGACCTATCCTTCTTACGCACGAAAAGAATTAGAGAACCTCAAAGAGAAACACTAGGGAAAATAAAACCCTTATTTAGCAGATTATTCAAATGCTTATTGAGTTCTTTTAACACAGCCGGAGCCGTTCTATAGGGAGTGATAGATATAAGATGAGTGCTCAGAAGAAGATCAACCAAAAAATCTATTTCCCTATCAGTAGGAACACCAGGAAGATCATCAGGGAATATATCAGGAAACTTACAGACCACGAGGATAGATTGCAAAGAAGGACCTTTAGATCTAAAATCCCTAAAATGTACTAACTGATAGAGACACCCTTAGAAATTAATTTTTAGGCTCTAAGCTACAAAATGAACCTTTCTTTAGGAACTAGGGAACTACCTTCCCACTACATCACCGGCTTATTAAGGAAGTGGAAACTGACCCTTCAAGTATGAGAATCAAGAAATGCATAGCACGAATGCAACTAATGCATACCCAAAATCATATAAAAGTCTAACATGTCCAACTCTATTAGATCCATCAAGGTCTCCCTTCCACAGACCAATATCACACAACCCCTATAGATCCTTCTAGCCACAATAGAGTCACCCACTAGGATGGATACAAAAAAGGGTTTGGAGTACACTCAGGATCAAAACCAATATGAATAGCCATATAAGAGGTCACATAAGAGAGGGTAGACCCATGATAAAGTAGAAAATATACATCATAAGTGAAAAGTTTAAGCGTACCAATAACAACATCAAGGGATGCCTTAGAATCCTGGCGGGTGGCAAGAGCGTACAGATGGTTTTGAGCATTGTAGGAGCCAAAAATAGAAGTAGCACACTATAGTTGAGGAGTTGACAAAGTAGAAACAAGGATCTTATTCACCCCAGAAGCAACTCTAAAAAACAATCCCTCTATTTATGACCAATCTAACCATATTTAAAGCACTTGTTCCTATATTTTTCACAAGCCCCATGATGAACTTGACCACAAAATATACAAGGGAGATATGATAGAGCTGAGTGAGCTCCACTAGCCTGAGGCTGGGCACCCTGTACCCTAGGATCAAACTATTCTAAAAAGAACAATCACCCGATGGCTTTAGATAAGGGTCACAAGTTATAGAGTAGGAACCAAAATTGCCCCACTTCTTCTTCGACCATTTTCCATCATCTCTACCAATCTGTTGCTATCCTCCACCCTGATTTGAGAACTAAAACTTCTTGTTCTTCCTTTTACTCATCTCTGCTTACTTTTTTTCCTCTTACACTTATCGTATATAGACTATAAGTCTAGAAATGTCCATATCCTTGTTCAAAAAAGTGGTCTTGCTCTCCAAAATTGAATTATAGGACAACCCAAAAGAAAATTCCTCATTCTATCCCTCATGCTAGACACTAACTCCGGAGCATATTGTGATAGATGGTGAAACTTCAAGGCATACTCCTTTACTGTCATCTTACCTAGCTTCAGATTCACAAATTCTTTAGCCTTCGCCTTTATCTAATCCTAAGGAAAGAAGTGATCCAAAAAAATACTAAAGAAGTCATCCCACAAAATGGACTCAATATCATAACTCCTAGACTAGTACCATTCCTCATACCACTGATACACCACATCCTTTAACTAATAAGCAACAAAATACACACAAGATGTATCACAGAAAAATCTTTTCTATCTCATTAATAAAATTTTAATGATCTTCCTCGACTTTAGAACTAGTGAAAATTGAAGGAATCAACCTCAGAAACTGTCCAACTCTAGTGGCCTTAGAAGATGGATAAACATAAGCAATACACTCAGTCTGAGAGGCCACCAGTTGAGTAAACAAATGGATCGAATGACGAAACTCAGCATTTGACACATTAGCTTGAGGAGCCCAAGGATGGCTAAGGGGAACTGGTGGAACTCTACATGGGAAAGTATAATCGGGAGCTAGAGATCTAGACTGAGTCTGACTCTATAAGTTGCATGATCTTTGTTGATATTGACCTCATACGGGACAGAAGAGTTTCTACGAGCATCTGAACTTCTTGGAGGCATGATCTGAAATGTAAACATATGAGAATTAGAGGAGATTTTAAGATCTTAGACTCTATTTCTAGAAATAGAACAACAAAAAGAGAAACATTCCTAAATGTCTTATAGCCTCCCCCTTATAAGTGTGGCGCACTACACAACCATAAAATAGACTCTACTCGACATGACTTTATGGATACCCCATGATATCAAAACCTAGGCTCTGGTACCAATCTAACATGAATCAAACCTAGGCCTCATTATGTCGGGCATCTCAAGTCTGAATGGGACCATAGACCACCCCTTATCCCTAATCCAACCAACCAATATACAACCTGCATTGGATGAATTTCAAATATATAATAAGGCAGAGTACTAAAATTTCAATGACTTTAGGATAAGTCTAGAATCGAGACCAACCCAACCAAGCCATACCATCTAAACCAAACCAAAACATAATATACCCAGTCCACAGTTGTCTATACAAAGGCTTTAAATAATGTCCAAGAATATTTAGTCGGGACATGCCCCCGCCATAACCAAAAACAAATGTCAAGAGAATAGTGAAAGCATAAGATAAACCATAGCATAAAATGGGCCTTTCAAAGAATGAAAGCTCACCACTTTATTCTAACTCAAGATGATGAATCACCAACTCACTGAGCATGAGGTGTGATAGTATAGCCAGTTCCTGCAATGCATGGGGATACAAAACTCGAAGATGGGCTAGATGGTGAACGCTAGCATGTGCTTAAGAGTAAGGATAAAATAATGCCATTATTCAAAATCAAAGTAAATAACCATATGCAATCACACACACACGTACACACACATATATATATATAATGGAAAAAGAAACCAGGTTTAGCATATATTTAAAACCTTAACATGGGTTGTATAGCTTTACCGTCATAATCTACCTACGGGCTATATGGGTTCAGTTTTACCCTCTAGATGGGCCCTAGTGCGTGTAGCTGCACGATCTGGAGATACCATGGGTGGACATAGATTCCCTTATACCCTTTGTACTATATGATATATATGTACATGTATATACTTGTGGGATTCCTTTGTACCCCATAAGTACATGGTCAAACTATGTGACCAAATTATTCTCATTTGCATTTTATCAAACATATTGAGGGCATGTAGTTTCCAAAACCGAAACCAAGCATCAATTGACCATTCCCATGAAACCAAATGTTCAAACCACCATTATAACATGAAAATAATAAGAAAAACATGGGAAACCATTATGCAACCAAGAATAACAAAAACTCCAAACATATATTTCAAAACTCAAACAATACCACAATCATATCATGAAAACCATCCATTAAAGCATGCTTTTAGTTAAACTAACAATGAGGGAGGAGTAACATGCCTAAGTTATGAAGATTAATAGAGACATTTTGATCCTTAAGCCTCTAGATGATCACCTTGAAAAAATACTTTCCAAATCTTCTTGAGAGGCTATTAGTGAGAGTTTAGAGAGTATTTTTAATCTTCTAAAGTGTGAAAAAGATGACAAATTAGGGTTATAAGATACGGGGTATTAATTGTTTTGGGGGATTATCCAAAATGCCCTATCTAAAAGCTATGGAAGACTTGCAGGAGGGTAAGGTTGGACTCCTCTACTTGTACCCATATCATACGAGTGGTACCTTCCACTTGTACCTTGATCATAAAGTTGGAAACCACATTCTGTCTAATATATGACTCCCTTATCTAACTCGTACAGTCACCATACGACTAGTACCATTCAAGTCATACCTTAAGCAGAAATATCTAGGCTAGACGCTGGACAACATACAGTTTGAACCCTACCTTTCGTATCATATACATACGACTTGTATGATATATTCTCATACCAAGAACAAAACTTGGAAAATATCATACTGACCAATATACGACTAGGGTCCTACACCTATACCTACATTATATGAGTAATGGTGTAAGTCATCTGATGGTCAGAAGGTTTAAAATTGAGGAAATTTTTGAGGGTTTAAACCCAGGGTGTTTCAATATTATGTTGCAAGTTTAGTTGGTATAATGATACCAACAATGTATGCTTAAATATGTAATATGGTTAGTTGAATGCGAATATATGATAAATATTTTAATGTGGCTTAAAAGAGGGTTGTGTATCTAGGAAGTAAAAGTTAAGGTCCTAAAAGACTAATACTGTACACCACGTTTGTCGGCACGGGGGTCTAAACTACTTGGGTTTGAGTCCCCTTGCTTGTGACCGTGTGGTTTGAGTCCACCTTATTATATGATTGGAATGTTAGAGTCCCCTATAATACATTATATAATTGGGTGCTTAACTGACCTTCATATATGATTGGGAGGCTCGTGTTACCTTGTACATATATATGAGATTATTCTTTGTTTTTTTCGACTACATATTATGGAAGTTATGTTGCACAGTCCAGTCTAAAGTTTTAAAGTGCATGGTAAGCTTTATTTCCTACTTAGCATTTTTATATAAGTATATATGTATGCACACATGTATGTGGACATCTACATTGACTTGAGTTGGATTTTGAATTGTCATTACTTTATCCTTATCCTTGAGTTACATGCTAGTGCTCAACCCACTTACCGTCTTCGAACGCTATATCCCGATGTGATACAGGCACCAGAGATACTTCTACTTTTCCTGCACAATGTTAGGTAGATCAACTCGATTTATCGGTCATTGCAGTGAAGTTATGATCTTCTATTCTGCGAAAGACTTGATCATTCCATAGATTTCCTTTCATAAACTAGAATTAAAGAGTTCTTATTAATATTGTCATTGTCATTGTTATTGTCAGGGTTGGGGGCATGTCCCGATGTTGGTTATTTTTTGATTAGTAGAGGCTTTGTGGATATTAACGTGGATTGGCTATTGATGTTTACATTCTTAGATGTCTTTGAGTTATTACTTTTCTATCTTGTTATATGTTTGGAATTCAGTCGTTGCTAGGTGTTATGTTATGTGTTGACTAGGCAAAGGGGGTGGTCTCCAGTCCCTAGTGGACTTGGGATACCCGGTATGGCCAGGCCTTGGTTTGGGTTGTGACACATAGGCTGAATAAGCAAAGTATAAAATTAATCATACAAACTACACAGTATGGGCATGCAACCTACAATCAGAAAATTTCTCAAATAGTAGCCCACACCATCTCTACTAACTATTCTATAATATTCACATATACCCCACAAAAATACGAGAAAGAAGTACAAGTATATAGATATCACTATTATAAGTATGATGAATAATTATGCGCAGACATATATCACATCAAGGATGATAATACAAAATAGAATGAGCAAAACATTTATGAAATGCAATGAAGATGACGATAATGATCATGATTCTATGATGATGATATGATGCACGAAGTTTTCACACAACCCACGTTTACACCTTTTGAGATAAGCTATCGATATAGGACTCATTTGGGGTTCGTCAACCCATATACAATCTAGTATCCAATACCAATGTCCATGACTCCTCTCCGACACATCCCTCAGTAGAGGGTCTATATTGATGTCACAAGCCACTGTTTCTAGTATTTACACAATGGTACCAATGTTTCATATGCTTATATAACATGAGGATACAATGCTCATAATCAACCAGAATTACAATTTCCAAATCCAACCAATATACCAACCGTGTGATCTAGAAATCCACCAAATATGCCAACTATGCATGAATTTATAGTAATCCACATGCCCATAGAGTAATTTACACAAAAACACACCATTGATGCCACGTAAACTCCACTTTGGGGTTTTTCACAAGAAAAATACCACCAATTATACATACCTAATCCAACAACATCGTATAATTCCTTACATGGTCATACATAGAAGATAGTATATCAGAACCACCAAATAACAACAACATAAACCCATACGGGGACAATTCAATAATAAAGACATTTTCATGAATAGTTCCTACACTAATAGAATGATTTATACCAATATTAATACATAACACAATTTGAAGAAAGTTAAACCATAACCTACCTTGAATGCCTGAAATCGATCCAAATAGCCTTCAACACTGAGCTTTCCCCTTACGAACAGACCCAAAATCTACAAAAACAGACAAATACAGAATCGGTGCATCAAAACTAATCCAATGATACCAAATTACCCACTCTCAAGTCGGGGTTAAAATGGAACCCCAAAATGGGTTCCCAAAAAAGAAGGGTAAAACCAACATTTTTGTTTAAAATATATTACCCATGTTTAGAGGAAGTCGTAGAAGAAAACTCAAGTGAATAGGGTAGGAATTGAGATTTCGATCTAAGAATTACTAAATTAGGTCTTTTGAGACAAAATCCCTAAATTCCACTTTTGAATCCAAGTTTTAACAATATTTAAATAATAATAATTGAAGAAATATAATTGAAATAGGGATTTGGAGTTTACCCAATCTTAAAAAAATTAAGAAATCACCCAAAAACTCAAAACCCCAATCTCCAAGTCTAAAAAATGGTGAAGGAAATCGAGAAAAGATTTTATATATGGGTACCAGTTGTTGCTAAAGCGGTCAAATGGTGCTTTAGTGGTCACCGCTAAAGAGATCAAGTACCTCTTTAGAGATACCCTCCAATGCGTGTTAGTCCAGTAAATGGGCAAGGACGCTTTAGCACCTACCGCTAAAGCGGATAGGGCACCACTAAAGATCGCTTTTCCAGTTGGAGCAAATTGCTAAGTTGTCCATGTGGCGCTTTAGCGTTTGTCGCTAAGCGGCCAAAGTGGTGCTTTGGGGGATGCACCTGCTGTGGAGACTTGGAAAATTCCAAGTCTTTATGGACCCCTTAGGATTCATCCAGGATATCGAGTACGCAAACTACCTATTCTACCCTATCAAATTTGAAGCTCTAGAGTCAATGGCGATATTAGATTTTTTTTAAAAAATGTCATTTTCATAGAATTAACCCCAGAGACATATTTTCACAACTTCTTGAATAAAGGGTCAGAATAAGATACAAACATCGTAAAACCACACCAATCGTGTTACCAACCTAACATTGATGTTTCGAATATGCTGGTATAGTTCGTTTTTCCATCCAATGCATATATCAAAAGTTGTTGTCGACTAATAATTCTTTCAGACCATTAAAAATGATAATTTTGCACAAATCTAACTAAAAAGCATTGGGAATCATGCTAATCATTCCTACATCCCAGAAATATCATAATGCAACCACGAGGAGGGTTAAAATAGTCAAATCACACGCAAACAAGTAATTCTCAAAAATAACCAAAAATTAGGTCATTGTATCATCCACCACCAAGAATCCAGTTTGTCCTCAAACTAAAGGCAATATAAATACTTGAATTGGCAAGAACCTGGGGATAACTACCACACATATTAGACTAGGCCTCCCAAGTACACTTATCGACAGGTCGATGTATCTACTGGACCTTAATGACTAGAATATCTCTAGAACGCAACCATGTAGCAGTCTTGGTTATAATGGAGATGGGTTCCTCAACAAAAAACAATTGCTCATATAACTAAATTGAATCCCAACGAATAACATGGGACTCATCTGAAATGTAATACCATAGCATAGAGACATAAGAAATGGATAAACAATAGATAAATTTGGGGGTAGTGCTACATAAGCCACATCTGCAATATATAGTCTAATGGATCTCAACAGGTCCAGCACATGGGGTTAAGATTTCCCCTCTTCCCAAACCTTATCATACTTTTCATGGTTAAGACATGAAGAAAGACAGGATCACTAACACTAAATGTCAAGTCAAGAAGTCTACGATCTATATAGCTCTTTTTCCTACTTTGAGCCACTCGAAGTCTATCTTGAATGACCCAAACTCTATCCAAAGACTCATGAAGCAAGTTCGTACCTTGAGGTCTAATCTTAGAAACCTCAAACCAACTAACTGGAGAGCGACAATACCTACCATACAAAGCCTCAAAGGAGCTATTTAATTACAAGAATGGTACTATTATTATACGCAAACTCTGCCAAAGATTGATATTGCTTCCATTAACCACCAAAGTACATCACTTAAACACAAAGCATATCCTCTAAAATTTGAATAGTCTGGTCTGACTGACCATAGGTTTTGGGGTGAAATATTGTACTTAGATCAACTTGGGCACCCAACTTATCCTAAAAAGTCTTCCAAAGGTGGGATGTGAGCTCTGAACCTCAATCAAAGATGATGGAAACTAGCACACCATGAAAATAAACTATCTCACAATTATAAATATGGGCCAATCTCTCAGCACAAAAAGAAACCTGAACCAAAATAAAATAAATAGACTTGGCCTATTGATCCATGATGACCCAAATGATGTTAGAACTACAAGAAGTACAAAGAAACCTAGTTATGAAGTCCATTTTGATTTATTTTAGTTTCCACTCGAGAATGGGTAACCTCTAAAGCAAACCACCAGGAGTCAAATGCTCAGCCTTTAACTGCCGACAACATATGCAACAAGTTACAAAATTTGCTATATCTTTCCTTATACTACCCCACCAATAATGTTGTCTCAAATTATGATACATCTTAGTCACTTCCGAATAGATGAAGTACCTAGAACAATGAGCCTCCTCAAAAATCAATCTAATCCAATGACCTACTCTCAACACACAAACTCGACCACCAATCTGCAAGACACCATATGGATAAAGAGAGGCTTTCTTAGCCTTGCCATTCAATACCTTATCCTGAATCATTCTTAACCCTACATTATCAAACTAATGAGCCTAAATATGCTCCATCAAGGAAAACCTATCCTAAACTAATGCCAAAATACATCAAAGTGTCGAAATATCAAGCCCTACTATATGGTTAGACAAAGGCTAAACCTATTAAGGACAAAGGTCTCTCATGAGTCAAAATATGAGCCAAGCTACCGATGCTAGTTGACTTTCAGGCCAAGGCATCCACAACCGTATTAGCCTTGCCCAGATAATAGAGAATAGTCAAGTCATAATCCTTAAGAAACTTAAGATAATAGGGCTAGCTAGTAGTGAAATCTCACTGGGTGAAGAAATACTGAAGGCTATGGTAATCTGAGAAAATCTTACAATGAATGCCATACAAGTAGTTCCTCCACAACTTCAAACAAAAAATAGCCTCACATAACTCCAAATCATGGGTAGGGTAATCCTCTCATGGGACTTCAACTAAGAAGAAGCATACACAATCATCTTGACCTCTTGCATGAACACTACACCTAACCCAGCAGTAGAAGCCTCACAAAAGATGGTAAAACACATGCCATTTTTGGGCAAGGCAAAGATAAGAGCTGAAGTCAACAAATTTTTGAGCTTTTGAAAGCTCACCTCACAAGCATCGAACAAATAAAAGGAAATCTTCTTCTGAGTCAACTTAGTCAATGGGGCTGTAATCGATGAAAAAACCTCAACAAAGCACTAATAGTAACCTGCCAAGCCAATAAATCTCTAAATATTAATAGGAGTAGGCCTAGCCCAATCATAAACTACAGAAATCTTGGCCAGATCAATCATAACGCCATCATTGGTCACCATATGACCCCAGAAAAAGATAGACTCCAATCAAAACTTATACTTAGGGAACTTAGATACAATATATCATTCCTCAGTCTCTGAAGCACAACCCATAAATGATATTCATGGCCAACTTCAATCTAAGAATAAACTAGATATCATCTATAAATACAATATAGAGTTGAGATATGACTAAAATAGCTGATTCATCAACTCTATAAATATGTCTAGGGCATTGGTGAATGCAAAAGACATAAGTAAGAACTCATAATGATCATACCAAGTCTAAAAGACTATATTTAGAATATATAAAGCTCAAATCCTCGATTGGTGATACCCAAATGTCAAATCAATCTTTAAAAACACCATTGCACCCTTCATCAGATTTAATATATCATCCATATGTGGAATAGGATACTTATTCTTAATTTTCACCTTATTCAAATGCTGATAATTAATACATATATGCATAGACCCATATTTTTTTTCATAAACAAGAAAGATAAACCTCGTGATAATACACTAGGTTAGATAAATCCTTTATTGAACAACTCCTACAACTAGTCTTTCAATTCCTTCAAATCTACTGGGGCTATACTATAAAAAGAAATAGAGATGGGTTTAGTGCCTGGATCAACATTAATAGAAAAGTTAATGTCATGATCTGGAGGTATACAAAGATAATTAATAGAGAAAATATCCATGAACTTATGAATAATATGAATAGACTCTAAGAAAGAAGGTGAAGCAACATTAAAATAATAAATATTAGACAAATAAGACAAGTATACTTTCTCAACCAAGAGAAGCCTAAAGGAAAGATATAAATCTCTTGGGGACCTAAATGAAGTGCACCTTTTCAAGCTATCTTTGGCACACCTGATGGATCTAATGTCATGGTCTTAGCATAATAGTGTAGGACTACATGATAAGAAGCTAACCAATCCCTATCCAAGATTACGTCAAGATCTACCATATATAAGACAATCACATCTACCCAAGTCTCAAGCCCTACAAAGGTCACAACATAAGATTAGTGCACCCAATCCACCACTAAAGAGTCTCCTACAAGGGTAGATACACGAATAGGCATGGAAAGAGGCTCACTAGAAGAATAAAAACCCAAAGCAAAATATGTAAACACATAATAAAAAGTCGATCCTGGATCAAATAACATAGATGTAGATCTGAAACAAATGGTAATGATACATGTGATAATTGTGTCAGAAGCCTTTATCTCTGGTCTAGTGGGTATAGCATAGCACTATCCACGACACTACCTAATTGAGTGGTCCTGCAAGAACCACCACGAGCACCACTACCTATACCTCATACACCTTTAGAAGAGCCTCTACCTCTCTTAACTAATATATGAGTCACCCTAAAAACATAGCGGGTATAGTCCTTGGTAAATGGCCAACCTCATCACACATGTAGCAACCTTTATGGCTTGACTCAATAAGAGGAGGTATAGTTGAGCTAGAACGACCACCAAATGCTACTGAGATAGAAGACACACTACTTAAACCTTACAAGGCTGACTGCACTGGTCTACCATGATACCCATGGAAACCTCTAAAATATTTACCTCGAGTAGTGTGACCTCTAAACTCTTCCTGATAGCGCACCCTCTTGGTACCTCCCTAAAATCCTCAGAGAATAAACTCAGTCATCTTAGAATGATCCTTAATACTCTAAAATAATTCCCCATGCACCACCATATGATTCATAGCTAGTTGAAGAAAAATATCTAACCCCTTCACAAACCTCCAAATCTTCTCAAACTCATTGGTAATGCCTCATGCTATTGAACAATCATGGAGCCTTTCTCTAAGTGATCAAACTCATCTCTCATTTGATCCCTCAAATTATATGGCACAAACCTATCTAAAAAGGCCTTACCAAACAGATCCTAAGTCATCTTAGGAGAACCAGAGATCTGCAACTAACAAGTGAGCACCACCAATATCTGGCTCTATCTAACTAATAAGTAGTGTAAGAAGCCCTATGTAACTCAAGAAAACCATGCAAATTCTAATAATAATCAATGAAGAACTCATAGGAATACTCACCCGCAACACCACTGAACCCTAAGTGGACCTAAATGATTGAATCTCTTAAGCCTCTTATTATTCTCAAAAGACATAACTATACTCAAAATAATAAGAGTTATAATAAATCTGGATGGTTAAGATCCCACCTAAGTAGGTAACACAAATAAAGGTTGAACTCTTTATCTCAAAATTCCATACTTATGCCAGCGTAGAAGAAAGAACAATACCCAGAGTTGGTAGAGTACCATAAGCAGATTGGTACTACTGGTGGATCCATAATTAGAACCAGAGAAATACCATAGGTAGGCTCTGGCAGAGATGGAGACATAATACTTAGATCTAGAAAAACACCAAGTGTACTAACGCTAAAAAGTGTGAAATATGATTTAGTTCACAAGGTATGAAATATCCGCATGATAAGGAACAAAAAAGTATTTCCTAAAGATTTCATATAAACTCTCAAAGATAGATTTGAATGTCTACGTACTAATCTACGAGACTCTACTAAACACCCTATTCTTACACTGATTAGACCGATAAAATTGGCTGCTCAGATACCAATTTGTCATAACCCAAAAACCAAGGGTTATGATAGAAGAGATAATGCTCTCCTATACTATTCAAATTGGTAGAGTATAATCATTATCAATAGCTCAACTTATGTTGAGGTCTAATCTATGAGGATCAAAATTAGATTTATAATCGTATGGGTGTTAATAGTTACTAAAAAGATACCCATAATGTAAACAACATAAAATTCATAATTTAAAATTGGGGGGGGGGGGGGTTGATTTGGAGCAAGGATTTATCAATGTGAACTCAAGTTATCAAATTAAAGCAATACTTATGATTTAAAATTATATATGAGAAGGATCTTGGGATTATGTCTACCTAAGGTCAAGTATGTATGGAAACATGATGATTTGGTAGAAAATCTAGTTATTAACATTGTGGTAGGCTAAGTCGAAGGTCTTTGAGGTTAGCTCGTCAACAAAACCTCTAGTATGCAAGCAACTATTTGAGCCCGCAAATTTTGAACTGCTGTTATGTGGGTGCATGGAGAAAATTAGCTACAGATGATGCTCAACCAAATATGGGCCTCAACAATGAAATTATTCACTGATATGTTTCTCTTGGTAGCCGCCCAAGAGACCTCCTTGCTCAGTCAAAACCTCTCCACCATCCAGCTACTTTACTCACATCTCTTTGCTTCAAATTCAGCTATATCCATATTTTGGAGCCCATATATGTCATTAATTTGCTCTCTCCAAAATATACATTCTTTCCCCAGATCCTAATGACTAGGTAAGGCGAGTGATACTATGATAATATTAGCATAGAATTCCCTTACCCACTGCTCATTTGCTTTATATGGATCCATGAAAAAATATCTCCACCTGATGGCTATGAGTCTATCATAAAATGCCAAAAGCTTTTACGATATTTTCTCAAAGAAAATACCCCTTTATAGAAGCATATTTAATCTCAAAAAATCGCCATACTATAGAGTGTGGCACTTGGGGCCATGAAACAAACTTGATCCTTGTCGCCTATGATGTAAATCTAAAAAGCATGAGGACAACACATCAACATTCATCATCAACATTTTTCATGCACAAACTATGATATGTTGTCCGCTAAAGCTCATGGGATAGTTACTTGGTGGTGTTTGGACAAGAATTTGTAATGCAGAATTTTTGGCCCAGGCTAGAATTCAGCTATAGATGTGACCGTAATCATCGTATCCGAGGCCAGTTTGATCCAGAATTTTCAATAATCTAAGATTCAAATTTTGGGGCAAAATAGTGTTCTAAAACAAAAGTTAATCATTAAGAACATAGAACATGGTTTCTATGTACCCGATCATGCCTCTAAAATGCAAAAACAACTAGTTATGGACTCGTCTCTGCATTTGATCGAGCTCTTGGAGTGAACCATACATTTTACCAAATTTCTCAAACACAATTTGGGTAAACAAGACTTCACCACTTGTGTTCACACCATTTCTAGAATCTAAACACCACATAATTATAATCGAACAAGTATTCAACAATGAAAATCATAATTTTAGGCCTTTCCAATAACATGCATTCTATGGCCTATTTCCATCAAGTAAAGTATGAAATCAAAGCACTTACCAGAGTGATGATGCAAAGGAATGCTATAATGCTTTTGGATGACAAAAATATTCCCAAGAGTAGGTACAATTTGAGAGAAAATTTAAGAAGGAAGTTTGAGGGAAATGATAGTCGAATGGTCATTTAAACTAATCTGACCGCGATCGCGGTCCAAGGTCCGTAATCATGGACAAACGGTGATTGCGATCATAGAGACATAGGGCCCACAACCCCAACTCGCATGCAAAACTAAGTAATTAAAAAAGGGAATAAAAGATACATACCACCAACATTCAAAGGAATGCCATCTAGTATGCAAGAAACCATCCGAGCTCGCAAATCTGGAACTGCTGTCATGTGGGTGCAATGAGAGACTCAGTTACAAATGATGTTCAACAAATTATAGGCCTCAATAGTGAAATCATTCATTGATATGTTTATCTTGGTAGCCACCTAAGAGACCTCCATTCCTGAGCACAACTTCTCCATTATCCAACTACCTGGCATATCTCTTTGCTTCAAAGTCAGCCATATCTATATTTAGGACTCCATATAGGTCATTAATTTGCTTCCCCCAAAAATTCACATTCTTTTATAGGATCCTAATGATTGGGTTGGTGAGTGATACTTCACTAAGATTAGCATAGAACCCCTTTACCCACTGCTCATTCGCCTTGTATGGATTTAAGACAAAATATCTCCACTCGGGGCTACGAGTCAATCATGATATGTCAAAAGCTTTTTTGACACTTTTACACATAAATAACCCTTTTCGAGAACAACTTTGATTTAGAAAGATCACTATAGTATAGAGTGTGCCATTCGGGGGCCATGAAACGAACTTGATCATAGTCGCCCATGATGTAAACTTAAAAAGCATGAGGACAACACATCAACATTCATCATCAATATTTTTCATGCACAAACTATGCTATGTTTTCCACTAAAGCTCATGGGATCTTTACTTGGATATGTTTGGAAAAGAATTTGAAATGCAGAATTTTTGGCCTAGGCTGGAATTCATCCTCAGATGTGACCGTGATCATGGTATCTGAGGCCAGTTCAAGCCAGAATTTCTAATTGTCTAAGATTTAAATTTTGGGGATAAATTGTGTTCTAAAATAGAAGTTAATCATGAAGAACATAGAACATTGTTTCTAAGTACCCGATCAGGCCCTAGAATGTGAAAACAACTAGTTATGCACTTGTCTGGGCATTTGATCGAGCACTTGGTGTGCACCATACATTTTACTCAATTTTAAATAAAATTTGGGTACTAAAGACTTCCCCACATGTGTGCACACTATTTCTAGCTGCTAACCACTAAATAAGTATAATTGAACAAGTATTCAGCAATGAAAATCATAATTTTATGCCTTCCCTATAACATGCATTCTATGGACTATTTCCAACAAGTAAAGTATGAAATCAAAGCACTTGCTAGAGTTATGATGTAAAGGAATTCTATTATGCTTTTGGATGGAAAAAATATTCCCAGGAGTAGGCGCAATTTGAGAGAAAAGTTGAGAAGGGAGTGTGAAGGAAATGGCAGTTGGATTATCATTTAAACTAATCTAATCATGATCATGGTACAAGGTTTGAAATTATGGACAAGCGATGACCATGATCATGGATGAACAAGGCCCATAATCTCAGTAAGTGAGGGCATTTTGCACTTCTATTTTCCCTTGTTCAGTTATTTATCTATTTTGACAAACTTTTCCCTTCTCAACTTAGTCAAAAAGATTCCAAAGTACTACAAATGCATGGATTAATTGATGAAAAATTAAAATCTATGCTACTAAATTAAAAACAATGGATACGAGCCACTTTTGTGGAATTTATGGGTTGCCTCCCACATAGCGCCTTAGTTATCACTGTGGCACGACGTCATTTATGTTTTGTCATGCTGGATTCTCAAAGGACCCTTATTCTCTTTCTCATGTTTAACATTGATAAATGATACCACTTGAAGTTCCGTTGGTTTTTTCTTTGATTTGAATTACCGAAGGACACTTCACCATCATGAACTCTAAACCTTATTTTCACGAACTATAAATCAACAAGGGCTCTTCCTATATCAAGGAAATATTGACTAAGGATAATAGTCACCTATTGATCCATCACAATCAGGCACCAAAAAATCCATTGGAAAGATAAATCTATCCACATTCACCAACACGTTGAACAAAACACAACTGGTTTCTTGATAGACTGGTCTGAGATCACAAGTCTCTAACATTGGTGTAGGGGTAATCAAGATAGGCCTTTTATGTATTACATAGGGTATGATATTAATACTCACACCAAGGACGCATAAATCGTTTTCCAACTTTTGTGTCCCGATGGTGCATGGAATTGTAAAGGCCCTGGGATCTTCCTTCTTTTCCGCTATTGCATTACTCAATATAGTACTATGCCCATGGGTGAATTAAATGGTGTCACCTTCAACAATATTTTTATTCAACATCAATTTCTTCATAATCTAAGTGTACCCCAAAATCTCTTGGATATCCTCGAGTAATGGGATATTGGTATAGAGGTTGCTAAGCTTAGCCATGAATTTATTAAGCTTGTTGTTATCCTCTTTTCTCTTTTGCATTTGGGGAAATGGAGGAGGGATTTTAATGGTGGGTAATACATCACTTTGTGGCTTATCATACTTGACCACCATTTTATCAATTTCTATTAGTTCTTTTTTATTCCCTCTGTCTTGAGATTTTGGAGCTTTTTCTTTTGGCTAAACCATAACCTTTTTCTTCACATTTATGTGCTTATTGTTGGGCTATTGTGCACCATACGTTATCCCTTAACTTCCCTCAAATGATCCACAAGGGTCTTGCCACTCCTAGTGACTATTGCAAAAACTTAAGCATCATTTTTTGGGTTGAGAGGTGATTTAACCTATTTACATTTCCAATTGCTTAATAGAAGCAGAGTGAGACACAATTGTTTGGTTGATTTACAAAATTTCACCTTTAAATTCATGGACCATCTTGTCTGTTCCCTACAATTTCATCAAAGTTCTTGCTAAGACATATTCAGTTTTGTATTTGTCAGGGTGATGGGGTTTGCTTCTTTGCTCTTTACTCGGTCATAAGGGGGCACATAACAATCATACTCTTGGTCTTTATCCCTCTAATCATGATCATAATCATAATCCATCCAACCTTGATTCTTACCTTGCCTTTGATAGGTGGGGCACCAACCCCCGTATAGTTAGCCAAATATTGAAACTCTTCATCAAGCTTCTTGGCCTCTTATTCATCATAAACCTTCGATGCCATGACATTAACCTCTTACGTGGGTGGACCCATCACATGTTCTGTCAAAAGCTCCAATTGTGTCATTATTTTTGCCATTTTCTCTTCCCTCTCTTTATCTTTCTTCTTTTGCTCTATATCAACAAAGGAGGTAGTAGGGGATTTTTTGGTACCTCGGCATCATGAGTGTGCCACCCTTAGTTTTTCTTGGTCACTTACTCAAGCAAGGTTATAGCCATATGATAAGTCAACTTCATAAGAAAGCCCCCCCGCCGCATTTTCTACCACGATTTGTTAAGTAGATCTAGAGCCTGGTAGAATATTTGAAGAAGCATCTTCTCCGGGACTTCAGGGTTGGAATATTGCATTAGTTTTTCATTGAATCTTTCCAATACCCCACACAAGGGTTCACCACTCAATTGTCAAAAGTTAATGATTTTATCATGTAATTATAGCATCTTGGATGGTGGGAAATATTGGTCGAGGAAAGCCATGATAAGGTCATCCCATGAAGTAATTGATATGGCCAAAAAAGAGCAAAGCCATAATACCATCTCGCCCATTAGAGAGAACGGGAAGTGGCGTAGACGAATGTACTCTTGGGTTATGTATGCAATATCAAATAGTGCAAACACCTCTACAAAATTCTTCAATTACAGGTTGGGGTCTTCATGATTTTACCCACCAAAAAGTCCCTTCATTTGTAGCATACACAACATGACACTTATGATGTAAAAGACACCGTTCCCATGAGTACATGGGATACAAATGGCACTTTAACGTCCAATATTTTCTTATTGTTCCTCATCATTAAGAGTACCATTGAGAGATCTGTCTTGACTTGCTTTGTCACACATGGCTCCATGTATACTATGAAGATCTCCAAAAAATAAAGTAAAAACAACAACCAAAATAAATACACACCACACAAGTGAAATTTAATACCGCACAAGTGAAAGCTATATTTCACTCCCCGACAATGATGCTATTTTAATAACGCTCACCTATACCATTCAAATTGGTAGTGGACGATCATTGTCAATAGCTCAACTTATGTTGAGGTCAAATCCATGAGGAGAAAAATTTATATCTAATCCAATGGGTGTTAATAGTTACTAAAAAGATACCCGTAATGTAAATAAAGTAAAATTCATGATTTAAAATTGGTGGTTGATTTGGAACTCGAATTTATCAATTCAACTGAAGTCATCAAAATAAAGAAACATTTGTGATTTAAAATTCAATATGAGAAGGATCTTGGGATTATGTCTACATAAGGGCAAGTTACGCCTGGAAACATGATAATTTTGAGCAAATTATAGTTATTAACAATGTGGTAGGCCAAGCCGAAGGTCCTTGAGGAAAGTTGGTCAACAAAACCTCAAGAATATCACTCGTTTAACCTTTTGAGTACCTAACAAGTGTGTCAATTACAACCACCTAATATCTCTATTGGGCATTCCTATTTCTAGGAAGATGCCCAATACATAGCTAACACTCTAGTCACCCTTATTTCTAAGATGGAAAAAGATAGAAAACTATATCCATTATTGTCTACTATTGATTTATCACCCATATCCCTCTTTCAAGGATGATATGGGTTCCAAAAGTTAACCCACACTACTATTTCTTTGAGTTTTCAAGAATTTGAGGTTTTCACCCACAAACACCAACCATTTCAAACAAGCAATAGTGAAACCCACCATCAACAAACTAAAATCTACATAAATACATCATAATACAAACATAATTACACCTTTAGCTCAACATAATCCCAATACTAGAAATTTTAACTACTTATGAAGTAAACATAAAGAAATTTACCATAAGGTTCATTCAAAGCATCCAACCTTTAATGTCACTAAATTCAAAGTATAAAATTTAAATACAATTGTTGCCCAATTTAGGGTTTGTAAACTTCAAATTTAGTTTTTCCCAAAAGTCCATAATACCAAAATAGGAAAGGGTTTGAACCTTAAAGGATTTGGGGTTGGCTATATAAAATTACAAAATTCCCCTGGGCACATTTTCGCATTGCCGTGATCGTTTAGCTTATCTGTGTTCGTAGATACTTCAAACGCATTCATATCATAACAATTGCGGATGATGACCTAACTTGACTGGCCAAGATCGTGACCCTCAGACCACAATCACGATAACTGAGCCTTGTCCATGAAGGATCTTTTAACTGTGCACTTTTCTTCTCCTTTTGATCCCTTTTAACTCAAATCAACACCTTTCTTTCTCATTACCCGTTTGCCTGCAAAAGGAGAAATTTATTGCATTTAAATAAAAAACTTGTTTCATTCATACCTTAAAATTATAGTAGAGTTCACGAATTTTAAATTCAAATGAGTGGTAAATTCACCACTCATCAGGCACTTATCACAACAAGCCTTGAAAATTAAGCGTATCACCTAAACTGATATAAAATGGATGAAAATACCAAAACACAAGGAAAGAATCCTATAACAAATTTGAACCATTCGTATATAGTAACAACAAAAAGTACATAACAAAATACCATTTGAATATGCCAAAACCTGGTGTCATAGTGTGGGCACCAAATAATATAACTCAAAGTCAAAATACACATAGGATATCCAAAAAGAAACAAATATGCCTTTGAATATAAATATGATATATTCTAGATAAGGAAAAGGTAGTAGTTAACTCTGAATACATAAATCAATCACTACCTCAAATAGACTAAAGTACTGCCTGACTTAACTTCTATGCGATGCACTTATACCTAGAACTGCACCAAAAGGGCATAGTAGGGGTGAGTACGGTCCAATTGTACTCAGTAGGTATCATTGGTTGATTAAGCAAAGTAGAAAATAAAGCATACAAAATACATAACATGGCACATCACCTATAGTAAAAAATGTTCCAAATGGTAGCCAACACCATCTCCATTAATGTTCTATAATATTCATATATACTACACATAAATATGAGAAAAAAGTATAGGTATACAGATATTATAAATACAAGTATAATGAAGAAGTACATGTAGATAGATAGAACATCAAGGGAAATAATACAACATAAAATAAGCACAATATTTAAATGAAAGGTTACTGCCCCCATTTTATCCCTCTTTACGTATAGGTCTTAATGGAGGATTCTCTCTTTCTCTCTCTCTATATATTATTGTTAATAACTTATGAAATGGTGATCAAAGGTTATGAGTTTAATAACTTATATTATGTTAAGGAATTTTGGGACTGTTTAGGTGTTGTCTATTTATTTTATTGTAGGAGGCGGTGGGCAACCTTAGAGAATGACTAAGAGGAGTTATATTAATGTATAGAAGGAGAGTGTGGTGATACACCAAGTGATTGAGGATTTTACTAGTCTTACTACTTGTTAAGTGTTTAACTACTATTTCACAAGGATTATATTGTGATTAGTTGATAATATTAGCTCCATTAAGTACTTATATTATAGATTAAAACCTTAAATAAAAAAAAGGCTAATTCATTGTAATAATTAGGTTTCACAAAAAGGTATGTAATGTAATTCTAGTTTATATTCTTTGGCATGATGTCTTATACTCATATACTGAACTTCGTAGATGATCTTTCATGGTAAAAGATACATGGTAATGGCATAAATGGATATTTTTGTTACTATCTATGATCTAAAAAATATTCAAAGAGTCACATGTTTCTCTTATATGATTCCATAAGATCCCAAATTACAAAGGTTAAGAGTGTTATATATTGGATATATAATCTATCCAATATTGCTTTAATTGTGTAATGGATCATATATTTTATTTGACTCACACTCTCACATTTTCTTTGAATATTAATCCCAATGTGTTAGAGTATAAGGTAACCTTATAGAGTCCTTACTTGTTCATATTTACAATTTATACATCCTTTTTTGGAATGTGTATTTGTTCATAATTGGAATCTGCCAACATGCCTCAGTAGTTCCCATGCTCACATACTTTTTTAATTGGTATTACATAGTAAGTATATATTGTGTAGTTTGAACCTCTTTCGTAGAGGAGTTATATGTCTCTACTTGGTATTCATATATTTCACTATTTGAAATATCTATATTTCTATACTTGAATATGCCATAATTGCTATATGCTATCTAAGATCTCCTGCTCACTAGTTATATGCCTTAATGGTTTATTTATTACATGTCCCCATTTCCTTACTTCTGATATGTCTTCATTGCTTGTGAAAATGTTTTGATACCCAGGTATGAGGTATATTATGCCCTATAAGTTCCTAAGTATTACTAAAACAATCTTATATTTGATTCCTATATCTTTGTTACTATCTCAATCTTATTATTCAAATGTCTTATTCTATTGGTTTGTATCTCTAAAGTTCAATAATGTTATGACCACCAAATGAACAATCTTAATGATTATGATACAAGGAAAAGTAAATCTATGTATTTATAGGTGGCAGCTCAGGCGTTATGATACCTAACATGAGCTGATCCCAATTGATATATTTATGGGTGGTAGCTTTAGGGTTATGATACCTATCATGGGATGATCCCAGTTGATGTACTTATGGGTGGTAGCTCAGAGGTTATAAAACCTAGCATGGACCAATCCTAATTGATATACTTATGGGTGGAATCTCAGGGATATGATACCTAGCATGGGCTAACCCCAATTGATGTATTTATGAGTGGTAGCTCAGGGGCTATAATACCTAGCATGGGTCAATATCAATTTGTATATTTATGTGGATCGTATCCTATGGGTTAAAATACATAACATAGTTCATCCTCTTTTACCACTGATTAGCTAGTCATTTGTATCATATACTAACAAAGCTAATAAACCAAAGAAGAGAAACTAAAGAAAAAAAATATAACATACACAATTCCACAAGTATAAGCAAAGGTACAAGTATTTTGACTAATAGATATCCATAAAAGAGAAACAGAATACTCAGCAAGTATTGGTGAGCTCTAGGTTGATTCAGGGCTTTACCAAGTCTTAATCTTGTGTTTGATATTGTATTATAGTTAAGGGCATAGAGGGGTCCTGTCCCAACCTAAGATAAAAATGTTTATCTCTTAGAGGCTTTGTAGACTATTTTTAAAGTAAAGCGTGGTTGAGTCTTATTCTCTTGTAATCAAGGCCTCAATAGACAAGTCATGTATATCTATTATGGGACTATCTATGTTGGTCTTTAATTAGGGAGACTTACCTATATAAGTCAAAGTCCTATAATTATTATAGTTATATGCACAGTAATCACTAGGAATAAGTTTATTCTCTCGAGCCTTTAGGGCATCGAGTACCTATCCATCTCAGTGGGTGTGATAGAAGTGGTATTGAAAAAGGTCATCCTTGGTAGTCTACAAAGCCGTGTTGAGTAGAGCCTTACTTATGAGTGTATTGTGAACCATATTATAATTAGGGGATTTCTTACACATTTAGGAAATGTGACCTTCTTTCATAATCTAAATCATGTTGTAGAGTTGTTAAAAAATATATTCTAATATTTACCCTCATGATATCTATATTGGGCCTACTATAGTTAAGGTAAAAAGTGGCAAAGATCTAGTATTTTCTTAAAGTCAATCTCCAGATAAAGGTATCATGTTAATAATTTGGAAAAAAAGCTTGTACATGTTCTTCATTACTTGCATCTATATCTATATTTGTACCATTTGTATCATCTTGATTAATTTGACCGAGATATAATAGGGTCATTCATATGCTTCATAATAAATGGTCAATCATAGAGATGGGTTGTATTTCCTAGTATATCTTCTTAGAAGGATATGACCAATTAATGAGTCCATGATTTTCTAAAATATAAATCCTCTAGTTGTTATAGAATCTAATCATATAGATGACATTCAGTACTTTATAAGTTATAGACATAGAAGCTTTAGGGTTATGTATGTATTGGAAATAAAAGTTGTTGATTTAGCTTTGAACTGATTAAAAGATGTGGCAATAGTATAGTACGGTAGGTAAATATACCCCAATGGTATTTGTTAGAGATACTCGTAGTCGTCCAATATAGTATATGCACAGATGCTTGCTCATCATAAGTATGTTAGTAGTTAGAAAAGATATATGCTTATAACTACCCCAAATAGGTTAATTATGTGATACTTTTTATGGTTAGAAAAATCCAAGGATATGTGTTTTAATTATTTTATATAAGTATATGTATAATAGTGCCATGTTATGATATATGTTTTGGTTATAGAAAAGAACATGACTAGAGATTATATTGTAAATATTGAGGGTTAGAAATTGGTGATGATCTGTTAGAATATTTAGAGTAGAGAAAGGAAAAATGTTAATTAATCTCTAGTAGAAAAGTATTTAGTTGTGTATGAAATAAAGGAGAATGACATTTGAATATCACAGAATAGTGGTATAAGTTAAGTAAAGTTCCTAATAGTATGAGTGGATGAAATATATGAGTACCAGAAGAAAAGGTTCTAAAGGTGTCTTATTAAGTAGAATGCCTATTAAGCATGTTATGTAAGAAAGAGATATTGACTCTTTAACTTTAACCAATTGCACATATGCATTCAAAATTATTCTTGAAATAACTTCTTTTTTAAACCTTTGATTGATGGGAAATTCATTTTAGTACCAATCTAAATTTTTGATATAGTTAATAGCTACAAGAATAAAGAGTGCAATTGAAAGATCACTTTGATAGAAAATACATTTCACCTAGCTTGGTGCCTTGAGTTACATTTGCATTATTTATATGAAGGAAAGATGGTTCTTACACATAGATAGTGACTACTATCAATGGAGTAAAATTCCTCATAGGTATCACCTATTAATTTCATTAACCACTGCCAAGATTTACTTGTTTATGTGTTATGATGTACTCAAGGTTCACTTGTTCATTTTCTTCTTCTAATATTAACAAGGTATCAAACATTGAGTCTTATGATGTATCGTTGACCAATAACAAAAATAGAGTTCTCTACCTCACAGTATTGTAGATAAACTGTAGAGAATTTCTTCCTTATCTTTGCCCTATTATTTACAACGACTTAGAAAGAATCCAAAATCTAATGATTGAAAAATCTATAAGAAAAATTCTTAATGTTAAAAGAATGGAAAAATTGCTTATATTGTAAGGTGAGTGAATAAATAGGGGCATAACAACACACTTGTGATTTATACCGAGATGATTTGCTTGCACATAATATAAAATAGAGTGGTTCTATAGTATGTCACCTGTTTCCAAGACTTCAACTGATTATATAATTATACATGCTACGTATCTTATTACTTATCAATTTGTAAGTCATATTTCCTTTGTGGATTATTTTCTCACATGTTACATATGTCATAGAACACTTGCATGTAGGGATTTACTTTTTCATAAAACCTTCACTTATTCCTTAATGTTTTATGGGATCTTGTCCTTGTCCTATATATTATTTATTTCACTAATTACTCACCAAAGACCTCTTGTCCATAGTATATACACAACATAAATTGATTGCTCAAATGTAATAGGCATTCTATGATACTTGATCATGGGTTATATATGTCATAAATCACTTGTCTACGTATTACGTGTTTCATTGACCATATGCCTATATGTCAACATACTTCATAGCCTATTTTTTTAAGTATTATATTCCCCATTGTTTAAACATGTCCATGTGACATATGCTCACTTGCTCATATTTCTTAAAGTGTACTTATTCATATCTTAGTCTACTTATACATGTATAGTCTATCTACCAATGTGATTCACATTTCACTTTATTATAGGACTACATATCTAACCCACATAAAAATATGTTATATATATTCATAGAATTAGTGGCCAAATGTTGGGTAGTTCTCACATCTAGTCCATTTTATTAATTTGTTTTATAGACCAGTTGCTCATGTACTAATATTTTTTAATTCATCTTCCGACATTACATGTTCTAGTTCCTTTTCTCATATGCCTACCTAGCGTACATGCTCACATATTATCGGCTTTTACAATTTTGTTGCATATAGATCAGATGTTCCTATAGAAAAAATACCTATGTATCGTATGCCTATTGTTTTCAATATTTATATGCTAAATGCTCTTTCTTGTGGCTTACTATTTATATATTAATAAATCCTATATGCCGCTTGATATGTGTCATAGACTCTATTTGATTTATTTGTACATTTTTTATATGCCCCCATTTTTCTTGGTTACTTAAGTATTGAAGACATTGGGATAAATTCCTCTATTTCTTGGTGAATATGGGATATTTCCAGGAAAAGTTTTGACACATGCATGAATTTTACAACAAACCATAATGGATTGCTAAGCATAGCGTCCTATTAGATACAAGGAACAAAAAAAAAATTAAAGTTTCACATTGGAAATTACGTGTTCTTACAGGATTCACTTACTAATGGCCTCATGAGATTTGCAAAGAAAGAAATGTTGAGCCCTTGATGTGTTGACTCTTAACATATAGAGAATTGACTAGCAGGCTTAAGATAGACTACCTCCAGAGCTACATTTTATATGCCTAGTATTTAATATCTAAGGGTCTTATAACTTATTATACCCACCGAGGGTATTGAATTCACAGAGGGCTCACTTGAATAAGTTCACTATAAATTCAAGAGATGTAGGATTTGTTGGAGTATTATGTAGGATCCAAAGAGCTTAAAAAAAGAGAGAGACCACTTGAGAATCTTAGGAATTCAAAAATTTCAAGTATCCATATTATTCTAAGAAATTGCATCAGATTCTTACATTGCTTCTCTTCCTTACCCATTAATAAGTTTCACATACATCTATTAACTTGTTCATAGGATCACTTAATTACGTGATCACCTGTTCACTTGCTCATTAGTTCATTTGTTGGTTTACTCATGTGTCATATTCTCATATGTATAGTTCATACTTGCGATTCCTAAATTCCAAAATTTCCACAGCAAAGTAAGCTATTAAAAATATTAAATAAATGTGGGTTATACTATATTGAATTGAGAAGTGGACAATTTCTAAATAAATCTCTGCGCACCTAAGAAAACCTACCCAAAAAACCCTAAAAATATAAAAAAACACCATGCTGGTATGGCCATTATGGAATTGGGAAGCCTCCACTGGAGGTTGTTCAAGAAAATATACCTCCTATACTAACGAGTAATGGAGGGATGAGATCCTATGCTTCCACACTTCAGCCTACATTAACTAAAAGACTACCAATTCCTATTAAACCACTTACATATTTGCATGGGGAACCTAGAGTAATCTGGGAGAAGGAAGAAGTATCACAGATGATTATGAATGAAGATTTAGAATTTACAGTAGTAGGAAAGTTCTTATACGGATGGCCTGACATCCAAGAATTGAGGAAATTCACCCTAAAAAATGTAACCTTAATGGAGATGTTAACATAGGTTTGTTATGTAACAGATATATTTTGATAAGAGCATCAAGAATGGAAGACTATGTTAACCTTATTTCAAAACCTATATTTTATATTAACGATAGAAATTGGAATGATCCCATGAGAATATTAAAGTAGGATCCATTCTTTGATCCAAAGGATGAAACTATCATTACAATTGCATGGATATCTTTATCAGTATTACCCCCAATTATGTTTGGTAAAGAAATAATATTTTCACTTGCTGCTGCTATAGGAAAGAATTAATAAGTTGACATGGATAATAGTAATAAAATGAGGCCTAGCTGTGCTACGATAAAGGTAGAGGTGGATCTATTGAGTGATTTACCAAAAAAAGTTAATGTTGGTATCATAAAGAAGACTAGAGAAATCATGGATAAGTGGATCACTATTAAATATGGTTATCTTCCTCAATATTGTAAAAATTGCAAACTGAAAGGACATAATAAGAAAAAATGTTTTGTGCTGCATCCAGAATTATATCCTAAGGATAAAGAGAAGATAAATAAAGAATAAGAGGTAAATATAGAGGTAAAGATAAGGAAGCAATCATAAACATGGAGAAGGATGAAAAAGAAACAGTGAAAAGAAAAGATGCAAATTTTCAGGAACAAAGAAATAGAAATGGTGCAAGAAGAGGAAGATATCAGTATAGAGAATGAATGGTGAAAAAATACCATAAAAAGATAACACCCTAGAAGAGGAAGATGCAGTATCAAGTAACAAGTTTGACATTCCCATTAAGGGGGGAAATAAAAATAAATGAGAAGCTGGGGGTAGTGAAAACAAAGAAAAGGAAAAGTATATAGCTGAAGAAAATAGTGGATCACCCAACAGAAGGGAGAATACAAAAAGTAAAGAGAAGGAATCAATGAAAAAATAGGTGGAAGAAGTTTTTGTGCATGCTGAAAAGAATAAGAATATTTCCAAAGATCCTGACATACAAGATATAAGTTAATCACAAATTGATGGAGATAAGGTTTAAATAAAAGATAACAAGGAAAATGATTATGCTAGTTTAAATGTCAATGAAGAAGGTAAAGAGGAACATATCACAACTAAAAATAGCCATAATTAGCATGGGGAAATCTATGATAATATTCAATGAAAGTGGATAAAAATTTACAGACTATAGGGAACATGGAGAATAAACCTGCAAATGATAGAATAGATTTGAAAGGTGAAGAATATTCTATTCAAGGATCCATAAATGAAGAATCTATTTTGTATACAACACATGACACATCAAAAATAGACAAAGGGGAAGAAAGGAAAGACAAAGAACAAGAGGAGGATATTCATGAGAACAATAATGAGATAAGTATAAAAGGAGATTTATTTAAAAGACACACTAACGAATTGAGAACAACAAGAAAAAGCACAAAGTCCAATAAATCAAGAAGTACAAGGATTAGTTTAGCTAAACCTCTAATTTCTGAATATTGATAGAACATTTATTATTTGAAAATATCAGATCAGTTAATACTCAAAATTCTTTTAATAGACTGATAAATTTGAAAAAAAGGCACAAGCTTGCATTCATTGCCCTAATGAAACAATTTCAGGGATCACATGAGTTAGATAATTATAGGAGAAAGCTTGGAATGAATATGGCTATATAAAATTGTTTCTCTAAAATATGGATTTTTTTGACTAATGCATGGAAAGAAAATGTATTAGATAAGTAAAAATAGCTTACTATCAATTTTTCACATTCAACTATACGATATAATTTCTAGATTACCATAGTTTATGAAAGGTGTAGTGCTCTTGAAAGGCTAGAGTTATGGGATGAATTGGAGGAATATAGCAAAAGCATCAGCAAACCTTGGTTGGTAGCTAGGGACTTTTATGTGATCCTGAATGCTGAAGAGAAAAAAAGGAGGACTTTCGATTGACAATGAGGAAACTTTAGATTTTGTTCAATGCATAAACTATTGTGCACTAGTAGTATTAAATTTTTTAGGAAGCATTTATACTTGGCGGATTGATAGAATAGAGGAGGATTACATTTTTAAAATTTTGGATAGTGTCTTTGGCAATATCGAATTCAGGTAGGAATTTCCACATCTAGAAATGGAACATTTAATCAGAGATGGATAAGATCATTCTCCTCTTTTTGTTAGACATAGTTCTAGTCAGGAAATAATCATAAAATCATTTATATTTCTAAATTTTTGGATCAATCATGACAAGTTCTATGATTTGGTCAAAGAAAAATTTAAATCTAATGTGCAGGGAAGTCCTTTCTATATATTTCATGAGAAGCTAAAATCTCTGAAGACGGTGTTAGCTTAGTGGAGTAAAGAAACTCATGGAAATATTTTTCATAAAGTGGAAACTTTGGACGATATAGTGAAGATAAAGGAACTACAGTTAGAGATTAACAACATAGAAGAAAACATGAGAGAATTAGTAGATGCAGAAGATGAATTACAAAATCATTATAAGCTTGAAGAAGAATATTGGAAACAAAAATATGGTATGAAATGGTTTAAGAAAGGTGATACAAATACAAAATTATTTTACAATTTTGTCAGAGGAAGAAGGAGAAGTCTTCATATTAATGAAATTGAGAATAATCAAGAAATAGTTTTGAAAGACACTATCAGTATCGGGGAAGAAGTAGTAAAAGTGCTTGAGGCTTAAATTAAGGATATGAATACAAATGAGGACTTCTCAATGCTAAACTGTATCCTAATGTTAATAACACAAAAATAAATAAAAGAGATGGACAGAATACTAAATGAAGAGAAGGTGAAAGAAGCTGTTTTTTCACTAAATAGTGGAAGTGCATGTGGTCCAGAAGGCTTTTCGGGTAAGTTCTTCCAATGTTGTTGGGATATTATCAAAGAGGATATGATTAGAATGGTTATTTATTTTTTCTATGGATGTGAACTTCCTAAGTACATAAATCATACTACTCTGGTACTTATCCCATAAAGGAAAAGGTTAGCCATATCACTTATTTAAGGCCTATAAGCTTAATCACATATGTTATAAGGTGATATCAAAAGTGATACATAGAAGGTTGATAAATTTTCTACCTAATAGTATATCCAATAAACAAACAGGATTCATGATGGGGAGAAGCATTGTTGTAAATGTTTTGCTGGCTCAATAAATCATTAGGGATATAAATAGGAGAAAAAATTTTCATAACATTGTTGTTAAACTTGATATGACAAAAGAATATCATAGAGTGTGTCATGGAATTTTTTTAAATAAGGTTTTGAGAAAATTTGGATTCACTAAAAGAAACATTGACACGGTTTGGAGACTGGTGTCCAATAACTAGTATTTAGTACAGGTTAATGGAAATTCATATGGATTCTTTGAATCATTAAGAGGGATTAATTAAGCGGATCCTTTATCTCCTACTCTTTTTATTATTGCTATTAAAGTTTTTTTAAAAAGTTTTAATGAGCTCAATGATGACCAAAGATATATAGGGTTTGTCATGCCAAAATGGAGTGAAAAAATCAATCATCTGGCTTATACAGATGATACCATCCTTTTTAGTTTGGGTCAAAAGAGATCTATCAAGAAGATGATGGATGTATTGGTTAAGTATGAGAAAGTATCAGGACAGTTGATCAACTTGTATGCAAGATCCTTTAGCAATCAAAAGCAGAATAAAAAAGATTATAAATATTGCTATAGGAACTTTTCCTTTTACAATTTGGGATGCCCTACTTGTATGGAAGGAAGAGGAAATCTCATTTTAAGGAGTTGGTACAAAAAGTGAGTAGGAGAGTGATGACATGGCATAGTAAGTTTCTATCTTATAGGGGAAGATATGTTCTAATTTAGAATATTTTACAATCCTTGCCTATATATTTGATGTCTGCTATTAATCCTCCAAAGGGAGTTATAGATCAAATTCACAAAATTATGGCAAGATTTTTCTAGAGTAAATCTGCTGGACTTAAAAGCAAACAATGGGTTGCCTGGGAAGAATTATGCAGACCTAAGGAGGAAGGTGGAGTAGGATTTACGTCATTACATACAATAACAAATTCTCTATTTGGCAAAATTTAGTGGAATTTTAGAAGTTCATTAGGATCCCATTTGTAATGCCCTGAGAGTACACTCTGAATGCCATGCGGTGCTTACAATCCTGAAAGACCACAAGCTAACTCATGACTAGTATCTACTATGAGAACTGAGTATAACTGACATCAAAAGATAATATGTAGAATTTAACTAAAAAATTCTACAAGGTTTTAAAACATAATTTTGATAATGTATGTAAAACAATACTGATAAAACGACTGAGAACTGGCTAACTGTCTGTACTAGTCTCAAAGCCTCGACTGACTGACTATGGATCTAATGGGACAAACTACCAACTAACTCCGACTGAATAGAAATACTAAAATGATAAGGTAAACTAAGATAAAGAAACCATGTCCTCAAAGTATGAGGACTCACCAATGATACAACTGATAATCTGGTATGTCTATGCGGAATTAGGGAACTGAACGTCCAAACCTATGTTATTAAACATAATAGCACAAGAAATGAGTATACAAATAGTACTTTGAATGTAATGATATGCTAAATGAGGTTAGGCTGATATGCATGGTTTATGTGCATGAAGTAAAAAAAAGACTGACTGAATATCATGAGATAACAGAATAATTGATATGAATGAGTAAATGCTGTAAATCTGAGAATGCATAACCAAATATATAACATAAATCTAAAATAGTCTGTAAACTAAAGTACGAAAATCTAATAACTGAATAACTGATAATTGTATGCTATGGTCAAGCAAAAATAAACTGAGTTTTGAACTAAATGCATAAACTAAAACTGTGGGAGGTATTATCTAACCGACATGTACCAGTCTGAAATGATCAGAGTCTAACCTGTGACCCTAGTTGGAAGGGTGCTAGTACGGTGCCACGGGTACTAATAATGACTGTGGAGTCATTCCTAATCTAGCAGGTGACCCCTGAGATCAGTCCTAAACTGGCACGTGATATCTTATAACCTACGCAGGCTACATAGTTCTAGTACTTAGGGATTGCTTCTAAGGACCCAGTCCTAGCTGACGGGTCAGCTCCTATCCCTAGGTTCGCTCGGTGCTGAATCTTACTCTCAACTGAACTGACTCTGATTACAGGACTAAACTAAGCTTAACTGAACAAAGAATTGATCATGATAACTACTGAATGATACTGCTAATGGTTTATCTAAAACCATTCTGAAATAACTAAAACTATGTAAATAACTAAGTTTTCGGGTATTCATAACCCCAGGACTTTATAACAATAATAATAAGAACACATGAGAGTATTTGAAACCATAATAAGTAAGCATGGGAATAGTTAAAACATGTGATGGTAGTATAACTTTAATACAAGACCATGAATTAATGATTTAACATGACAAATTCTACCATTCAAATGTGTAAGGCTAGTTCAATCAAAAATCACTTGTAAACATCATGTATGTTCGAAATTCATACAAGTTTCATGAAAATAATTCCTATAAACATGCAAATTCATGATTTAAAATATGAAAATAGGTTCTTGGACTCCATGGGTGAAAAGGGACCATGGATGAACATCAAACATACCTTAAAGTTTGGATTTTGAAAAAGAATTAACTTTTCTTGAATGTTCTTGGATTGGAAAACACAATTTCTTGATTATCTTGAAGAGGAAGTAATGGAGTCTTGATGTTATTGGGAGATGACCTTAAGAAGAAACCCTAATCTTGTTCTTGGGGATAAAGAGGGTTAATGGCTTTTAAAACTGATTGATAATGGCTAAGTACGTTGATTTGATGATTTATGTTGTGGGAGGTAGGGTTTGAGGTAAGGAAAAGATCAAAATACCCCTATGAAACTAAATCACAATTGCTGAAATATTTAGTTGATGACTTGGGTTGATAAGTTGTCACTTCGGTGATGGTTTATTACCTCAAGTCATCACTTGGAAACTGAATTTGATGAGTTTCTGGTTGTGCTAATGACTTGGGCTGATAGGTCATCACCTAAGTGATAACTTATCAATTCAGATCGTCACTTGGAAGATGAAATTGAAGGAATTCTATTTAAGGCTGATGACTTGGGCTAATAAGTTGTCACTTAGTTGACGGCTTATCAACTTAGGTCATCTCTTTGTTGATAGACGGACACGCTGAAGTAAAATGAGCAGAACTTCCCACTCGGATATCGAATCAAGGTGAAACAAAATGCGTTGGAAAGAAGATACAAAGATATTTCTTTTGATATATAGTAGCCCATGCAACTCATTATGTACAAGGAGTAATGGTCGTTTAAATTTGACCAAAGCTGAAACATTCACTAAAACTTAATTAATAGAAGCATTTTCAACTCATCTTTGAGTTAGGAGATTTTTATGACCTTGATTGATATAATAGGACATTTCCATACTATATAATTGATCAACACATTTATATATACATAAAATCATTGGGTTCAAGTTTGTATAAATAGGAATAACGATCTAAATTCTAGCCCAAAAATGTGGGGTGTTACATATATCCTCCTTGGGAACATTCATCCTCAAATGAGACTAGTAACCTGAGAAGATTGGGAAAACTGAGATCATATACTGAACATGAATTACTGGAAAAATGATTATATGACTGAGTTTGAAACATGATACATAATTGAATTGAATTTCATAAATATATGCAATGACATGATAATGGTTATAAGGTTGAGATAGAAATGAGAGGGTCAACTTATGAGTACCCATTACTTCACGCTAGGTCTTGTTTCCTGAAGAAAGTTGAGAGGTTTAGGACATGAAAACTCAGGGGTATTACAACATCTCCCCCCTTGGAATAGTTCATTCCCCGAATGATACTGACTTGGCTGAAATACTAATGAAAGACTGGGATAATGCATAGGAAACTTATGGACCAACTCATGATTGTATATTTGGAGTCGGAAACTGAGGCTTGAGGAATATAGTATCAATGATATGAATTCATCAAAGAAATCAAATATGAGGATATACATGACATAATTTTAATTTCGCTTATCATTAGGAGTGTTGCACGAGTCCTAGAATTAAACCTACTATAAAGCATAAACACATGAGTCATGAGCTATATGACCTGAGTCTGGAGTTTTCTGAAATTTTGGATCATGATTCGTACTACCGAGTGGACAGGAATACCTTATACTAGGAGCTTAGAGAGTACATGACTTTCTATAAGGTGTAGGAATAGGATCTCTGGTCATAGAGCTGACGTATAAGGAATGAGTAGATATCATGATGATTGAAAAATCTTGCACTGAGATAAGAATGGGTCGGGCATCTTCGTCTCTTATCAATAATCTATAACACACTAGCATTACTACTAGAATCTGAGAGCCTGGCTTGGTTACTTGTTCTATCATCTCCCCCTTAGCTTCAAGCCATCATTCTAAGTTTGTGAACCACTTAACAAACTCTAAACTAAACCGAAACCACTTGACTCTAGAGTCCGAGATATAACAATACTCATAAACACTAAACTCACCTTGAAAGACTGCACCTGAAAGTGTAAAACCCAACTGCTAAAACTTCCTTCTGAGATAGAACTCTTAGCTTTCTATATCCTGAAATACATTATGTAACAACTTAAGAATTGAGTAACTTAGAATTCTCAACTCTTGTTTCTATTAGCTCAATCTTCAAAGATTCAAACTTAGATTCTAACACTTAACATGGATATCCCTAAAACTTCATTGAACCATACTACTTTCATTATAGCCTATAATTATCCCATCTCTAAACTTATATTTTCCATACACCATGGAAATTACCATTACACCAACATACCCAACATCAATAACATAAAAATTCCAATCATCAAACCTAAATTCTTGATACATTATTTTCAAGATTATTGATTTACCTTTTATACAACTAGTCCAACGGATACATAGTGCACCAAATTCAGATAATACTATCCCTACTTTACTATTGCTAAACTTTTGGATTCATGTTTCTAACTCTAGGTCATACACTATTATAGGATTTTGGGGAGAGATCTGAAAGCACATTTGGCTTCAGCTTAAAGCATGATATTTCAAGATCATGAATGAAATATTTCAAACTTTAGAATGTGAGGGAATTGATGGGATCCTTTTAACCCCGTATGCAATCCCACAGTTGTATGTAGTGAATGCCTGAGAAAGTTCTATCTGAAAGGATTTAAGCTTGGCTATTTCTATTGCCTCAAGAATAAGGCAATTTTGGCATGAATGGAGTAACATGAGAATCTACATAAGTTCCTTAGAGAACACTTCTAATGTACGATCTGAGATATAAAAGAAGGAAAAATTTCCAAAATTTTTCCCATAAGTATGGCGCGCTTCATACCCATGCATAAGACTGTACTTAACACGACTTTCAGGCTCACTAGGACACTTTAAAACCTAAGGCTCTAATACCAAGTTTGTAATACCCGAGACTGCACCCTATATGCCACACGATGCTTAAGACCATAAGCTAACCTATGACTGGTATCTGCTATGAGCACTGAGTATAACTGCTATCAAAAGATCATATGTAGAATTTAACTGAAAAATTTCATAAGGTTTTAAAACATAATTCTTATAATGTCAGTAAAACAATATTGATAAAATGATTAAAAACTGACTAACTGTCTATACTAGTACGAAAAACCTCTGCTGACTGACTATGGAGATGATTGGACAAACCCCCAACTAACTCAAACTGAATAGAAATTACTGAACTGATAAGGTAAACTAAGATGAATAAACCATGTCCTCAAAGTTTGAGGACTCACCACGACTACAACTAATAATTTTTGTATATCTACGTGCGATCAGGGAACTGAGCGACTGAACCTATGATATTAAACATCATAGCATAAGAAATGAGTATGCGATTAGTACTTTGAATGTACTGGTATGCTAAATAAGGTTAGGCTGATATGCACGATTTAAGTGCATGAAGTAAAGTAAAGACTAACTGAACATCATGAGATAATAGAATAACTAATATGAATGCGTGAATGCTGTAAAATTTAAGAATGCATGACCAAGAATATAACATAATTCTGAAATAGTTTGTAAATTGAAGTACTAAAATTTGATAACTATATGCTATGGTCAAGCAAAACTGAATTGAGTTCTAAACTGAATGTTGAAACTAAAATAATGGGAGGTATCGTCTAACCGACATACCCCAGTCTAAAATGATTGGTGTCCATCCTATGACCCCTGTTGTAAGGGTGCTAGTACCACGCCACAACTACTGACAATGGTTGTGGAGTCATTCCTAATCTGGTGGGTGACCCCTGAGATCTGTCCTAAACTGGCGGGTGATCCTGAAGAGTGTAAATCCTAAACTGGTGGGTGACATCTCATAACCTATGCTGGCTACATAATTCTAGAACTTAGGGATTGCTTCTAAGAACCCAGTCCTAGCTGATAGGTGAGTCCCCATTCCTAGGTTTGTTCAGTGTTGAATTCTACTCTCAACTAAACTATACTGGTAATAGGACTGAACTAAGCTTAACTAGAAAAGAGACTGATCATGATAACTACTAATGATAATGCTAATGGTTTATCTAAAACCATTCTGAAACTACTAAAACTAGGTAAAGAACTAAGTTTTTGGGTATTCATAACCCCTAGGACTCAATAACAATAATAATAAGAACACACCTGAGTATTTGAAACCACAATAAGTAAGAATTACTCCAAAATCATTACTTAGGAATTTTATCAAACACTTTAGGGTCATGAATTAATGCATGGAAATAGTTAAAACATGTGATGGTAGTATAACTTCAATATAAGACCATGAATTAATGATTTAACATCACAAATTCAACCCTTCAAATGTGTAAGGCTATTTTAATTGAAAGTCACTTGTAAGCAACATGTATACTCTAAATTCATAAAAGTTTTATGAAGATAATTCACATAAATATGCAAATTCATGATTTAAAACATAAAATAGGCCTTTGGACTCCATGGGTGAAAAGGTTCCATGGATGAACATCAAACATACCTTAAAGCATTGATCTTGAAAGAGAATTAACTTTTCTTGAAAGTTCTTGGATTGGGAAACACAATTTCTTGGTTATTTTTAAAGAGAATAGAATGGAGTCTTCATTTTATTCGGATGTGACCTCAAGAAGAAACTCTAATCTTGTTCTTAGGAATAAATAGGGTTAATGGCTTGTAAAACTGATTAATAATGGCTAAGTACGTTTATTTGATGATTAATGTCGTAGGAGGTTGGGTTTGAGGAGAGGACAAGACCAAAGTACCCCTATGAAACTAAATCACAATTTCTGAAATTTTTAGATAACGACTTGGGTTGATAAGTCATCACTTAGGTTACGGATTGTTACCTCAAATAGTCACTCGGAAGCTAAATTTTATGAGTTTCTGGTTGGCTGGAGACTTGTGCTGATAGGTCATCACTTAGGTGACAAATTATCAAATCCGGTCATCGCTTGGAAGCTGAAATTGATGATATTCTATTTAAGGATGATGACTTGGGATGATAATCATCACTTAGTTGACGACTTATCAACTCAGGTGGTCACTTTGTTGACTGACGGACACGCTGAAGTAAAATGAGTATAACTTTCCACTCCAATGTTGGATTAAGGTAAGAAAAAATGAGTTGGAAAGAATATTCAATGGTCATTTTTTGATATGTAGTATCCCACATAATGCATTATGTACATGGAGTAATGGTAGTTTAAACTTGACCCAAGTTGAAATGTTCACTATAACTTAATCAGTAAAAACGTTTTCAACTCTTCTTTGAGTTAGAAGATTTTTATGACCTCGACTGATATAATAGGACATTTCCACACTATAGAATTGATCATCATACATTTATAGACATAGAATCATTGGGTTCAAGTCAGCATGCATTGTAACAACGATCTAGATTCTTGCCCAAAAATATAGGGTATTACATTATCTCCCCCTTGAGAACATTTGTCCTCGAATGGGACTGGTAAGATGAGAATACTGGGAGAATCAAGATCATTTACTGAATATGAATGACTCAAAACATGATTACGTGATTGAGACTAAAACATGATACATGACTAAATTGAATTTTGTGAATATATGCAATGACATGAGAATGGTTATAAGGATGAGATAGAAACGAGACGGTCAAATTATGAGTACCAATTACTTCATGCCGGATCTTGTTTCGTAAAGAAAGTTGAGAGGTTTAGGACATGAAAAGTCAAGGGTATTACAACATATCCCTCTTGGGATATTTTTCCTCGGAATGATACTGACTTGGCTAAAATACTAAGGAAAGACTGAGATAATGCACAGGGCACTTACGGACTGAATCATGATTAAATATCTAGATTCGAAAATTGAGGCCTGAGGAATAGAGTATCAACAATATGAATTCATCAAATAAATCAAATCTGAAGATATAAATGATATAATTTGAATTTTTGTTATCATTAAGAGTGTTGTATGAGTACTGGAACTGAATCTACTATAAAGCATGACCACATGAGTCATGAGATACATGACCTAAGTTTGGAGGTTTCTAAATTTGTGGTACATGATTTATACTATTGAGTGGACTGGACCACCTCATTCTAAGAACTGGGAGAGTACATGATTTTCTATAAGGTGCATGAATTGAGCTTTGATCATACAGCTGATGGCAAAGGAATGAGTAGATATTGTGATGACTTAAAAACCTTGCGTTGAGATATGTATGGGTCGGGCATTTTTCTTCGTTACTGCAATTCTGTACCGTACTGGCTTCAATACTAAAATCTAAGAGCCTGACTTGGTAACTTGTTCTATCATCTCCCCCGTATCTTCAAGACATCATTCTAAGTCTGTGAACCACTTAACAAACTCTAAACTAAACTAAAACCACTTTACCCTAGAGTCCAAGATATAATAATACTCATAAACACTAAAATCACCTTGAAAGACTACACCTAAAAGTGTAAAACCCTACTGCTGATACTTTATTCTGAGATAGAACTCTTCGCTTTCTATAGCCCAAAATACATCATTTAACAAATTAAGAACTGACTAACTTAGAATTCTCAACTCTTCTTTCTATTATCTTAATATTCAAAGATTCAAACTTAGATTCTAACACATAATATGGATACCACCAAAACTTCAATGAACCATGCTAATTTCATTATAGCCTACAATTATCCCATCTCTAAACTTAGATTTTCCCTACAACATTGGAATTACCATTACACCAACATACCCAACATCAACAACATAAAATATTTGAATCAACAGACCTAAATTCTTGTATACACTATTTTCAAGCCTACTGATTCACCTTTTATAAAACTTATCCCATGAATACATAGTCCACTGATGTTGGGCGTATTTACATGCCTAAACACCATAATTTACCCATATTTTAGGCTAAGTTTTGAGGATAAAATATATAATTCCTGCACTTTTTGTCCTTTTTCTGTAAGTGAGCTAACCAACGTGATTAGCATGTTTTCAGGTATAAATGATGAAGGTGTCAGCACTTTGTGGACCTTTCGGCAGTAAAGGAAACTTCACATAAGAAGGAAGGCAGCTTTTGGAAGCTTGAGGAATAAATGTGATGCATGGAAAATCTGTCCCGGGCAAAATTTGTATTTCTTAATACTTAGAGGTGCAGCAGTAACCCAGTAGGACTAGGACAAAGATGTTATAAATACCTTATATGCTGAATTTTTCAGCATGCTATCCGATTCTATACTTTCAATTTGATTTTTATTCGACTTTTAGTTTTCACATTTTAAGACAGAGAAACGCTACAAGACCAACTAGAGAGGAAATCTCGTCATTCTCATAAGTGACACCAATACATACCTATCATGAGATTGTTATTGTTTTGGTATGATGATGATGTCTTCGTTGTTTTCCTTTACAATTATGAGTAGCTAAACTTCTCTGTTATGGTTATGGAAGCCTTATGATATAATATCTATTATTATGAGTTTGTGAATTCTTGATACATATGCTACTTATATCATTACTCTCTTCATCTTAATTAAATTCTTGTGGTTGTAAACATATAGAATACGCCATTATAGCATTAGCTTGTTCGAGAGAAAAGTTACATGTTTGGAAAAGAGAGTATGACAAGGAAATAGGGCTACCAACCCCTGTTTACAAGTTAATGCCTTAACCGGATTAACCTCTTGGAAAGTTTTAACCGTTAGTTATACACTTTAAGCTCGAGAGAGTTAAAGTGAAATAATCTTAGATGGTCGAGAGACACTAGGATTTCCCATTAGAATATGAATCTCTATAAGTGCATGCACATCTAAATTCCGCATTACTCATAGTTATTAGATACGTAGAACTCATAAGGTGGACATAACCCTAACTTATTATTCTCTGTGATTAAATCTTACTAAATACACCATTTCATTCATTATTTTGTTAACACTATTTAACGCATAAAATCCCCCTTTTGTCCATAGAATTTTTGACCAAAAGTCTACTAATAGTTTCAACACTTAGTGACCAAGTATTCCCTGTGGGATTCGACACCCAACCCAGTTGGGTTCTATATTTGACAGTGACCGCTTACACTCTTACGAGAGCTGTAGTTTGGGCGTTATCAAATTTTGGCGCCGTTGCAAGGAAATACGGTTGTCAATTAAGTTTGTGATAGTTAATAGACCCTTTGGTCAAAGATTCTCGTATTTTACTTTTAGTTGTTGTTTTTGTTTTATTCAAGTTTGTTCAGTGCATGCCAAATACTCGAAGTTTGGGTCAACCATTATTACCAATAAACCCTGAACCATAACTTATTGGCAGGATGGAGGCGCAATGTGACATTGAACGAAGGGCTACTCAAAAGGAGCAGGCTAGATTAGCTTCGTTGTCCGCTGCTCAAGTGCATCAATAGAATATTGATAACCCAGGGCGATCAACAAATCCTGATGATGAGGACCTGGGTAAGGATGAGTTACTAAACCCTAGGCGTGATGAAGAGGTGGCGGCACCTGTGAACAAAAGAGATCGTCAAGCTAGATTGAGGCCTAAACGCCGAGCTGTGCAGATTCCTTTTGATGATGATGATGATGATGATTTAGATGGGGCTGGTGCCACAGGGGCTATTATTCCTCCACCCTTAGAACCTGGAGCCAAGTTCAATATTACTAGCACCATGATTCAACTATTGTAGCTCAAGGGTTTATTTGGTGGACTTGCGGGTGATGATACCAATATGCATCTGATCAATTTTATCTCTACATGCAAGTCATTCGACAATCCAGGCATTGGACAAAATACAATTCGGCTATGCTTATTTCTATTGTCTCTATCTGGGGAGGCAACTCTATGGTTGAATGGGCTGACTCCTGATTCTATTACTAATTAGAGGCAATTAAAAGATGCTTTCCTAGAAAGATTCTTTCCGCCATCTAAGAGAGCATAGTTGAGAGATGAGATCAGCAATTTTCGACAGCTTCCAGCTGAAGCTCTCTATGAAACATGGGAGAGGTTCAAGAAGAATCTTATGAGGTGCCCAAATCATCATATGACCAATGTTCGCTTGATGGATATATTATACAGATCTTTGAATTTGGTTACTAAACCAGTGGTTGATAATGCTGCGGGTGGGTCATTCATTGGCCTTACTTTTATTCAGGCAAGTGATATGCTAGATCGCATGACAAAGCAGAGTAGAGCTTGTCATACTAGGGATTCTTAGGTAGCACGTTCTACTGTATATTTTGGCATGACTATAGAACAAAGGTGAAGAGAGGAGGAACGTGATCAAGATATGGCGCACATGAAAACACAGATGGATCTTCTTACCAAGCACTTACTATTAGGGAAGACCGAAAAAGTGAAGGACGTTGTAGCATATGGAAGAGATGAATCTGATTCTAAGGAAGAAGCTAACTACTTGAATAATCAGGGGGGTTTCCGAGGCAATGCCCAAGGGAACCAAGGTCAGAACTATTATGATAAAACTGGAAACAAGGACCGTGATCAAGGTAGTTGGAAGAATAAGACTGACACAAGTGGTTTATATGTTTCTCCTGGAAGTCGGGAGGCCACGACATCTGGTACGGGGAAGATGTCAATGGAAGATATGATGGCTAAGCTATTGAATGGAGTAGAGGCGACTAATACGGGAGTGAATGAGGTGAAGAATAATTTGTCATCAATATATCAATTGGTTGACTCACATTCCATTTCAATAAAATAGATGGAATAATAATTGAGTCAACTCACAGCGGTATTAAATCAAACAAAGGTTGGCACTTTACCTAGTGACATGTGCAAAATCCAAGAAACGACGGATCATGTATGGCTATTACTACTAGGAGTGGTAAGGTGTTGGAAAATTTATCCAAAGGCAAGCAGGTGGTTGATGATATAGCAGATAATGTTATTGATGCAGAATGTGAAGAGGCCAAAGAAGCTGAAAAAAGTGTTCATGATGTCACATCTAGACGTCTGCAGCCTGAAAAGGTTGATAATCGCAAGCAAGATAAAAAGGAAGCGGTGGAGAAAACTATTCCCCTTCCACCACCACCTTTTCCTCAGAGACTGAAGAAGAAAGCTGACGATACCAGGTTCAATAAATTTATGACGATGTTGAAGCAGCTAAATATTAATGTTCCTTTGGTAGAGGCGCTAGAAAAGATGCCTGGGTACGCGAATTTTATGAAGGATATTTTGACAAAGAAGCGGGCAGCAAGTTATGAGCTGGCAGATAATGTTCATCATTGCAGTACAATCGCTACCAGATCACTAGTTCAGAAGAAGGCCGACCTTAGTGCTTTTACTATTCCTTGTACTGTTGGATCTCTGAATTTTGACAAGGCATTATGCGATTTGGGTGATAGCATCAATTTGATGCCACTATCTATTTACAGAAATTTGGGGTTAGGCGATCCTACACCAACCAATATGCGGCTCGTAATGGCAGGCAGGTTGGTAAAATAACCTATTGGTATTTTGTATGATGTATTGGTGAAGGTTTATTCCTTCATTTTTCCCACAAACTTTGTTATTTTGGATTGTGAGGTGGACTCTGAAGTTCCCATAATCTTGGGGAGCCTTTTCCTTGCAACAGGAAGTGTTCTTATTGATTTAAGAGCTAATGAGCTTTTATTCCGGATGAATGACGAAGTGGTCCATTTTGATGTATGCAAATCAATGAGGCGGCCCAAAGATATTAATGTGTTCTCTATAGTTGATGTTTATTATGATGATGATAAAGAATTATCTTTAGAGAAGCAGCTTATTGTTAATCTATTGGCGGCTGTGCTTATGAATGTTGAGCGTGAGGATGCTGAAGATTATGAAGAAACTATTTGTGCTCTAACAGGAATAGGGTCGTATTCTCATGCTCCCAAGAAGCTGGACCTTGATCTCAAAAATTGACCTACACCACCAGCTAAACCATCCATTGAAGAGCCACCAATATTAGAATTGAAGGAGCTGCCCAGTTATCTAAAGTATGCGTTCTTGGGAATTGGAAATACACTACCGGTTATTGTGGTGGTTGACTTGGGTGAGCAGCAAGTTTCTGCTCTCATCTCCATTTTGAAGAGATATAAGAGAGCCATTGGTTGGACTATCGCTGATATTATTGGTATCCCACCTGGGATATGTATGCACAAGATTCAGCTTGAAGAAAATTACATACCCACTATTGAGCATCAAAGATGTTTGAATCCACCTATGCAAGAGGTGGTGAAGAAAGAAATTATTAAGTAGTTAGATGCAGGGGTAGTGTATCCAATCTCTGACAGTAAGTGGGTGAGTCCGGTACAGTGCGTGCCCAAGAAAGGAGGTATAACGGTAGTTATGAACGAAAAGAATGAGCTAATTCCACTCAGATTGTCATAGGATGGAGAGTGTGCTTGGACTACCGGAAGCTGAATTCGTGGACACTTAAGGATCACTTTCCAATGCCATTCATGGACCAAATGCTTGATTGATTGACAGGGAAAGGATGGTTTTGTTTCTTAGATGGGTATTCTAGATATAATCATATTTATATTGCTCCTGAAGATCAAGAGAAGACAACGTTTACATGCCCATATGGTACGTTTGCCTTTAAACGTATGCCATTTGGGCTATGTAACGCACCCGTCACTTTTCAGCGTTGTATGATGTCTATTTTTTTGGATATGGTTGAAGACACCTTGGAAGTGTTCATGGACGATTTTTTCAGTTGTAGGTGAGTCATTTGAAGCATGCTTGGTGAATCTAAGTTTGGCATTACAAAGATGTGTTGAATTCAACTTGGTACTAAACTGGGAGAAGTGACACTTTATGGTTAAGGAAGGTATTGTTCTTGGGTACAAAGTTTCTAAAAAAGGAATTGGTGTCGATCGAGCGAACATTAAAGTTATTGAGAAACTACCACCTCCAATTTCTGTAAAGGGAGTTCATAGTTTCCTCGGTCATGCAGGTTTTTATCGAAGGTTTATTAAAGACTTCTCCGATATTTCTAGTCCATTATGCAAGATTTTGGAGAAGAATGCAAAGTTCAACTTTGGTGAAGATTGCTTGAAGGCATTCGAATGCCCCAAAGGTAAGCTAATTGAAGCTCCTATCATTGTAGCTCCCAATTGGTCTCTACCGTTTGAAGTTATGTGTGATGCAAGTAGGGTAGCTTTGGGTGCTATACTTGGTCAGAGAAGAGAAAGGTTATTCCGTCCAATCTACTATGCAATAAAGGCCTTGAATGGAGCCTAGAAGAACTATACAGTTACGGAACAAGAACTTCTAGCGGTTGTGTATGCTTTTGAAAAGTTCCATACTTATGAACCAAAGTGGTGGTTCATACAGACCATGCATATCTGAGATATTTAATGGCAAAGAAGAATGCGAAGCCATGGCTAATTCGATGGGTATTATTGCTGCAAGAATTTGATTTTGAGGTAAAAGATAGAAAAGGTTGCGAAAGCCAAGTAGCTGATCATCTATCTATACTTGAGAACGAGAACATAGCGCAGCCTGATTTTGAGATTGATGATGCATTCCCCGATGAAGATTTCCTAGCCACGATGATGGAAGAGTTACCATGTTATGTGATAACGCTCAAACTACAACTCTCATAAGAGTGTAAGCGGGTCGTTCCTTGGATTTTGCACAGTGTCGATAGGTAAAGTGCCAGCCTTTCTTTGATTGAGTGCTGCTGAGTCAACCAATTGCTTCATTGAGGAAAAATTATTTATTACCTCCGTTACTCCTGCGCTGGTTGCCTCCACTCCTTTTAATAGTTTAGCCATCATATCTTCCATATTTCTAGAACCAGATGAGTGGCGTCACGTCTTCCTGGGGGAACATACAAACCACTCTTGTCATTCTTGTTCTTCCAAATACCTTGGTCTTTGTTTCTAGATTTATCATAATAGTTCCGACCTTGGTTTCCTTGGGTATTGCCTCGAAACCCCCTGGTTATTCAAGTAGTTGGCTTCTTCTTCAGAATCAGATTCCTCTCTTCCTTTTGACGCAACAACTTTGACTTTTTTGGTCTTCCCTGATAATAGATGCTTTGTAAGAAGATCTACTTGTGTTTTCATGTGCGCCATATCTTCATCACGTTCTTCTTCTCTTCTCCTTTGGTCTGCAGTCATGCCAATAGACAAAGTGGGGCTTGCTACCTCAGAATCCCTGGTATGCCAAGCTCTACTTTGCTTCGTCATCCGATCTAGCATATTGCTTGCCTGACCAAAGGTGAGGTCCATAAATGATCCTCCAGCCGCATTATCCACCACTGATTTAGTTATTGAATTCAAGGATCTGTATAGTATCTCTATTAAGTGGACATTGGTCATGTGATGGTTTGGGCACCTCATAAGCTTCGTCTTGAACCTCTCCTATGTTTCATGAAGAGCTTCGGTTGGATGCTGCCGAAAGTTGCTGATTTTATCTCTTAATTGTGCTCTCTTGGATGGAGGAAAGAATCTTTCAAGGAAAGCTTCTTTCAATTGACTCCAATTTGTAATAGAATCAGGAGTCATCCTATTCAACCATAGAGTTGCCTCCCTAGATAGAGATAATGGAAATAAGCGTGATTGAATTGCATTCTGACCAACGTCAGGATTGTCAAATGTCTTGCATATAGAAATAAAGTTGATCAGATGCATATTCGGGTCATCGCCTGCTAGTCCACCAAATAATCCCTTGAGTTGCAATAACTGAATCATGGTGCTCGTGATGTTGAACTTGGTTCTGGGTGCCAATGGTGGAGGAATAATGGATCCTGTGGCTTCGTGTCCATCAAGATCATCATCATCATCATTATCATCGAATACTGGTTACACGGGTCGGCATTCATGCCTAAACCTAGCTTGACGATCTCTTCTGTTAGCAGGTGTTGCTATCTCAGCATCACGCCTAGGGTTTAGTAACTCGTCATCACCTAGATCTTCACCGTTAGGATTTGTTGCTCGCCCAGGTTATCAATATTCTGTTGATGCACTTGAGCGGCAGCTAGAGCAGCTAGTCTCGACTGTTCCTATTGAGCAACCATCCTTTCAATTTCCTGTTGTGCTTCCATTCTGCCAATATGTTGTGATTCAGGATTGATAGGTAATAATGGTTGACCAGAACTTCGAGTATGTGGCATGCACTGAATAAAAACCTGCAGAAAACAAAAACAAAACTAAAAGTAAAGTATTAGAATCTTTGACCAAAGGGTCTAGTAATTATCACAAACTTAGTAGACAACCGTATTCCCTGGCAATGGCACCAATTTTTGATAACGCTCAAACTACAACTCTCGTAAGAGTGTAAGCAGTCGTTGTCAAATATAGAACCCAACTGGGTTGGGTGTGGAATCCCACAGAGAATACTTGGTCACTAAGTAAGCAAAGATTATTAGACTTTTGGTGAAAGTTTCGTAAAAAGGGGGGATTTTGTGCGTGCAAGTAATGTAAACAAATTAGTAGAGTAAAAAGAAAGAATGTTTAGTAAGATGTTTAATCAATGAGAATTGAGAGTTGGGAGTTGGGGTTATGTCCACCTTATGAGTTATACGTCTCTATTGGCTATGAGTTATGCGGAATTCAGACATGCATGTGCTTATAGAGAATTGTATTCTATGGTAAATCCAGGCGTCTTTCGACCATCAAGGATTATTTCACTTTAAATCTTTCGAGCTTAAAGCGTATCTAATGGTACAAATTCTCCATGAGGTTAATCCAGTTACGACACTAACTTTTTAACAGGGGTTGGTGCCCTATTACCTTGACATATCTCTTTTTCAGACATATAACTTTTCTTTCGAACAAGTTAATGCTATACTGGCGTATCCTATGTGTTTGCAACAGCAAGAATTTGCATTAAGATGAAGAGAGTAATGATATAAGCAGCATACGTGTCAAGAATTCACAAACTCATAGCAATAGATAGTATCTCATAAGGCTTCCATAACCCCACTAGAGAATTTTATCTACTCACGAGTGCAATGAAAATCACAATAGACATTATCATTATACAAAAATAAAGATATCACGTGTAGTAGGGTTTGGTATGGCTTGTGGCATGAATTCCCTTTTAGAATAGCGTTTCTCTTGTTGTGAAAATTAAGAGTTGAATAGATGAATAATAATTGTTTTGAAGTGTTGAATAAAAAGTAATTGATGGAAGAAGTATAGAGATGAATAAGAATTAGAATGTAAGAATGATAAAAATCTCCAGTAGAATAGGGTATTTATAATACCCATATCCTATTCCTACTAAGCTACTGCATTACTTATCCTAATCCTACCAGGTTACTGCATCATTATCCTAATCCTAATAAGTTACTGCTGATCCCCAAAGTCTTTGGAATTGCTGTTTTTGCCCGGGATAGGTTTTCCATGCATCACTTTTGGTCCTAGGCGTCCAAGCTCTCCTTCCCTTTTTTCGTGAAGCTTCCTTTGGCGTCAAGTTATCCATAAAATGCTGAAATCTTCATCATTTATACCTGGAAACTTGATAATCATGTTTGTTAGCTCACTTACAGGAAAAAAGACTAAAAGTACATGAATTATATATTTTGTCCTCAAAACTTAGGTAAAATATGGATAAATTATAGTACTTTAGGCGTGTAAATACGCCTATCATCAGTATGCAGACTTTACGAACTAGGTGGTAAGTAATGTGATGCCTGAGAATCTTTCTTTTCATCAAAAAAGAAAGTTATGCATGATGTGAAACACTACTTCTGGGATGAACCATATCTGTTTTGACGATGTGCGGATGGTGTTGTTAGGCTATGCATATCTCATATGGAGGTGCCTAGTATATTAGAATTAAGTCACGCTTCTCAAGTCGGGGGTCATCATGCAGGTGATCGGACAACAAGGAAGGTATTACAAAGCGTCTATTATTGGCCTTCGATATTTAAGGATGCCTATATTTTTGTGAGAAGATGTGATCAATGTCAGAGACAAGGCACGATTTTGAAGCACCATGAGATGCCCATGTAAAAAATTCTTGAAGTAGAGCTGTTTGATATGTGGGGTATTGATTTCATGGGCCCATTTGTGAGTTCGTTTGGGATAAAATATATCCTGGTTACTGTGGACTATGTATCCAAATGGGTCGAAGCAGTAGCACTGGCCAATAATGAAGGTAAGCGTGTTGTAGAATTCTTAAAGAGAAATATTTTCTCTCGTTTTAGGGTACCACGTACCATCATAAGCGATGGAGGATCACACTTTTGCAACAAGCTGTTCAGATCCGTGTTGGTAAAATATGGGGTCAAGCAACACAAAGTAGCTACACCTTACCACCCAAAAACTAGTGGGCAAGTAGAGGTTTCTAATCGTGAGATGAAGTTAATCCTTGCGAAGACTGTAAATGCTAGTAGGAAAGATCGGTCTAGGAAGCTAGACGATGCCTTATGGGCCTATAGGACTGCGTTTAACACACCAATTGGGATGTCTCCTTATCAACTAGTTTATGGGAAGGCTTGTCACTTGCCTATTGAGCTCGAACATAAAGCATGGTGGGCGTTGAAGTGGCTTAATTTGAATTGGGATGATGCTATTAATCTGAGATTGGAGCAGCTGAATAAGATGAATGAATTCCGTCTACATGCATATGAAAGATCAGACCTCTACAAGGAATGGATTAAAAAGTATCATGATCGGTGGATTATCCAACGAAACTTTCAAATGGGTGATATGTTACTTCTTTTCAACTCCAGACTAAAGCTATTTCTAGGTAAGTTGAAGTCTAAATGGTCTGGTCCGTTCAAAATTAGCCAAGTCTACTCGTCTGGAGTAGTAGATTTAGAAGACAACAATGGTGGTGTCTTTAAGGTGAATGGCCAACTAGTGAAGCCATATATCGGTCTTCTTGACTCGATAAAATTCATGGACACCATCTATCTCGACAAAGTCTAAGTAATCGAGGAAACTATGTCGTGCCGCGACAATAAATCAGGCGCTACATGGGAGGCAACCCATCGTTTGTTTTTTTTAATCGTTTTGTTTTACTAAGAGTTTGTTTTTGTTAAATAAAAATCCAAAAAGAAGAGTCGAGACACGACCAAAACTAAGGCGCTTGGTGGGAGGCAACCCATCGTTCTAATCGTTTTTGTTGTTTTTGAGTAAGTGTAGGTGTAAGATGTATAAAGGAGGAGGTCTATCCCAAATTTTGATTTGGAATTATGTCATGTTGAAGGTGGTAAGTTAGGAATGAAGGAACAAAGGATATTGGTTAGGAATTGCCTATGAAAATCTAGGCAATGAACAAGGCAAGGCCTATATAAATCTAGGCAACGAACAAGGCAAGGCCTATGCTATGGCCTAAGCTCTCTGAATCTACAATGCCATAGCATAGGCGCCGCCTATGCTCAACTAGGAAAAGCTAAAGGTGCCGCATATGCCATTGGCTTTGCTCTCTGAATCAACAATGCCATAGCATAGGGGTCGCCTATGCCCAACAATACCATAGCATAGGCGCCACCTATGTCCAACTAGGCTTTGCCAAAGGCGCCGCCTATGCTAAGCATAGACAAAGCATTAGGCGCTGCCTATGCTTACTTTTTGGTCTTATAACCCGATTCTACATGGGTCAAACCCAACCCAAGCCTTGTCCTATAAATAAAACCTCAACATTAGAACAAAACACACTTATTTGCTCAACCTAGGCGCCGCCTCTACTCTCCAAATCTCTCAAAATTTTTCTTTTTGCTCTTCTAATCTTGCAAGATCATCTTCCGAGGCCATCACTAAGTAAGTACTTCTTTTATATTCCATAGTTATTACAATACTACGGCTATAATGATTTTTTAAGTCTTGAAGTAGTGTTGGTGATTTGAATGTGGTTGGTTTGTTATGACACATCTAGTTGAGTGAAAGAATACGTATGGGTGTTCTAGACTTTGTTTCGATTTGTATTTGATTTTTATACACTGTAATCTTTTTACAGAATCGAAGTGGTAAAGTTAATTACATAATCATATATGTCGGACATTGGAATGTTTTGAATGGATCGTTCATCGAGATAAAAATCATGATTGAATACAAGCATGAGATGTTGTGATTATTTCTATGCCATAAACTTGATTCGATCTCTACGTAGTCGTCTTGTTCCAAAAGTTCATTAATCCAAACAATAAATTACGATCAAAATTACATGAAATAGAGTTGAAAAGGATAGTTAAGATGACATGAAAAGTAGACTGCGCTGAACATATTGTTGGAACATAACACCTAAATGTATGGCAATGAAGTCTGAGTAATCGACATCGTTCACTTAATTAATTTGTTCCAACAAATTAAGTGTGGGGTGGTGCCACTACTTTTTGTTTGTCGATTGAATCTACCAAGATGAAGCTAACATGACTTTATTTTAATCTCAGGAACAATGGCACCAAAAAGTTGACCAGGAAAAGAAAAAGTATCCACCTCACAGAAAGGGCAGAAAAGGGGAAGAAATGAGCAAGCTGAATCCTCCTCGCTGCAAATACCTCGCCACATCTTTGGGATAAAATGGGTCCTAGAGGAGGAGATCTATCCCAAATTTTGATTTGGAATTGTGTCATGTTGAAGGTGGTAAGTTAGGAATTAAGGAACAAAGGCTATTGGTTAGGAATTGCCTATGAAAATCTAGTCAATGAACAAGGCAAGGCCTATATAAATCTAGGCAACGAACAATGCAAGGCCTATGCTATGACCTAAGCTCTCTGAATCTACAATGCCATAGCATAGGCGCCGCCCATGCTCAACTAGGCAAATCTAAAGGTGCCACCTATGCCATTGCCTGCCATAGCATAGGCGCCGCCTATGCCCAACAATGCCATAGCATAGGCGCCGCCTATGTCCAACTAGGCTTTGCCAAAGGCGCCGCCTAAGCTAAGCATAGACAAAGCATTAGGCTCTGCCTATGCTTACTTTTTGGTCTTATATCCTAATTATACATGGGTCAAACCCAAGCCAAGCCTTGTCCTATAAATAAAACCTCAACATTAGAACAAAACACACTTATTTGCTCAACCTAGGCGCCGCCTCTACTCTCCAAATCTCTCAAATTTTTTCTTTTTGCTCTTCTAATCTTGCAAGATCATCTTCCTAGGCCATCACCAAGTAAGTACTTCTTTTATATTCCATAGTTATTACAATACTACGGCTATAATGATTTGTTAAGTCTTGAAGTAGTGTTGGTGATTTGAATGTGGTTGGTTTGTTATGACACATCTAGTTGAGTGAAAGAATACGTATGGGTGTTCTAGACTTTGTTTCAATTTGTATTTGATTTTTATACACTGTAATCTTTTTACAGAATCGAAATGGTAAAGTTAATTACATAATCATATATGTTGGACATTGGAATGTTTTGAATGGCTCGTTCATCGAGATAAAAATCATGATTGAATACAAGCATGAGATGTTGTGATTATTTCTATGCCATAAACTTGATTCAATCTCTACGTAGTCGTCTTGTTCCAAAAGTTAATTAATCCAAACCATAAAGTATGGTCAAAATTACATGAAATAGAGTTAAAAAGGATAGTTAAGATGACATGAAAAGTATGACTGCGCTGAACATATTGTTGGAACATAACACCTAAATGTATGGCGATGAAGTCTGAGTAATCGACATCGTTCACTTAATTAGTTTGTGCCAACAAATTAAGTGTGGGGTGGTGCCACTACTTTTTGTTTGTCGATTGAATCTACCAAGATGAAGCTAACATGACTTTATTTTAATCTCAGGAACAATGGGACCAAAAAGTCGACTAGGAAAAGAAAAAGTATCCACCTCACAGAAAGGGCAGAAAAGGGGAAGAAATAAGCAAGTTGAATCCTCCTCGCTGCAAATACCTCGCCGCATGTTTGGGATAAAATGGGTCCTGGAGGAGGAAGAAAAAGAGTGATACAAGCACAACAATGTGAAAAAATATGTTCATGTGGAGTTGATACAAAAGGAAAGTCTAGCGAAGAGAGAACCTCGCATTTTGGCTAAAATTATGGCAGTACATCTTGATTTCATTTTCCAAGACTTGGGAGAATGCAATCTTGATCTAACACATGAATTCTATGCCAATTGGTCCCCAAAGACTACCGAAAGTGAAGTGAAGATTCGGGGCCAAGTCTAGCAACAAAATGCAGAGTTCTTTAACTCTTTTCTGGTTCTTCCATCTATTGATCCATCACCGCTCAAGGAGCTTTATAACAGACCTCCGTACAGGACAATCAGACACACACTGTGCGGAACAAGATCAATGGCACGTTGGAGTGGACACAAGGACACCGGTCGGTACAATACCTTCCCGTATGCTTCCTTGAACAGAGAAGCTCGGATATGGTTGCAGATAGTCAACTCTTGCTTGATTCCATGGACACAGTACACAAATATCACACATGATAGAGTATACTTGGTGTACGGTCTGATGACTAATATTCCCATCAACATTGGTGCGGTTATACGATCGTCGATGCATAAGGTTAGGCTGCACAAGAGATCCTACTTCAGCTTTGGCAATTTGTTAACTGCGATATTGAGGAAGGAAGACATTAAAGAGGAACCTGCAGATCATAAGCTTCCACACAATCCAAACAAGGTTGATCTAACAAAGGTTAAAGATGCTGAAACTATGCATGGCATCAACCTGACCACTGCAGAAAGACATGCTCGCGATGAAAGTTTCTTCCGCCATTTATATGGCATGATGAGGTTTACCATGATGAGCGGGGATCGTGTTCCAACTACTGCAGAGCTCCAACAGTTGGATTATGACTACCCGATGAATGAGTATGCGAGGGCTATATGTGGAGTAGGTGTATATTTTGAGGAACCTCTTGATGATGACATGCCAACCGATGATGATCGTCGAATTCCAGACTCAGATGTAGGGGAGAACTCTGATGACGATGACTCTGATGATGATTCTGATGCAAGGGGTATGACCCCAGACATAGAGGAGGAGTCTGACTAATCAGGTTTTTCTTATTTATTTTCCACTGAGGGCAGTGTGTCCCGTCTAAGTGTGGGGTGCTGGTATTTGTATGCTATACTTCTTTGCTTGCATCATACTAAAAGTGCATTTATTTATGTTTGTTTGTTTGGTTTAGTCGTAGAATTTTTTTAGATCTTGCATGAAATTGTTCTGATAGGCGGCATGGTATTATGACAAGAGTTTGTGATAAAATCATTACTATTGAGACATTTAGGTTCTAAGTATGACTCACTGTGTGATATTTATGTGGTTTAATTCCTTCATCTATTGGGTCAAGAGTCTATACTGCTCCCATTAAAGTTGACCATGTGCCTTGTGCGTGCGAGATTATAGTATATTCTGTGTTTGTGGCTGATGCTAGAACTTGCCTGGTGTGTATGTAAAGCGAAATAAAGAGTGTGAGTTTAGGAGATGATTTAGGCATTTCTTTGGCAGCCTGTGATTGTTTACCTTCTTTTTACCTACCCGGGTATATTATCCTAGTTAACCCCTTTTGAGCCTTTAGCTATTTTCTTTGACAGCCTCATATGTAGCCTAATCCATTTTTTTTCAAGACCATAATTTGATCCAAATTTCTAAGCACTTTAAATTGTAAAGTCATGTCACAAAATAAGAGGTAATTGGGTGAGAGTGATGCTTAAAAGTGTATTGGTACTTGAATTTGTTATGAAAAAGAGTGGCTATCATAGAGGTGTGTTATAAAAAATAAAAAGAAATAGAAAAAAATAAAAATTAAGTTCTGTTTATAATTGAATAACAAAATAGGTGAAAAAAGGGGTGGTAGATGAAAGGAAAGTAGAGGGGTTGTTTAAAAGAAAACGTTAATGGCATAATGTGATGTATTAAAGCGCTTAGGAAACATAGTCACTATTTCTGGCCAAAATAGTCCTACCTGTCCCTTAGCCTACATTACAACCCGTAAAGACCTATTTGATCCTAAGCTTAACATTCTGATATTAGTAGAGCATTACACTAAGGGCAAGCCTATGGTCATCAGTTGCAACATATGAATTCTTTGTGAGAGTGAGAGCAAGGAAAATCTTATACCCATGTTTCAAAAAATGCAATACTTGTGAGTGATTATGGGTAATATCTTATGTGAGACACACATGGTTAGTGAGTTTTGGGTAGTTTTGTATGATTCTTTGTGCCTTAACTTGTGGATACGAATTAACCATCATCATGAGTCTATGTTGGAGGTTGAATTGTTTCTTGTAGTGATCAGAAAACTACTCTTTGTTAATAATTGTTGTGCCTATCTTGTTGAACATTTTGTGTTACTACTGTGATATTCTAGTTAGATGTTGCATAGACGTAATATTTTGTTCGAGGACGAACAAAGCTTTAAGTGTGGGGTGTTGATGTTGGGCGTATTTACATGCCTAAACACCATAATTTACCCATATTTTAGGCTAAGTTTTGAGGATAAAATATATAATTACTGCACTTTTAGTCATTTTTTCTGTAAGTGAGCTAACCTACGTTATTACCATGTTTTCAGGTATAAATGATGAAGGTTTCAGCACTTTGTGGACCTTTGGGCAGCAAAGGAAACTTCACATAAGAAGGAAGGCAGCTTTTGGAAGCTTGAGGACTAAATGTGATGCATGGAAAATCTATCCCGGGCAAAATCAGTATTTTTTAATACTTAGGGGTGCAACAGTAACCCAGTAGGACTAGGACAAGGATGTTATAAATACCTTATTTGCTGAATTTTTCAGCATGCTATCCGATTCTATACTTTCAATTTGATTTTTATTCGACTTTTAGTTTTCACGTTTTAAGACAGAGAAACGCTACAAGACCGACTAGAGAGGAAATCACGTCATTCTCAAAAGTGACGCCAATACATACCTATCGTGAGATTGTTATTGTTTTGGTATGATGATGATTTCTTCGCTGTTTTTCTTTACAATTATGAGTAGCTAAACTTCTCTGTTAGGGTTATGGAAGCCTTATGAGATACTATCTATTATTATGAGTTTGTGAATTCTTGATACGTATGCTACTTATATCATTACTCTCTTCATCTTAATTAAATTCTTGTGGTTGCAAACATATAGAATACGCCATTATAACATTAACTTGTTCGAGAGAAAAGTTACATGTTTGGAAAAGAGAGTGTGACAAGGAAATAGGGCTACCAACCCCTGTTTACAAGTTAATGCCTTAACTGGATTAACCTCTTGGAGAGGTTGTACCATTAGTTATACAGTTTAAGCTCAAGAGAGTTAAAGTGAAATAATCTTGGATGGTCGAGATACACTAGGATTTCCCACTAGAATACGAATCCCTATAAGTGCATGCATATCTGAATTCCGCATTACTCATAGTTATTAGATACGTAGAACTCATAAGGTGGACATAACCCTAACTTATTATTCTCTGTGATTAAATCTTACTAAATACATTGTTTCATTCGTTATTTTGTTAACACTATTTCACACATAAAATCCCCCCTTTATCTATAGAATTCTCGACCAAAAGTCTACTAATAGTTGCAACACTTAGTGACTAAGTATTCCCTGTGGGATTCGACAGCCAACCCAGTTGGGTCCTATATTTGACAGCGACCTCTTACACTCTTATAACAGCTGTAGTTTGGGCGTAATCATCCACCAAATTCAGATAGCACTATCCCCACTTTACTATTGCTAAACTTCTGGATTCATGCTTTTAACTCTAGGTCATACACTATCATAAGATTTTGAGGAGGTATCTGAAAGCACATCTAGCTTTGGCTTAAAGCATGATTTTTCATAATTTTGAATGAAATATTTCAAACTTTAGAATGTGAGGGAATTTATAGGATCCTTTTAACCCCGTATATAATCCCATAACTATCTGTGGGGAATGTGTGAGAAAGTTCTTTCTGAATAGATTTAATCTTGGCTATTTCTATTGCCTCAAGAATAAGGAAAAATTGGCACGAAAGGAGTAACGTGAGAATCTTCATAAGTTCCTTAGAGAACACTTTTAATGAATGATCTAAGACATGAAAGAAGGAAAATTTTCCTAAAATATCTTGTAGCCTCTTGTCCATAAGTGTGGCACACTGCATGCCCATGCACAAGACTCTACTCAACGAAACTTTTAGACCCTATAGGAAACATTAAAACTTTAGGATCTGGTACCAAGTTTGTAATGCCCCAAAAGTAAACCCTAGATGCCACACAATGCTTACAGTCCCAACATACCACAAGATAACCCATGACTGTTATCTGCTACGAGAATTGAGTGTAACTGATATCAAAAGATAATATATGGAATTTAACTAAAAAATGCCATTAGGTTTTAAAACATAATTATGATAATGTCTGTAAAATAATACTGATAAAATGATTGAGAACTGACTAACTGTCTGTACTAGTCTTAAAATCCCCTACTGACTGACTGTTGAGCTAATGGGACAAACCCGTAACAAACTTTGCCTGAATAGAAAATACTGAACTAATAAGTAAACTAAGATAAATAAACTATGTCCTCAAAATATGAGGACTCACTACTTCTACAACTGATAATCTGGTATGTTTATACGGGATCAGGGAACTGAGCATCCAAACTTATGATATTAATCATCATAGCACAAGAAATGAGTATGCGATTAGTACTTTGAATATACTGGTATGCTAAATGAGGTTAGGCTTATATGCATGGTTTATGGGTATGAAATAAAGAAAACAATGACCAAACATCATGAGATAATAAAATAATTTAAATGAATGTGTGAATGCAGTAACATCTGAGAATGCATGAACAAATATATAACATGATTCTGTAATATATTCTATGAATTGATGTCCTAAAATCTGATAATTGTATGCTTTGTTCAAGAAAAATTGAACTGAATTCTAAACTGATTTTTGAAACTAAAACTGTAGAAGGTATCATCTAACTAACATACCCCAATCTAAATTGATCGAGGTCCAAACTATGACCCTAGTTGGAAGGGTGCTAGTACCCTACCACGGGTACTGATAGTGGCTGTAGAGTTAGTCATAATCTTATGGGTGACCCCTTAGATCAGTCCTAATCTGGCAGGTGATCCCTTAGAGTGTCAGTTATAAACTGGAGGGTGACATCTCATAACCTATGCTGGATATGTAATTCTAGAACTTAGGAATTGCTTCTAAGGACCCAATCCTAGCTGGATTGTGAGCCCCCTTTACTAGGTTCTCTCGGTGCTGAATCCTACTCCCAAATAAATTGACACTAATTACAAGACTAAACTAAGCTTAGCTAAATAAGGAATTGATTATGATAACTACTGAATGATACTGTTAATGGTTTATCTAAAACCATTCTGAAACTACTTAAACTATTTAAACAACTAAGTTTTTGAGTATTCATAACCCCCAAAACTCAATAGCAATAACAATAAAAAAATATGAGAGTGTTTGAACCCATAATAAGTAAGAATTACTCCAAAATAATTACTTAGGCATTTCATCAAACACTTAAGGGTCATGAATTGGAGCATCGAAATAGTTAAAACATGTGATGGTAGTATAACTTCAATACAAGACCATGAATTAATGATTTAACATGAAAAATTCCACCATTCAAATGTGCAAGGCTATTTTAATTGAAAATCACTTGTAAGCAACATGTATACTCTAAATTCATAAAAGTTTTATGAAGATAATTCGTATATATATGCAAATTCATGATTTAAAACAAGAAAATAGGTTGTTGGACTCCATGGATGAAAAGGACCCAAGGATGAACATCAAACATACCTTAAAGCTTTGATCTTGAAAGATAATTAACTTTTCTTGAATGTTCTTAGATTGGAAAACACAATTTATTGATTATCTTGAAGAGAATGTAATGGAGTCTTGATGTTATTTAGAGATGACCTTAATAAGAAACCCTAAACTTGTTCTTGAGAATAAAGAGGGTTAATGGATTTTAAAACTGATTGATAATGGCTAAGTACATTTATTTGATTATTTATGTTGTGGGAGGTAGGGTTTGAGGTGAGGAAAAAACCAAAATATCCCTATGAAACTAAATCACAACTGCTGAAATATTTAGTTGATGACTTTGGTTGATAAGTAGTCACTTAGGTGACAACTTATCACCTCAAGACATCACTTGTAAGCTTAATTTGATGAGTTTCTAGTTGCGCTGACGACTTGGGCTGATAGGTCGTCACTTAGGTGACAACTTATCAACTCAGGTCATCACTTGGAAGCTGAAATTAATGGAATTGTATTTAAGGTTGACGACTTGGGCTGATAAGTCATCACTTAGTTGATGGCTTATCAACTCAGGTCGTCACTTTGTTTATAAATGGATACGCTGCAATAAAATGAGTATAACTTTCCACTTCGATATTGCATTAAGGTGAAACAAAATGCATTGGAAAGAAGATTCAAATATCTTTCTTCTTATATATAGTAGATCACATAAATCATTATTTACAAGAATTAATGGTCATTTAAGGTTGACCCAATCTAAAATGTTTAGTTAAACTTAATTAATAGAAGCATTTTCAAATCGTCTTTGAGTTAGGAGATTTTTATGGCATTGATTAATATATAGAATATTTCCACACAAAGAAACAAGGATAACCTTGGATAAGTGACACATCTTGTGTAAATAAAATAACCTCAAAGATGTCAAGAAGAGGAGCACAAATGATCCACCAAAAGAGATAAAAGAGACCAACATTTTACTAATAACAAGACAACAACATTTTGGAGAGGAAGTGAAAATGGAAAGTATACTCACTTTTGGAAAGGGAACCAACTTTTATAGTTAAGGATAACATATTTTGGGCTTTTCCCAAATCAATGATTAGTTTATTTTGAAATTTCAGCTTTGTAAACTATATTAGGCTTCTTGGCCATTACTTTGTTTTTCTTTATTCATTAAATAAAATGTCCTAACCATCCAACAAAAATTTACTTAATAAAATATTATATAGAATTATTTCACTTGATTATATGTGGTTGAGAGGCGTCTTACTTTACATTTGATTGTTTAATATGCTACACCTGTTAACATGTTGTGTGAGGATTGTATATATGTAGTACTGTAAGCTAGTATGTGTTGAATTGTTTTGTATACAAAGAAGAAACTCTAGCAAGAATTTTGAAAAAATTCAAGAGTCAACATAATTTTGAGCTAGACCTTTCATTCGAGGAAGAATGATCTAAAGGGGATGATGATGTAACACTCCATATATTTCAGTACATATAGGATTAAGTTAATATTGATGAAGGTATTTAAACTTGAAAGTAAGGTGGTTTTTGAGATTAAATGCAGGTGAGTGTTAAGTTTTAGTAAAAGGGTTAAGGCGTCCAAGTGTATATAAGTATCAGGGTAACATAAGATATTAAGACTTAGAATATAAAATAAAATAAGTGACCTCCTTGCTTGACTTAAATTAATCTAGTAGGTGACAAGTAGGTGCATTACCTACTAAAACTCCCTTAACTAGCTTATTGGGCCAAATACACTACCACCTACATGAATTAATTTTAGCCCAAATTAATAGAGAGAAAAAGAGAAAAATTGGTAGCCAAGGCCCAATAGTTTCAGATCCACAAAGCACAAGTCCAATGGACAAGTAGGTGCATCACCTACTTAGACAGATTTACACAAATTAAGAGAGAAAGTAGTTGCATTACCTACTTAAGGTAAATGAACCTTTTGACTGGCTTAATCGATCAAGTAGGTGCATTACCTACTTGGACCTTTTGACCAAAAAGAAATATCCGATCCATATTAAAGAGAGAGGGAGGTAGTCATATAGGGCTATTTATAGACCAACTTAATATAGTTTCCACTATTATTTTATTTATAGATAATTAGAAATCTCTCTATATTATTTCAACCAAAAACAACCACCTAAATTCTCCTAGGGTTCTTGAAAAAAAACCTTCAGATTTCCATCCAAGGTTAGTGAAAATAACTATAGTTTATCTTTGGTTCTATCATGGAAGTTATGGAAATCAAATTATTTTCGTTTGAAGTGTAGGAAAACCCCTTTTTATCAATCTTAGAAGTCCACTTCTCTTTAATCTCTAAGATATTTCCTGTAGTATTTGGCTTGACTTGAAGGGAAACTTAAGAGTCTTGATGGAGTATACTTTGAGAAAGCAAATTTCAAAAATAAAGGTAAGGTTACTGCCCCCATTTTGTCCCTCTTTATGTATAGGACTTGATGGAGGAATATATATATATATATATATATATATATATATATAAATATTGTTGTTAAGATCTCACAGAATGGTGATATGAAGCTATAAGCTCAATATCTTATATTGTGTTGAAGATTTTGGGGATGTTTAGGTGCTGTCTATATGTGTTGTTGTGGGAGGAGGTGGGCAACCTTATAAAATGGCTAAGTGAAGTTTTATTAAAGTATAGAAGTGGGGTGTGAGGATACACCAAGTGTTTGAGGAGATAAATAGTCTTACTACCCGTCAAGTGTTTAACTACTATTTTATAAGGATTACATTGTGATTAGCTGCTAATACTAGCTCTATTATGTACTTAGATTATAGATTAACACTTTAACGAAAAGAAGGTTATTTGTTTGAAATAATCAAGTTGCACAAGAAGGTATGTAAGGAAATTCTAGTTCATATTCTTTGGCATGACGTCTTATACTTATGTACCGAGATTCGTAGATAATCTTTCATGATAAAAGATACATTGTAATGGTGTAAATAGACTTTTTTGTTACTGTCTGTGGACTAAAAGTGTGTTAAAGTGTCAAATATTTATCTTATATGAGTCCATAAGATCCCATCCTATAAATGTTAAGAGTGTTACAATCTATCCTAAATTACCTCAATTGTCTGATAGATCATCTATTTCATTTGTCTCACACTCTCCAATTTTCTTTGGATATTACTCCCATCATGTTAGGATATAAGGTGACCTTATAGAGTCCTTACTGGTTCATATATACAATTTATACATCCTTTCTTGGAATGTGCATTTGTTCCTAATTGAAATCTACCCATGCGCCTTAATAGTTCCCATAATCTCGTACCGTATTAATTATTGTTACCTAGTAAGTATTATTTTACAGTCTAAACCACTTTAATTGAGGATTTATATGTCTCCACTTGGTGTGAACACATTCCCCTATTTTAAATGTCTAGATTTCTACACTTAAATCTGTCTCAATTACTATATGCTATCTAAGATCAATTGCTTACTAGATATACACCTTAATGGTTTATTTGTTACATGTCCTCATTTCCTCACTTGTCATATATTTTCATTGCTTATTTGTGAAAATGTTTTGATACCCAGGGATGAGGTACATTATGTCATATCAGTTCCTAAGTGTTACTACATTGATCTGACATTGGTTTTCTATATCATTGTTGCTTCCTCAATCATATTATTCACATGTCTTCTTCTATTGCTCCGTAGCTCAAAATTTCAATAATGTTATGACCATCAAAAGAACAATCTCAAATATTAAGAACAAAGGTAAAGTAAATCTATATAATTATGGGTGGAAGCTTAGGGGTTATTATACCTAGCATAGGACGATCCTAATTGATGCACATATAGGTGGTAGCTCAGGGGTACGATATCTAGGATGGGACGATCCCAATTGATATACTTATTGGAGTAGCTCAGGTGTTACGATACCTAGAATATGCTAATCCCAATTGATGTATTTATGGGTGGTAGCTCATGGGTTATGATACCTAGCATGGGTCAATCCCAATTTGTATATTTATAAGGACCATATTCCTGGGGTTGAAATGCTTAGCATTGGTCATCCTCTTCTACCATTGATCAACTTGTCATTGTATCGTACACTAACAAAGCTAATAAATCAAAGAATAGAAATTAAGGAATGTAACATACATGATTCCACAAGTATAAGTAAAGGTACATGTATCCTAACAAAAAAATTTATATAAAAAAGCACAAAATACTTAGCGGGTGTTGGTGAACTCCAAGATGATTTGGGGTTTTACCGAGTCTTTAGCATGTATGTGATATAGTATTATAGTTAAGGGTATGGTGGGGTCCTATCCAGACCTAAGATAAAGATGTCTATATCTTAGAGAATTTGTAGTCTATTATTAAAGTAAAGCACAATGGTGTCTTATTTTCAAATAATAAAGGCCCCAACGACCAATTCATGTATATCTATTATGGGCTATCTATGTTGGTCTTTTATTAGGGATACTTAACTATACTTATCAAAGCCTTATAATTTTTATAGTTATATACACAGTAATCATAAGGCATAAGTCGGTTCTCTCAAGACTTTAGGGCATCGAGTGCCTGTCTGTATCAATGGGATATGAGGCAAGACACCAACGAGGAAGGGGGTTGGTCAACCCATATACAATCCAATATCTAAGACCAATATCCATGACTCTTCTCTGGTACATCGCTCTATTGAGTGTCTATAATGATGTCACAAGCCAGTGTTTCTAGTGTTTCCACAGTGGTACCAATGTTTCACCAGTATATATAACATGAGGATGGAATTCTCACTACCAACAAAAATTAAAAGATCTAAATCCAACCAATATACCAATTATTTGAGCTAGAAATCCACTCAGTATGCTAACCATGCATGAATTCGCAGTAATCCACATATCTACAGAGCAAAAAAATACCTCATTAAAATCATACAAACTCTAATTTGGGGCCTTTTTACCAGAAAAATACCACTAAATATACATACATAAAGCCAACAACATCGTATAATACCCCTCAAGGTCACATATAGAAGTAAATAACTCAAAACCACCAAATAACAACAACATAGGCCCCCACATGGGTACAACACAATAATAAATCCATTTCCATGATTAGTTCCCACATCAATAACATGATTTTATACTAATATTAACTACCCAAACCACTCTGAAGAAAGTTAAGACATAACCTACCTGGAATGTTGGAAACTTATCCAAATAGTCTTCAACATAAATCTTTCCCCTAATGAATGGGACTCAAATCAGCTAAAACTTACAAATATAGAAATATATACATTAAAATAAAGCCAGCAATATCCATTTTATCCACTCCCAAGTTGGGGTCAAAATGGACCCCCAAAATGGGTTCCTAGAAAATAAGGGCAAAATAAAAATTTTTGTCCAAAAATATATTACCCATGATTAAAGAAAGCCTTAGAAGAAAAACTAAGGGAAAATGGGATTGAATTGAGGTTTAAATTAAAAATTACTAATTTAGGCCTTTCGGGCTAAAGTGCCCAAATTCTACTTTTGAATTCAAGTTTTAACAAGATTTAATTGATAATAATTAAGGAAATATAATTGAATTAGGGATTTGGAGCTTACCCAAGCTTAAAAATGGAAGAAAGAGCTCTAAAACTCAAAACCCCATGCTCCAAGTCTCAAAAATTATGAAAGAAACTGTGAAAAAGATTATATATATGGGTACCAGGTGCTGCTAAAGTAGATAGGGAACCTATAAAGTGCCCTTGTTTAGGTGGAGATAGATGTTAAAGATGTTGAAGTGGCTGTTTAGCAGCTGCGCCAGGTGAGTGGTGCACCAGCTATAAATTGCAAGTCTCCACGAACCCCTCAGGATTCATTCAGGATCTTGAGTATGCAAACTAACTATGCTACACTATCAAATTCAAAGCTCCAAACTCAATGACGATATTTAATTTTTGAAAAAATATTGTTTTCAAATAATTGATCCTCGTGACTTATTTTCACAACTTTCTAAATGGAGGGTCAAAATGAGATGCAAAATGCATAAAACCACACCAATCATGTTACCAACCTAAAATCAATGTTTCGGATCTTCTGGTGCAGTCTTTTTTACCATCCGATGCACAAATCAAAAGATACTGACCGAAGTCAACTAATAAGTCTTTTAGACCATCAAAACCACAATATCACGCAAATCACTCTGAAAAGCATTGGGAACTATTATAATTATTCCAATACCCTAGAAGTATCATAATATAATGACAAGGATGGGTAAAATAGTCAAATCACACACCTACCAATAATTCATAAAAATTACCAAAAATCAGGTTATTATACTTTTACAGATAGCTAGGATGTATGATACCACTATACGAGATGAGAAACCCAAGTTTACAACTAAGGATTCTATCATAGTTCATGTATGATAAAGCGGTTGAGGACAAACAAGAGATGCAACCTCAACTGTAGACCAGGATAGAAGGGCCATTATTAGACTCTATTCCTGCTCCTGTGGCAAAGATTTCTCCCCATAGCTAATGGAGGGATAAGGACCAGCCCAGGCTCTAGATGAATTTATTTTTTCTTCACTAATTAGGGATGAATTGGTTCAACTCCTGGGATTAATTAGTGGTGCATTATTTTATGGTGTGCATTTTGTGGATCATTGTGGTGCTGAGGTAGGGGCGTAACCTATAGCTATGTCTTTTAGAGTTGAGATCTCTCCTGCACTGGTGGCTGCTTAATTTGTAGTTTCCTAGCTTGATATATCAGTTGAAGAGTTAACTATGCCAGGTAGAGTTTTTAGATATGCTCTATCTAGATTTTTTGGTGCACTAGCAACGAAGCTTATGAGTTTCTAGTTACTTATGAGGATAGGATCTGTTATTTAGCTATTGTTGAAACTCATGGTGTGGATTATACTACTTTTTAGTTGAATTTGGTAGCCTGATACTAGTGGATAGGTTATCTTGATTCTAGACTAACTAGGTCTCCCTCATTGACATAGACTCAGTTATTTGACGTCTTTTTGGAGAAGGATATGCCTCACAGTCTTAGAGATCATTTAATATACTAGTTCTCGAGGTTGGAGTAGGGCTCCTTGTGTGTTGTGAATTTTGAGGCCTAATTTCATGAGTTGTCTAGGTATGCTACTTCTATCTTGTTGATTAAGTAAGAGAAAGTTTAGAGTTTTGTCTAGGGATTGCGACTTCCTCTCAATATGGATACATAGAGTTTGGTTGCTGCTGGTAGATCTTTTTTTTTGATTTTTTTGATCATGTACATATTATAGAGGAGATACATCATAAGGCCAAAGGGGGAAACAATATCAGGGTAGTTTTAGTAGGAGCTGTAGTGGTTCACAATTTAAAGGAAATGGTTCTCAAGGTAGATACCTTCTGTATCAGCCTTATCATTATTAGAGCCACTCTAGTATTCCCATTCATGCCCCACATCAAATTACTGATGGAGGACAATCTAGTTATAGTGGTCATCCTGGCCAGAGTAGTGGTCAACCTTCAAGGGGTTTATCTCCTGGGTATTCTAGTAAAAGTGCTTATTCCAAGTCAGCCAGATCTTCTAGGTTCTGTGCAGGCCTGGGGCATATTATGATAGTAGGGCCATTAGCCTTTTGTTAATAGAGTGGCCTAGTCATGGAGTGATGGTTCCTACGACTCTTGAGTGTTCATCCTATTAGGGCATACCTTACCCAACTAGAGATGGTATGCATGGTCATCAGGGTGGTCTTTAGGGTGGTCTTAGATGTCCTTAGGCATGTAGGATAAGAAATCAATCATGACCCCAACCTGGTGGTAGGGATGGTAAATTTTACACCATACTTGCATGACTTGAGGCTGAGTTTTCCAATGTTGTTATTATAGGTAGAATTTCAGTATGCCATCTGTCGGTTTTTGCTTTATTTTATCTGGGATCCACTTACCTTTATGTATTTGCTTATTATGCTCCATGGTTAGAGTTATCTTGGGATTCTTTATTTGTGTCATTATGTGTATCTACTTATATAGGTGATTCTTTAGTAGTGGATCTGGTTTATAGATCTACTGTCTGAAATAAGGAGTTGGGGGAACATGTCTCCAACTAACTCTGTTTAGAAAAACTGAATTAAAATAATGAATGAAATAAAATAATATCGTCCTCGAATGGATGAGGAATCACTGCTACTCTGCGTAGTAGGATACTACTGATACTGCTGATTTGGAACTCGTGACTCTGAACCTGTAGTGTAACATAAAAAAGCACCATAGCACAAATGCATCAGTACAACTGAAAGTACTGAGTATACGAGTGGGGTAGGCTAAATACAAAGGGGTTTACATATATAATCAATGCTAACTGACTGACTAATATGAACGTGAGAGTTTAAACATGAATACATAGTAACTGAGATCATGAACAAGTGATATCTAGATCTGTATGCTAATACATGGTTTACTGTTATCTAACATGACTGATACTGGAATTCTGATAACATGGATGATTGTGTCTGACAGTCCTGAATCTGATGGAACTACTTGAGTTCCGTACTATAACTGAATTGACTGTAACTGACAATCCTGGTATACTCAAATCTGAAAAAACATCTGAGTTCTTTTACTGAGACTGGGACTAAAACTATGGGAGGCAATTGCTTAATTAACATGCTCGAATAATGTATATAGCTAAGTTGGGGTCCAATCTCTGGCCCGGCTGGAAGGGTGTCAATACCACGCCACTTGTAAGGATAGCTGTGAGTGACCCTTAGCTAGCAAGTGCTCAAATAAGAATAGTGGGAACCCTCTGATAAGTTAAGCCACCTCATCAACCCTAATCTGGCAGGTTAAGATGTCTCAACCTACACCGGTGTAATACCCCGATTGTTCCTTCAGTCTAAATCCATCTTCTAAGTATATGGAAATGACTTCCAAAGTGAATGATGATAGAACCATGTATAATTTCTCCAATTTCTATGTTTTGTCATGTAGAACATTTAATAAGCTTTCCATCCACACCAATTTCATTGAAATTTGACATCGGACAGGGGAGTTATGGTCGTTTTACTAAATAATATCGGAATCGCCCAGGCCTGATGGTGGACCTGACGAACTGCCAAGTCCTTGGTGGACCGTCAAGTGTCCCATCAAACCAAGGCAGTGACCCCACTTTTTGGTCATCGTGTGACGGCCAAAGTTGTGGACCGTTAAAAAGTTGACGGACAGTCAAGGGGTTCGCAGGTCGAGGCAGAATGTTCCATTTTTAGCCCTCGAGTGACGTACGATCTATTAGACTGTCATATTCCTGATGGACCATCACTTCGACTGTCACTCCTAGGCAGAACATTACAGTATTGGCACTTGAGTGACGGATGACTTGGTGGACCGTCAGTCCCTCTGATGGACCGTTAGATCGACCGTCACGGGCCCCGATCGGCAAATTTCAACTTTTTTCAAAAGGGAATTTTGGAATTTTCCTCCCATTTTGGTATTATAAATATATCCAAGTAGTAAAGGGAAGATCATTTTCTCTTATTTCTCTCCATTCTCTCCAAGAATTCTCTAGAAGCTAGGATTTTCTTCCAAGACCTAAAAATATCCAATCTTCTTCCAAGAAATTCAAGAATCTCCCATAGATTTCTCAGGTGATTCAAGAATTAAACTTTCCTACTTAATGGCATCAAGAATCTTAGACTAAAAGTACGAGAAAGAAGTTCCAATCAAGTCTTTTATTCTCAAATTTATAATTCAAGGTCTGTAGGGTTTGAACAAGAGCACTTCTTTTATTTTTGTGCCCAAAGATTTAATTTCTACTATTGAAATCCATGATTTTGCAAATGGGGATTACACCCAAATTACTTTATTAATGATTTATGATATTTGAGCAAATCAATATTGATACACATGACTATTGCATCATTTTATTCCTTAAATTGAGAACCTATACCATGAGTTGAATATTGTTATTATGAGTTAATGAGTTCCGAATGATTTGAGATAAGAGTCATGATATAAACTTTTCTAGGAGAAGTTTGATTATTGAATATATATATTTATATTGATATTTAAGCTTGAGAGTCAAGAATGAGTTCTATGATGTTTTCTTGAAGTTTTTGATACATGAGTATTTTACAACTTCTAAATTATGAGTTGATATTTAATATTGTGAATTTCATGTTTCTACCATAAGTTGGTATTTCAAGTGCTTTAAAGACATCTGTCAAGCTTTAAGCCTCCTTATGACAAATTGGATTATCGAGTATATTGATTAAAGATATTGAGTTTTTATAATGATTCTTGATATTTCCTCAAAGTTATTGATGTTACCATGACTTAATGAATTGATACATCTTAATGTTGAGAAAGATTGTTTGATTTTGAGTCGAGTTAGGAATCCACAGTTGTATATAATTTATCGATGAGATATATATTTATATTTTGATCTCAACTATAGACCTATGAGTTGACATTGATTAAGATGGATTTCCTAACGCATTTTGAGCTAAGTCTGAGAGGAGTATTTAGCACCGAGCGAGAAATATGGTATTTCCCTAAAACTACGTGCCACCGTAGGATTGATGTTGATAATGCTGGCATAGAGGCCAAGTATGGGACTGTGATAATGAGATTAAGGTTGTACTCCCTGGCAAGAGTACAACACCCCCACCAATGTGGGGTTCTCTTTTTAGGAGGGAAAAATGTTAGACTCCATGCAGCTCACATGGTGTAGTCATGTTGGTTATAAAAAACTCCCAAGTTTATAAGAGTTCAAGTTTCATGAGTTACCAAGTCACTCTAAGTCATGATTTAAAGAGTTTGAGTTGAGTATAATGATTTATGAGATATATAATTCTTGCATTACTAATGATGAGTTTCAAGGAATATATTTCAATTAATTCAAGCAAAGAAAGTCGTTATCGTCAACATGCATGATTTTCATAATCATTTATGATATTATTTATAATGTTGCATTGCACCCCCATATACTTAGTACATTCTTTAAAGTACTGACCCCCATATATTTCTATTTGCTATGGTGCCTTATAATATAGGTACAATTTATAGCGCAGATACCGCATTCAGTCAGTTTGCAACTTCCAGTTAGCAGGTGATGAGTCATTTTGATTTGATGGCTTGAGTCAGTTATAAAGTTTGAGGAGTATCCTATTTTCTTAGTTTAGTCGTATTGAGATTGGGTAGTTAGGAGTCATGACACATCTATCTGAAGTCAGTACCAGTAGAGGCTTTATAGTCCGTCAGTAGAAATTGATGTATTTAGTGTTAGTTTCATTTGTAAATGTAGAGTTGTAACCTTGTAACATTCATAATTGTATTGATCAAGTTCAGATAAGTTCTATGTTTTTGTTGATCTCATGTAGACTTGAGCATTTTATTTAGTTACTTATGAGTTATGTCAGTAGAAGGGTTAGCTTAGGATCACTTATACCCCTAACCATCGTGTGATGTCTCGGAAGCCAATATTGGGGCGTTATAAACTTGGTATCAGAGCACAGAGTTGAAGTGTCCTAGGGTGTCTATGAAGCAGTGTCTAGTAGAGTCTCGCGGAATGTTATGGAGACGTTTGTACTTTTCTTCAAGAGGCTACAAGGCATTTAGGAAAGGTCTCCATTCTTTCAAGTCTTAGGTCGTGCTATATAAAGGTTTATTTAGAAACTTATACAGATTCTCATCTTACCCTAATCGGGGCATCCCCGCCTTATTTTTATGTATTAGAGATAATCAAACTCAATTCTTTTCAGATAGTACTTTCTTAAACAGTCCCCACAGATAGTTATAAAGTTGTAAATGAACAAGAACTTATCCTATTAGTGCGTTATCATGCTTTGCTTATAAATCATGCAATAAGCCCAAGTTAGTTGCGCTTCCAGATTTCCTCCTCAGAATCTAGATTGATAGTCTATACTTCTTTATCTATGTACTATTCCTGGGGTAACATGATCAGGGAATGTTAATTTTTTCCCTCTGGTAATGCTTTCACACTTACTACTGTGGAGTTTTAGAAGTTTTACAAAGCGTCTTGAGTGAAGCCTCCCAGCGTGTTATAAGTTCCCCAAGCTTAATGTTATGTCCTCACCCTTACGAGTCATTCAGTTAAGACTGAGTGAGATATGTATTCCTAAATCATCAAATATTGTATGCCAAGTTTCTACCTTTCATAATTTTGTCATCATTATGTTGTTGAAACTGAAAGTTTAGTGAAGCTGTGTGGGGCTCTTTCAATTCACTAGCATAATTGCTTTTTTATTCACCTCTAATTCTTTTTCAAAATGCAAAAATATAAGACTAGTGAAGCCAGGTGAGGCCTATTTTGATTCACTAGAGACTCTTTGTGTATCTTGTTTCCTTGTGCTGATTGGAACTGGGTTTAGAGGTGTGGTGGCAAGAAGGGTGATACGCCCAAATTACAACTCTCATTAGAAAGTCCAAGCGGTTGCTGTCAAATATAAAACCCAACTGGGTTGGGTGTCGAATCCCACAGGGAATACTATGATCACTAAGTATTGCGATTATATTAGAATGTTGATCGAAGGTTCCAAGGTAAGGGGGGTTTCAGTTTAGGTGCCCAATAATATTATCAGTGTAACGATGAGATGATATGTGTAATAATATTTGATCACAGAGAATGACAAATTAGGGTTATGTCCACCTTGTAGCTTCTACTTCTCTATTAACTATGAGTAATATGGATTTTATACATGCATGCACTTATAGAGAGACGTATTCTAATTCTAAATCCAAGTGTTTCTAAACCATCAAGCATTTATTCACCTTAGTTCTCTTGAATCCAAAGTGTACAACCAATTGTTCGAACTCTCCAAGAAGTTAATCCTGCTAAGGCATTAACATGTAAAATAGAGGTTGGAAACCCTATTTTCTTGTCACACTCTCTTTTCCAAACAGTAAATTTTCTATCGAAGAAGTTATTACTATAATGGCGCATTCCCTATGTTTGTAACCACGAGAATTCAATCAAAATGAAGAGAGTAATGATATAAGTGGATTAACACATCATAAATTCAAAAACCCATAGCAATAGAGAGTATACTACAAGGTTTCCATAACCCTAACAAATAAACCTAGCGACTTATGAATAAAACAAAAATCAAAATAGAAATATTCATCATACCAAAACTTATAATGATCTTGGTGATAAAGATGAATAGCGAAAATAAGAGAGACAAGCGTTTCTCTCTCTCTCCGTCCTCAAGCTAAGCCACTTTCTCTTGTTTTCAAAATACTATAGAATATGAATAATCCCTAAATATTCAGCAATAATGCTTTTAATAATATCCTTCTCTAATAAATTGCTACTGCGTACTTAACTATTTAAAAATATTGAGTTTGCCCGGGAAAAAGTTCCCTACATCACATTCAGTCCAAAAACTGCTTTCCTTTTTATGTGAAGTTTTCGTTGCTTTCAACAGGACCCCAAAGTGCTGTAATATTCCTCATTAGTACCTAAAAAGTATGCTAATCACATAGGTCAACTCACTTAACTAAAAATAGACTAAAAGTGCAAGAATTATGTAATTTATCCTCAAAACTTAGATAAACATGGGTAAGTTATAGTGCTTAGACGTATAAATACGCCCAACATCACCACCACACACTTAAAGCTTTGTTTTTCCTTGAACAAAATAGTACATCCATGCGAATACCTAACTAAACCTCACAATAGAAACACAAAATTTTCAACAAGACATGCACTGCAATTATTAACAAAGAGTAGAATTCTTGATCATTACTAGAAACAACTCACCCTCCAACATATACTCATTAAGTTAGTTAATTAGTATACATAAGTTAAGCCAAAAAAAATCATATAAAATTACCAAGCAATCATCAACCATGTGCGCTCACACAAAATGTTACCCATAATCACTTATAGTTTTGCATTTTTTAGAAATATGGGTAAAAGAACTTGCTTGCTCTCACTCTCACAAAGAATTCTTAGATTACACTTGATAACCATATGCTTACCCTTAGTGTAATGCTCTACTAATATCATAATGCTAAATACATGCCAGAGTAAAATCAAGATTATCCACGAGAATCCATTCACTCAATGAGATGTATTTTTCAAAAATCATAACAAACTAACCATACTCTTATCACCAAGCACTACGACAAAATCCAGTTAACCATTTCAAGCGTAGCAATGAAACAACTACGGAACATGAAAGAACAACTTACTTGGTGATAAATTCATGATGAATCGGGAAGGTGAGCCTACAGGATTAGATGAGAAAAGAGAAGGTCTTGGAGAGGGAAAGGTTGTTTGGGCGGCGCTTAGGTGTAAGAAAAATTGAGTGGGGTTTAAGGGTAGAGGATATTTTTAAAATATGAGATAAGGGCCGGGTTGGTCCATTCACAAATGGGTTATTAGGCAAAATTTACGTTGATAGGCGGCGCCCATAGAATCGCCTAAGAATAAGTAGGCGGTGCCTAACCTATCACCTATGTTGGCATAGGCGAAGCCTAACCTATTGCCTATGTGAGGCAGTGAGCATAGGTAATGGCATAGGCGGCTCCTAACCTATCACCTATGTTGGCATAGACGGCGCCCAACCTATCGCCTATGTGAGGCAGTGAGCATAGGCGATGACATAGGCGGCGCCTAACCTATCGCCTATGTTGGCATAGGTGGCGCCCAACCTATCGCCTATGTTGGCATAGGCGGCGCGTAACCTATCGCCTATGTGAGGCAGTGAGCATAGGCGATGGAATAAGCGTCGCCTAACCTATCGCCTATGTGGGCATAGGTGGCGCCCAACCTATCACCTATGCTGGCATAGGCGGTGACTAACCTATCGCCTATGTTGACATAGGCGGTGCCCAACCTATCGCCTATGTTGGCATAGGCAGTGCCTAACCTATTGCCTATGTGAGGCAGTGAGTATAGGCGATGGCATAGGCGGCGCCTAACCTATCGCCTATGTTGGCATAGGCGGCGCCCAATCTATTGCCTATGTTGGCATAGGCGGCGCCTAACCTATCGCCTATGTGATGCAGTGAGCATATGCGATGGAATAAATAGCGCCTAACCTATCGCCTATGTTGGCATAGGCGGCGCCCAACCTATCGCCTATGCTGGCATAGGCGGTGCCTAACCTATCGCCTATGTGAGGTAGTGAGCATAGGCGATCGCATAGGCGGCGCCTAACCTATCGTCTATGTTGGCATAGGAGGCGGCCAACCTATCGCCTATGTAAGGATGTGAGCATAGGCGATGGCATAGGCGGCACCTAACCTATCGCCTATGTTGGCATAGGCAGCGCCTAACCTTTCGCCTAAGTGAGGCAGTGAGCATAGGCCATTGGAAAAGCGGTGCACTTTTGGTCGGAAAGATCCATACCACGGGGGCTTCGCCCCTGCACCCCCATCGAGGTCAGTGGTGGGCTTCGAGATTGGGCCTATCAACTTGATCCTTACACTACCACCACAGACCTCATTTAAAGTCACAAAATAAATCCGCATCGCAAAAAAATTTGGGTTGAATCTACATAATTCGAGTTGTGACTCTAATGCAAATCATACTTGAGCCTTACACTATTGACCACTCCCACTTACCTGTATTGTTCCATCATTCCTAGACTTACCACCATTGACATGACTCACTTTCAAATCAAAATTGGGACTAATCTCCTCCTTTGTACTTCATGCACTTACACTTAATCAAAGACAACAAAAATAATTAGAAGGATGGGTTGCCTCCCACCAAGCGCCTTAGTTTTGGTCGTGGCTCGACTCTTCTTTTTTAATTTTTATTTACCAAAAATAAAATCCTAGTAAAATGATGGGTTGCCTCCCATGTAGCACTTGATTTATTGTCGCGGCACCACATAGTTATCTCGATTACTTAGACTTCATCAAGATAGATGGTGGCTGTACATTTTAGCGAGACGGTTGGACCGATATATAGCTTCATTCTTTGGCCATTCACCTTAAAGACACTACCATCATTGTTTTCTAACTCCACTACTCCAGATGAGTAAATTTGGCTGATTCTAAATGGACCAGACCATTTAAACTTTAACTTACCTGGAAACAGCTTCAGTCTTGACTTGAAAAGGAGTACCAAATCCCCTTTCTGAATGTTTCGTTGGATAATCCTCCGATCATGGTATTTTTTCATCCTTTCCTTGTAATGATCTGCTCTATTATATGCATTTAGATGGAATTTATCCATCTCGTTCAGCTGTCCCAATATCATATTTATAGCATCATCCAGTTCAGGTTAATCTGTTTCAGTGCCCACATTGCCTTATGTTCTAGCTCAATTGGAAAGTGACAAGCCTTTCCATAAACTAGTTGGCATGGTGACATGCCAATTGGGGTCTTAAACGTGGTCCTATATGCCCATAAGGCATCATCGAGCTTCTTGGACCAATCTTTCCTGCAGGCATTCACAGTCTTAGCAAGGATCATCTTGATTTCCCGGTTTGAAACCTCCACCTGCCCACTAGTTTGTGGGTGGTACGGTGTAACTACCTTATGTTGCTTAACCCCATACTTTGTCAATATGGCTCTGAACAGCTTGTTGCAGAAATATGATCCTTCATCGCTTATGATGGTATGGGGTACCCCAAAATGAGAGAAGATATTTCTCTTTAACAATGCTACAACACTCTTACCTTCATTATCAGCCAGAGCGACTGGTTCAACCCATTTGGATACGTAATCCATAGAAACTAAGATATATTTCATCCCAAATGAGCACATAAATGGGCCCATGAAGTCAATACCCCAGACATCGAATAACTCTACTTCAAGGATTTTGGACATGGGCATCTCATGGTGCTTTGAGATAGAACATTGCCGCTGGCACTGATCACATCTTCTTACAAAATCGTAGGCATCGTTGAATAATAAAGGCCAATAGTAGCTACTTTGTAGTACTTTCTTGGCCGTCCGTTCACCTGCATGGTGACCTCCAACTTGGGAAGCATGGCTTGCATCCAGTATGCAAGACACCTCGACATCTGGGAAGCACCGCCTAATAATATCATCAGCACATCGTTGAAAAAGATATGGCTCATCCCAGAAGTAATGTTTCATATCATGCATGAACTTTTTCTTTTGATGAAAGGAGAGATTCCTAGGAATCACTTCGCTTACCACGTAATTAGCAAAATCTGTATACCACGGTAAGTTTTCCACCATAGTTGCTAGAATCTCTTGGTCGGGGAATGCATCATCAATATCAAGGTTGGTCTGCACTATGTGCTCACTCTCAAGTATTGATAGATGATCAACTACTTGGTTTTCACAATCCTTTCTATCCATTACCTCAAAATCGAATTCTTGAAGCAGTAGCACCCGACTAATTAGCCTTGGCTTGGCATCCTTCTTTGCCATTAGATATCTTAGAGACGTATGATCTGTACGAACCACTACCTTGGTTCCCAACAAGTAAGCATGGAACATCTCAAAAGCATAAACAACCGCAAGAAGCTCCTGTTCATTGACGGTATAGTTCTTCTGTGCTCCATTCAAGGCCTTGATCATGTAGTAGATTGGATGAAATATCTTTTCGCTTTTCTAACCAAGTACAACACCTAAGGCTACACCGCTTACATCACACATAATTTGAAATGGTAGAGACTAATCGGGTGCTACAATAATAGGGGCTTCAACTAGCTTCCCTTTGAGGCATTCAAATGCCTTCAAGCAATCTTCACCAAAGTAAAAATTTGACTCCTTCTCTAAAAGTTTGCATAATGGATTTACAATCTTGGAGAAGTCTTTAATAAACCTTCGATAAAAACCAGCATGATCGAGAAAACTATGAACCTTTTTCACAAAAATTGGAGGTGGTAGTATCTCGATAACTTCAATCTTGGCTCGATCAACTTCAATTCCCTTTTCAGAGATTTTATGACCGAGAACAATTCCTTCCTTAACCATAAAATGGCCCTTCTCTCAATTTAGCACCAGATTGAATTTCACACATCACTGCAAAGCCATACTCAGATTTGCCAAGCATGACTCAAATGACTCACCTACAACCGAAAAGTCATCCATAAACACCTCCAAGGAGTCTTCAACCATATCAGAGAAAATGGACACCATACACCGCTGAAAAGTGGCAGGTGCATTACATAGACCAAATGACATTCGTTTGAATGCAAAAGTACCATATGGGCATGTAAAAGTAGTCTTCTCCTGATCTTCAGGAGCAATGCAAAATATGGTTATATTCGGAATAATCATCCAAAAAATAGAACCATCTATTTCCTACCAATCGAACAAGCATTTGATCCATGAATGGAATTGGAAAGTGGTCCTTTAATGTCCACGAGTTTAGCTTCCGGTAATCCATACACACCCTTTACCCTGTGACAGGCCTAAGTGGAATTAGCTCATTCATCTCGTTTGCTACCATTGTCATGCCCCCTTTTTTAGGCATACATTGTACAGGACTCACCTATTTACTGTCTGAGATTGGGTACACCACCCCTGTATCTAGCCAGTTAATGATTTCTTTCTTCACCACCTCTTGCATAGGTGGATTCAGACTACGCGGATGCTCAATAGTGGGTACATAATCTTCCTCTAGCTGAATCTTGTGCATACATATGCCAGGAGGGATACCAATGATTTCTGCAATAGTCTAACCAATAGCTCTCTTGTACCTCTTTAGAACTGAGATGAGAGCCTCTATCTGTTGTTCATTTAAATTAGCAGCAATAATAACCGTAAGTGTATTTCTACTACCCAAGAACACATACCTTAGATGACTGGGTAGCTCTTTCAATTCTAACACCGGTGGATCTTTAATGGATGGCTTCGCTGGTGGTGAAGGTCGATTCTTAAGGTCAAGGTCCAACGTCTTGGGGGCATAAGAATACGACCCCATTTCTGTCAAAGCACAGACATTTTCTTCGTACTCCTTAACATCATCACAATCAAAGTTCATAAGCACAGCAACCAATGGCTCAACAGTAAGATGCTTCTCTAAAGATAATTCCTTCTCATCCTCATAATAAACATCAACTATAGAGAACACATTCATATCTTTGGGATGCTTCATTGATTTGCATACATCAAAATGTACCACTTCGTCATTCATCCGAAATAAAAGCTCATTTGCTCGCAAATCAGTAAGCACACTTCCTGTTGCGAGTAAAGGTCGACCCAAGTTTATGGGTACCTCAAAATCCACCTCACAATCCAAAATAACAAAGTCTGTAGGAAAAATAAAGGTAACAACCTTTACTAATACATCATATAAGATACCAACAGGTCATTTTACCGACCTATCTGCCATTACAAGCCGCATATTAGTAGGTGTAGGATCCCCCAACCCCAACTATCTATAAATGGATAGTGGCATCAAATTAATGCTAGCCCCTAAATCACATAAAGACTTAGCCAAATATAAAGATCCAGCCGTGAAAGGAATAGTGAAAGCACCCGGATCTGCCTTCTTCTGTACCAAAGACCTCATGGAAATTGCACTGTAATGATGGAAATTATCTGCCAGTTCATATCTCGCTGCCCTTTGCTTTGTCAGAAGGTCCTTTATGAATTTCGTGTACCCTGGCATTTGATCCAGTGCCTCCACTAAAGGCATATTTATAGTCAGCTGCTTCAGAATGGTCATGAATTTACTAAACCTGGTGTCATCAGCCTTCTTCTTCAGTCTCTGAGAAAAAGGTGGTGGTGGATTTGGAAGAGTTTTCTCCACCATTTTATTTTTATTGTGCTTCCCATTATTAATCTTTTCAGAATGCTGACATCTAGGTGCAGTATTATGAATGTTCTCATCCTGATTTTCAACTTCTACAGAATCATCACAATCTACTTCAATCGCATTGTACTCTATACTATCAACCACAGGCTTGCCCTTGGATGGATTTTCCAATACCCTAATACTCCTAGTTATAATAGCCAAACATAATCCATCTTTTCTTGGATTTTGCACAGTTTCACTTGGTAAAGTTCCAGCTTTTCTTTGATTGAATTCCATCGATAGTTGACTCATTTGTTATTCCAGCTGGTTTATTGAAGTGGAATACGAGTCAACCAATTCATTCATTGAGGACAAATCATTTTTTACCTCAGCTACTCTCATGTTTGTTGCCTCCACTCCTTTCAATAGTTTAGCCATTATGTCCTCCATGGACATCTTCCCAGAGCTAGGTGCAACAGCTTTATGATTTCCAAGAGGGACATACAAACTGCTCCTGTAATCTTTATTCTTCCAATTCCCTTGGTCTCGGTCATTGTATCTGGATTTTTCATAATAGTTCCTACCTTGGTTTCCTTGGACATTGCCTCAGAAACCCCTCTAATTATTTAAGTAATTTGCTTTCTCCTCAGAATCAGAGTCATCTCTTCCCTGTGATACAATAGCTTTTACCTTTTCTGTCTTCCCTGATAATAAATGCTTAGTAAGAAGGTCCATCTGCATTTTCATGTGAGCCATATCCTAGTCACGTTCCTCTTTTCTTCGCCTCTATTCTGTCGTCATTCCAGCAGATACTTTAGAGTTTGCTACCTTAGAATACCTAGTATGCCAAGCTCTACTCTGCTTTGTCATACGATCCAGCATATCACATGCCTCAATAAAAGGAAGGTCCATGAATGACCCACCCGCAACGTTATCTACCACTGGCTTAGTCACCTAGTTCAAAGCCCTATATAATATTTCCATGAAGTGGACATTGGTCATTTGATGATTTGGTCACCACATTAGATTCTTCTTGAACCTCTCCCATGTCTCATGGAGAGCTTCAGTTGGAAGCTATTTGAAATTGCTTATCTTATCTCTTAATTGTGCTCTCTTGGATGGCGGAAAGAATCTTTAAAGGAGAGCTTCTTTCAGTTGCCACCAATTGGTAATAGAGTCAGGAGTTAGCCTGTTTAACCATAGAGTTGCCTCTCCAGATAGAGACAATGGAAATAAGCACAGCCGAATTGCATTCTGTCCAACCCCTGGATTGTTAAATGATTTGTATATTGAGATAAAATTAATCAGATGCATATTCGGATCGTCGCCTGCAAGTCCACCAAATAACCCTTTGAGATGCAATAGTTGGATCATGGTGCTAGTGATATTAAACTTGGCTCCGGGTGCCAAGGGCAGAGGAATAATAGCCCCTGTGGCACCAACCCCATCTAAGTCATCATCATTATCATCAAAAGTAACTTGCACAGCTCAACGTTTGGGTCTCATCCTAGCTTGACGATCTCTGTTGACATTCTTATTCACTGGTGCAGCTACATCATCTGCACACCTTGGATTTAATAACTCATCATCACCCAGGTCCTCATCATCAAGATTTGGTACCCGACCTGGGATATCAACATTCTGTTGATTTACTTGTACAGCTGCCAATGCAGCTAATCTATCCTGCTCCTATTGAGTAACTATCCTTTCAAGGTCTCGTTATGCATCCATTCTACCAATAAGATATGGTTCAGGATTTATAGGTAATAATGGCTGACCAGATCTCCGTTTATTTGGCATGCAATCCACTAAACCTGAACAAAACAAAAACATCAAACAAAAAGTAAAATTTGAGAATCTTTGACCAAAGGGTCTATTAACTATCACAAACTTAGTTGACAACCGTATTCCCCGGCAACGGTATCAAAATTTGATACGCCCAAATTACAACTCTCGTTAGAAAGTCAAAGCGGTCGCTGTAAAATATAGAACTCAACTGGGTTGGGTATCAAATCCCACAGGGAATACTATGATCACTAAGTATTACGATTATTATTTAACTGTTGTTCAAAGGTTCTAAGGTAAGGGGGTTTCAGTTTAGGTGCACAATAATATTATCAGTGTAACGATGAGATGATATGTGTAATAATATTTGATCACAGAGAATGACAAATTAGGGTTATCTCCACCTTGTAGCTTCTACTTCTCTATTAACTATGAGTAGTATGGATTTTATATATGCATGAACTTATAGAGAGACATATTCTAATTCTAAATCAAAGTGTTTCTTAACCATCAAGGATTTATTCACCTTAGTTCTCTCGAATCCAAAGTGTACAACCAATTGTACAAACTCTCCAAGAAGTTAATCCTGCTAAGGCATTAACATGTAAAATAGAGGTTGGAAACCTTATTTTCTTGTTACACTCTCTTTTCCAAAGAGTAACTTTTCTATCGAACAAGTTATTGCTATAATGGCGCATTCCTTATGTTTGCAACCACGAGAATTCAATCAAAATGAAGAGAGTAATGATATAAGTGGATTAACACATCATAAATTCAAAAACCCATAGCAATAGAGAGTATACTACAAGGTTTCCATAACCCTAACAAATAAACCTAGCTACTCATGAATAAAACGGAAATCAAAATAGAAATATTCATCATACCAAAACTTATAACGATCTTGGTGATAAATATGAATAGCGAAAATAAGAGAGAAAGGTGTTTCTCTCTCTCTGTCCTCAAGATAATCCGCTTTCTCTTGTTTTCAAAATACTACAAAATGTGAATAATCCCTAAAAATTCAGCAATAATGCTTTTAATAATATCCTTCTCTAATAAATTGCTACTGCATACTTAACTATATAAAAATATTGAGTTTGCTCGGGAAAAAGTTCCCATACATCACATTCAGTCCAAAAGCTGCTTTTCTTTTTATGTGAAGTTTTCTTGTCTGTCCACAGGTCCCCAAAGTGCTGTAATCTTCCTCATTAATACCTGAAAAGCATGCTAATCACATAGGTCAGCTTACTTAACTACAAATAGACTAAAAGTGTAAGAATTATGTATTTTATCCTCAAAACTTAGATAAACATGGGTAAGTTTTGGTGCTTAGACGTATAAATATGCCCAACATCAAAGGGTGGTAAGTGTGATTTATTGAAAGTATGTATAGCCCAGCCTTTTTGCTTGTGATTGAGTTAGTGACAAAGTGATATGTCCATGTACATTAGCTCGTGGAAGGAGGAGCAGTAGTTATTGGTTAAGGTAGAAAGTAGTTTGCTGAAGTACGAAATAAGTTATTGACGTTGTGTTGCATAAGAGGAGCATAAGTTATCGACGAAGATACTTAGTGAATGAGTTTTGTTAACTAGAGTGCTCCTGGGATTGCAAGAGGAAGTTAAGTTGAGGCTTAGAGAGCTATGAACTATGTTAAGCTAGGTACAAAGGATAAATAGTAATGATGGATAGAAGAAGGATGTGTTGATGGGTTATAAATGAAATAGTCCATATGATTATGACCAATTATTATTATCAGGTTTAAGTAGTCTAGCGTTTATGGATATTCTGTTTTATAGTTTCCAAGTGAAAATTTTGTGTGTGAGGTGGAGTTGTATGTTATGTTGAGCGCTAGGCATTAAGTTTGATATTGTATCCATGATAAGGAATTTTACCCAAAATGCAATAGGGGTGTACTATTTTCGAGGATCATTGCACATGGTGTAGATAGTGGCGCTGTGGAGTTACTAGATGGAGAAAAGACTAGTCAGGTAATGAATGTTATTCTTGATGGCGGAGTTAAGGGGTTTAGATTGAAAATGTTGAGCCTTTTTTGTGTGAGTTTGATTCTCATTTTTTGGAAATATAAGTATACAAGCGAGATATTAGTAGTTTATAAGCGTGATATTAGTAGGTTATAACGGTAGTAGTATTATCCGTCAAAGGTTGGGAAGCATTTAAGTTGAGCGTTAAAATCTAAGATTTGAAATTTCAAAAATTGAGTTAGTAGGAATGAGGGTTAAGTGTTAGGTGGTGTATACTCTGACTATAGGGATAATCATGTAGATCTGAAGTTAGTGAGCATTCAGGTATCATATGATGACTACTGGAGGTGTAGGGAGATAGGATGTGATTCAGACAGTGGTGTAAGGAAGTGGTTGTATAATTTCAGGTGTAGTCACTCGGATTAAATTCTATTATTCTTATGTATTGATTATATCCCAAACTCTAGAGTAAAATGATTTTAGTTTAGATTAGTGTGTATATGGTAGTTCACATATTTAGAGTGATGGCTTAAGTCTAAGGGGGAGATGATAGGTTGAGTAATTAAGTTAAGCTCCTAGATTTTAGGAGATATACCAGTGAGTTGTAAGGTATCGGTGGGAAAGAATGATGCTCGACCCATTCTTATTTTTGAACTTTTCAATTTTTCCAATAATTACTCATGCTTTACGCTTCAGTTCTATAATCATAACTCATGCATACCACAAAGAATTGTACCCTCTCTTAGTTCACAAAATACGGAGTTTTAGATCTTTTAGCAGTTGGAATTACATTCCATAAATTGCAAGTTCCAGATTTAGGTCATGCGAATCATGACTCATGTACTCTAGTCTTGTGGTATGTTCAGTTCAAGTACTCAAGTAATGCTTCTAATGATCAACAAAAATTTTGATTTATATCGTGCATATCCTCGGGCTATATTTCTTTTATAAGTTTATGATGTTAAATCATTTATTCTTGAAGCCTTAGTTGAGTGTCAAGTTATTCATAATATCTATTCATGTGTCAAATCCCCATGCTCTAATATTTTATTTGCCTTTCTATAATCAAGATAGTAGTGGTGAATGGTTGTTTAGACGGGAGAGAGAAGATATTTCCTTATCAAAATCAGAGGGTGGCATGCTTACTTTGGCTAGGCAGCCGGGTGAAGTAAGATTGAGGCTAAGTCTTTGATACATGCCATGTTTAGTTTAAGCTTAATGTGTTATGATTGGAAAGATTGTTGTATGTTCGTTTTGTGCAATTCCATGAGTCTGAGGGGAAAATTAAAGTGAAGCGTTTTTGTGGGACTTGGTTAGTTAGGAGTATGCCGGGTGTACTTATCTAAGGTGAGTGTATGAAAGTTGTTCTTGATAAGGGTTTGTAGGACATGAAGAAGAGTCTTTATACTTTATAAGTGTTTGATTAGGAATGCATATGTGGTTATGAAGATGGGCTCGGAAGGAGAGTTTGTGTACGTGTGGATGAATACATTGCACCTTAGTAAATGACTAGTACTAGATGGATTGGATTTGTCAAAAAGGTAATAAGAATTACTCTTTAAGTGGGAAGTTTTAAAAGTGTAGATATGTGGAAGTCAAAGATTCAGAATGGTTTCATGTGGCGAATTGGTAGTTCTAGGTTAGGCATGAAAACGATGAGAGGGTTTGGTTTGAGGAGATATTAGTAGATGGAAGCATCAGTGCCATGTGAGTATTATAAGTTGTATCGATTAAGTATAGTATTGGAAGGGTATAGTATAGTTGAGAAAGCGTTCAAGAATTATGGTTAAGTTTGAGAGTAAGAAGTCGCATCACTTGAGGCCTAGTACTTCTATCCTGACTTATGATTTATAGGTTTATGTTCCAAGCTAGGGGATTATGGCTATTCTATGATCTTTGATTCAGATGTCTTGTTTAGATCTTGCCTGAAGTTCCTTGCTCCTTCATACTATTAGAATTCCTTGGAAGGGGGTTGAAGGAATCCTTAACTTAAGTAGGAGTATCTAGTACGATTCCGTTTGCATAGTCAGCAACCCAGCTTTTAAAATTTAGCAGATAGGTTCTATGGTCTTACATTTTTCAAAACTAGTCTGGTCTTACCACTCAAAGTTTCATAAGTACGGTCAATCCGAAAAGTAGTTGCTCGCACCCAAAAGCTACAAATTTAGTTCAGTATATGTATCAGGCATTAGTTTCAGATTCGGATATCTAATTACAATTCAGTCTGTATTTATTGAACGGTCTTTATTTTTTCCAAGTATTCCAACCCAGACAATGCAATACCCATTGTATAATTTTAGCCTTGTTACTTGTGACCTACGCTTTCATAAATTATCACTTCGCAATCCATGAGTACGACTGCACCCTGATCACATCAAGTAAATCCTAAACTCTCAGAATAAACCCGCTCTTTATTATAAGAAGAACGCAAACCAGCTGAGATTTAGTTGAGAATTACAGTTGTCCTCTATTCTATTATTTTCCAGTCTCGGATCCAATGGTATAGCTATTCTCACCACGAGTTATACATTCAACGAAGTACTCCAAATCTTAGAAAGATATAGATTCAGATTAGCAAGTGTTTCAGCTATGTATCTTTAGTTTTCTCTGTGTTATTGGAAAAACTAGCAACATTCGAGGATGAATGTTTCTAAGGGAGAGATATTGTAATACCCCGATTATTCCTTGAGTCTAAATCCTTCTTCTAAGTATATAGAAATGACTTCTAATGTGAATAATGATAGAACCGTGTTGAATTTCTCTAATTTCTACATTTTGTCATGTAGAGCATTGAATAATCTTTCCATCGATACCACTTTCATCGAAATCCAACATCCAAAGTGGTGTACCGTCAAGTGTCCCATCAAGCCAAGCCAAAGTGGTGGACCAACAAAAAGTTGACGGACCGTTAAGAGATCCGTTCGAGGAAGAATGTTCCATTTTAGGCCCTTGAGTGACGAACGATCTGGTTGACCGTCATATTCCTGACGGACCATCACTTCGACCGTCACTCTGAGGCAGAACAGCCCAGTTTTGGCACTCAAGTGACGGATGACTTGGTGGACCATCAGTCCCTCTAACGGACCGTTAGGTCGACCATCACAGGCCCCGATCAGCGAATTTCAGCTTTTTTTAAAAGGACATTTTTGTATTTTCTGCCCATTTTGGTATTATAAATATATCCAAGTAGTAAAAGGAAGATCATTTTGTCTTATTTCTCTCCAATCTCTCCAAGAATTCCCTTGAAGCTAGGGTTTTCATCCAAGACCCAAAAGAATCCAATCTTCTTCCAAGAAATTCAAGAATCTCCCATAGATTTCTCCAAGTGGTTCAAGAATCAAGCTTTCCTAGTAAAAGGCATCAAGAATCTTATCCTAAAAGTGCGAGAAAGAAGTTCCAATCAAGTCTCTTATTCTCAAATTTATAATTCAAGGTATGTGGGGTTTGAACAAGAGCACTTCTTTCATTTTTGTGCCCAAAGATTTAATTTCTACTATTGAAATCCATGATTTTGCAAAGTGGGTTTACACTCAAATTACTTTATTAATGATTTATGATATTTGATCAATTCAAGATTGATACACATGACTATTTCTTCATTTTATTCCTTAAATTGGGAACTTATACCGTGAGTTGAATATTGTTATTATGATTTGATGATTTCCGAATGATTTGAGATAAGAGTCATGATTTAAAATTTTCTACGAGAAGTTTGATTATTGAATATATATATATATTGATATTTGAGCTTGAGAGTCAAGAATGAGTTCTATGATGTTTTGTTGAAGTTTTTGATACATGAGTATTTTACAACTTCTAAATTATGACTTGATATTTAATATTGTGAATTTTATGTTTCAACCATGAGTTGGTATTTCAAGTGCTTTCAAGACATGTGTCAAGCTTTAAGCTTCCTTATGACAAATTGGATTATCGAGTATATTGATTCAAGAGATTGAGTTGTTATAATGAGTCTTGATATTTCCTCAAAGTTATTGATGTTACCATGACTTATTGAATTGATACATCTTAATGTTTAGAAAGATTGTTTGCTTTGAGTCGAGTTAAGAATCCATAGTTGTATATGATTTACCGATGAGATATATATTTATTTTTTGGTCTCTATTGTAGACCATGAGTTGATATTGATTAAGGTAGATTTCCTGACGTATTTTGAGATGAGTCTGGGAGGAGTATTTAGCACCGAGCAGGAAATGTGGTATTTCCCCGAAACTACATGCCACCGTAGAATTGATGTGGATAATTGTGGGCCATAGGCCGAGTATGGGATTGTGATAATGAGATTGAGGTTATACTCCCTAGAAAGAGTACAACAGCCCCACCAATGTGGGGTTCTCTACTTAGAAGGGAAAAACGTTGGACTCCATGCGACTCACATAGTGTAGTCATGTCGATTATAAGAAACTCCCAAGTCCATAAGAGTTCAATTTTCATGAGTTACCGAGTCAATCTAAGTCACGATTTAAAGAGTTTGAGTTGAGTATAATGATTTATGAGATATATAATTCTTGCATTACTAATGATGAGTTTCAAGGAATATATTTCAATTAATTCAAGCAAAGAAAGTCGTTATAGTCAGCATGCATGATTTTTGAAATCATTTATGATATTATTTTCAATGTTGCATTGCACACCCACATACTCAGTACATTCTTTAAAGTACTGACCCCCATATATTTCTATATGCTACAGTGCCTTATAATGTAGGTACAAGTTATAGGTGCAGATACCGCATTCAGTCAGTTTGCAGCTTCTAGTCAGCAGGTGATGAGTCCTTTTGATCGAGGGCTTGAGTCAGTTATACAGTTCGAGGAGTATCTTATTTTTTTACTTTAGTTTTATTGAGATTGGGTATTTGGGAGTCATGACCCATCTATCTGAAGTCAGTACCAGTAGTGGCTTCATAGATAGTCAGTAGAAGTTGATGTATTCAGTTTCAGTTTCATTTGTAAATATAGAATTGTAACCTTGTAATGTTCATAATTGTGTTGATCAAGTTCAGATAAGTTCTATGTTTTCACTGATCTCATGTAGACTTGAGCATTTTATTTAGTTGCTTATGAGTTATGCCAGTAGAGGGGTTAACTTAGGATCACTTATGCCCATAAGCACCATGTGACATCTCGAGACCCAATTTTGGGGTGTCACAGCTACCTACGTAGTTCTGTAACACAAGGAAGACTACTAAGAATCACACCCAAAACTGAAAGATGAGTTCCCATCCTTGGGATCACTCGGTACTAACTCTACTCCCATATAAAGAGACTGAACATGATTTAACTAGCTGTACATGGACTGAGTAACTGACTTTCATTGACTGATGAAATAGTACTACTATCTGATAATTTATATAGATAATGAGGTTTCTGAGATTTCCTGAGTCACATGAATGACTGAGTTATATAGATCATGGCTTTACTGAGATTATCATGATAAAGTGACATGGCTCTAGACACACAACTATATTTTTTGGGTAAAAGTACCCCCAGGACTAGATGGAAGAAAACTGACACATATAACTGACTTGATCGTAAAAATGGAGTCCACAATTTACCATATCATAAGTAGGAGATTTCACACTAAGCATAGTTCTCAACATCTTACGTATGGAAGGGAAATTCATACAACATGTGTATACATGCATAGCTTTAATATCAGTCTCAATCTATATCACAACAACGACGCATATCAATCACATGGAATTCATGTGAAATCATAAAGCACAGAGCATGGACTTGTCATTTAAGCACTATTAAATCATAGGACATGAATTATATCATCCTAGGCCTTTTATCAAACACTTTGCATGCGTTCTTTTAGCTTAGGTGTTTTTTCATGAATGTCCCCTTTTTAAACCACATAAAGTTCATGGATTTCAACTAACGAACACATATACTTCATGAAAACACCTTTAGATATCATCTTGAAAATTAAACAACAATCATCAACATGTACATGGTCATATCACAACATAACAATCTCAATATAATATTTAAAACATGGTTCTTGAGCTCTATGAACGAAATAGATCCATAGATGAACACTACGCATACCTTAGATGGAAGATTCTTGATGATTAATGGAGGAATTTGCTTGAACTTGATTCCCTAATTGAAAACACTAATGTGTTCTTGAGAGGATTTTGAGAGAAATAGTATGTTTTGGTGAAATAAGGGCTTAATACCATGTTTATGGAATATATATAGGGGTGGAAAGATGACCCAAATACCCCTTTAGATGCGTCATTTAATTTCTATGAAAATTACCCGATTTGGGCCCCCGATGCAATGCGAAGATATCACGTTGTCCCTCTTTTGTGACCTATAAACCCACCAAGATACGGTGGAATCACGGAGAGACTCTGGAAATTGACAAATGTAATTTTGGTTTACGGTGCGATGCGCCACTGACTGAAATTACGCTGCTGAAACTTAAAATTTCCATAACTTCTTCACCGGGTGTCCGTTTTAGGAGAATTTAGTATCGATGGAAGGATTATTTAATTATATACAATTTTTAGGGTTTATATCCGCCAAAATACCACCCATAAGCCAAGTTATTCTCGTTCAAAGATGACCTATGTAAAATCATACATGAAAACTTAGTGGATTCCAAAGTTCTTAGCTTGGCTTACTCTAAATGATTCTTATGAACATACTTAACATATCATAAACTGTGTTATCACTAGTATATCCTAATTCATGTGTTCTAATATGAATCATAGGATAGGAGGTTTCATGTGTAGGAACAATAGCTCATTTTCTAGCTTTGAATTATACGGGGTATTACAATATCTCCCTCTTGGTAGCATTCATCCTTGAATGAGACTTACTGATATTGGGACATACAATAATCTAGAATATGTGCAAGACATAAACTACATGAACATGATCTCATGATGGACATGACTGATAAGCTAAATATATCATGCTGGACATGCATATCTGATGTATGAGTTACTAATTTATGAATGCATAACTGAGATTTCTAATAACTGAGTTCTCCCAATGAGAATGCATATATTATGCATAATTATTCACTATACTGATACATGAATGCATGACTTAATATGAAATTGTACTTGATACTAGATTTGTGATGAAACATGAGCTTGAACTGAATACAAAGTTGTATAGAATACTGAATGGGAAATTGAATAAGCTTAATGAGAACTGTTACCTTGAGATTGGTCTGGATTGGCGGAGAAGAGGTGAGGATACTTGGTACGCATGTATGCTTTTGTTCCCAAGTATCTCCCTCAATGGATTGATTTCTCCAAATAACTTTGACTAGAGGGACTTCTTTGTTCCTCAATCTACGAGTATGATAGTCTAGAATTTCGATTGAAATTTCCTCATAGAAGAGACTGTTCTTACTGTCTATGCTCTGAATAGTAACTACGATTGATGGATCACCTATACACTTCTTGAGAAAAGAGACATGAAAGACTAAATGAACTGAGGCTAGATCTGAAGGCAATTGAGCTCATAAGCTATCTTGCCTAAGAGACTGAGAATCTTGAAGGGATCGACATATCAGGGACTAAGATTTCCCTTCTTACTGAACCGCTTCACTCCCTTCATGGGACAGATATTTAGATAGATATAGTCATCGACCTCAAACTCAAGATCCTTTCTATGAACGTCAGCAAATGACTTTTATCGGCTCTAAGTAGCCCAGAGTTGTTCTTTGATTAACTGGACTTTCTTTAAGGCATCGAATACTAAGTCAGGCCCTATGATTGTGGCCTTACTAACTTCGAACCACCCAATTAGAGATATGCACCTCCTACCATAGAGGGCTTTGAATGGAGCCATTTTAATACTGGAATGATAACTATTATTGTACAGAAACTTAATCAAAAGCAAGTGGTCATCCCAACTTCCTTTGAAATCAATTGCACATGCCTTTAGAATATATTCAAGAGTCTGAATGGTCCTTTCTTCTTGACCATCTGTCTGAGGATGAAAAGCTGTACTGAGATAAACTTGGATACTTAGACGCTTTTGGAATGCTTTCCAGAGGTGAGAGGTGAACTGGGTACATCTGTCTGAGATGATAGATAATGGAACACCATGTAATATGACCAACTCCCTGATATAGAATTTGGCATAATCCTTGGCAGAATAAGAGCTATCGACTAGAAGGAAATGGGATTACTTGGTTATTCTATCTACAATGACCCAAACTGAATCTTGCTGATGACAAGTTTGTGGAAAACCCATCACAAAGTACATGTTTACTTCTTCCTACTTTCAAGTAGGAATGGTAAACTCCTGAAACTAGGTTTTTGATGCTCTATCTTAACCTGCTGACATATAGGGCACTTAGCCACAAATTCTGCAATATCTCTCTTCATCCCACTCCACCAATAGATCTCCCGTAGGTTGCGATACATCTTAGTGTCCCCTAGATGAACAGATTATTGTGCACCATGTGCTTCTGCAAGAATTTTCTGCTTTAAATTATCTACACCTGGAACATAGAGACAACCCTGAAAATAAATAACACCACTCCCCCTTGGGATAAAACCTCTGATTTTTGATTCTAAACTAACTCTTTTAGCTTGACAATGCTAGGATCCCTGTCTTGCTTTTCTTTCATCTCACAAACTAGAGATAACTCTGAGCTATCCTAAACACATACACTACTCTCTAAAAAATCGACAAAGAGAATACCTAGTCTGGCAAGATGATGGATTTCTTGAACTATTTTCTTCTTGCTATCCTCAATGTGAGAAAAACTACCCATGAAGAGTCTACTGAGAGCGTCGGCCATAATGTTGGCCTTTCTCGAATGATAAAGGACACTCATGTCATAATCTTTCAAGAGCTCTAACCACCTTCTCTGATAAGGATTGGGATCTTCCTAAGAAAAAAATATATTGGAGACTCTTATGATCTATGAAGACATCTGCATGAACTCCGTATAGATAATGCCTCCAGATATTCAAGGCAAATACTACGGATGCTTACTCAAGATCATGAGTAGGATAATTCTTATCATGGGGCTTTAACTTCCTGGAGGCGTAGGCTATGAGCTTACCATGCTGTATGAGGACGCAACCAAAACCTACTCTGGATGCATCACAATATACTACGAACCCATCTGAACCATTTGGAAGAGCTAAGACTGGGTCTGAGGTGAGTCAAGTCTTTAATTCCTAAAAACTCTTCTCACAAGGATCTGACTACTGAAACTTGACCTTTTTCTGAGTCAATCTGGACATGGGGGATGCAATAGAATAAAATCCCTCAATAAACCTCCTAGAATAGCCAGCTAAACCCAAGAAACTTTTGATATCTAATGGTTAGATAGGATAAGGCTAGTTTCTTACCGCTTCGGTATTCTGAGGATCTACTCGAATGCCATCACCATAAATAATATGGCTAAGGAATGATATTGTCCTTAGCCAAAACTCGCACTTATTGAATTTGGAGAATAGCTGTTGATCTTTGAGAATCTAAAGAACAATTCTAAGATGGTCTGAATGATCACGCTTATGCAGGAATAGACCAGAATATTATCTATGAAGACTATGACGAACATGTTCAGGTACTACTTGAACACATAGTACATCAAGTCCATGAAAGTGGCTGGGGAATTGGTAAGATAAAAGTAATAACTAGAAATTCGAAGTGACCAAACCGAGTACAAAAAACTGTCTTCAGGATGTCACATTCTCTATTTCTGAGCTATAATAACCTGACCTGAGGTCTATCTTGGAGAAATAACTGGCACCCTAAAGTTGGTCAAATAAGTCATCTATTCTGGGAAGAGGATACTTGTTCTTGACACTAACTTTGTTGAGCTAATGGTAATCAATACATATCTTGAGAGAACTATCTATCTTGCACACAAATAAGGCTAGTGCACCCCACGAGGAAATGCTGGGTCTAATAAATCCCTTATCTAAGATATCCTTCAACTAATCATTCAGTTCTTTGAGTTCTGCTTGTGCCATTCTGTTTTAGAAATAGGTTGAGTATTTGGAATAAGGTCTATGTCGAAGTCTATTTCCCTTTTGGGAGGAATGCCTGGAAGATCTTCGAGAAATAAATATAAATATTAATTAACCACTTGGATTGATTCAAAACTAGGAGATTCAGAACCAGAGTCTTTAAGATGAACGATATGATAAACACATCCCATAGAAATCATTTTTCTTACCCGAAAGTAGGAAACAAGATGACCCCTAAAAGATAAAGTACTACCCTTTCACTCTAGGATGATCTCATCCGAGACCAGAAGTTGAAATATCCTATTTCTGAAGTCTACTGTGGAATATCAGGAATGAAGCTAATCCATGCCGAGAATGACATCAAAATCAATCATCTCTAACTTGACTAAATCTGCTAACGTGGATTTCTAAAATATCATAATCGAGTAGTTTCTATAGACCCATTGAGTTATAAGGGTTTTACCTACTGGGGTAGAGACTGAAAAGGGCTCTGCTAAAATTTTGGGACTGATTCTAAAATTTCCTACTATATAAGGAGTAACAGAAGACAAGGATGCACCTGGATCTAGAAAAGTGTAAACAGGAACATGAAAATCTGTAACATACCAGTAATGATATCAGGGGAATTTTCTTGATCATGTCGGGTCTAAAAAACATAGAGTCTATTTAGGCGTTACCCACTAGTAGCACTGGAAGTGGAACCCTTTTGATTTGGGCAATCGGATTGGGCTGTGGAATAATTCTGCTGACCCTGTAGACCTAACTGCGGACGCTCTCTAATCATGTGGCCTAGCTTTCCACAACCGAAACAAACATCTCTACTAGATCTACCAGTACCCTTGTGGCTCTTTCCACAAGTCTGACATAGGGGATTAGTTTGGGCACTGCCGACACTACCCTGAGATTCAGAGCCTGGTGTTCGATCTCTGTTGCCGTCTCTAAATTTCAACATTGGGCACTGGCGGAGGAAGAATCTAGAACTTTGTCTTAGGATAGAACTTCAAACGGTTTTCTACTTCTAATTTAGGTTGAGAAAAACTAAAATTTCCTGATCTTGTACTCTTGTTTTACCTCTCCCTAGTCCTAATCTTCTGCTCCTATATTGGCTGAGCATGGGTCATAAGCCTGGCTAAAGTGATATCATTGTTCATCATCGTAGACCAACACTCATTTACCAAGCTATCATTCACTCCTGATATGAACTTGCTCATCTTAGCCAAGTTGTCAGTAACCACATGAGGAGCATATCTAGCTAGCTGAGTAAATATGAGAGAATACTCTTTAACCATCATATTTCTTTGCCTGAGGTTGATGAACTCCAGAAATTTTGCCTCCCGCAGCTCTTGGGGAAAGAATCTATCTAAGAAAGCCATGACAAATTCTCCTACTCTATAGGACCTGCACCATCTACCCTCTCAAACTTTTACTATTTGTAACAAGTATGTATACGACTAACTCGACACTCTGACAAGAAGTAAGTCTCATGATGTCTATGACCTTCTGGACATGGTCAATGAATTCTTGAGGGTCTTCATCAAACTTAGACACGAATAAAGATGCTGGGTTTATTCGGGTGAAGTACAGAATCCTAACTGCGGCTGAGTTAGCCACTGGATTTGCCGGAATAACTGGTGGACATTCATTTTGGGTAGCCACAGACTGAGTGAGTGTGGTAAATGTAGCCCTAAACTCCGCATGAGAAACATGTTTGCCCAAAGGATCTTTAGGATGAGGAGCAGGTTGGTTTCCTCTCTTTAGAGGCATATTCTAAAATAAGAGAAGAACGGATTAGACTGAGTGTTTAACTTTAGATTATGCTCACTAGCATGACATAAATACTGAAAGAGGGGAAACTATTCCTAAAACATCTCATATTCTCTTGTATATAAATGTGGCGTGCAACTCACCCATGCACAAGACTCTACTAGATGTGGCTTTCAGACTTCCTAGGACTCTATTGAACCTTAGGCTTTGATACCAAGTTTGTAATGCCCCAATTTGCTAAATCGAAATTCTACACTGTGCTTATAACCCTGAAGGACCACAAGCTAACCCATGACAGATATTTATACCTGTACACTGCATAATATATACTTAAAATGCAAAAAACATGAACATTAGGCCATAAGGTTTAACTAAATAGAATATCTGATAATAATAACATCCATATGAGGTAACAAATACCCAAAATAACCGAAGTCTGGATAAAAATTTGAACAAAATCTGAAAGGCTCTAAATACTGTCTGAAATAAGAATCTAAGGGAATATGTCTCCAACTAACTCTGTCTAGAAAAACTGAACTAAAATAATGAATGAAATAAAATAATATCATCCTCGGATGGATAAGGACTCATTGCCAGTCAGCTTACTAGGATGCTACTGCTATAGCTGATCTAGAACTCGCGACTGAACCTACGGTGTAATATAAAGGAAAGTACCATAGAGCAGATGCATCAGTACAACTGAAAGTACTGAGTATATTAGTGGCCTAGGCTAAATGCAAAAGGGTTTACATGTATGAGTAACACTAACTGACTGACTAATATGAATGTGAGAGTGCAAACATACATACATAGTAACTGAGATCATGAACGAGTGATATATGGATCTGTACGCTAAGACATGGTTTACTGTTATCTAACATTACTGATACTGCAATTTTAATAATATGTATGAATGTGTTTGACAGTCCTGAATCTGATGGAACTTCCCAAGTTTTATACTGTAACTGAATTGACTGTAACTGACAGTCCTAGTATACTGATATCTGAAGAAATATTTGAATTCTTTTATAGAGACTGGGACTAAACCTGTGGGAGGTAGTTGCTTAACCAACATGCCCCAATAATGCCTATATCTAAGTTGGGCACCAATCTCTGCCCCGACTGGAAGGGTGTCAATACCGCACCACTAGTAAGGACAGTTGTGAGTGCCCCTTAGCTGGAAAATACTCAAATGAGAATAGTGGGAACCCTAAATTGAAAAGTTAAGCCACCTCATCAACCCTTATATGGCAGGTTAAGATGTATCAACCTACGCTGGCTTCGTATTTCTTGAACACAAGGATGACTACTAAGAATCACACCCTAAGCTGGCAGGTGAGTTCCCATCCTTTGGTTTTCTTGTTACTAACTTCTACACCCATCTAAAAAGACTGAACATGATTTAACAAACTGTAATGGACTGAGTAACTGACTTCTGTTGATTGATGGAATAGTACTAATATCTGAGAATTTATTAAGATCATGAGGTTTCTGAGATTTCCTGAGTCATATGACCGACTGAGTTCTATAGACCATGACTTGATTGTGATTATCATGATAAAGTAACATGGCTCTAGGAACACAACTATATTTTTTGGGTACAAGTACCCCCAGGACTCGATGGAAGGAAACTGATACACATAACTTACTTGATCATAAAAATGGAGTCCACAATTCACCATATCATAAGTAGGGGATTTCACACTAAGCATAGTTCACAACATCTTATGTATGGAAGGGAAATTAATACAACATGTGTATACTTTCATAGCTTCAATATCATGCTCAATCCATATCACAACAATGATACATATCAATCACCTGGAATTCATGTGAAATCATAAAACATAGAGCATGGACTTGTCATTTAAGCACTATTAAATCGTGGGACATGAATTCTATTATCCTAGGCCTTTTGTCAAACACTTTTCATGCATTCTTTTAGCTTAGGTGTGTTTCATGAATTTCCCTATTTTAAACCACATAAAGTTCATGGATTTCCACTAACGAATACATATACTTCATGAAAATACCTTTAGATATCATCTTGAAACTTAAACAACAATCATTAACATGTACATGGTCATATAACAACAACACAATCACAATATAATTATTAAAACATGGTTCTTGAGATCTATGAATGAAATGGATCCATAGATGAACACTACACATACCTTAGATAGAAGATTCTTGATGATTGATGAAGAAATTTGCTTGAAGTTG